>JAQMYJ010000019.1:8879662-8900513 GCA_030014305.1 Clarias laeviceps | reverse complement strand
ATGTAGATCTTTTCTTATCATGTAGACCTTTACTTGCCATGTAGACCTTTTCTTAACATGTAGACTTTTATTTAGACCTTTACTTGCCATGTAGACCTTTTCTTACCATGTAGACCTTTATGTAAACCTTTTCATGCCATGTAGACTTTTTCTTACCATGTAGACTTTTTCTGACTATGTAGACTAGACCTTTACTTACCATGTAGACCTTTACTTGTGTACCATGTGATTTTTTAACATTCCAGACTAAGCTCATGTTACATTGCCTCAATCAACATATTTACTTGCATGTATATGTATATGCACCAATCTCAGAGAGCCAACCCTAACCCCTAGACATGGCATTTTTCAGGGGTAATTTAATAAAGTGACCATGAAGACCTGAAGGGTAAAATAAGCCTGAATCCCAAAAGTGAGTCTAAGAATAAGTCAGGAGGCCACCGTGGGAGCAGACAGGCTTGAACTAATCTTCCCATGACCCCTTAACCATACAGTCTCTCTCTCTCTCTCTCTCTCTCTGTGTGTTCCTCCTCGCACTTTTTCACTACACCCCCTCCCAAGCTTGTCTCTGCGTCACAGGATAATTAAACTGTCGGACACAAACTCTGAGCTCTCATACTGGAGTGGAGGCGCAGAGCAGAAGCGCAGGTCGGGGATCCGTCCGGCTTCACCACATGGAAATCGGATCTGTCTGTCGGGTTCATCCGGACACCAAAGCCTGGAAGTAAAGCGACATCAGGACGCGGCTCAGGAGGTAAAAACCCGAAATCAGCATTCATTCACAACTACTCCGTGTGTGTGTGTGTGTGTGTGTGTGTGCGCGCGTCCTCCCCGCGCGTCTGCCTGCGTCTGTGCGTGGAGAGACAGAGACATAGAGAGAGATGATTAATAAACGTGTATAGATGCGTCACAGGCTGGAGGTTATCGACATCAAGCGCTAATGTACTGTATACACACACACACACACACACACATTTATTCCTTCATCTTCAGTGAGAGAAGGGTCGCACTGGATGGGATTGGCAGGACACCACACACACACACACACACACCCACTACTCTCCTTCACATTGCTGGGTAGTTTATAAAATAGATCAGTGCTTCACTGTGGTGATTTTATTGTTTTGACACATCATTATATTGTATAGGGGATTTATATCTAGTTATTCACTTGTTTGATTGGTCACTTGAATTTAACTCATAAACAGGTAGCTAGTTTTAATCTCATCCTATATCTTCATTTTTTTTTCTCTAGAACTTTTGGGACGGCGTTGTGGTTCGCGCTGCCGCGTTGCACCTCCAGGGTTCGGGTTTGATTCCTGCCGGGGGTCCGTGTGCATAGGGTTTAGATATCCTCCCCGGGCTTGGTGGGTTTCCTCTGGGTTCTCCGGTTTCCTTCCGCAGTCCAAAGACATGCAGATAAATGGAGTTCGCAAATTGCCTATAGTGTGTGAGTGAGTGTGTGAGTGTATGTGTGTCATGCGATGGTTAGGTTCCATGCTGACCCCCCCCCCCCCCCCACCATCGTCTATATCACAGGATAAAGTGGTATTGACGATGAGTGAGAGAACTTTTGGTATAATATTATAGTTTATGTTTAAATGATGCACCTAATATTTTTTTGTAGAGTTAGTGTGGGGATGGCACGATGGCTTAGTGGTTAGCACTGTCACCTTGCACCTCCAGGGTCCGGGTTCAATTCCCGGCTCAGTGTGCATGGAGTTTGCATGTTCTCCACGTGCTTGGTGGGTTTCCTCTGGGTTCTCTGGTTTCCTCCCACAGTCCAAAGACATTTGATAGATTAGGCTAACTGCCATTCCCAGGTTGCCTGTAGTGTGTGAATGGGTGTATGTGTGTGTGCCCTGTGATGGATTGTACCCCACCTTGTGCCTTAAGTCTCCTGGGATAGACTCCAGGCCCCCCCACTGCCATGTATACAGGATAAAGCGGTATAGATGATGAGTGAATAAGTGCAATAGTGTGGGTGGCTTAGTGTTTAGCACTTTCGCTTTGCATCTCCAGGGTCTGGGTTTGATTCCCACCAGGTGTCTATGTGCATGGCATTTGCATGTTCTCCCCATGCTTGGTGGGTTTTCTCCGGGCATCTCAGTTTACTCACATACAGTAGTCCAAAGAAATGCAGATTAGGTTAAATGATGTTTCCTAATTGCCCACAGTGTTTGCGTGCTTTGCTATGGATTGTGCCCAAAGGCTCCTGGGATAGGCTCCAGAAGAGAAGATGATTTAATGAATGAATACTTAGTGTTTTTGTGAAATAAATGTCTACTGAGGGGATCTGGGGAATTTATTTTACAATTAAAGAGGTCCTAGAGAACTCCTGCTATGTCTTAGGTACTGTAATGTTTTTCCAGTGAAGTCATAAATTGGTCAAGAATTGGTCCAATATACTTCTTCATTACAGTCTGTGAAATGCAGAAAATTTAATTAAATCAGTTCAAGTTTGACCCAAAGCTGAGTACATTATTACATTATCACACAGGGATAAATATAATTTAGAGATTTTTTCCCCAAAAGTAATTACCCTCTGCATGAGAGAATCGAGGGAAATGAACACTGCTGTGCAAAAGTGTTGAGCCACCCCTCATGTCTTAATATTTTGCTTTGAAAGAGACATAACTTCTTGTATTTTAATGAAGTCTTGAGGAATAGTTCTCCAGGCTTCCTAAGGAACTTTTTGGCTCTTGTTTTTGGCTCAAGTGTTTGGCTCTCATTTTCAGTCTAGACGCTATATCTGACAGTTTGTTTGATGTTTGTTAAGCTGCACAGTGACCTATGAATTATACAAGCTTAAAGAGAAAAGTAACTAAAGGCATAAAGAAGTGAGAAATAACAGACTCAGATGATGACAGACGATCAGGCCGGTGATTAGTACTGTATACTAGTGATGGTGAATGCTGTGTGATTAGGACAGACGTGAAGGGAAATGAGGTTGCTGCTGATGTTGTTACTGTATTGTACTGTAATGTTTAGCCACTTTGCAGCCTGTCACAGTAAAATGTTTGTTCCCATATCTTTAATTTATTCTACATGAGGGATGGCTCAAGACATTTACAGGGTACTGTATGTTTACTGTAACAAACAAATGTACTTTCTCATAGGCTACTATATTTAGCTATTACGTTCATGTGTTCAGATGAGTTCAAGGATTCAAACCTGAATAGAAAGGTCAGGTTATTTATTAAGAGCTTTGGAGTTAAGGTTGTTGGGGTGACAATGGCATGGGCAAAAAAAAACACTTGCTTAAAATCCACCAAATACCAAGGCTCAAAGTAACTTTTCTTTGGCCAAAGGTTTTTGGATACTTGACCACAAGAGATGTATGTGCTTCTTAAATGTTCCATTCCAGAATTAGCTCCGCTTTGCTGTTATAATAACCTCCACACTTCTGGAAAGACTTTCCATTAGATTTTGGAAAATGGCTCTGGGGGTTTCCTCATTTAACCACAAGATTGTGTGTGAAGTCAGGAACTGATGTTCCAGTTCATCACAAAATCATTCAGTAGGGTTGAGGGCAAGACACTTTTCATTTCTTCAGTTCGTCCATACCAGGCTTAGCAAATCATGTTTACACGGACGTCACTTTGAATGCCAATATATATATATATGGGTCTGGTTTTGACAAACATTTGGCCATTTACTGTAATGTTTGATGAACTGAAATGTTAAGAAAAGGATCTTAGTTACTATTAGTTGTTTGATGCATAATGCTAAGAATACAACCTGCAGGAAACCTGTCACAGCATTGTTTTAGTCACAGATCTACAGTGGGCCAGTTACACATAATAATATAATAATCTGACCTTTTTTTATCAGCAGAATGTCAGAGATGGATGGACCCACTGTAACAGATGTAAGTGTTTTAGAATCAGAGAATTCACTCCATCAGAAGGATAAAGGGCCTGTGATTGGTGGTTTGCGTCTTCGATCTGCTCCTGGAGCTTGTGTGCTCTTCGCTGGTGTTTTGCTGCTTGTAGGGATTGGAGTGGCGATCGGTGGATACTGGCCCCATCGGAACCGGAGACCGGTGCCACATCATGCATCATCTGGCCGAACACCATCAGAAAAACTGAAATTAGTTGGCCCTATTATTATGGGAGTGGGCCTTTTCATCTTCATTTGTGCAAACACACTTCTCTATGAGAACCGGGACCACAGGCTGAAGGAAGCTAGCCAAAAAAATGATACCGTAGAAGGACGACGAAATTCACAAAGCTGCTCAGAAGCTGAAACGAACACCAACACACACACTCTGGCCTTGTCTGAACTCAACATTCACTGCCTACAAGGAGGGATTACTGAACCGGCTCTCAAGTGCTCTTCCCTTTCCTTGGCCTCTTTAAACTCAAATCAGATGAACTTTGACCTTCAAGGTAGCAGGGATGCTCTCATGTTGATTCCTCCTGTCATCAAACTGAACAACTGCCTTGTAAGGTGCCCAGATGCTCCGCCCCTTGGACAGCCCTTACCAGGCCCTGTTGAAAGGGCGGGACCAATCATGACAGACCATTTACGTTCATCTTTAACAAGAAAGAGTGTGGGGGAGATGAGTACAGGACCATTAAGGTATACACAGACTGTGGATAAGTAGACACAAATTCACTACACTGTATGATTCATCTTGTTATCATATTTAAACTAGAAAAAAGTCCGCCTAAAGCAGCCTGACGTTCTTTGGTTTGTGCTTCTGAGGTCCTTAATGTTCTAAGTAGTAGACTGCAAGGAAGTGTTTCTCATTCAGTTTCATAAGAGCAAATTCCAAAGACCATTTTCAAACAGCTTTGAATCCAGAACACCAGTTCTTTGTCTAAGGTGCAGTTTAAAATGAGTGTCTTCCTATCAGAGAAGGTTCTGAGTAGAATTCAGTTAGAAGCCAAGAATCTTTTAAAACGATTCTTTAAAAAGTAGATCTAGTACCGTAAGTGGTTCTTAGCTTGTTTCTCTAGGAGAACCTTCTAGTGTAGAAGCCTAGAACAAAGACTACTTCCTCAAACCTTGAACTATCCAAAGACTGTATGTACACTCTTAGAAAAAGAGGTAAAATCCTCAAACCTTTAAGGGTTCTCTGGTTGTCTTGGGAACCTTTAAAAAGTACCATGTAACAATGCAAATGACATTTTTAAAGAAGTTTATGGTTTAACTGCACAATAATCTTAATGTTAAATGTAATGTTAATGTTGATTAATGTTAATGACGCATTAATGTTTATTCTACATTCATGTGAGTGTCTTCAGGCTTTCCAGATTATTCTTATCATTTGTAGAATTTCACCCTTGGATCTAACGAGATCTAAATAAAGCCTGTTCCTTTACACTATCTGTGTTCTTGTCACACATTTGGTTTTCTAAAATTTTAACGTGTTCAACTAGCGTCCGTTTAAAAGGCAAGATATCAGAGAATGGATGGTCAATCTGAGGCAGACGTGATCATTTCAATTCTTTTCTTCCTTCCTTAAAACATTTGAAAATAAAAAATTTAATAATGAATGAAAATTGCTTAATTAATAAACAATTACCCACTCAGTATGGATTGTCCATTTGCAGCTCTTACAGATTTCCATTGTCACATGTGTGTGTCTGTCTCTGAGCTTTGCATATTTTCATTTTCTTCCATTCTAAATTAGATGGAGAATATTCAATTCAGTTTCTACATTATGCCACAGCGTTCCAACTGGATTTAAGTCTGTGCTTTTGACTCAGCCATTCCAAAACACAAACCCTTTTGTCAAGCCATTCTTCAGTTGTTTGTGCTCTGTAGTTCATTATCTAGTTGGAATGCACATTCTCACTGAAAAATTCATATGTCTGGCTGACTGGAAGACGTTCTCCTCAACAATCTGCTTATCTTGCATTATTTTAGTCTCATCAGACCACAAGATCTTTTTCCAAAAAACACTCACATTTTCGAACATGGGCTTTCTCAGGAGTTCCTTCTGCCCAGTCTCTCATAGATCAGTGAAGAGCTGATGATATTGTTGTCTTCTTGCCCAAGCACTCAGTTTAGCCTGATATTATTAGTGTCTGGGTTGTGCCATATTTTATATGCACTTTATTGTATATAAGAACACTTTGCGGTTGTGCATTTATCAGCCATAACAACAACACCACCGAAAGGTTAATTGAATAACAATGATGGTCAATTATATACCAGTAAACCGGTGACAGGATCATGAGCACCCACAGCTTGTTTATACCTGTGGGGGGAAAAAGGCTAGCCTGTCTGGTCCGATCCAACAGAAAAGGAGACAAATTTCTAAGAAAATCAATTCTGACCACAGTAGAAAGGTATCACAACACCCAGTGCATGCTTTCTACAGCATTTAGCAGGCAAAGAGTTCAAGGTTGTTGATCTAGCCCCCAGATCTCAATCTGACTGAACTGAAAGTCTCACAGCATCTAAGGATCTGTCGCTAATGTCCCAGAGCTTGAAACCAAAGCAACCCCACAGAGGTCTTGTGGAATCATACCCTAAGGGGCCAGTGGTGCCCATGTTACACAAGGGGAACCTACACAATACTAGGCTTAATGTTTTGTGTTTTAATGTTATGGCTGATCAAAGTACTATATTGTAATTTTCAGGTGTAACAAACTTTTTCCATGTAATAATTTCATCTTAAAAAGTAGTTCCTTGGTCTTTATAACAGCAGTTGTGATGCTTCCCAAAATCAGATTGCATATATTTACTGTGCAAGCTGACAACTGGACAATAAATAAATAAATAAATTACGTGCTTACCCGGTTTAAAATGTCTATTGTGACGAGCTCTTTAAAATTAAATACCAATCCTAATATAGACTGCTAAAAGAATTGCCTCTCTTTTGTAGGAACTGCATTAAAATGAGCAGAAAATAATCCTTTTCTAACTTATATACTTCAATTTGATGTTGTAATAAAGATAAAGAGAAATAATCATGGCGTGGATTATGTTGGGTTTTTTTTTCGTAGGCATTCCATAACCAGTTTGAGATGGTGACTGAAGTTCAATAATTTTGTCAATATTTTTCCTGGGGAAATCTCTCTGCAGTCAGATTCAGGTTACATAATTGCTTAATTAGATTTTCTAGGCACCCCATTAAAATGACCTTTGTGTTGTTTATGCTTCCAAAGTTGCCAGATTTAATAGGAGTATAGGAATATATTGGCAATATATTGTTGCAATGGTTATTTTCACATTAATCACTGCATAAATTAGTTGTAATGTCTTCCTCTCTCACTATTTACTGTGGCAGTTTATATGTTACTTGAAATGGGCATTGGTGGCTCAGTGGTAGGTTTCTTGCCATCCATTTGGAAGGCCTGAGATTTATTCCCAATCCCAAACCACTGGATGCAGGCCTGGTGTTCTACCATTCCATGCTACCTTTTATTTTATTTCTGCACATGGAAAACCAACAAGCTTAGCAATTGTTTCATTCATTTTGTTGATTATGTACTATGATCATTATTTGATGGTAATATTTGTCTATCAAAACATGCTCCACTTACTGGTATAGTACAGTTACCCTTTTAGCAATTAGCATTTTTTGATAGAGTAGCACGGATCGATATACTCTACGATCATGGTAGCATTTTTTGACAAGGTAGCACAAATTGGCTGAATACCTGTCCCAATGGGAGGCTTGCTTCAGGAAGGACATCCAGTACAACCTGTGCCACTCGGACTGTATGCTGATCGGATAGTCCACTGTGGCAACCCAAAGACCGGAAACGGCATATAATTTCACTTAACCCAAAACAACATGTTTTAAAAAGACGGACAGCAGCAGAAAATGTCATCCTTAAACGATGATGATGAATGCATTATTAAGACTGGAGACAGTAACCCTGCACAAGCCATGAAAATGTTTAATTTATGAATCATGAATGAAAACATTTATTTTTAGCCAAATTTTGATGCAAATACATGATACTAAATTGAGGTCTTGAAACTGTAATGTAACGTGTGTGTGGGTGATGTAGCAAAATAGTTGATAATTTTTTAGTTGTATGATAAAGCATGCTGTTTAAAAGAGAAACAGACCACACTTTGTAAAGTAAAAAGTCATTTATTTAAAAAAAAATCCATGTGAGTTTAAGGTCCCCTTACAAAAACAACACAGGAACATGATATGTGAATGATCTCATGATTCATTTGTGACATTTAAACATGTGGCTTTAGTTATTCTTAATGAGTTTTTTTTTTTAACATAACATAACATAACACACGGGTAATTTCACACAATTTCATCACATGCAATTTGTTACACAGGATTTATTTATTTAATTTTCACAAAAGTTTTATTTTCATGTTTAAATATAGGTCATGTGGTTTCATTTTGCAGGTATGATTTTCCTATATGAATAATCCACAATATGTTGTGTGTTCGATCGAGTTTACATGTGCACTTTCAGGCCTGAAAACAGTTAAATATTTTTGCACATAGTCATATGTGAAACGTATGTGATTTTTCCGTAAGGCACAGAATCGTGCCGTGTAGTATGCAAGTCTATAGTTATGTTATTTCAGTTATTTCAGTATTAACTCCACACTACACTATTACTAAGTACAACCCATTACTGTTACTTGAATCTGTTACCTTTATAACATATTTAATTCATACAACAGCTAAACAATGTTGAGAAAAACATAATTCATGTTCCGTTTTGCATATGCAATTTGGAAAGATGTCAAAAGAAAGTTCGATTCTTTATGAAATAGTTTTCATCGGTTTAAAAATAATGTTTCTTTTTGTTGTTCTTTTAATGTACATGTTGTACCTTCACATTGTTCCTGCCTGTTATCCTGTTTTTACAAATGTATTTATAGCAGACTACTGCGTTAGTCTGTCTCTATACACATTTGTTCAAAGAGATGCCTTTGAAGAAATGTCAGACAGTGTTTAAAAGAGGACCAACTCCTGAGCAAGAACATTTTTAGTACCTCCCCCACCGCAGCCTGGGCCATATTTATCAAAGCTTCAACAATTTCTTTTCAGACAAAAAAATAAATAAAATCTATATTGAAGCAATACAATATCTTAGTATTTTAACAGAATTTTTGCCAGTTAAAAATGTCATGACAAGAATAAATCAACAAGACATGTACATACAAAGACTGTATCTAGACTGTAGACGTTATCTCCATATGCAGACTGTAAACCTAATAAACAAACTATGTCTTTTTTAAAAACCACACCTATACAAACAATGGCAATAAAAGCAGTTATAAGCAACCAGCCCAAGATTACGATGACACTGGGTGAAAAACTTATCATTTACCTAAAAATGATCTTGCCTGCGTTAGAGCTTTAAATATAATTATTTTATTTATTTGCTGATGACTGACA
Source organism: Clarias laeviceps (assembly GCA_030014305.1). NCBI lineage: Eukaryota > Metazoa > Chordata > Actinopteri > Siluriformes > Clariidae > Clarias > Clarias laeviceps. Next base: position 8,891,170 of record JAQMYJ010000019.1, on the reverse strand, counting down.
TAATGCTACTATTAACTAAACAAACCTACACACATTTTGATTCTTTGCTCGGTTTCCACAGCTTTCAATATGCGGCTACTGAATGCTGACAATGACAACTTCACATCCTCACATCCTTTACCAGACATCTGCATTCAGCCAACAAACCACTGGAATCCTATGTATTACAACATATAGTGTATATACTATTTACTGCACATGATAATAAAAAATATATATATATTACTAAGTAATAACAGCAATGCATCAATGACAAACTGGTGCAGTGAAAAAAAAAGACGTTGTACAGGGTGCTTTTTTCTTGATACAACCAAAGATTGGCTCTGAATAAGAGAGTGGAGTGATATCACATGACCAATATTCCATCTGCTGCCATCTGGAAAATAAAATCATTTGTCAGTGATGCAGGAGTGACAAACCCTTGTTTCGTTCCGAACAAAGCGAAAAATCGATTTCACACACTGATGTGATGCTGATGTAGTTGTGGTGTGTGGAGACTCACCAGTTCTAGGCCAGTGAATAGATCGCCATTGGATATTTTGGGGTAGACAACAGGAGTGTATAATGAGAGACGCCTGTCCCACTCAGTGGGGCCGTATACGGGCACGTCCTCCATAAAGATGCGTTTTAACAAGCTGACGCTTTCATGATGCTTCAGCACCACCTCCTGGGTGATATCAGAGTCCTGAGAGAGAGAAAGAAAGAGAGAGAGCAAGAAACTCATGAGACTTATTGATGAACTACACAGACTAACAGGCCACCTTTTCTAGGAATACATGTTGTCCTGCTCATTCATGCAATTATCCGATCTTAAAATCATACAGCTACGAGCCAAGAGTTTCAGTTAATGAAACCATCAAACATCAGAATGGTGAAAAGATGAGCTCTTTGTCACTTTGACCAGTTGATGATAGAAGGGCTGGTTTGAACTACTGCTTGGTCTTATGTCCTATGGTCTTACGAGCTTATGCCCACTGCAGCTTCAGATTCCTGTTTTCGCCTGACAGGAGACAAACCCAAGGTGGGCGTCTGTTGTCGTCTACATTCAAAGTCACTGAGATCGCATTTTTCCTCATTGTGGTGTTTGATGGAAACATCAATAGAATATCTTGATGTGTATCTACTGTAATCTCTTTATGTGCTGTGTTGCTGCCACTGATGAAAAATTGCCTGGACATGTGCTCATGAATAAACAACTACGAAATTAATGTTAAATAATAAATGGTTACACACCTCTAACATTAGATTGCTGTGACGGACATAAATGGATTCACGCTTATCTCTCTTGTCTCTTCTCTGTAATCAGGTACAAAAAACAGAAAGGCAACAGGTGAAGCAGGAGATATACAGTATGTCTTTGTTTACCAATATATTTCACGTAAACCTCTTGAGACCCAAATGTTCCCCTATGTGTGGTCCTTGTATGAGGACAGTTAGGTATAATTATTTTGACACACTGATTACGTTCATTGTTATCAGATGCTGTTAAGGAGAAACAGTGAGGGGGGGAAATGCAATAGTAGAGCCTGGGTCTCAGGAGGATATACATTCCTGTGCAAAAGTCTTGAGCCGCCCCTCATTTCTTCATATTAATTAAAATTCAATTATGTAGATTAAGAAAGATTAAAAAAACTGGAAGAAATTTTTAAAAGTTGGTTGTTTATGTAATAACCTCAGCAGCAACCTCATTTCCCCTCTCGTCTGATCCAACCACTCAGCATTCAGCATCACCAGTATACCACTGACCTGATCATCTGCCATCATATGCACCTGTTTCTCATTGGTTCTTGTCTTTTATGCTTGAACAGTTCATAATTCACTATAAACATACATTCCTCTCAAACTGGACTGAAAATGAGAACCAAAAACTGAGAGCCAAAAAAGTCCTTCAGGAATCTCTGGAGAACTATTACTCAAGACTAAATTAAACATACAAGATATTCTGACTCTTTGAAAGTGAAGTTTTAAGAAATGGGGGTGGCTCAAGGCTTTTGCACAGTGATGCATGTACAGTACGTTAGTGCATTGGTGTACTTGGGTTTGTATAATTTTAAAGCACACAGTATGAATGATTGGCCAACCTCTTTCCAAATGATGGTTGAATCCACCTGTAAGGACAAATAAAGACAAATAAAGATGATGTTCACTAGAAGAAGTTTTCAGAGACAGACTTAACCTAGTCATTATGCATTTTCGAATAATAAAGATAATATACATATAATACAGAACCCTTATCAAATTCATGTTTTTAACCTTAGATCCATCCTTTGTTATGTCTTGTGTGATCTCTTGTGTGATGTCTAGTCTCTTTAGACGATCCTCTTTGTAGGCAGGCCTTGTGATGTGAATAGATTGTGCAGTGGGAGTTGATGTCATTGGCTGGTCAGCTGGAGTCAGTGGAATGACAGGAACTGAAGGTTTGATGACTAACAGTGAAGAAAAAAAAGAAGTAGAAATTGAGCTATGGAAATTGAGTGGTTTCCCAGTCACTATCACACTGCAACATATAAGGTCCTTTAAAACCTTTCTGATAAATGGGTTTCCCCACGTTTCCTTCGGTAAACATGACTATACTGTATGTTCACCTATACCTGGTACTTTTACTCTGTCTTCTGTAATGATTTGTTTTTTAAGCAACTCCTCCTTCCTACGCTGGTCCTCATCAGCTCTCACATGTACAGTCACTGGCAAGAGATATTAAAAGAAATGTGATAATAATAAGATTTTATAGCAAGAGAAAAAGATGAATTGCAGAGTCTAAAATTTATTTATTTATTTTTTTACCTATTTTTTTAGAAACAGGAGCCAGGACATGGGACCAGTCATCAATCACCTCCATTTTATATGTTTCTGCTTTTGGTTCAGGCAGATATAGATGAAGATAAAGAAGAATTACGCTTTAAATCTATAATTTGTCTGAATCTGAGATTTAATGTAAGGACAAATTATAATTTGTTAACAATACCTGTGGTGATGACCTTCTTCTCAATCTGTGCTGGTGCGAAAAGGATAAACCAGTCGTCTTCATCCTTATGTACCAAAGCAGCCATTTCCTTCTCCATTCCTCCCACTTTCACTTGCTTCTCTTCAATGATCATAGGCTTATTGTCGAAGGTCACTTCCCTTCCCTTGATCATGACTGTTTGCTGATATCTCAGGCCTGCTGGATCTTCAGAACCCAATGTCATGTGTACTATAACCAAAAAACATATTTCTCTTTTTAGATGTGTTTCTGTAAAATCTTCATAGACAATCACTCTTTCTCTTAGTGATAAATACACATATTCAAGCAACAATATGTAGGGTTCTATCACCTTACACACATGATGTCACATTAAAAATCTAGATGATGGGTAGATGGACATGATGTTCAAATTTTGTGAAATGCTGTAAAATGCTTGCGGAATCCTCTCATCATTAGAAATCCTGTTATAGCACAACGAATGTGAGGTTGATATGACAGATCAGCAGGCTGACGCACTCAAACCAGCCCATCTGGCACCAACAGTCACGCCATGCTCATATTCACTGAGATCACAGGCTTATCCACATTTTGATATTTCATGTGAATGTTAACACATTGATGTGCACTTGCACTGATTTTCTGCACGTCACTGCTGTCACATCATAACTGCATAAATGAGCAGGGGCATATTTGTTCCTATGAAAGTGGCCAGCGAGTACATTTTTTATATAAATTATAAAACGTCAATTATATAACATTTGGTGTTTTAGGTCATTTTAGTTTGTTGGTTAGTTAAGCTGGCTCTCTAAAGTGCTGGTTAAGCAGCTAATATTAAAGTTATGTTAAGATGTATAATCAAAAATATAGTTGCAAGCAATGATGAGTGGGCCCAAGCACCCTGTGCCTTCGGGTGCGTTTTGGCAAAGAACACAAAATAACTGACTTCCTGTTGAGTTTAGCCCAAGACATGCAATGAGAAAGTTGTTCAGCTCAATGAGCTCTAAATATGTACTGGGTTTCACATGCATACGTGCAAGTGTGTATGTGCTATGCAGCAAAATCTCATTTGAGGGCCCCAGACGTGGCTTGGGCATAACTATTGACAATTTGAAAACCTGAAGTACCCAAAGGAAACCCACCAAGTGGGGGAGAAGTGCAAACAGACAGACTAGAGGCGGCATTTGAACCCCCAACCCTGAAGGTGTGAGGAAAGGAGTGCCAACCCAGCAGCTGAAACCACTAATTACTTGTCTTATCCATTTCCTGTTTTTTTTTTTTATACACAAGTCTTCCCTTATATACCTGTTAGTTTGTCCTTCTCTGTGTGTACACCTGACTTAATAAGTGATTATATTTTACAAAATTTTCAATCAGTGTATGCCACACACAAACACATAACATATTTAGGCCTGAGCAGGTAAGATTTAACAGACTACCTGGCTTATAAGTAGGCCGTGATTCATCAAAGCCAAACAACTGGAACCAGTCATCAGCCTCAGTTCGGGTTGTGTGCTTCAAAGCCACAATGGCACTTTCTTTTGCTGAAAGAATAATTATATAATTATTAACAGCAGACAATACTGAGCGTTTGCAAATTATGTTCATATGTCACACAAGGCTATTTAGCCACCCATTGAGCCACCCATTATTTATTTTTAATGAAATAAAAACAAATGGTTTACTGACAGGCTACAAAAATCTACAAAATCAAAAGATACAATTATGTATCAAAATGGGTTGTTTATGTAACAACCTCAGCAGCAACCTCATTTCCCCTCTCGTCTGTTCCAACCACTCAGCATTCAGTATCACCAGTATATTAATCACCAGCCTGATCATATGGCATCATCTGCACCTGTTTCTCACTGGTTCATTCCTTAAGTTAGATGTATTTTTATCTTTGAATGATTCAAAGGTCACTGTGTGGCTTAACAAACATAAAACTAATTGGTCTGGTGCAGGGACTGGTCTGAAAAATATAGCCAAACATTTGCCAAAAAATGAGAGCCAATAAAGAAAGCCTGGTGAACTATTCATCAAGACTACATTAAAAATAAAAGAAAGTCTGGCTCTTTGGAAGCAAAATATGAAGAAATGAGGGGTGGCTCAAGACTTTTGCACAGTACTGTAGCTGGAACAAATTCTACAAGCATCAAACTAATCAGTCATTTCAAGCATCAATACAATAACCCAATCCATATAATTTCTCCACTTACTATAAGGTAAGGTGTTTTGAGAAATGAGAGCTGCAACTCAGACAGAGTAAATCGTACTAAAATATTCCTCACCTGAAATATCTGCTCTCTTTTCGAAAGGTACCAGATGAATCTCCTCCACTTCATGAGATGTTTCTATCACTTCTCCTCTCTCCTCCTTGAATTGTATGACATTTACTTCCTTTTTGAATAGCTGTACGTCCTCGTCTCTGGTCTCTTTGTGAACATCTACAGTAGCAGACACAGAAATAAACAAAATGCAACAGAACATGTGAGTTTGCATATACAGTACCATTCAAAAGTTTGGACACACCTTTTAATTTCATTGTGAATCAATGCTGAAGGCGTCTAAATTATGCAATAATTTCCTTTGAACAGTTGGTATTGAGATGTTTCTGCTACTCAAAGCTCTGTAAAGCCTTCATAACAGCTCTTATCTAAGATGCTGATTGTTAATTGGTGATTTTTGAGTCTGGTGACTCTATATGAACTTCTCTGCTGTTTTGGTCTCGTTTTCCTGAGAAGGTCTTCACGAGAGACCGTATCATCATGGTGCTCGATGGGTTTTACAAATGCACTTGACAACAATGTTCTTGCAAGAACTATTGCATAACAACTGACTGTTTTTTTTTATTGTTGTTACTTAATTACCTAATGCCATATGTGTTATGCCATAGTTTTGAAAAAAATCCAGTATTGTTCTAGATGACTAAACCAAAAACACTGAATTAGAAGATGTGTCCAATTGACCGGTACTGTATGTACATGTGTTTGAGTGTTCATGTGTCTCTCTGTATATACCTGTGTCTTCAGGAGAAACATTCATCTGGACAAACCAGTCATCGTCCACTTGTTTTTCTCTTTGTGCTGGTAAAGCTTGTCCTTCTCTCAGATTAATTGTTCTCTTCTCTGTCCATTTCGTTTCTTCGTTCAAATTTATGGCCTCTTCTTCCACATGTGCCCGAGATAACTGGCTATCAATCACTAAGAATGTAAAAGGTAGATAAATATACATATAATGCATAATGATGGATGTCCGATGCCATTAAATACTCAAAGCTACCTAATGTAACATATAACATTTTGATCGGACCTATTGCGAGGAAGTGCAACCATGGCTTCATGATTGACTCTGGCCGAGTGCACTGTCACACAAATTATTATTTGATAATTATATAAACATTCCATTTGTAATGTAAAATTATTTGCCCCTGTAAAACACGTTAAAAGATCTCAAAATGCAACACGATCAAAGGAAATTCAAGAACAGATGAGAAACAAGATGAGACTCCAGCAAACCACAATGAGAGCCATTATTCACAAATGGAGAAGAATTGGAACAGAAGTGAACCTTTCCAGGAATGGCCGGCCTACCAAAATTACTCCAAGAGCACAACGCCGACTCATCCAGGAGCTCATAAAAGGTCAGTGTTCATGATTCAACAATAAAAAAGAGACTGGGCAAAAATGGCATCCATGGGAGAGTTCTAAGGCTGACCAAAAAGAACACGAAATCTCACATTTGCCAAAAAAACATATTGATTATCCCCAAGACTTAAGGGCAAATTTTACAACAAAAGTAGAGCTTTTTGGACAGTGAAAGACTTACTGCTAGTTATCGGAAACGCATGACCAGTTACTGTATTAGATTTTTCACATAGGGCCAGGTAGGTTCGGACAGATTAGTTATCTTTGTGTAGTATTAAAATTTAGCTGATCATATAAATCATTTAAGTGTGACAAATATGCAAAAAAAAAAAGCAAGGGGCAAATACTTTTTTACTGCACTGTATGTACATGTGTTTGAGTGTTCATGTGTCTCTGTGTATATACCTGTGTCCTCAGGAGAAACACTCAGCCTGACAAACCAGTCATCGTCCACCTGTTTTTCTCTTTGTGCTGGTAAAGTGTGTTGTGCTTCTCTCACATGAATTGTTCTCTCTTCTGTCCATGTGCTTTCCTCGCTCACGGTTACGTGCTCTTCTTCCACATGTGCAAGAGATGACTGGCTATCAATCACTATGAATGTAAAAGGTGAATAGACATACATATAATGTATAATGATGGATGGCTGACGCCATTAAATAATTGAAGTTACCTAATGTAACAAAGAACATTTTGCAATGCCATACACATCAAATAGAATTATGTCCAAAACACCACACATTCACCAATCCAGTGATGACGCAAGGTGCTTGGGCCCGCTCATCGTTACTTGCAACTATATTTGGAATTATAATCCTTGATATTATGTATTTTTGTTGTATGACATATAGCTAAGTACGATCGGCATTCAAGTCAAACCAGGACCTTTTGATTGTCCAGAATAACAGAACACAGTTATGAGAGTAAAAACTACACTATCTTTATTTCTCTATATAATGCCCTGCTACACTAATGAACTTCTCCCAGCATTTCACTAGTGCCTGCCTACCATCAAGATTTTTCTTCATCAAGAACGTTTTTTCAGTATGCAGTTGGTGATCTTTCAAGCATGCCAACCATTCTACAAGACATCTTCAGAGTTTTATTCCTTGATATTAAGTGCTTTGTTGTATGTAGCTAAGTATGATCGCGTTCAAGTCAAACCAAGATTTTGATTGTGTAAAGTAACAGATTATGTTATGAGAGTAAAAACGACCTTTATTTCTCTATATCATCCCCCGCTAGGTAGAAAGTATTCTCAGTATACCGGAGCCATAATCGTACTGCCTTACTTCATGTCTGAAACGCTGGCCTCCCAGGAACTCCTTTAATGAAGCAAACATGAGTTCCTGTAATGTGGAAGTGGTGGTTACAGTTCCCAGAGACTGATGGGTCTCTTCCGCAAGTTGGCGGTAAGTTATTAATTGATTTTTAAGGATCGGATTCACTAGATCACTGAATGTTCACTAGAGCTGCAGTTTTACATACTGGTTTGGCTTGAACACCCCTCATACTTATGTATATGAAATATGAAGGTAAAAAAAAAACTTTGAGGAGGTTACCTGTCCTCAAATGACAGGTAACCTATTAATATATCATTCTATATTAATTATTAATGGACTATTTAAATCATAAACATTTTACAAAGAAAACACTGTGTTTTTCCTCATAGTCAACTGTCTGAAGTTGTAGCTCCTTTCTCTGTGTGTGTGTGAAATACCTGATGCCGATGGAGGCTCTGCAGTTTGCATGGTCTGTGTAGCTCGTGGAAGCAATTCCATCAAAAGGTACCAGTCATCATTCATCTGGACAGGTCTTATAGTGTTTGCTCCTTCTTCCTCTCTCCACTCTTGTATTATCTCAGCTTTTTGCTCTCCCATGTCCATGATATGACCTTGCATTTGGAAAAATACAAATGTGATACAAGGCATTGTAGTATATAGGGTTATATAGCACATTACCACTACAGAGTGTGCAAAAGTCTCATATAGATCTAGTACATGTTGTAATCCATGTTTTGCATTTAATAATTTGTGCATTATTGGATTGATAGACAATAATCAATAAAAACAATTACCATTTCCAAACACCGCATTACATTTACATTAGATTACTGTAAAAAAGAGAACATATTACGTAACAGACCACTTTTCGTGCAAAAACAGGGTGTGAGTGTGAGTGCTGGCTGTCAGAGATTAGCTGCGGGAACACAAGCAAGTGTGACAGACAAAATCTCCAGAAGACGTGTAAAAGATTCTCTGAGGTGCTCGGAAAAATCTACCAGACAATTTCCTTATAAAGCTGCACACAATGTATCGAAAGCTACTGATGTTGACTTTGCTTAGTTTAGCGTACTTTTTTCAAAGTTTTATTTTATGTTGATTATTTTTAAAGTCACCTTTGCTTTACCGCATTCTTTAACACATGCCTAAGGATTGTGCAAACAATCATACAGTATATAGTGGGAAATACTGTACTTTACTACAGGGTACCTACAGTATATTGGATCTCCGTAAATCTTTTTATATTATATTGTAATAATCCTTTTCTATTTATGAAAAGATTATGTCAAAAATGTGTGGGACAGTATAGGCTTTGTATAGGATGAATACATTTTTTTGTTCCAATTATTACTAGTAGTTCTTTTATTCTTATAAAGCAAGTTATGAATTTGTTTTTACTAAGAGCACATTCATAAAGCTTAAAACATCTTAATGGGTGTCCTCTGCCCTTCCTAATTATTTAAGTTATATACATGCAATAAAAAAATAAAAAAATAAACCAGCTATATTTGCGCTTCATAACAATGATATAAGTGCAAATCTGATTACCACTGGAACATTATTTACTCTGCTTATGTACAAGCGTCTTATGAAAAAAGTTGCAATAAAATAGAGTTGGATGCAGATGGACTACATGCTGTGAATACATCTGTCAAGAAGGAAAGATGTTGACAAGGACATGGCTCAAAACTTCATGAACACTATTTAACACCTGGTTGTTGGCGCCAGACAAGCTTTTTTGAATGTTTCAAACCTGGTCTGGTTATATTTTCCTGCATAAGAGTCTACAGAGTTTACATGAAAGCATGACACCTTGGTTATGAGATTACATTACTGTGCAAAAGTCTTAGGCACCCTGTGTTTTTAGTACACAACATCTTCTATACCACTTATCCTGTACAGGGGTGCGGAGGCCTGGTGCCTGTCCCAGGAGACTTGGGGTATGTGGCCAGGTACACCCTGGACAGGGAGTCAATCCATCGCAGTGCGCACACACACATGCGCACACACACACACACACCCATACAATATATACTATGGGCAATTTGCCCCATCTGTATGTCTTTGGACTGTGGGAGGAAACCCACCAAGCATGGGGAGAAGAAACTCTATGCAATAAAACCCTCGGTGGGATATGAACCTTAGACCCTGGAGGTGTGAGGACACAGTGCATGCCATATTTGCATGCCAGAAAACAAAGAAGCACATTATAGATGCGACCACTATTTGGACAAAAAACTAAATTAAACATGCTGGATTTTGCATGCGATAAAGAAGCAGGTGTGACAGTCAAAGTCTGTCGCTGGTTCTGCGGGATGCTCAGTAGAACTATAGTTAATTTCCTTATAAAACTGCAAACACAAATTTCATTGTAAATCATTGTATTGCTTCTGACTTTTGCACAGTTCTGGACAGAGGAAAATGGCCAGACTGGTTTGAGATGAGAGGAAGACTAGGGTAGTTCTTGTGAACCAGTCTTGTCCACACCGTGATGAGCAGAATACCAAAAATAGAGCAAATCTTGAGGTGTCAAGGTTAGACTGCTGTCAGCTAAAAACAGAGATCTAAACCTATACTGAGGTTATTTGAACTTGGACAGATAAAGTTTGGGGAAAAAAAATCGCCTGGTCTTTGTGCTGTTTTCAAATGTCAAGTTTCAATAAACTTGTAGCTACTGTAGCCTCGGATTACTGTGACTGGATAACTGCCTAGATTACTATTACTGCCGGTGTTTTTATTAAAGACTTCAGTAAAAATACAGTCAGAGATATTAATAACATACAGCCTTGGAAATGTAAAAATTTGTCAAATATGGAGTGTTGGATATTATTTTCTCATAATGTCAAAAACCTATATACTATATATGTACTCAGAGGTGGGTAGTAACGAGTGACATTTACTCCGTTACATTCACTTGAGTAACCTTTTAAAAAAATGTACTTCTATGAGTAGTTTTACTGCATCATTTTACTTTTACTTGAGTAAATTTGTGAAGAAGAAAGACTACGGTACTCTAACGCTACATTCTTACAGTTACTTTTTTAACCATTTATTCTACACATGCAGCTGGTGGATCTACCACATGACTGTTTCACTAATCAGACGCAGCAACAATAATCATATGACTCCGTTTGACCAATCAGGTCTTCAGACGGTGTTCTATAAATTCATCCTACCTGTGAATCCGTCCTACATTCGCTCACTGCGCATGTATTTTGCGGAACGACCCATAAATCCTTGCTGCTACTAGTGTACAATCTTGTAAGTATAGAATGCTTTTTTAGGTTTGTGTGATTATATGTTAAGGTTAATTATGCATATAATGTTACTTTAACAGTCTACAAATATATAAGTATATTTCAGTACAGAATTAATGTGCAAAACATGTGTTGTACATTTTTATGCATCCCTGCCATCATATACAAGAATATTTCACTTGCAAAAGAACAGCTTCATACTGCGGTGTCACATCTATCTGCCAAAACAGACACACACTTAGTGTATATACACACAGAGTATATACTGTGTGTATATACTCTATAGATATAGGGTGTTGATGTCATTAGACCACACCCCTTCTCATTACAGAGATGCACATCACCTAATATGCTTAATTGGT
>JAQMYJ010000019.1:8867329-8877439 GCA_030014305.1 Clarias laeviceps | reverse complement strand
GTGTCTATCACCCCAATACAATTGCCTCCCTATCCCAAAAATGTCTGAAGTGAAACAAACACGGTATGTATGACATCCACTAAGTCTCTCACAATATCCCTAACTTATTGTGAGTAGTGTATATACTCTGGGTACATCATTCAGATATCATATCACATTTTTGGAGAAAAATTCAGAGCATAGGATTTTTTCAATAGCGTCTGCATGAAATGTACTTTCCATTAAGCCTAAATAAAACAATTTCACTATTATATCTTAGTACTCATCTTTAACTCATCTCAGAATACACCTCATTATGATAGTTCCCTGCAAATAAAGATACACAAAGACAAACCTTTTCTCTTGATGGGTGAGCGTGAAAAGTCTGGAGCTGGTCGCTCAATTGTGAAGCTCGCCTCTAGAGATTCTGCATGAGTGGGCCCTTGGAAACGAAATTTAGACCCCAAATGCAGCCTGCCCCTTCGGGCCTTGTCTGGGCTCCTGTGGTTCCTAAGACATTGATGAGCATTTATTGAATATTGATTTTTCTGGTTTATGTGACTACAAGTGAATAGTATTATTTTTTTGGTTTGTTTTTGCCATTTAAACTGCATCTGGATTCAGATCAATTAATTACTATGTCGTAATAAGTGTTTCTTTGAGGACCGTTATATATTCTAATAGCTATAAGCTGATACCTGAAAAATCCATGATGCTCTGCAGCATTTCTCCACAGGCGTTTGCAGGCACGGTAGCTGGACAGGCTGAATTTGATGGTACTTACAGATGCATCCTGGTTAAGATCCAAAAGAGAATCACTTATTCAATTTCATATTCAATATATCGTCTAAATTATTATTAGTGATCATCATCATCATCATTCAACAAACCTGGGTAACGTGATTTTGAAAAAAATAAAAATAAGGAAACATGTTTTCAAACAGGGAATTTATTTAGCGATATAATATATAATCATCATCATCTTCTTCATCATATTGCTAAATAAATGACCTTTTAAAAAACAAGATGTATACTTTTAATAATCACATCATGCCCCAGAACATTTCCACTCTTGTCAGGTGTGTATGGTTTACACGCTCACCTCTGAGTGGAAAATCTTGGCCAGGAAGTTGTTGCGCCTGTAAGACATATTTAAAACACTAGGCCAGACGAAACTCTGTGTCTTTGTCTCATCCTCATATACCACCAGTCCATCAGCACACACTCCCAACATCACCGCTCCACCACTGGCATCCTTAAGACACAGACCGATAAGCACAAACAAATCAAATCATGTATTTACTCTACATATGGACAGAAGGAAACACAGAGGAGAAATTATGTCAGCAACTGCATTTCCTTATCCTACAGTACCTTAGCAGGATGCAGGTGTACGCCATACATATCTAGCGTCTTAGCATTCTGCAGGAAAAGCTGGTCTGCTTCAGCAGGACTCATGGAGCTGGATTGAAACATACAGAAAATATATTTATATATATTTTTTATGTAAGTGTATGGGCAGGTGTATTGGTGTTTTTAATGAATTGTAAACACATTTCCTTGAATAATATATAATGTATTTAGATTTCATTTAGATATTTTATATAATGATGATATTTGTAAATAACCAAAATACTTGAGTGTGCGATGCAGCTCTGCCACTTTCTCTTCCAGCTCTGGAGTCTGATTGGGTCCAAGGGGAATTCTACTGAAGAACTCTTTCCCATGTAGCTCAGGATTATAATCCCCAAATTCCGATTGGATCGTGTATGATCCTAAAACTGCTAACATATCTGAAGGACAGGCCAGACGGCTAGTCAAGATGTCTGCCCTTAGCTGAAGACACAGTAAGTATCTGAAGAAAAAAGAAAAAAAAATGAAGAAGGAAGTATTGTAGATAAATGCATGGAGCATATTGTGTGCTTATACACACATTAACAGTGGGCAGAAATTCCCAGCATTGGGAACAACTTAAAAGAGTTTGAACTTTTGTTCAAGCTTGATGAGTGTGTCATGTGTTATAAAGAGGGAGAAATATTCAGAGAATTATACAAAAGAGACATTTCCACATTGTAAATGCATTTTACTGGTATTAGTATATAAAATTTGAAGAAAAAATGATCTCTTTGCTAGTACATTTCAGTTTGGGATGAGGTACTTAAAGTTTGTATATTGTAATATGAAGCCGTGTATAAGAAAGTAAAAAAACACTAGTGAAAATGCTAATTTTCTAATTTAATACAACAATCTTATTACAAATTCTATTGCTAACAACAACTGGAGTGAAATGCAGACTATTTAAAATATGTACATAAGTTAAATATTTTATTAGCAGTTGCAATGTCTCTTATTCTGCTTCAGTGGCAGTGTGCACTCGACCGGGCATGGATTCCACGAGTTTGTGTAAAACCAGTAGAAGAGATTATGCATGAGGAAAATTTGACCTTGTGTACCTTTAGCATAGTCATTATCACAAATTAGCTTACTTTTAAATAGTAACTTAAGAGCAGAACAGAATAAGTATATAAAAAATAAAATAACAAAGATTTACTTTAATTTGTTTCACATATAGGCGGCACCGTGGCTTGGTGGTTAACACTGTTGCCTTGCACCTCCAGGGTCTGGGTTCGATTCCTGCCTCAGTGTGCATGTTCTACCCGTGCTTGGTGGGTTTCCTCCCACAGTCCAAAGACATGCAGATTAGGCTAATTGTTGTTCCCAAATTGCGCATAGTGTGTGTATGTGTGTGTGTCCTACGATGGATTGACACCGCGTCCATGGGTCTTTCCCGCCTCATGCCCTAAGTCTCCTGGGATAGGCTCCAGGCCCCCCGGGAGCCTGTATACAGGATAAAGCAGTATAAACGATGATGATGATGATTCACTCTTCATTTGAAATAAAAAAAATAATAATAGGTTTTCAAAGCTATCTGTTAAAAAAATCCTTTTGGTTGCTACTGCTAAGGATAAGATTAGGGGTATGTACATGCATACTATCAGGTATAGTAATATACTATATGGCCAAAGGTATACAATCAACTGACCATTAAACCAAAATATGGTCCTTAGGCAAATTATTATCACAAAGTTAGATGCAATCAATTGTCTAGGATGTCTTGTGTGTGCTGTAGCATTACAGTTTCCCTTCACTGGAACTGGAACTCTCTCGAACCTGTTCCAGCATGACAGTTGCACTGTGCACAAAGTTAGCTCCAGGAAGATGTATAATAGAATAATAGAATTTGAAATGGAAGAACTTAAGCATCCTTAACCCCACACTAAAGAGCTATCACAGGAATCTGTAGTAGTTCCAGTACATAAATCCAATCATTCTAAATGATTTCAGACCTGATGTCCTTACCTTGATTTAAATAAAAATTGAGAGGCTGTTAAGGTCAGAAATCCTAAGGAAAACTGAACATTTACTTGACCCCATGGAGTTTGCTTATACATCCACACAGAGGATGCGACAGTTACAGCCATTATGGATTTTGTGAAGTAACCTGATGAGTCACATCTTCACTTCAACTTATCTAAAACAAAAGATATGACAACTGATTTTAGGAAACATGCTCATACCCACAATCATCACAAAACAATGCCAATCTGAGCAATGTGTGCCATCATAGAAATACCTTTGGACAATTATTGACTGAAAACTGAACCTTGAAGAAAATTGTGCAGCTGTGGGTTAAAAAGGGCTCCAGCAGCTTCCCTCTGTGAGGAAACTGTTCTACTTCCATGTGATTGTCTGATTTTATCAGGCTTTCCTTGAATCGATTTGATCTTTTTCCCTTGGTGTTACGGTTCATTCTCTACAGAACAGGAACTCTCTTAATCAAGTTATAAAATGGTCATGGAAGTTGATTAGTGAGCCATAAGTGAAGCCGGCATCCCTGTATACCCGATAGTTACAGCGTATAGCCAATACCATTTTAAATGACAAATTGCATAATTTGCACAGTGAGTTTCAGCTCGTCTAGGCATTGGTTTATAGTACCATGGTGTAAAACTAGCTGCCATCTCACTCCTAAACAAGCTGTAACAATGCACTTGAGAGCCTGTTTCTATATCCTATTTATTTTTACTGTATATACTTTTGATTAAAGCGGCACAGTGACACTGTGGGCTTGCACCTTTAGGTTCCAGGTTTGATTCCCACCTCGGGTGCACAGAGTTTGCATGTTGTCCCCGTGCTTGGTGTGCTTGATGAGCACTTGCACGTGCTTGCATGTTGTCCCCGTGCTCGGTTTCCTTCCACAGTCCAAAGATATGCAGATTAGGCTAATTGCCGTTCCTGAATTGTCCGTAGTGTGTGAATGAGCGTGTGTGTGTGTATGTGTGTGTGCCCTGCGATGGATTGCCACCCCATACGCCTCGTGCCTAAGTCTCCTGGGATAGGCTCCAGGCCCCCCGTGACCCTGTATACTGGATAAAGTGGGATAAACAATGAGTGAGTGAGTGAGTGATACCTTTGATTATCACTTTTTATCATTTAAATTTTTTACTATTTCTTTTTAGCATTGTATGTATTTTGGGTTGATTGTGGCCTCCTCATTTGACAGTGCTCGAGTGCTACACAAATGAACACAAATCCACAGGGCCATTCTCAAAAATCTAGTGGAAAGCATTTCCAAAAGAATAGAGGTTATTACAGCATTTAAAGGAAAACTACAATCTAAAGTGCGACATTCAAAAAGTACATATGGGTGTGATGGTCAGGTCACTACAAACTTTTGAGCAAAAAGAAGGAGAGAGAAAAATGCATGAAAGTCAGAGGGAGATGCAGTAGATCTTACCTCGTAATGTCTTCAGCCAGTACAGAAGGGTCAGGTGGGTAGAACTTGACACAGAATGAAAATGTAGCAACTTGACCTGAAACCACAATCAGCAGTGAACATAAGTAGACCTGCAGACAAACACACAGATCTAATATGTTCCTAACACCACTGAGCAGAACAATTCTACTCACCTATGATCTGCTTGTGAACCTTTCTGGATAAGTCCAGCCACACCTGAAGACAGAAAGTTACAGGTCAATAATGTATCATACTGTAAGTAATAAATAAGGATACATTCAAATCAGAAAACTAATTAAATATGATGTAATTAAATGTTATATTCCCCAAATTGCATATTATCCAATCTAAAATGAAATCATTTACCTTGCTGTTGGATGAATTCCATGCTGCCAGGCCAAAATAGTCCTTCTCTAGCAGGTTGAGATACTCACACACATTATCGAACAGAACCTGGCCGATTGCTTTTTTCTATAAACACAGATACATCAAATTACTGTCATAATCGTTTTAAGACAGACTGCTGATATAAATATTGGGTGGTAAAAACTGGAAAGTGGAACTGACCTCCAGGTCACGCTCGATAACGGTGTCATCCAAAAGTCTAACTTGGCACTGGAATGTGGTCATCTTTGTGCTCCTTCAGTACAGATGTTTATAAGCATAACTGGGATGAATCGACACACTGCAAACAGTTAGGATTATTGCAATGTTATATATTATATGTTATATATTATAGCAAAGTGCTATTAAATATATGAGACACTGTACACCAAAATAACACTTAAGATTAAAATAAGACAGATTTATTACACTTCATTATACCGTGTCTGATTTAAGTAAATATCTGGCACTATATCATTTATATGTTAGTATAATAATTCCAGCATTATTGACATTCTTTGTAAAAACTATTCAGCAGGGTGTTTATTCTACAAAAATAAATCGAAAAATCAATTAAATCAATTTGCTTTAAAACTACTACTACTGCTTAAAAATACTTATTCACACCCCTAATCTATATAGATGCAACCTATTATTATTATGATTATTCTTATTATTATCCTTATTATTATTAGTAGTAGTAGTAATATTAATTGTATTAATTTATTATCATTATTAATGCATGTTTTTCTAGAAACTATAGAAAAAAACTTTTATCTTATCTATAGGACTAAGGTCTGGGAAACAATCTGTTATAGTGTGTTATTTATTTATTTATTCATTTGTAAAGCAATTCAGCAGGATAAATATTTATCTTTATTCTTCAAAAATAAATCAATAAATCAATTTGCTTTAAAACTACTAATAATAGGAAATAATATAATATTTAAGAATAATAATAGAAATTATGGGGTCTTTACTGCTTAAAAATACATGCAAAAATATTTACACCTCTAACACATATACAGTAGATGCAACCTATTATTATAATAATAGGTAATAATAATAATAATAATAATAATAATAATAATAATAATGCATGTTTTCCTAGAAACTATAGAAAAACAAATTTTATCTTATCTGTAAAAGTCTGGGAAATAATCTATTATAGTGTGTTATTTATTTAATTAATTATTTATTTATTTAAAAAAGTAAGCCTACTGAAAGTCAAAGCTTTGTGGCACAATATCTTAAAACTACAGAACTGTTTGATAATTTACTAAGATGATTTACTGTGTAATTTTCGGTGAGTGTGTTTGTATTTGTATCTACGCGTATGTGAGGGATGGAAAGTTGCCCTGCCCACACTGCACTGTTCTGCTGGCAGATATGGCTGGGGATGTTTTATGGAGATAAACATACAGTACACTCCTCCAACAAGCACTCACGCACACACACTTACTCATAAGGATAAACACACTCATACACACGTACTTACTCAAAAAATAGCACTAAATCTCCAATAATAGTGAAATACGTATAAATAAATACTGTCCTGAAACCATTCCATAAATAAAACTGCAAGCAAGTACAACAAAATAAACTGAACTTTGCTTAATATAGATTTTCACCTCGTTCTGTTCAATACTGGCAGATTAATATATATATCATAGGCAGGCATACATGCTGCTAAAAGGCAAAATGCTTCATAGACCTGGCTTAGAATTAAAACTCTTTTTATACAATTGAATTCACATCAAATTAAGCTGTTTTTTTTATAATATTAGATTTTAATAATTATAGTGGCTGGAGCAATGTGATGTTTGAATAAACAAATATTAACAAAAGTTAAATAGTTATCAACTTTTTATTCAACAATAATGTTGAATAAAATTTTAAACCATTGCATTAATCTCTCAAAATCCACAGTCAAACCTTAATCTATTAATTTGAAATTAATTAGCAATTCAGTTATTTAACAATAATAGATTATCTGCAGAACATCCAAATAAAAGCATGAATAAATAGCATATCATTAGATATATATCTCATCTATGAAGTACACTATTTTGCTTTACAGTAAAACAAAATGAAATTATATTTACTTCATATTTACTGTGTGATAAAATCAATTGCATTAACACATTTATAATTACATAACTTTATTTATTTTTTAAACACAAATATACAATTTCTTTAAGCAAAAGCACTTAAATCCAATAAAAGAAAAAAACTTACCTGATCGAGTGAGACGTTCGTTAGCTCTCACTTCGACTCAACTGAAGCTTCCATGACGTTACCGCTGAGATAAGGGGAAGAGAGCTTCAGAAGAAAACTGGACTATCTTTTAGTATGCATACAGTAACTACTACAGTGAGTACAGGACATTTCTTCATGCACAGTGTATTCTTTACTACTTTTTGACATTTCAAATAGTCTGAAATATAATAATGTCCAATTAGACAGGATCGTAACTACAATTGTCTTACATGGGATAATAAAAATAAATAAATAAATAAATAAAAACTCACACACCCAATGTAAAACATGTTATCTCAAGCTCATAGTATCCTTTCTTTTTCTTTTAAAAAGTTCTATACAAATAAATGTATACAATAAAAATATTTCCTATTCTGAGTGCTTTTTTTGATAGTTGACAGTGGTACATCGGAGCTCAGGATCTCATAGTTCTTACCCTGCAAAAGCACCCAGGTGATCTTATTCACCAGAGTTGGGTTGATTTTTTTGACCAGTGGTAACCTTAAATCATGTGCAGAGACAGAAAAAAAATCATGGTACAAAGAGATACAGTTCCAGGCTCCATCCAAAACCATATCCTGCTATGTACTGTAAATAAATTTGTGTTGAAAACTAATCAGTAAAAACTGCTAGGTAGCTGGATCAAGTGTTCAACCATTACACTAATGTCCTATCTGTGGGTGCGTCTGAAACTATTTTCGATCATTCTATATAGTATAGCACCATAGCTCTTGAGTAGATATTTACTACAGTAGCATCCAATTTTAGAACACAGTCATGGTCAGTTTGGGTTGTAGCCACACAGGGAACGTTCAGTCAGAGTGACCTGGCTGCTAACCCTGATCCACCAAGCTAAGCCACTCATGGAACTTACAGTACCAATGTCTTTTAGCAATGTCTTCTCTCAGAAGAAAATGCTGGTGGAGAATTGGCAGCAGGGTATTGTCTTAGTCCTGTGCTCCTAATGGAGCTTAAAGTGTTAAATAAACCTGTAACACAATATTAGCATTTTTATTAAAAACAAACAAACCAAAAAAAAAAAAAACACCAAGCACGCACAGGCATTTGAACCCATAACACAATTTATCATGCTATAGGTCCCATGGAAGTCCAATAATTCCGGTACGATGGTATTTTTGACAGTACCACTGTATTTATTTGCTGATATACTGTAGTACTTGTATCACACTATGGTACACGGTTCTACTATGGTATGGTATTATGGAACATGTTTCAGAATACTGTCAAAAATATGTTGTACCTGTTTATGTATCATAATGGTAAAATGTACATAGCATGGTAGTATTTTACCAGTTACAGTGCACTCTAAAGGTTAATACACTACTTTATTGAATCCTATGGTACTCCATAGGGCTACGGCAATGGCTACCAAAGTACAGCAGGTATAACATAGTACAGGCAGTGTCACATTAGATATCTGCTGAACTTTGCTAACCTGCAGAACAAGTATCATGGTATTCACCAAAGTATTGTGTAATTGTGTAACTTTTTAAGCCCAAAAACTGCATGAAAGGATTTCTCAAAATAGAGAAGTTGTCATAAAGAACCAAAGCTGTCAGCTGACTTCTTAAGGTTCTTGATGAAATGTTTTTCAGTAAAAGTGTCCTTCGGAGATGAATTTCTTTGAGAATGCATGAAAATTCATTATTTCCAATGCTCGCTCAGCTGAGGGAACAAAAATTAATTACAACTTCTTAGAGTATTTATTCTAATTAAATATACAGTACAAACTTATATTTTACAAAAAAATCAAGTCATATAGGTTCCGTACATGACCTGATCCATGTAATAAAGAACTAAAGTATTAAATAAATTACACACGTAGCAATAAGTAGGCTATAAACTGACATTAAAATACAGAAATAGTGCATAGAAGAGCGATCTCCTGTGTTCTGTATGGTTTATATTACCATCAAACCTAGATGGAATGAATGTGTCCTGCTGGGCTTAATTTTTCCACCTGCATGGGCTCTATCACACCGGGTGTCAAATCACCCACACACGGTGCAGACATAATGAATTTTAGATTCATTTTACCTAAAGTAAAAAACAAACAAACTCTCGGTGGTGGAGAAAAGCAATAACAACTGCACATTTAGTAGGACGACCCATATGCTATCCTACTGTTTTCAACAGACGAACCTTAATATCAGACCCTGAAATCATAAAACAAACAAGCTAACAAAGTTCTCAAAGTCCTTAAACTTATAAGTTTGAGAATAACAGAAAAGAAAATGGACCAATAATTATGCCATTAAAATTATTAAAGTAAAAAAAAAAAAAATCTATATTCATATATATGCTGAGGTTTTGAAATCGTATCTTTAGGAACCTGCCACAGTATTCTAAGAACTGTGTTCCCAGTGCATCCGGAAAGTATTCACAGCGCTTCACTTTTTCCACATTTTGTTATGTCACAGCCTTATTCTAAAATGGATTAAATAATTTTTTCCCTCAGAATTATACACACAACACCCCATAATGACAACAAGAAAAAAGTTTACTTGAGATTTTTGCAAATTCATAAAAAAAAAAATTGAGAAAGCACATGTATATAAGTATTCACAGCCTTTGCAAAATTGCGCTCAGGTGCATCCTGTTTCCCCTGATCATCCTTGAGATGTTTCTGCAGCTTAATTAGAGTCCACTTGTGGTAAATTCAGTTGATT
>JAQMYJ010000019.1:8855760-8867229 GCA_030014305.1 Clarias laeviceps | reverse complement strand
AAAAAATTTATTTAATCCATTTTGGAATAAGGCTGTAACATAACAAAATGTGGAAAAGGTGATGCGCTGTGAATACTAATCACTTGTCTGATCATCTGCACCTGTTTCTCACTGGTTCATACCTTAAGTTAAAAAAAGATAGATTTTTTTATGCTTAAATGATTCATAGGTCACTGTGTGGCTTAACAAGCTAAAAAATTATCTGAAACTGGTCAGGTACAGGAAAGATATATACAGTACATTATAATGGCACCTGGAAGTGGGTGAAATTTATTAGGCAGGAAGCGAACATTTTGTCCCATTTTGATGTGTTGGAAGCAGAAAAAGTGGGCATCCGTAAGTTTTTTTTTTTAAATCAATTTTGACAAATGCCAAATTGTGATGGCTAGATGACAGAGCAACTCCAAAGCTGCAGCTCTTGTGAGATATTTCAGGTCTGTATGACTGAGACCTACCAGAAATGGTCCAAGGAAGGAAAACTGGTAAGCCAATGACAGGATGAACACACAGTTTATGACTGTTTTGGTTGCAGACGGGGGTGGCCATAATGTTATGGCTGGTTGTGCATTAAAGAAGTAGTTTTTGATTTAGTAGGATTGATTTGAAAACCCCTCCGAGGTTCTGGAATATAGATTTCCCTCCTGACTGTATTCACAAACAATGGATCCAAACCAGTAAATAATCAAAGACAGAGTTATTTTATTTATATATTTTTTTATTTATAGCCATCTCTGATTTAGGTTGCATAGCCTACTGCTCTCAGGACTACCATGTGAAACATAACACTGTAAATGCAGTGTTTCTCTAAATCATTAACACAACAAAAATATATTATTATCGGTGGGTTGTAGGTTACGACCGTGGTGCAATGAAAAGGGCAGCCAGAGGGTTTTATTTATGAATAATGAAACTCTTGCCTTAATGTTTTGATAATTAGGTAGTGCAGATCAGTTTCCATAATTCAATCAATTTTATAACATATCAAATCATAAAATTATGCCTCCATTAATCAGGTTGGCTTCATAAGGCACATTAAAAATAAATTCAGCCATTAATTAATTTTTAACATTTGTGAATCAGAGGAACAATGTAAATAAATTCATTTACAGGAAGGAAGAGAAAAGGAAGGGTATGGGGAATGAATGAAAAAAGATTAAAAAGAAGGATGTGAAGCAAAAAAAGAGGGCGAGAAAGAGAAGATGGAAATAAATAGAAGATGGAAAGAGAAGAAGAAGAAAAAAGGCTGCTAGGTTGGTAATAAGACTAATAACAAAATAAGTTACAGTGCTGTGCAAAAGTCTTGGGTCACCCTGTCATTTCTTCATTTTAAATTAAATTAAATGATGCAGATTAAATTAAAGAAATGGAACCAAATGATTTACTGTGACAGAGAGCAAAGTGCTTAAAAATGGGTTGTTTATGTAACAACCTCAGCAGCAACCTCATTTCCCCTCTTGTCTGTTCCAACCACTTAGCATTCAGCATCACCACTATACTAATCACCGGTCTGATCATCTGGCATCATCTGCTCCTGTTTCTCACTGGTTCATGCCTGATGTTTTTATGCTTGAATTATTCATACTATCCAGGTGCTCCACATAAATCACTGTGTGGCTTAAGAAACAAAAAAAAAAACATTCCTCTGAAACTGGTCAGGTACAGGAACTAGACTGAAAATTAGAGCCAAAAACTATTTAAGAATACATTAAAAATATATAAGAATGTGTGGCTCTTTAGAAACAAAACATGAAGAAATGAGGAAGGCTCAAGACTTTTCACAGTATTCTGTGATAATAAATTTACCAGAAAAAAAGAAAATAAAATACAAATAAACAACCTTGCTAATTTGCATAATTGCAACTATAACAGCTTCAACCATATTTAAGACTCTGTAGTAACATTCCACAAATTTCTTTTAAGGGTGCTCTGATCGATCAGCCACCGATCGGGATCAATTGATAATCAGTAAATGTCTCTCAAATTGACGATCAAATAAATTGATACTATTGTGATGATGCAAAATACAAGAGTCCAACTCTGATTTATGCTCATACATACCTAATACTTTTGGTCTGGGGTGTAACGATATACAAAATCTAAATACAATATGGTCTCTTGATACGACACATTGTTAATAGAGTGGATATTTTCAAGCATTGAAAGTGAGCAGAATTTTTTTTCTGCTTTTGATATTTTCTCCGATATAATCCTTAATTTAATTGTAGACAATTCCCACCCATGTTCAGGGCACTCCCCTATTAATGAGACAGTTTGGGTTTTTACAAGTCTCTCTTAAATTCTCAAAACTGAGGAGCATAGAAGTACATTACACTAGGTCTTGGCTAATAAAATTTTCCTCCTCTGCACAGTGACCTTGAAGCAGAAATATTTATAAGGACCTAATCATATGGTAATGTACTTATAGGTGCCTCAATTTTGATTTAAGACAGACTTGAAAAAACCTGAACTATCCCTTTAAAAGACAGCTCCCAACCATGTGCTATCACATGTTTCCTCTCAGACACAAGATGCCAGCTGAACACGTTTTTGAACTGATGCTCACCATTGCTAGGGGGCTACGTAAGACACTTTGTAGAGAGTGCTATTCGCCATCACCCCCTCTCTGCCCACGTGAGCTCTGAGACACCCATGACTCACAGTGCTATGATTGATGTGGGAGTACATGTATGTCATCTCTCCACCCTGAGAACACAGCCAATTCGCTCCCAGCAATGGAAGTAGCATCAGCCGGGATTCAAAGAGCTAAAGTGAGCAGACTCTAAGCAGCACATAACATAACACAAGCTGTGCACTCGAACATAACTGAATTTAACACGTCTATTTAAACAGTAGTGCACTGATCAAGAGAGAAACCGTCTCTCCATCTCTGTGATACTGGCACAGATGCAATCGTAGCCATTTGTTAAAAACACAAACGTATCAAAGCCACGTAGAGAATAATACGGTATGTCATACTGCATCATTACACCCCCTTGCATATTAGTGCTACTTATGGATAGTGACTTTGGCAGGCTGGATTGCCATAGGAGTATTGTGGAGCCCAGGGCCAAAGAGAGGGAAGAGCTTCTCAGAAAATTTGTCGTTGTAGGTGATGAGGTGTGCCCCAGTCACTGCATCCCAGAAGGACACCTCACTTTTGTCCATGTTGAGTTTCACCCTGATTATCTCTGGCCTTTTCTCAACAGATAGGACGGTGCGAGGTGAAGTCAGACCACTGTACACCCCTTTACTTAAGCCAATGCTCCAAACCCCTCCGGATGTAGTCACTGTGAACTTCCTCTTGCGGGCCACAGACTCCTTACACACTCCGAGGACCCACTTTGGATTGTCCCCTACATTGACCTCCCAGCGATGACGCCCAGACCCAAAACCTTCCGAGCCTAGGACGAAGACACAGGGGTCAAAGCGTTCAGGGTTGTCGGGGACCGATTGCCTCTCTGTGTTCTCTTTCACATTTGCGTAGTCCAGAGACAAGAAGAGCCATGGTGAAATTGTGTTGGGATCCATCAGCACTGGAACTACAGAGAAGACAACGTGTTTGACATTTAGTTTAGAATCAAATGAAACATCTTCTAAAATCAGTGCATATGTTTATTCTTAGATCTGAGAATACCTTTTAGGCATTGGTAAGTACATTTCCACACTCGCTAATCATCCCATTCCAAATGTATTTATTCTCCCTGTGCTATTGTAATAACCACTACTCTTCTAGGCTTTCCACTAGATTCTGGAGCACTGCGGTGGGGATTTGGTCATTCAGACATAAGAGCATTTGTGAAGTGAGGCACTAATGATGTGTCAAATTCATTCCAAAGATGTGCAGATGTCCACATCTTCATAGTGCTTGATTTGCACACAGGGGAACTGTCATATTGGATCATGATTGGATCTCTTATGTTTTAGGCTCCCATGGAAACCATACATCAATCATGTGGTTTGTGGCACCAGTTTTAGGAAAGAACACATATGACTGAGATGGTCGGCTATCCACATACTTTTGGCCTTAGTGCCCCCGGTGATAATTTGCTGGTTGGTGCTGTATTTTAATTTGATTACTGTAAGAATGTTTCTTTAATCGCCATTACCGATTTTGCCATGTTAATAATTAAAAAATGTAAAGTTAAAATACATATAGTAGAAATAGTGGAGACAGCACACACAGGAATCAAAGTTCTTAGTATGCAATTCAGCATCACCAGGTCACAAGAGATACTTGACTCAGCTAGTTAGCAATCGATGAGATGGCAGTCACCAAGTTGGAGCTTGGGATTTATTTAGCATTATTTATCTGGGCAGAGTATAGTGAAAACGACTATAGTACTGCTGCATCACTCTCTTTAGTTAGAGTCAAAAATGGAGGCTAAATACCATTTGCACCACTATCAACAAATATTGTGGGTAATGTAAGAAACCATTAAGCAAATGCACCAACATCTCCTTGAAAAACTTTCCTTTAAAGGCATTCTTTGTGATACAAAAATCCACACTTACAACATTTAACCTGAGACCGCATGCTCTCCCAAACTTTGTAATCTAGTGCTCCAACATGAAAGGCCACATTGATGAGAACTCCAGGAGGAAACCTATGGGACTCTTCATCAGTCCACTGGGCCCTGGACGACATCAAAACAACATATCAGAATCACTGTGTTGCATGTTCAAATTATCTTTTAAAGCAGGATGGATAAAAGCAACACTTACCTTTGTTTAAGATTCTGGTATTTCTAAAGGTAAAAAGATATTTTTTAATTAATACTTAGCAACAAAGGCATGAACTTTCTTTACTACTTTTAAAAGTCATTTCAGATGGCATGCATTCTTCCGAACGAATGCTAATTTCCATTTAAAGAGAAATTTCTTACTTGTAGGACAACCAAATCCTCTGCATCCATCTCTTTGGTCACTGACTGAATCAGTGCAGAGAGAGAGGTGACATCGCGTTCGATGCTTTCAATCTTCTCATTCAGCATCTTTTTCTTCTGCTCCTCTTCTTTCTTCAGGGCTTCAATTCTGGAAGCTTCTTCTTCTTTTAGAATCTGATGAAGCCTCTCGAACTCCTGTCTGATTTGCCGCTCTGCTTCCTCTGACTGTCTCTGTAAAGTAACCAGTTTCGTGTTTTCAAAGGTCTCGTCCTTACACCATGAACAGCATTAGGATTGTGCTTATAACAGCAAAGAGATTAAAAGTTGACAGCGAATATCAATTACCTGAATATAATTGACTGTATCGGCATATCGTCTCTTCACCCTTTTAAAAGACTCCACTTTATCAGCAAGTATCTTGATTTTAAGGTTAAGCATTTCCTGGAAAATACACATGTTGGTTCCTATGTTAAATAGTATTTGGTTCATTATAAGTCTGGTTACATTATACTTCAAAACTCTATTAGGATTGGATTAGTTGTAAATAAGGAGGTGGTGTGATGAATATAGTTGTTACACGAGTATGCCGAGGATTTTAGTCCTCCTTACACAAGCAATCCCTTCAACAACAAAAGAGCTAGCATTAAAGTTTGTGTGCTTGTGTAGAAGGCCATAGCATATGAATTATCTAACATTCATATTCATAAAATAATTTAGTGCCTCACTATATGCTGTGGATTTGGCTATTTTCATCAGGATTTAAATGTTGTATGCTGGGGGTGGCACACAAGCCAATCATGGGAGTCTGTGAGCTCACACAAATGGAAGGGATTAAATGAGTGTTTTTCTCCAAGTGTGTAACACCGCTCCCTAACGCTGACTAAGTTACAGTTTGAAAACGTGTGGTCAGTGGCTTTATGTGCGCCGGAGAAACCAACTTTTGCTGATGTGGGAACGCCCTAACAGGACAGGTGGGAATTGGGTACAAAACAATTAGAGAAAGATTCTGAAGAAATATATACATATAATAATAATAATAATAATAATAACAACCGTAAGCCTTACACTATATGGCCAAAAGTATGTGGACACCTCCACGCCTTAGAACAGGTGAGATCAGGTGTCCAAAAATTTTTGGCCATACAGTGTATTTAGTGACATTTTGAGCAGATGTAAACTGTCCTGCACAGCCGTCCAGCTCCCAAACCAGCGGTTGGTTGTTGCGAGATAACATGTCAAGTCTTACTGAGATGATCTTTTCACCAATCATCATTGCTGCGATAACTAATTGATATAAAATACAATATTTTATAAATAGTCGGTGTGACCAATGTTTTGTATGTATGTTTATCATTAGTTTTTGGTGAAATTATTAAAGGCAACTGTTTAAATAAAATAAGTTCTCGTTTATTTTATTTATCGCCTTCAGTCTGTGTGTGTGTGTGGAGTTTGCACAAATTTGTTCTTTGTGGGTTTCCTCTAGGGACTCTGGTTTCCCCAAAATAAATGTGTCATAGGAGGATGGGGGTTTCCAGACTGTCTGAAGATCACGATTGAGGTGTGCAGTACAGGGTGGCCCCGGCCTTGTGCCCTTAGCTCCCTAGGATAGGCACCCTGACCCTACACAGGCTATGCGGCAGGGAGAATAATTGAATGAATGATTTAATGAATGATTTGCAATAATTTGCCACTTTGAAGGGACAAGCGTACCCAAACCTTATCAGGAAAATGGGGTTTGTCCTTTACTCACTTACTCATCACCTATATTGCTATATGTACAGTATACTGGGTCGCAGGGAGGCCTGGAGCATATCCCAGAGGCATGAGGCAAGGTACACCTTGAACAGGTTGCCAATCCATCACGGGGCACACACACATACACACACACACACACACATACAACGACCTATTTTGTGAGCACCAATTAGCCAAAAACCAGAGTATCCGGAGGAAACCCATCATGCACGGGGAGAACATGCAAACTCCACGCACACAGACCGCGAGCCGGGAATCGAACCCGGACCCTGGAGGTGCAAGGCTCATTTAATTCCACGAAATTATATCATAATACCTAGGGACACATGCAAATTACACAATGTAGGACATAAAAAACTGGAATCAGCAGGTTAGTGTAAATAAAAAGTAGTTGGTGAACCTGGCAGTACTTGACTCCATGGTCTACAGGTCTGACGTCATGGCCTGCGTGCAGGGCGACGCACTCCGCACATATGGGGTCCTCATCATGGACGCAGTAGAGCTGGAGGTCGCGCTGGTGTAAGCCGCAGATCACAGGTGGAGCGCTTGTGATGCGCCATCCTCTCTCTTTCTGAAAAGACTCGGTCGTGCTCTTCAGGGCGCGGTTCGGGATCGGCGTCTCCCCCTCGCAGTTCTTCCGACACACGGGACACGTCTTCCCGCGCCTTTGCTTCCAGCTGGACTCAAGACAATCTGTACAAAAGCTGTGACCGCATGAAAGGAGCAAAGGGTCTCGGAAAAGATCCTGGCACACCGGGCAGGTGAGATCAGACTCGAGAAGAGAAGGTCTGTCGGTAATATCCTCGTCCATCGCAGACGCCATGATGATAAGCGTTTACTTTCACTTTCTGTTGACCTGACAGAACTCTGAGTCGATACGGGGTTATTTCCCTCAACAAACCACTACTCTCACTGTCTTCACTTGAATCTAAAAACGCGAAAGATTACTCGGTTCTTTCTTTAGTAACTTTACTTTAGCGTAATTGTCAGCGCCTTTCTAATTAAGGTACAAATGTGCATTTCGAAGTTCCGTCTTCCCCAGTTTCCGTCTTCTGTGCTTATGTTGTTGCCAATCAGCGTCCTCTGTTCGAGCATGCGCACACGTTATTTTTAGATGTGTACTGCGCATGTGCGGCGTTTCACGACATTACAGAGCATTTTACAAAATACTAGAAATTACTCATACACTATGAACAAGTGTGTGTATTTTACTTTCAGCACCAGTTACCCCAGGATAATTGCGGAGAAAATTTGTCTCACTCCTTTTTACAAAGCATTAATATCTGAAATGTTTGAAAAGGTCAAAGTCTGGACTGGAATTTGACGTGGCCGTTCAACACCCTGAAATGCAGTATATACACACACACAATATATGGATAATTCTCTTTCCTGATTTATATTTCTTTAATCTTGAAATTATGCAATAATCTCCCTTGAACAGTTGATACTGAGATGTATAAAGCCTTCATAATGGCTCTAATCTGAGGTGCTGTAAATTGGTCATTTTTGAGGCTGGTAACTCTAAATGAACTTCTCTGCATCAGAGGTGTTATGTTTAAATGAAGAAGAATTGTGTCCGAGCTAAGTTTTAAGCTAAGTGTTTTAGCTTGTTGTGTCCGCTGCACCTTGATACACTTACCGGTCTGGGCCTGATCGACTGGGAGAGAAAACCACACACACGCAGGCATGATGTCTGAAGATCTTTGTTTATTCTCAGCAAAGAGAGCATGTTTAAACAGCGCTACGTACCGAACATCAAAAGAACCAGTCATTAACATGTCAGTCATAGAGGGACCCGGAGACAGAAAGGTGAGAAGAAATACAGTTGCATTCTCCTTGTTGTTGTTGTTTATCTTTCGGCTGCTCCCGACAAGGGGTCGCCACAGCGGAATACCCAGTCCGCATTACAACTTAATTAATTACTTAATGACCTAATGCCATATGTTTTATTTCCTAACACATATAATAACACATATAAATCCAATATATGTGGAAATGTATAAATTCAATTCTAGAATGTGTAAAATAAATTTTAATCCAAACTTGTGTTCAAACTTTTGACTGGTGCTGTTTTATATGCTTATCTTCTATACCGCTTATCCTATGTTCAGGGTGCTGATTCACACTACAGGCAATTTGGAAATGCCAATTAACCTTATTCGAATGTACGTGGAGGAAACCCACTGAGCATGGGAGACCTGAGCCAGGAATTGACCTCTTGACCCTGGAGGTGCTAACCACTAAATAACTTCTTGGAAGATTGTCTACTGTCTTGAAGGCTCTTCATTAGAAAACAAGTTGCTAAAGGGACAGCGACATCGGTACGAACACCTAGAGAAGACAAAAGTTTATTGTTTTTACAGCACAATTTAGTAAGCCATGCATAGTTTTGATTAATATGGCTATTAAATATCTGTGAAAGCATAATGACTGAAGAAGGTTTAAATATTTTATTAATATTTAATTTGCAAATTGTATTTTATCCTTTTTCTAGATGTCTGTGTGGAGGTT
Organism: Clarias laeviceps; assembly: GCA_030014305.1. Classification (NCBI taxonomy): domain Eukaryota; kingdom Metazoa; phylum Chordata; class Actinopteri; order Siluriformes; family Clariidae; genus Clarias; species Clarias laeviceps. Next base: position 8,858,080 of record JAQMYJ010000019.1, on the reverse strand, counting down.
CACATTTTGTCTCCATTTGGAATTTCTCCAGGGTCTCCATTTTTCTTGGCGCTTCCCAAAAACATGCAAATAGATGAATTGGTTATGCTCACCCAACTCTTGGGGTTAATATCTATGGACTGTTGTCTGATACGGGGTAAATTCCTACTTCAAACTCAGTGTTGCTATGGATCCATCATAACATAAGGATAAGAAGAATGTTAGCTAGTAATGCCATCCCCCGTTTTTGTAGAAAACTTTAAGCTTTCCAGCTTTGTTGAGTCTGCAAAAATTTTATTTGATCACACATCTTTTTCTAGTATAGCATGCACTATTGTGTTGTAGTCCTTACCTAATACAGGCTTCAGTAGAGGCCAACATGCAGGGTAAATAAAAAAATTGTGTTTGTTTCAGAATAATAAGAAAACATACTATAGTAAATGAAAGTCTATAAAAAAATAGGTCAACACACTTGATTTGCAATGTATACATATTTGACATAACTACATGGCAATGAAACTGGTAAACTGGTAAACTTCCCATCATGTCCTCCTCCTCCTTGTCATTATCATCATCATCTTCTCAATGGTCATGGGTTCAACTGCAGTCATCTTCATTGCAAGAGAATCATTATATTACTAATTTTCAGTTTTTTACTAAATAACACCCTATATGGTTTACAAATCTTAGTGAACTGAAATGGATTTATGAAAATGGGATTATACTGTTAGGAATATGCACAAAATAGCCCAAAATATTGAGATATGGAAAAAGTTTTCCAAAATCTTTTGCCTATAAAATACCTAAAATTTATTGCGTAAGCCTAAAGTAGTTCTGGTGCAATCAGTTGCCATCAGAAGACGCATAATAATTCCACCTTTATGAAATGTCATGCAATCTCAAAATAAATAAATCTGTAATTCCTACCAGGTTGCCCTAGAAAAAAACTTGTACTAGTCTGGGGTGGAGGTTCACCTTCCATCCAGTACAACAACCCTAAGTATACAGTACTGCTCATTTTCACCAGAGTGGGTAAAAATCAAGAACTTGATTGTGTTAGAAATGCCCAGACAAGCGCAGACCACACTAAAACTTAAAATGTTAAACATGTAATGTAATTGTGGTGAAAATACCAATTAATTCCTTCTTTAAATTCCAGGAATCTGCTTAAATTGTGGAAAAGTTCAAGTAAAGGACAATAAAATGCAGTGTATAATTTATATTCTAATATAAACTTTATTATTGCTGTTCATGGAAATTTAATGGAATTTAAATGGAACTTTAATAAGTAATTTAAATTCCATTTTCTCTTATCAAGAAGGTACAATGAGATTCTAAGCGTGGACTTGATCATATAAAGTTTTGATTGTGGTTAATGGAGGTTTGGTGAAATGTATTACATAGTACTGTACTGTAAGTGCTCCAGAAACTTTTTGGATTAAGAGGTCTTCCATGGTCTTCCATGGTTTAAAAAAGGTCTGTCTGTAATATAAATTGAAATGAAGTAAATAAAGGTCAATTCATGTGAAATCTTTTCATTAAAAATGGTAGCAACTAACACCAGTGAATTGTGACACCAGTTACCTTCTATTGTTTATCATTCATGAGTAGTTCATTGCTATATACTGTATTTGATTTATCTTTGATTTTTCTTTCAAAACAGTGATCCATGTTATCACTTTTGACTAATGACGATGAAGATGTGACTGGTATATAAAAATCCCACAGAAGACTGTTCCCTCAGAAAGTGTGGTCCACAGTTATTATAGCCTGTAATGTTTTCTGACAAACCTGGTTGGTTCTAGTTCCCATAATCTGTAATAGTAATTATTAGATTACAGGATTAAATAAATGCTCAGACATGTACAAGCACAGACTTACGTACTTTATCCCACAAGCTTTATATCTAACCACCTGTATTAAAGTATGTTTTTGAAGATGCAAACTTGCCTGGTGTGCTGAATAAGTTACAAGAAATAATCTGTTATAGAAGCTAAACTAGGTCATTTTCAGAAAACCAGAATCAAAGAATATCAGCCAATGTTGTTTTCATATATGCTGTTGTTTTCATATATGTTGTTTCATATAAGCAGCAGTGGTCTAGGACTGAATAACAGAACACTACTTTTAATTCTCTCTATAGTCCCCTGCTATACTAATGCATTTATCTCAACATTTCACTAGTTGGTGGATACCATTAAGGTAGAAAGTTTTCTCAGCATGCTGGAGCCATGATCGAACTGCATCCTTCATGTCTGAAACTTCTTTAAAGGGGTCCTATTATGCTTTTTCAAATATTATCTTTCATGCAGTGTGTCATGTAGCTGTATGTGAACATAAA
>JAQMYJ010000019.1:8810600-8831378 GCA_030014305.1 Clarias laeviceps | reverse complement strand
AGAAAGAAATAAAAATCAGGAACCATCATGGAGTTAGAAAGTGTTCTAAAACTTTTGAACGGTAGTGTATATTATATTTTATTACATTATAATTTATATTTAAGAGTCCTTGATTTGCCTCAGATGCTCTTTTGAGGCAGTAGCACAGCCCTACAGTTATCATAAAGATACTTCATACTAGACAATAGTGTAATGCAAGAGTTTACATACATGGGAGAAGGAGTATTGTGTAAGTGAAATTGCTTGTAAAATTAATAGTGCAAATTCTATAATAAGATTTAAGGTTTATAGTGCAGTTTTCTGAGAGGATTTGAGACAGGCTCTGGGTTGTCATGAGGTGCTTCCAGTTAACTGGACAACTACAGCTAAGGTGATCAGGGAGACAAGTAGGAGGGTACTTGGTGTATCATCAGGAATGGGAAAAGTGGACAAGGAGACTTGGTGGTGGAGCAAGGAAGTCCAAGATGCTAGCTAAGAATAAGTGGGACACTGAGAGGACTGAAAAGAGTAGACAGGGTTACAGGGAGATGCGGCGTAAGGTGAAGGTAGAGGTGGCAAAGGCCAAACAAAGAGCATATGAGGACTTGTATGCTAGATTGGACAGTAAGGAGGGAGAGGTGGATCTGTACAGGTTGGCGAGGCAAAGAGATACAGATGAAAAGGATGTGCAGCATGTTAGAGTGATTAAAGGTAGGGATGGAAATGTACTGACAGGTGCCAGGAGGGTGATGGGAACATGGCAGGCATACTTTGAAGAGTTTATGAATGGGGAAAATGAAAGAGAACGAAAAAAGTAGAAGAGGTGACTGTTGTGGAGCAGGAAGTAGCAAAAATCAGTAAGATTGAGGTGAGGAGGGCATTAAAGAGGATGAAGAGTGGAATGGCAGTTGGTCCTGATGACGTACCTGTGGAGGTATGGAAGTGCTTAGGAGAGGTTGCAGTAGAGTTTCTGACTAGTCTGTTTAACAAGATTTTGGAGAGTGAGAGAATCCCAGAGCAATGGAGGAGAAGTGTACAAAACAGTGGTGAAACCAACGATGCTCTATGGCTAAGAGACAGTGGCACTGAGAAAAAGACAGGAGGCAGAGTTGGAGGTAGCAGAGCTGAAGATGTTGAGGTTTGGGAGTGACAAGGATAGATAGGATCAAGAATGAGTCTATCAGAGGGACAACCCATGTTAGATGTTTTAAAGAGAGACCAGATTGAGATGGTTTGGACATGTTCAGAGAAGAGATTGTAAGCATATCGGTAGAAGGATGCTGAGGTTGCAACTGCCAGGCAGGAGGTCTAGAGGAAGACCAAAGATGAGATTTATGGATGCAATGAGAGAGGAGATGAAAGTAGTTGGGGTTATATGTTTTACGCGCACACACGTGGTCACAGTGTTATAGTAAACAGTACACGCGTGCAAGGATGTTGATTATACCAGAGAGAGACGTGCATTAAGACCCAGCAGGGTAGACGATTATCCACAATTCCACAGCGCAAGAGAGAGAAAAAACATCGGCTCAGTTGTGAAAACAAGAAGCGCATGCGTGATACATGATACTCGGTACTTGTAAATCAAGACATTTTAGTTTTTCATGTCAAAATTTATTCAAAATCTTTGCTCGTTTTGCGGAACACTCGCAAACCGCGTTACTCACGATCCGAGGTTTCACTGTACTAATAAAACATGTACTATCTTTTCACTGATAGCCCCGAGCCACGCACCCTTTCCCCACCACGACCGATGGAACCAGAGATGGAGATGGAGCTGATGGAAGGAGTGAACGTTGATGGGGAGGCTGTGTGGTCCTATGCATCGTGCCCTGATGTAGAAGAGTGCAGGCTGGGCCTCCACACCTGCCATCCCTCGGCCACATGCGTGAACACACCCACCTCCTATGAGTGCCACTGCGAGAGGGGTTTCACCGGAGACGGAGAGCATTACTGCAATCGGACGTGAGTCGTTATCACGTTATTTACTGTCTGTTTGAATATCGCTGCTGTGCATTTTGTGTGGTTTTTGTTCTTCAGCTTGACCTTTATCTAAATGGCTAACACTATGTTGGCAAGCTCTTTACAGTCAGACTTCCTATCGACGATATGTGTGTTTAATGTTTGTGTGTGTGTGTTTGTGTGTGTTTAATGCACAATGACATTTTAAAACACACACACACACAGTCATTTTTACACTAAGCATATGAATTTCTTTTATTCCATTTTGTTTTGTATAAAGCTCTGTTATTCATTATTGTATACAAGTTATGGTTGCTTATGTCAGCTAAAGAAGACCCGTTTTTTTTTTTTTTTTTTTTTTATAAATGCAGACAAGCTAAGAATGGTTATTTTACCTCATAAGGAAGTTATTATTTTTACCCTGTGTTTGGTGTTTCCTTCAGTGATGCTGTATTTTTCTACAGAGCAGACTATATACTGAATATTGATGGGTTGTAAAAGATTTATTTTGAACAAGGCTTTAATATTCACGCATGGTGTTTTGTAAATAAATATGTGCAAACATTATCCTTTCCAATTTCCTTTATATGCCTCAAGGGACACATTTTGAAAGAAATGGTCCCACTGCTGATATCACCTTGATGGCATTTGATGATGGTATAATGGCTCGTCAATATCCAGGGGTTGTCTGTGGCAGAACACAACAGTAATCAGAGACAACAATGCCTGATTGACACTCTAGAGACTCCATCTCACACTCGTCAGTCACACAGCTATGAGAAAATCCCATTAATAGCTAGGGATTTTTCTGCCTGTTGTAAAATGCGTTTGAGAATGGGTTATGGTCATAGGATGCTCTCTCGTTCCCAACAGTCTGCCATTTGACCTAGTCCAAGACATCTACCCAAAACCCATGCCATTAAATGCATCTGTCCTTTTTCTTCCACACAGGAGAATTAGCCAATTATGCCTACCCAGTTAGTTTAGCCGGTTATGGTGAGGCGTTTAGTTATCATGGCAAGTACGGTGCTAGTGTGGTGTGTAGTCATAGTTCCAAACCTGACCAAGATATTAGTATTTGCTTGTGTTTATAGGTATGCTTGGTTTTATTCTTTTTTTCTTAGGTGTTATAATGAATGTCGTGAGGGCAAGTGCAGTGGCAATCCGAACTTTAAGTGCGAGTGCTCTCTGGGTTGGACTTCAGAGCCTTCCACTCTGGTGCTGAGTGGCGTGGAGTGTGACGTCGACTGCGGCTGTAACTTCCACAGTACCTGCATTACGGCTCCAGGAATCTGCGACCAATGCCAGAGTGAATACCGCCTTAAGTCTACTTATGACATGTGAATACATTTATGTACCTTCACCATGCATTGATTGTTTTTTATAATTTTTTTATTTTCCAGATTGGACAACAGGGCCACACTGTGAGCACTGTCGGCCTGGTAGCTTTGGTTCAGCAGTGGCTGGCGGTGATGGCTGCGTCCCCTGCGAGTGTAATGGACATGGTGACCCACTTCAGGGATTCTGTCACAATCAAACGGGCCAGTGCTACTGTACACACCATACACAGGGACTACACTGCGAGTTTTGCTTGCCTGGCTACTATGGAGACCCCCGGTAAGACACCAATAAATGAATTTCCTGCGCAGTAAATTTAATCCAACTTAATTTAAAGCCCTATTTAAAATGTCATCTTAATTTTTTTTTAGGAACAATGGCACATGTTTCAAGCAGTGTCAAGGTCGCTCTGTTGTCCTTTCTTCATCATCTTCCTCCTCCCTGCCCCTCTCATCCTCTCTTGGTTGGCATGGATCAGCAGGAGGCCAGGATGGTCTCTCGCACTGCCTGTGGGTTCTCTCTGTCTCTCAGGATCTGGCACCATGCTTGCCAGGCCAGTTGTGCCCACCTGTTGCATTGACTCTGCATCCAGACTCTTATACGCATTGCACAGTGAGTGCATTAAAATTATGCCATCTATGCTATTCCATTCAAAATAATGTGAATTTCCTGAAACAATTTCTTTCTTCTTCTTTTATTATTGTGCAGAACTCATACGTGTACGTATTTGATGGCCTGCCACGTTTTCTCAACGACGGCGTGATGCACTCAGATAATAACCTAATTGGAGCTTTTTGCGGCACAACTCGTAATCAACCAATCACAGTAGAAGCAACATCTGGTAATAAATTTTGCTACCTTTTTATACCTTAACTTTCTAGCGAAGATCTATTTTTGTCTTTTAAAACTGCTTTAGGGCTGTAATCGAGTATTCTACCAAAAATGTAATCGATTAATCGAGTAATCACTAAAAACTATTTGTTTTGCTTAATGAAACAGCAATGTAAAATATATAAGAGAAACAAAGATTAATTGCTTTTCTTTTTAGAAAAATCAACTTTTATTTTTTAAATGCATACAGCATTTTATCAAAAATAAACATCGTCATTATTCACAATACAAGGAATAGCTTAAAGTTACCTTTTTTCAGATGCAAAAACAACAAAAAAAAGGTATTTCAAATGACTTTAAGTATCAAAAAAACTAAGGCAAACATTAAAATAAATAATTATACAAAAACACTAAGTTGTGCAACTTAACTTTCAGAACTAAAAGTTCTCTTCTTTGGCTCGCTGATATTTTTATCGCTCCCTTTCATTTTGCAGCCCGCAACAGAACGCTCCCTCAAGTCAATACACAGCTAACTGTTTGCGTCTCCTTTCGCTTTCTGGGTGATGTAAGCGCTGCTTCTTCGTCAGTGATTACTGGTGGCTTGCATCCGGAAGCGCACTGTGGCACGCCAAACAAATAATTGCGCAAAAAACATTTTTTAAATTAATTAAAAGAAGCCTTGAGGCAGAAGATTTTGCCCTGATAATTTTTTTGTAATCGAATTACTCTAATTACTTGAGGAATCGTTTCAGTCCTAAAGTTCTTTAATATTTAGTTTCCTCTAGAAAAATGATCATATGTATTTCGTTTCAGGTGTGATCTCTGTCTACTTTGAGGCGAATGTGTCCTCGACTCATCCTCAGGGTTTTAACGCCTCCTTCTGGGTGCGGCGTTGCACTGAGAGTGAATCTGAAGAGGGCATTGATGGCTCTTCAAGATGCCAGGGCTTGGCTCAGTGCCGCAATGGTATCTGCGAGTGTCCCAGTGGTTACGGTGGGCCACTCTGTGATAGACCCATCTGCTCAGGAGGTTGCGGTGCTCAAGAGGGCAGAGGCATCTGCAACACGGTGAGATTAATGTGCCCTTTTTTCTGATTTGTGTCTGCATCAAGCCATTAGTCAGATGTTTGTGTAGAGTTTCATACATGGAAGAATTGTGACAAGATGTTGTGACCCCTTTTAATAGAGCTCAGTTTTCTTTAAAACCCTAGAAAATATCACTTTGATCCAGTGTGTTCATAAGCAATGTGTATTTTGGAGTGGAACAGAGTCGTACAGTTTTAACATAATAAGGTAGAGTGTATGAAAATGAAAAATTTACTTAACAACATGCAGAACCTTAGGATGAGCAGACATGCGAATGAAAGGCAATACAATACTATGATGTTCAGAAACAGCCATTAGCTAATAGCTTTGTGCGTAGTCTTTGTAGAGGTGGTTCAGGACCTTAACCAGGATAAGGCAGTTACTAAAGAATAATGCACGAGTGGAAGGCAAATGTAAATGTGTAAATTAAGTTACTGGATATTTTTAAAAAGATATTAGAAGTACATCCATCAAGTAACCTCTGTAGTCCAACTAGAGGCCGTGAAGGCCAGCGGTGACCATTGTAAACGCCAATTAGCCTAATCTGCATGCGGGAGGAAACCCACGAAGCATGGGGATAACATAAAACCACATGCACGTAGACCCGACGTGAGAATCGAACCCAGGACCTGGAGGTGCAAGGCGACAGTGCTAACCCCTAAGCCACAGTGCCATTAGAAGTACAATGCATCTTAAAGCCAAACTCGCAGAGAATCTTACAATCTTAAAAATCATGAAAACTTTCAAACCTTCTTAAATAGTAAAGAATCTTTAAACAAGTGAATCTACTTGCAGATTTTGCAAAGAAATGTCAGTGTGTTTTTGAGGCACAGCTCGGCATCAGGGCATTGCTGATCATTTTTAACGATCTTATGTTGTTGCAGGTTCTAGGAATGTGTGTTTGCTCTCTCGGCTGGACTGGATCTGACTGCTCCACTGTTGCAGATGCAAAGAGCCTGGTGTGGGAGAATCTGCTGGATACACAACTCACAGCGGTAAGACAGCTTACTCAAACATTTTTTGTGTAAATCATATATGCATTGCAATATTTAGGAACCTTATTCCTGAATTTTAGTAGAACACATAGAAAGTGTGAATTGAATTGAAGTGAAGTAAATATAATTTGATGGATTTGGTTATCAATCTTCTCTTGCAAGTTGATGCATGTTATGGTAAACATTAATGAAACTGAAATGATTTTTTCTTTTCCTTCATGCACATAGAATCCATCATACAGGTTTCTCCAGAGGATGGGACACTCGCTTGTTTCTGGCCCCCAGGGCACACTCTGGTTATATGGTGGTCTCTCTCTCACGGAGGGAATTCTGGGAGATGTTTACAGGTATCTACAACTTTAAGATCTGCAACAAAGTAAAATTGCGATATGATGTGTATAAGGAGTAAAACGTGATTGGGTGTGATGGGGTAGGAACATAATCAACAAAATGGTGTGGCATGGCCTGGGATAAATTTATAATAATTAATTAAAATAATAATATTATAATTTGGATATGTCTGTAAAGTTGCTTTGTGACGATATCCATTGCTAAAATGCTATGCACATAAAACTGAATTGAGTTGAATTGAGTAAGTGGAGTTACTATGATTACATCAAAGGTATATATTCAATTATGGTTGTTTATTTAGCAATATAAGACGCCGTTCTGCACTTTCACCCATTACATTTAATGTATTGGAATGTCCATGTAATAAGTTAGTTCCTACTATTAACAGTTATTTGTTTACCGCTGTATCCTTACGGCTTCTCTTGTTACTGCTCCTCTCCTCCTCACCCTTTGACACCCATGTTCATGAATGTCAGACAAATATGAAAAAGCTTTACCCATCAACCATTATACATTTTCTTGTGTTAAACAGCACATTTTTGAAATGTGATTATTATTAGCCTTAGGTTGAGAAACCCTGTGAGTGGGAGGTTACTATATAAATGCTGACACACTAAAATAAACCTGATTTGAACAATAGCTCACACAAGTGTTATTAAAAACCTGTATTGGCTTAGGTACTTTGTTCAAGAGCGCCGCTGGAATCAGATGCTTACCAGTTCAGCAGAAGAAGGTTCTAGCCCCTCAGCCCGCTATCATCATGCCTCTGTTGTGGTAGCCATGCATGACCCTATGTCTGGTACTCAGACAGAAGGTCACCACTTAATGCTTGTGGTGGGCGGGGTCACACGAAACAGTGTTATGAATGATACATGGAGCCTTAATGTTAGCAGTTTGACGTGGACAGAGTACAAGGTATGAAACACTAGATATAAATGTTCTTCAGCTTTTGCTTCATTAAAAAAATAATAAAGTGATTACTTTTGTTTTCAGAGTTCAGTGCTGCCCCCTGTGGCTGGACACACACTAACAGTGCGCAGAGTGTCCTCTGTGCTTCTGATTGGAGGATACTCTCAAGAGAATGGTTTCAATCACCACTTACTGGAGTTTAATGCACAGTCTGGCAACTGGACTGTATTGCCACACACTGGTACACCACCTACAGGTAAAATCTGGACACCAGATACGGAAAGAGATGATGTCAGGAAATTGTGTAGTCTTGAATCTTGAAGTTTTTAGCTGCAATAAAATCCTTTTCCCACAGGTCTTTATGGACATTCTGCAGTCTATCATGAGCAGACCGATGCTGTATATGTTTTTGGAGGTTACCGTTTCCATGTAGAGGCAGTAGAACCTTCTGGAGAACTCTATACCCTTTACTACCCCAACCTCACCTGGTCTTTACTGGTCCCCTCCCGGGGAAACAAGGTGATTAAACAGAAAAGCCAAAAGATAATTACTTTTTCCTTCCATTAGCAATATTTAAGAATAAAGTACTTTTCTGTCTAATAAGTGTGCTTTTCTTTCTTCAGCCTCCCCCACATTTCTTTCATGCAGCAGCATTACTGAAAGACACCATGGTTATTGTTGGAGGGCGGACAGGATCAGAAGATTACAGCAACAGTTTGTACGTGTATCAGATCAATTGCAACACATGGATACAGCCAGGTAATTCTATATACACACACACAACTGTAATACATATATGCTTACTGATTACGTTACTGGGAACCCCATGTGCACTTGCTCATTCATGCAGTTATAAAACCATGCAGATACAGGAAGGTTGTATCAGTATGGGGAAAATGTGATCTCTGATTTTGAGAATGAGACAATGGTGCCAGCCAGGCTGGTGCAAGAATTTCTGTAACTACTGATCTCTCTTAACTTATAACAGTGTTTATTTAGAGTTGTGCAATAAGGAAAAATATCCAGTGAGTGGCAGATCTGAGGATGGAAATGCTTTGATGATCAAGTTGGGAGAAAGGCTACAATAACTCAGATAAACATTCTGAACTATTGTGGTGAGAAGAGTGTACAACACTGTGGATGGAATACAACAGCATAACATCACAGAGGGTACAAGAATAGACCAAGAATAGAACAGTGAGACTGCAGTGGGTACAGGCTCAGCAAAATCAGACAGTCTAAGACTGAAAAAAATTAACCTATTCTGATGAGTCCACATTTCTGCTGTGAGGCATACAGATAAGTACAGTAAGGTTAGAATTCTGCACCAACTTCTTGCATTTATGGGTCCAACCTTCCTTGTGTTTCATCAGTCCATGCTGCTGACCATGTGCATCTTTTCCCACTATGTCAGTCATGTTAACATGACACCATGTCACAAAGTAAAAGTTGTCTTAAATTGGTTTCATGAGTATGACAATGACCATTCACCAACAGTGTTACTCAGTTGCTTTCCACGTCAATAGATCTGAATCCAGTAGAATACCTTCCTTAGAATACCTCACAAATATGTACTTAGGAAACCAACAGTCACATGCTAATGCTGCCACTTTTTTGAAGTGCACTTAAAACTTGTAAATGGCTTCAATATATTTTTGCCATCAGATGTACCCTACACTAGCTGCAGATGGATGTAAATGATTCTTGTCATACTTCCGATATCTTTTCCTGTTCTTTCTGCAGTATCATCAGTCGGCGAACCTGTTAATCACTCCATATCCTTGGCGATGACGAGTTGGGGGAATCGTCTGTTCTTATCGGGTGGTTTTAATGGGGTCATGCTGGGGCGTTTGATCGCCCTCACTGTGCCATCTGACCCCTGTGTTCTTCTGCCAACACTTGAGGCTTGTAACAACAGCACAGGCAGCTGTGTGTGGTGCATGAATGTCTGTACTTCCTCAGACACAGCAGAGAGGTACAGCTTGAGGATCAAAGTAGTTGAAATTTTTGAATGAATATTGAAAGGCCCACTAGGAGTCAAAAGTTTTAATTAATATTTTAGTGTTGTAAAATTTTATAATAGTTACTCTTCTGCTTCATTTTATTATGTAACTTTTTTCAGAATCGGCTGTGTTGTTGGTCACTCTCCATGCTTTCCTACTCCCCGTGTCCCTGATCAGTGTCGAAGGCTGAAAACATGCAGTGAATGTCTGGCCCGACACCCCAACACATTTTCCAGCCCTGGACAGGTAAGAGGGGTGTGGCTCGCAGCAGTTCTGTAGTTTTCTACATTGCAACATATAGTCCTCTCTAAAAGCATTGGAACAGCAAGGCCAAATATTTTATTTTTGCCATAAACTAAGGAAATTTGAGTTTGAGACCAAAAGATGAACATGAGACAATAGATCAGAAATTTGTCTTTTATTTAATATTATTTAAATCTGGAGGTGTTTATTGTGAGACTACCTATTTGTTTAGCAAAAATATTGATACAGATTGTCCTGATAAATTAAAGTTATTTACACATAATATTTGGTTGCATATCTTTTTGCTCCAGTGCATAGCGAAAACAAAAGAATTGGCCTTGCCCGTTTATTACTTTTATATGGGAATACGCAGGCCTACATAAAGTGTTAACATTTTTTATTCACATTATCACTTTCAATCTTTCGTATCCATAGAACACTCTTCAGTGTAAGTGGTGTACAAATTGTCCTGAGGGAGCATGTATTAGCAGCTCTGTAAGTTGCACGTCAGAACATGACTGCAGGATAAACCAAAGGGAGATTTTCCTCTCCAGCAACTGCACTGAAACCAGCTGTGAGGCATCTGACTGCCCCAAGTGCACAGCATCAGGGAAGTGTATGTGGACCCGTCAGTTTAAACGGACAGGTGCGTATGAATACACTAATTGTATTAAGTTGCCAAACTCATTAAGTCCACCAAATTCATTTAGATTTTGTGTGCAGTTCGTTTGTGACATTATGCTTCACAAAACATAAATGCAAAAAAAGGCCAAAAATTAAAACCTAATATCACTTTACAACAGCCAAATAGCTGATACACTATATTGCCAAAAGTAATATGCATATGAACATGCATATGAACTTCTCGTCCAACATCAGTGTCTGACCTCACAAATGCGCTTCTGGGCAAATGGTCAAAAATTCCCATAAACACACTCCTAAACCTTGTGGAAAGCCTTCGCAGAAGAGTTAAATCTGTTACAGCTGCAAAGGGTGTGCCAACATCATATTAAACCGTATGGATTAAGAGTTGGATGTTAATTAAGTTCATATTCATGTGAAGGCAATGTGAGAATACTTTTGGTAATGTAGTGTATATATTATGCTCTTCGTTGCTGATTTATGTATCTTTCTTGTCCTGTTTTGCTTTCATTCCTTAGTTTGTATTTATGGTTCAATGCATATTTAGATAAATAAAAGATGTTCATACAACTGTTACAGTTTTTTTTCTTTTTTTTGACATATCACTAAGATGCATTACTGTGTATAGTTTTTTTCCTTATCGTTATACTACAAAATTTAAATTGACATTATATTGTAACGTAATAACCTATTTTAAAAGTTATATGATTGTAATTTTTCCTTGATTTTATGTATCACAATAACAATTAATTAATCTTTTTTTTTTTTTTTTTTTTTTGGGTCCTTCTTCCCAGGGGAGACCAGACGCATTCTGAGTGTTCACCCGACATATGACTGGACGTGTTTTAGCTATGCACTACTCAATGTATCACCAATGCAAGTGGAATCGTCCCCACCTATGCCCTGCCCTGAGCCCTGCCACCAAATCCAGACTTGCAGCCAGTGTCTCAGCTCCAACGGTTCAGATGGGGGTTGGCAGCACTGTGTTTGGAGCATGGCACTGCAGCAGGTGAGAGGCTACTCGCATTTACTACACGAGTTGATTTCCCAGGTGGCTGTACTCGGGTCTGAGTGTCTAGAGGTCACTATATAGAAATTATTTTGTTTTATCAAAAGTTCTGATGGTGCTTTGGCAGAGTCATTTGATATTTTTGAACAGAGTAAATTCACTATGATCCTTCACTAATGCACCAAAGTGTCCCAACATGTTTGGTTTAGCTGTATTATTTACAACACCATAAAATTTAAAGTTTTCAGCTTCTTCAGCACTTGTCAGACCAAAATGAATAAATGTCTGGTGGATAAGTCAGGTAGAATGTGAAATGAGTGCGTTCGTTTGCACTTTTTGTAGGGGTTTGTAGGCATTGACATTTAATTGCTTCAGCTTAATTTAAAAGCCGTGGAGTAACCTTTGATACGATTCTCATGAAAAATTTGCCCATTCCACATGATAGAAGTGGTGTAACTCAGTCAAGTTTGTGGTCCTCCATGCTCACTTTTTAGGTCAGTTGACAATTTTCTATGTGATTTCTATAGGACTATGAACACTCCAATACATTGGACACTTTGTTGTCTTTGTCAATTTATTATTTTTTTTATACAAATTCTGTCACTTGGGTTTGGATGCCTAAGATCATTGTCTTGCCTGGAGACCCAGTAGCACCCAATTTTTTACTTTGAGTCTGATGTCTTGAGGTGAAGCTTTAATATTTCTGGATAAAATCCTGCCTCATGATGTCACCTACAGTATTTTCACAGTCCCTTTTCCCAGCAAAAACACCCACAGAATGATGCTACCACCCCATGCTTCATTTCTCAAGCATCAGTTCCTTTGTTGTTTTATTAGGAGTCTAGTGAAGCTTTCAGAACAAAATTCATCCATCACTGGGAGTTATTTTTTGCCTTGTTCCTGAACAATGCATTGTATTTGTGGTCCCAATAAATTTTCCCCTGATGCTTGTGGAAACTTCAGTTGTTTGAAAATTGCACCCCATGAGGAAGCAGACCTGTGGAGGTCCATAGTTTTTATTTTTTTGTTTGTTTGTTTGTTTTTCACTTCTGGCAGTTTCAGCCGAGTTTCTTTATTGAAAGAGCCAATTGACTTGCTGTATTTAAGCTTATGACACACACTAAAATAGTGGATCAAAGCTGAAATTAATCCGTCTCTAATCAGTTTTTTTTAAAATTATTATTATCTTTGGTTTTCGGAATGCAGATGCATGGATTAGAGCATTAACTTAAAAAAAAAATTTATTGCAATAATTTTGCTTCCCATCCTTTTCTGTGTTAGTGTATGAGCCCTTCATTTGTTCCATTGCGCTGTGAAGCTGGTCAGTGTGGTCGCCTGCTCTCAGGTGGAGACTCCTGCTCTCCTCAGTGCTCCCAGCTTACCCAGTGCTCCCAGTGCATTGCCCGGCCACAGTGTGGATGGTGTGCCACCCGTGGCGATAACGGTGCAGGACACTGCCTGCAAGGAGGGTTGGATGGTATGTATTATTCGCTACAATACTCATGTTATTTTATTTATGCTGGCATAAAAGTTCTTTTTCTTTCTGACATCTTACTGCATGTCTCAAAGTGCTAAATAAAATAAGGATTACAATTTTGTATACACATTTTCTGCACATTTTAGTTTTTCATATTATTATAAAACTCTTATTTATATAAATCTTTTTTTTGTAATGAAATTTGTGCCTGGAAAGGAAGTCCCTTCAGTATGGAAAGGAATAGAAGACACTACACAGTATTCCCCTACCTAATTTTTCACCATCAAGGCTCCTTTTGTACCTCTCTTGTAGGTGTCAGTGAATCTCTCTGTCCCCACTGGAACAGCAGCTGGTCGTTCCTACACTGTCCTGAAGAGGATGAATGTGCCAACGGGCATCATCGTTGCAATGTTACCCAGGACTGCCATGACCTACCTGATGGCTACCACTGCACCTGCAGAAAGGGCTACATACTCAGCAGGTAAACTCAAAGGCTTATGTTACTGAATTTATGTATTTGTGTGTTTTGGTAATATACTGTACAGTGGAATCTCGGATTGCGAGTAACGCGGTTTGCTAGTGTTCCGCAAGACAAGCAAAGATTTTTAATAAATTATGACTTGAAAAACGAGCAAGTCTTGGTATACGAGTACCGAGTATCATGCATGCGCTTCTTGTTTTGACGTCACGTGATCACAACTTAGCCAATGGTTTTTTCTCTCTTGCGCTGCGGAATTGTGGGTAATCGTCTCTCCTGCTGGGTCTTAGTGAGCGTCTCTCACTGGTATAATCAACATCTGTGCACGCGTGTACTGTTTACTATAACACTGTGACCACTTGTGTGCGTGTAAAGCATCTTTTATTTTGTGTTTGTATGCACGTGTAAAGCAAAAGCAAGTCTCATTAGAGAGGTTAAAGATCCATTTTCTCCCTCTCTGTATCTGCATGCCGTTATGTGTGTGCGCTCATCATTCGACACCGTGCCCCTTCACACACACGCTCTGGCCTTTAAGTGATTCTTCATCTTAAAACTATGGCTTTATGATTTGATTAAAAAAATCGCATTGTGATTATTTTGACACATATGGAGATTGCAATTTAAACTATGATATGCAAAAGTTTAATTTGCCATTTAGTATTGAAGCATATTTATCCAGGCTAACAGCAAATAATGTGTAAATGATCACATTAACAGAATGATTGCTACTATCGGTTGAGCACCTCGACTACTTTAATTATTGACAAACTACATAAATTCCTGACTATGCGTACACTTGTAATAAATTGCAGTCTTTGGCGATTAGATAATTGCACAGGTCCAGATCATGTTTTAGATTTTTTTTTATTAATTGTGCAGCACTACTCAAAGCTATGCTTATCAGTGAACAGTGTAGAAGTATACACTGCCTCTCCAAAAAAGTCACCACCTGAATTTAACTAAGGAAGTAGTTAAGAGCTTATAATTATCCATTGGATAATTTCTGCAGTAATTAATATGGTTCAGTTGCCTAATAGTTATTTAAACTTAAATGATACAGTGAAGAGCTTTTAATTTCTTAAACAACCATATCAGAGGACATATCCTTTGGTCATGGCAAACATATTACTCTGCTTCAGAAGGGTCAAATTATTGCATCAAGCAAAGAAAACAACTAAGGAGATACTGAAGCTACCAAAGTTGGGTTAAAATCTGTCTATGCATAATTAAAACTTGGAAGGATAGTGGTGAACCATCATCTTTGAGGAAGAAAAGTGATCAAAAAAACATTTTGAATAATCGCGATCAGATGTGTGTGAAAACAAACTGTAAAAAAAAAAAAAAAAAAAAAAACATTGAACCCATGGCTGTGTTTAATAGTGAAAGTAAGAGGATTTGCACACACAATGCGAAGAGACCTGAAGGGATTTAAGTGGTTTTCTTAAGGCTACACTGCTGTTACCAGTGAGGCTAATCATACAAAAAAGGTTTTAGTTTGCTAGGGAGCATAAAAAAATTACTTTGGAGCAATGAAAAAAGTCATGTGGTCTCATGGTTCTAGATATACTCTGTTACAGGGTGATGGCGCATCAGGGTAAGAAGAAAGACAAATGAAGTGATGCACATATGAAGTCTAGTGCTTCCCATACAAGTCTGTGGGGGATCTGAGGTTGCTTCAGTTGGTCAGTTCTAGGCTCAGAAACGCTATGTACCCAGAATGAGGTCAACTGACGACCTGAATATACTGAACCAGGTTTTTTCATCAATGGAGTTTGTTCATCAGTAGCTATAATTCAAGATGACAATGCCAGGATTCATTGGGCTACATTTGTGGAAGAGTGTTTCAGGGAGCATGAAACGAGCTAGCGCGGACTCCAGACCATAACCCCATTGGGATGTGCTGGAGATGACTTTACGCAGCAGTCCTACTCTCCCATCGTCAATGCAAGATCTTAATTAATGTGACTCTGGATGGATATAAATATTAAGATGAATAAGCTTTTCGAAATGTTGCCATGGTGAAGGTTGTCTAAAGAAATATTAGATTGAGTATTTTTTTTTTATTTATTATTATTATAATTTTTTATTTTTATTTTTAGGTGGGCAGTGTATGATCACACACATGCAATTTGATTTGTCTGTACTTGTTGTTTTATGATGTTTAAAAAGTAGCTGGGCTGAGACAATTCAAAAGAACCAAAGCATGTTTATTCATTTGTGTATGCATCATTATAAATAAGTTCTCTCTTTCGCTCTCACTTTCTTTTTCAGTGCATCTGGGCAGTGTGAGCCGGTATGTTTGCAGGGCTGCGTTAATGGCACGTGTGTGTCCCCGGGAGAATGCCAGTGTCACTTTGGATTTGTCGGCGAGAACTGCTCATCTCAGTGCCGCTGTAACAAGCACAGCAACTGTAAGGGTGTCACTCAACTAGATATGTGTCTGGAGTGTCATAACCACACTAAGGTATCACAAATCTTTTTTTTTTTTTTTTTTTTTTAACTGTTGCCAGTTTCTTAATTGGTTAGAAATTGGTTTCTTTGATAGAGCCTTTGTTAAACATTTGAAGTTTTTTTTTTTTCCCCAAGTGTAAGTCAGTAATTTGATCAATACTTTATCATTTTCCCTCAGGGTCAGCACTGTGAGAAGTGTAAGCCGTTGTATGTAGGCTCTGCAGTAGGTGGGGGAATGTGTCGTCCCTGTCGGGAATTTTGTCGAGGAAATAGCGATGTGTGTTTGTCCAAAGATGAACTCAAGTTGGCACTTGATTTCCCAAAAGAACGTCCACTAGATCCTGAGAGTGTAGGTCTGCTGTGGGCTTTTTACATTTTTTAATCCTATCTCTCTTTTTCAAAGGTGCCGTAATTGTAATAAATATCTCTTTCAGATCATTCACTGGGTTACGGAGGGCCCTACTGAGGATAATGCCGTGTGTGTGAACTGTCAGAACAACAGCGTTGGGGATAAGTGTGAGAGCTGCCTCAGCGGATATTTTCTCCTGCAGGGCAAGTGCGAAAAGTGAGTGAACCGGAGTGAGAAATGCTAAAACACACATGACAATTTGTGATGAGATGAGAAACACCGAGGAAGTGTTTTGTGCCAAAAAAATATGTGGTGAATTTTTTTTAAATAAACACAGTTTGCATCCCAGACATCATTTTATCATTTTCATTTCATGTCTGAATTTTTTGAGCACAGTTACAATTGAAACATTAAAAAGGAATAATGTTTTTAAAAGTAAAATCTAAATCAGTTGCATTGGGCTAGTGAGCTACTCACAAAATGAAAAGGGAACTTCAAATGATCATTGGAGCAAATTCTGGTCATTTATTTTTCATTAAACACTTTCATATTCAGGTTGACTCAGTATATTGAATAGCTACAGTCTTGTTTAAAAATTAATACCTCCATTCTAATTCTCTGTTTTGTTATCTGATTGTAGCGGATTGTTATTAGGTGAATAAAACCTCAGACAAACAAGATCTTTTTTCACCATGCCATTATTTAGTTAACAGAAACAAAGCTAAAATGAGATAAAATAAGTAATCGTTTGTTGTATGACTTTATCAGTCTCTCACATTGTTGTGAATGGATTTTAGTCTCGTTTAAAATAAAGTCTGTGGCTGAAAAAAGAGCCCAAATCTTAATATCTCTACTATTATTATGATAATAGGTATGAGGTGTTTCTGCTGAAATGCTGTTTGGTTTTCTCCGAAAGTGGCGCTGGGTATTAAGGCCAAACAATTCCACTTTTGTTTCATTTGTCCATGGGACATTGTTCCAGAAACCTTATGGTTTATTCAGATCCAGCTGAGATTCTGTGTTCTTTTTAGAAGGAAGAGGCTTTCTCCTGGCAATCCTTCTAAACAAACCGTACTTGTTCTGTCTTCTTCTAATTGTACTATCATACATTTTAACATTTAACATGCTCAGTAAGGGCTCAGTGGTTAGCACTGTCGCCTTGCACCTCCTGGGTCTGGATTCGATTCCCGGCCAGGCTCGATTCCCGTCTCTTTGTGCATGGAGTTTGCATGTTCTCCCCGTGCTTGGTGGGTTTCCTCCGGGTACTCCGGTTTCCTCCCACAGTCCAAAGATATGCAGGTTAGGCTAATTGGCGTTCCCAAATTGCCCGTAGTGTGTGAGTGTGTGTATGCGTGTGTGTCCTGCAATGGATTGGCAGGATGGATGGATTACCCTGCCTCGTACCCTAAGCCTCCTGGGATAGGCTCTAAGTCCCCGCGACCCTGAATACAGGATTAAGCGGTATAGATGATGAGTGAGTGAGTGCTCTTGTTTTTTTTTGTTTCCTGTTTTGACGGTCTTGAATGCTTTCCACTTGTGAATAATCTTACTGCCTTTATTTATATATAAAATATATATTTCTTTCCAAAATCTCTGCTTTTATATGCTTGTCCATGTGTTTTTGATTTTGCCTTGATTTTGTTTTAAAATGTGAAAATAAGTTACGTTATCATTACATTTTTTACACAAAGAAACAGAGAATTAAAAGAGCGGGTGCTAACTTTTGAACATGACTGTACTGATGTGGTTAAGAGCTGTTCACATTTATACTCGGGTAGCGAATTAAAGGATGTAGCAGATTACTAGGATGAAAATTTAGTTGAAATATTATGTATATTATTTTATAGTTATCTTCCTCCCTTTAGTCCATGAACAAAGCCAGCATTAATCAACATCCCAGCTGCACATTCTTATTTTATTCACTTATTTCATTAAATATTTCTTTTTTTCACCATCTTTGTGCACATATGTGTGAAGCAAATGGGAGGTTGTAGTTTTTACTATTTAAATTTTTAGTAAAATTTATTTCACAAAAAGCCTCCCATAGAAATCAAATTTAAGGCTTTGGAAACTGTTTTGTTGCAGTGCAAATTCTTATGTGTCATTAGGTGTCAGTGTAATGGCCATGCAGACACTTGTAATGAGCATGATGGAACAGGCTGCCCCTGCCAAAACAACACGGAAACATCATCATGTCTCAGCAGCTCACAGACTGATCGCAAGGAGTGTTATAGACAACAGGTATTATTAGTTTGTTTTACACTATTTAAAATGTTAATAACATTAGTTACCATTTAGTTTTAATCAAAACCTAATACCCCTATCTCACCTATGCGGTTTGACTCACGATGAGATGCAGTGTTAGGCACCGTGAGCTGTCGCGATTGCCCGCCGACGTTCCGCTGACGTCCCGCAAAGTTCTGCAAGGTCCGCAAGCTTCCGCGAGGTCCGCCAAAAAAATTAAACGCACAGAAAGATGGAAACGTACTCACAGCGCCAAAACTCGTGGTGAATCATGATGAACCGTACTTACGGCCACCGCGCAGAACCGCGTAGGTGAGATAGGGGTATAAAGCAGGAATCTCACATGGTTTGGAGTAATTTCCTAGATTCACTTAGTAGCACTTAAAATAAGAAATATAGTCGAACTGGAAGAATCTCAAAAATTTTTTTCAGCAATGCTTTTGTTTTCCCAGTGTGCCAAGTGCAAAGACGCCTTCAATGGCACACCAATTAATGGCCGTCAGTGCTACCGGCAGTTCAACGTGGACAACGAGTGCTGCTTTGACCCGACATCACAGGTCAACTGCTTCCATGAGCCTAATATTCGCAACCTGCCTATGGGACGGACAGTGTTTTTTGCAGCTCAGCCCAAGTTCACTAACGTGGACATCCGAGTCACTATCGATGTTACTTTTGGTGAGGTGGAGGTGTACGTGTCTAATTCCCATGACACTTTCATCGTGAATGTTGACCGCCATACGGGTATACACACCATTAAAATTGCAGACGATGTCGCCTCAGTTCCCATGACTCGAGATAAAGACGTCCCATTAGCGCTGTCCCCGTTAAAAGTGAATGCAAATTCATCCTCCTCTGCCATTTTTGGTCTGCACACTAAACCACACAGCGCTGACCGGGAAGTGCGTGAAGAGCGAGCAGAGGGCCTAATCACGTACATCACAGTGTGGAAGCCACAGACGGTGCTGATCGTGCGTGGTGTGCGTGATCGCGTCGTCATCACCTTCCCACATGAAGTGCACTCGCTCAAATCCAGTCGCTTCTTCATCGCGCTGCGTGGTGTTGGTACAGACAGCCATGGCGGAGAGTCACAGGGCCTGCTGTTCCTGCGCCAAGATCAGGCGCACATAGACCTGTTTGTTTTCTTCTCCGTCTTCTTTTCCTGCTTCTTCCTCTTCCTGTCTGTATGCGTTCTCCTCTGGAAGGTCAAACAGTTCCTGGATTTCAGGCGTGAACAGCGGCGTCACATTCAAGAGATGACAAAGATGGCATCACGACCCTTTGCCAAGCTCACTGTCTACTTGGAGCCTGATGAGCCACAGCTTATCTATTTGCCCTCAGCTGGAGGAGGAAGTGCCGTCTCGCTTGCGCATGTTAGGACGGGCAAAATAGGCGGCATGGTCAGTCGAGGAAGACCTGGAGCTCCGTCGTACAAGCACGATCCTGGGTTGACTCGACACCATCACCACCACCCTGCCCTCGGTGGAGGCAACAGTGGACAGCACCTTTCCTTGCACTACCTGAATACGCATCAGTATGTTTCCAGCTCTGCTACCAATCCAGCAACACACCACCATCACCACCATCCAGCTTCGCATGGCAGCTACCAACAGTTTTGTCGCTCTGACCCCTTCCTCTCACAACTTTTGGGCTTCTCCTACTCCTCCTTCAAGGTTGGACCCATCACCCTAGAGCCCACTGATGATGGCATGGCAGGAGTTGCAACTGTCCTTTTCCAGCTGCCTGGGGGAATCCTGGCACCTAACCGAGCATGTCTCGGCTCTGCCCTGGTCACACTGAGACAGAACCTGCAGGAGTACTGTGGGCACGGTGGAGCAGGTACACACCCGGGGGTTGGCGTTGGCCGAAAGGGCATCCTGGGCCACCAA
The DNA here is from genome assembly GCA_030014305.1 of Clarias laeviceps. Taxonomy (NCBI): domain Eukaryota; kingdom Metazoa; phylum Chordata; class Actinopteri; order Siluriformes; family Clariidae; genus Clarias; species Clarias laeviceps. The sequence goes on along the minus strand of JAQMYJ010000019.1, from coordinate 8,811,146 downwards.
AATCTTACCACGATGGCCATGTGAGGAGCAGGAGGAAAGGTGGAAAGGTTTCAAGTACAAGATTGTTAAAGAAATACTGTGTATAAGAGAAAATATTGGAACATGATGGACAGTTTCCAAAAACCTGAGAAGTAAATTTTTTTTGAAAGGGTCAAGTTACTTGAAGAATGTGTGTAGGGGTTTTATAAGGGATGTATTTATTGAAACAGTGGAACAGATTGTGTGGAATTAGATGTAATTATTCTTGTACATATATTCTATTAAGTATTAAGCATCTTTCACTGATTTGTCTTCTGCCTTTTGTGGAAAGCTTTCTGTGAGCTTGCAGCAGCATTCAGAAAATGCACTACATGTCTTGTTGCTGCAGCCTCCCTTTGTCCTAAATACGCACCGATGAAGTTAAAGTGACCTATGCTATCACAGAGACTTTGGATTGAATTTTACAGTATATTATTGCCCATTGAAAATTATGACCTGGTTACAGAAACCAAAACATGCTTTAAAACTCTAATGACAATCTGAGCTGCCATTTACAAGATCATTTCA
>JAQMYJ010000019.1:8786859-8804667 GCA_030014305.1 Clarias laeviceps | reverse complement strand
CATTTTAGAATAAGGCTGTGACATAACAAAATGTGGAAAAAGTGATGCGCTGTGAATACTTTCCAGATGCACTGTATGTGTGTGTGTGCCCTGCGATGGATTGGCACCCTGTCCAGGGTGTACCCCGCCTTGTGTCCTAAGCCTCCTGGGATAGGCTCCAGGTCCCCGTTACACTGAATACAGGATAAAGCGGTATAGACAATGAGTGAGTGAATTCACTGGGACAAAATGTTGAGAATATACTTTGAATTTATTGAAAAATGAAATTATAGGAAGAAATTATTAATTATATGAGAAGATTTCACATTGTATTTCAAAGTATAATAGCTAATAGTTAATTGAGTGACAGGCTTCTTTGTACAAATCGCTTGTAGATGATTAGCATGTTTTTGGTGGTGATCATGTAACGTCGCCCTGAAATTTTCCATACAAGTTCTACTTTAATTTCAGTGAGACATTACCTATGTGTGACGCACAATGTTGCATGCAGTTTTAGAAAATTTCAGAGTGTAATTTGACCTGATTGTACACATCCACAGAGTATAAAGCCAAATTGAACGGTATAGGGCAGTGATCCTGAATTAAAATTTAAGAAGGTCCGGTCAATAAAATTTTCTTTTTGTTAGGATTCAGATGTCTACATATGTAGTCATTGTAAGTCTATAAAAATAAGCAATTAAAATTTTTTGTAGCATTTCAATAATATATATTGTTAGTTTTCAGTAACTACACTTAGCATGGGAACAATTTGGTTTTTGATGGCCTTGTATATTTGTATTTGTATTGTTGTAATAAAAACAACAATCTTTATTGGATCTATATCTGCATTCTGCTGGGCTGTATATGAATGTGAACGGACTCTGCTTATTCTGTCATACCGGGCTCTCCGTTCAGGTATTTTACGCGCATTGATGTGGAAATGTTTGCTCTAACGACCCATGGTTTGTCTCATAGTGGCACTTCACATTGCGGCTTTTAATTATTGGCACAGTTTCAGAACTTATGAGACAAACAGGTTTTAAACTTCCTGCATAAAGAATAAATATCTATTGATCTGTTCATGCATCTTTTCAGTTTTTATCGTCGTCTTTCCTTTTTTTGCGTTAAGCCATGTGTCATGCTCCTGTTTTTGTTTCTTCTGCACACTGTCTCTAATCACGTAAACTATCACGTAGATTGGCTCTGTTGAGTGATGCATATAGTCACGCCCAGCTCGAGGGATAAAGAATTAGAATTTTGGTAGAATAATTTATCTCATTTATCAGAAAGGCATCAATAAATAGCAGACCGTGGTCCGGATCCGGGCCGGGTGACAGTTCAGTCTGGACCCTGGTGCTTTTCTGACAGAGATTGACTTGTCTCTAGACCAAGGGCATCCAATCTTCATTCAGTCTTCATTTCAAAAGACTGTGTGGTTTTGGGTTTGCATTCCAGCCAAAGCAACCAAGACCTATTCATTAAAATTTGCTTTTCAGCAGATGCTGTGTAACATAAAATATTGGTTAAAAAAATTAGTTGTATACAAACAAGCATACAACATTCGCTGCTTTGTGATTCCATACTGCTGTATATGAAGATACCCTCCACTGACTTGTTCCTCAGCTCTCTTGTTTTCTAAAACCCATGTTAACTTTTTAAACAAATAGTAAAACGTGGAACTTTTAATGAAAGCCATAAAATTAATTATTAGAGGCAATTCCTGGAGAAATTGTGAATTAGGGGGTGAGAGACTGTGAACGGCTTTTCCCTGCGTAAAACAGTGAAAACAGCTCATTTGTCTCCAACATGCTTCCAAGTCATCGGTAAAAGTCATGTGTACCCCCTCTAAAATTTTAATTTTTTTCATGTAAAAACATAAAAATAATCTGGTCGTAGCAAGTCTTAGACAAATAGAACATCAGACAAATAACAATATATAACCATTTTATCGTGCCTTTTTATTCAACAAAACGTGAGCAACACTAAGTATCCCATGAGTCAATAGCTTGTAGATCCACCTTTAGCGGCAATAACTTGAAGTAATTGCTTCCTGTATGACTTCAACTCCACTTTGGTCTCATCTGTCCATAGTGCCTTGCAGAAGTCTTGTGGTTTGTTCAGGTGCAGTTTGGGAACTTCAGTTATGCTTCTAAACTTACTGGACTTGTTCAGTCTTCTTCTAATTTTGTTACCATGGAATTTAACCTTTCACATGCTCAGTGAGGCCTGTAGGGCCTGGGATGTAACGCTTCGTGTTTTTTTTTTGTATTTCTCTGAGCATTGCACGGTCTGAATGTTCTAGGATGTCCACTCTTTGGCCGATGGGTGACTGTCTTGGGTGCTTTCTGCTTGAATAATCTTTTTTAACCGTAGAACGTTAAACTACAAATTGTTTGGAAATGGTTTTATACAGTAACACTTTGCAGGATAATGTGCAGCAGCAATTGCTTCTCTAAGACCATTGCTTACGTCTTTCCCTCTTCGCATTGTATTAACACACAATTGAATGCTCCAGACCAGCAAACTGCTAAAACTTCTGTTCAATTAAATTCAAATGTAGTGCTTTAGAGCTTGAGAGAGTGTTGCTAGACTGTCTATACTGTAAGACAAGGGACTGTCTGAGTCCCCAACATTAATTGGAAGACTATTCTATAACTTTGAGGTTTTGTAAGAAAAAACTTGCTGCCCCTTGCTGTAGTTTTCATAATACTGGGTACTGACAAGCAGCCTGCATCCTTTAAACGAAGTAGGTGTGGTGGATCATGAAATACTAGCAGTTTATTCAGGTATTATGGCACAAGACCATTTAGTGCTCTATACTGTAGGTCAAAAGTTATATTTTATAATCACAGTGAAATTTCACTGGGAGCCAATATATTGAAGATAAGATAGGGGTGATTTGCTCATATCTTGTGGTTCTAGTGAGGACTCTGGCTGCTGCATTCTGGGACTAACTGGAGCTTGTTTATGCACCTAGTTGCACATCCAGACAGTAAGGTGCTATAATGATCCAACCTAGAGGTGGCAAAACGTAAACTACATTTTCTGCATCATGTAGTGACAGTATATTACTTATCATGGCAACACAGTGTTTCCGACATAGTATACGTGGGAAAAATCTGTTTGGGAAAATAATGCCATCTGCGATTAATTAATTAGTAGCTGTCGTCCTTCTACCTGTTTTATTATGCTCCTGTGAGAGCGGCATACTGAGGGGCAGTAAATATAACAGATACTATAAAGATAAGAAGTGCATATGGACGATTGCACATGCCCACAAAACACAGTGTTGCACAGTGAACAAAACATGGGTGATTTAACCCTGAAAACTCAATTATGATTGTTATTATTATTATTATTAATAATAATAATAATAATAATATCATTAACTATTTTCTTGTCACTCAAACAACCTTAACACATTATCTTATAAATCTGTGCCTATCTCTAATCTCTTTGTCTATGTGACCCATTTTTAAAAAACGTTTTGCTCAGTCATGTTTGTATAGTTGGTTAAAATTAAATAAAATTCAGTTCATTGTATTTTCTAGGTTGTATTGAAAAGAAATATCACTCTATATCACACAATCCTGACCTCATACATATTTAAACAGTAATGGAAAAAATAGCTGAAAATTGCACCACACTTCACTTTCGTACATGTAGAATAAACATCATTTACACCTAAAATCTGACAGCAGTCAAATAAGACTTGAGGCAGAAGAGGGTGGTTCCCTTAACCCCTACAATATTTTCTAATCCATCAAGGAGAGATTAGTTTGATCAGTGGTGTCAAAGGCTGCACTAAGGTCAAGTAACACAATGAAGAAGACACACCCCTGATCAGAGGCCAGTAGAAGGTTATTTTCCACTTTAACCAGCGTTATCTCTGCTATCTGTGGTGAGGTCTAAATCTTTACTACTTTAGACATGAAGATAGCTGCTGTGCTACAACCTTTTTTAGGATCTTTGATATAAAGGCGAGGTTTAATATCGGTCTATAGTTGTATAGCTGACCGGATATCATCTACAGTCTTATACAAGTTGTACAAGTATTTTTCGTCCATAAAAAAGTTCAAGTAAATAGGCAGAATATTATTATATACATTTAAGAACTACGTTTCTCTTGAATTGAACTGAATAGTTTTAAGTTAAATAGGTTCAGGCTAAGGGGAAACTTTTAACCAAAGCCTGTTCCCATTTTTAAAATTATTTGAGAATGATTTTTCTAAAACATCATGGTTGTGACTTTTTTCTTTTCTTTTTTTTTTAAAGCAGTGCAGGAAATGAAGCAGAGTTTGAGATATCATGACTGAGCACTGTTACGGCAAAATGTGTATCTTGCTCACTGATGATTTTAACTTGGCTAGAAAAGAGGGGTCTCTTCTAAGAATGATTCGCTAAAATATATTTCTTCCTATATGCTTTCTTATAAATAGTACATTTTGTTTTAGAATAGATTAATGCTGTTAAAATGACTTTTTAATGATATAACCTACATTTGATTTTATTTCTGCATTGAAAACTAGTTTGTTTTTCACTGTAAGCATGGGATTTTTATCTGGTAGCCTGTAAATTTTAAAAAGTCATCTTTAATATAAATGTTTGATGTTTAATTGACCTGCAGTTGAAGTCCTGTATCCTGTCTCATGCCTACTTCTAAAATATTATCCCTTTGTGTTTCATTTGTCTCCATCCCCAGGCCGAGGGGGTTTCTTTCCCTGCCCCTATTGCGCCGTGTCCTTCACAGAGTCTTCTTACCTTGAGAAGCACCTCAAATGGACCCATCGGAGTAATTACCTTGTTTGGCTTAAAACTCAGAAGTCACCACAGTGCATCAATATATCCTCCCAGATGCTCAGCTGCACTACTTGCAACCACCACTTCTTCACTCAAGAGCAGCTGAAGGTGCACATGCGGCGCACCCACCTTCCTACGCCTGCACCGGCAAGAAAACGCTACACGTGTCCCCAGTGCGACCGCAGCTTCGACTACATCGGCAATCTGCAGAATCACTGCCGGCGGTGTCACAATTTGTCCACGGTGTGTACTGATGGAGAGCTGAGCTGTGCTTCATGTGGAGAAAACTTCGCTGGAATGTGGGGCCTAGGACCACATCAGTGCAACAAGCAAGAAAAAGAAGAGAAACCACAAATAGATGGAACCGAACCGCTTTGTACAGACCGTGGTTATCTGTGTCAGCGCTGTGGGAAGAACTGTGCTACGCTGCAATGTTTAACCATACACACACGCACGCATACGGGCGAGAAGCCGTATATATGCCCTGACTGTGGGAGTGGTTTCAAAGAGAGGGGCAGCTTGCGCAAGCACATGGTCATCCACACTGGGGTCAAGCCGTACTCGTGCCCCGAGTGCGACAAGAGCTTTGCTCGAATGAGCCATCTGAGCACACACCTGCGCACACACACAGGTGAGAGGCCGTACCCTTGTCCGGAGTGCGGCATGAAGTTCAGTCACAGGTCAACGCTGCGTCTACATCGACGCGTGCATTCCGGAGAAAAGCCGTTCTCTTGTGTGGATTGCGGGAAAACATTCGCAACGTTAAGCAACCTGAAAGTGCACTTTCTGACACACAACCAGGAGAAGATCCACAAGTGCAATGAGTGCAGAAAGACATTTTCCAGACCCGACGTGCTGAAGAAGCACCTCCGCATTCACAACGGCGAGCGGCCATACGTGTGCAAGGTCTGCAGCAAGAGATTCAATCGTGTCCAGCACCTCACCAACCACCAGCGCACACATACAGGCGAGAGGCCGTACCGCTGTGAAGAGTGCGGCGCAAGCTTCGCGCAGTCAGGCGATTTGACCAAACATGTGCGTGGACACACTGGGGAAAAACCCTACGCGTGTCCTGAGTGCAATCGGTGCTACAGTAATTCTGGGGACCTGGGCAAGCACAGGCGCACTCACAGCGGCCAGAGGCCTTACAGGTGTCAGCAGTGCGACAAGGCATTCCTCATGCCACAGCATTTAAAAACACACATTCTCACACACACTGGAGAGAGGCCACACGTCTGCCCAAAGTGTGAGCGCACCTTTATACGAGCGCACCACCTCACCCAGCACCTGAACACACACCACATTTAGCGTCCGTCTTAAAATTCTATAATTACGTTCTTCCCCCTCCAAGATTACTCATTGCTTATACAGTAGTTCCGATTATTCCTGTCTTTTGAAACGTCTTTCCCTATAAAATGAAAGTACTTAGTAGTGAAAGGTATTTTTATATAATTATTATTGGATCACTGACCCGTATCATTCATAGCTTCCTTAAAGCTGACTATTCTGTCCCCAACCAGTTCCTAGCTCCTTTTAATCAAATAATATATAATCTAAATACAGACTTGTATATCCAGTCTGATTTGTAGGCAAAATTACCCATCCGTTATATTTTGATGGCTTATTTGCTGCCAAAATGATCAACTTCTTGACCTAAAGGTTGTGTTTAAAAAAGTAAAAGTAATTACAACTGAAGTCTTTGGAAAAGAATTACCATTTCATTATGACAGTGTAACAGATGATTTTAGGTTGGATCGTATTAGCTAAGTATGTAATATTAGAAATGCACTCGACTTTGAAATAAAAAATAAAATAAAAAAATCTTAGGAAGTGGTAAATTTTAAATGATTATTATTAAAAAAAAATATTTAAATGTGAAATGCACCAGATGCTAAACAACATTTGTAGCATAAAAGCAAGAACAAAGGATGTACATCCTAAGGCAGTAAAGCAATTTAAGGCCTAATAATTCCAAATGCATAACATCAATTATTTACGTGAAAAACTGTGTAGAGTATGAAGAATAATATTTCTCATGCCTTTTTGCTTGCTAATAGTTGTCATGTTTATATAAGCCCTAATAAGACTTGCCACTTTCAAACAGTTAATAAATGATTTACTTTTAAATTCTTAATCCACCCTCGATTACTTGCTTATTAATCTTTATAATTAGCATGTGATTTCCATGATGTACAATAGATCTGGTGATTGTTAACCAGTTATCAGCGTGATAGTAAAAACTATATACCACCGGTTAAAAAGTTAATCACTCTCTCTTTTTTAATTTTTTTTTTAATGCAAATCATAGCAGGACACTAGTATTCCCACATACAGTATATCAATATAATAAGATGTTTAAACATGTTTGACGATGTGATATACAATGTTATCACACTTACTGTATTTGACCTCACATACGTAGATGTATAGCGTGAGGTCCGGCAGCGTGATATCGTTCCGAATGATACGCTTTTCCAAAAGGCCTCCAGTGGTCTTACGTAGTCTAGAATATGTGAGCATAAAAGAGTTCAAAGATACCTGACAGTGATGTGCAGCGCAATCTGCAAGTGTAGTCATTAAAATGAGCCTGAGGTGCCGTGAATTGTGCAGTTCAGTTCTGCGAACACTGAGTACTAAGGCGTGTGCACTTCCTCTCCCGTCACTCACCAGTTAACACTGTTTGCAAGTTAATTGGAAAGAAACCGTCCTTAGCAGGCTTTATTTTATTAGTGTTCTGAAAATTTGTTATAATAACTTAAGTTGAAATAAAGTTGAAATTGAAAATGAGTTTTCTTGTGAGTTTTTATTTTTAACATGACATTCAATAAACTATTAGTCTAATTATTGTTATTTTCGTTTATGAAACAGACGTAGAATTTCATGCTAGCCTCGCCATCAACATCATTGTGGTTGTCATCCCATAAAGTGCTGATCCATATCTCAGCTGTGACAGCGTGAATATGCTACAGTATTTCAGTCTCACTTATTCTTTATATAGTTCAGATCAAACCACTAAAATGAGGAGTGGCTCAAGACCTTTGTACTGTACGTTTCTCAGAAAATTTACTAGAAATGTATAGGAATCATCTTGTATTGAGAGTGTGCATCTAATTTTATCATTTATTTTTTTAATAAATTCAAACATGGAGCATATAATTGCTAACTCTAATGAAAAATCCGTTGTAGTGGTTACAAGTAAAAGCAGTCAATGAATTGCAACACAACAGCTTGTATTAAAATAAAAATCAAAAACATTAATGCAATGTTTGCATTATGAAACATCAAATTTGTATGCAAATCATTATTTATTGGTAAGACATGTCTGTCTTTAATAAAAAAACCTTTTAAGTGTCTGTGTTTAACCAAATTTACACAGAATTATTGTTTCATAATAAAGATTAATGTCAAGTCTACAAATATACTTATTGCAGTTTGCTGCATATTAGGTGTAAAATGATCCATTTAACTAGTATAAAATGTTGCTTTATCTCTGAGAATTTGTTACTGATTTCTGTAGACGTGCTTCATCAGTGTAAAAAGCGACAGCTTTTTCTGAAATTTAAAGTCAATCCAAATTAGGTTGAACCAGGAAAGGCTCTCTATAAACAGACGACACACTGCAATAATAAAAAATATAAATCTAAAGCTTTTGATGATTTGCAGCTGTGTGTCAGGACAAAAGTGCTTCTTCATATTGTGTCTCATTTATCATTAATGAGGTTCAATATCTCAAACAGAATGTATTTTCCTGCAAAAGTTGTGGGAAAGTTTCTTGGATAGCACGTTTGAAGTTTAAGCAGCCATCTTATTTAAATACCACCTCCAGTTTTTAAATCGTTCAACAGTGATGGTAAGAAAGTATGTATTGCTTTTTTGCTTTCACTCAAAATAATGTATTAGATTTTATCTAAGCACATAGTCCTAGAAAAACAAGTGCTGGTAACAGAATTCGGGTGTTTGTTTCTATATTGTTTTTACTGTATAGTGTGGAATTAATAAGTCAATATAATTTAAGAGTTATAAATGCGCAGCTTTAAATGAGAGTCCCTGTGTCTACTATCAAAGTAAAAAAAAAAAAAAAAGTCGGACTCTTATATTCCAGTTGTTAGGAGAGTCAGTGAGAGTGAAACCAAAATGAAATTGAATAATTCCAACATAAGAGTCTCAGAAAACATTGATCTGAGGCCCTTCAAATTATATACTGAGTTTGATTATGCACATGCTCAACAAACACCATGACCTTTTCTTCTTCTTCTTTTTTATAAGCAAAACAGCTTCTACAAAGCACTATATATAGTTTGCCGTGCCATGAGGTAAGCTTATTTCTTTAATAGTTTACTATGAGTTATGTTCAAGACAAAAAGGGAGGCATAAAACAGATTGACATTTTTATGTTTTTTCAAGTTTTCAAGAAGGTCGTGTGTCCGAGAAGGATGATCATGGCTGAGGTGGCTCAGAGCCCACTGCAGTTGTTCCTGTAAACAATCAGCGAGTGGAACGTCAGATCCTTAAAACTTGACTGATAACTTCTTGCTAAATGCCGGAAGAGACGCATCTTTCTGTGGGAACTGTACACACAGTCATTCACTGACACCACTTTCACTTTATAGGAATTTGGCTGGGAGTTACTGCCACATCATTCATATACTCCTGACCTCGCCCCAAGCCCTTAAAGGATTTCCTGGGAGGCCAGATGTTGGGGATTATATAGAGAAATGAAGGTAGTTTTAATAACTGTGGTGTTATTGTTCGCAATCAAAAATCCTGGATTGACTTGAACACCCATTGTAATTATTATTATTTTTTAATATAGTTATTAGTCATTTAGTCATCAAACGCTGTTAATGCAGGGTTTGTCAGATTGAATTCACAACCTCCTTTTATTATTCTTAATGATTATTGTTGGTGTCAGTTAGTGTCCTAAGTACAATAGGTTTATTAAAATTTTAAGATTCGGTTCAAAATGACTCTATGCTTGACTCAAATCCTACATTTGTATTGTTTATTCCCATGCTTGCATTTGTTTTCCAATTAAAATATTGAAGGAAATACGATGACTGCTTTATCTCAATTTATCTCTGAATGCCTGCTTTCATTTAATCTATATTATCTTTATAGATTTTGAATTTCTCGCTGTTTTAGGACACCACTTGTACTTGCACCAAGGTGTACTTACAAGCATTAAGATTAAACCGATACTTAAGAGACGGTTGGAACAGATGGATCATTCGGTTGGTCAAGGCCCGCAGAACAGGTCTGCTTCAGTCAGTGTTGGGGGAATTGCTCTATTATTTTTATGTCTACAATTACTAGGACAGCAGTGTAACTGGTGCAGCAACACAGATAACAAAGATGTATTTAGGGCTAAATAATATTGAGTGTACCTCTGTTTAAAGCTGGAATCAATACTTCTTTAAGCATGTCCATTTTTCATTTAGCAAGTGGGTCTGTCTGTTAGAGGAGGGGCATGGAGACGAATGGATGCGGTGAGTCATTCTTGCTGTTGCCATAGCAATAATAACCGCAAAGGACAAACTTTAGGATTAAAAGGAATAGTTTTGGCCAGAAATGACATTTCATAAGCTGAGACAGGTTTAGTATCTGACGGTTACTTTTTTAATTTGTGTCAGAGCTACAATGTTGATAGCAAGCAAGGGAGGTTTATGGATACCAGGTTAGTCTTGTGCAACATTGTGCACGTCAAAAGTTTCATAAAATAGAAGAAATTCACATAAAAAAAATTACACATGGTTGTTAAATGCTTAATTATGATTTATTAGAAGGTGTCGATTAATTTTCTATAAAGGCAGCTCTAAATGAATGTGAGCTTTTTAATATGTTTAACAGCATTTTTATGTCAACAAGGGACAGGGACTTGTCTGGTAACTACAGTACTTCACATGAATGTCTTTTTAAATAGTAAGTAAAATGAATATATTTCAGTATACATTCAGTATTTTTGGACTGAGTCAGGTGCACTCCATTATCAGTGCTCAGAAACCATCAAAAACTGAACTGTGACTTTATTTTTCTTCTGTTCTCCATCTTCAGGACAAAAGGCTTTCCAGTTTTTTGGTAACAGAGCAAGCTGTAACTTTTTTTGTCTGATTAAGTTAAAGAGAGAAAACAAGAGGCTGGTGAAACAATGGCAACAGTTGTTTCATGGATGGTCAACAATGCTATAAATGGATAAATTCTACTGCAATTAGAGGAATAAAACACTTCAGGACATGGTGTTTTTGAGAAATTATCAGCTTCATGATGATCTCACCTCATCACATCACATCAACCTATTGCTGATTCTTTTCTTATAAGATCACTTAGCAAAGGGTTTTATTCCTTTAAAACCACAATTTCAACATATAAAGTAACAGCCTTGTGGCGAAATCCCTCGAGAATGAAGCCAGCACAGTACTAGTCACCAATTTGAGGAAAAGACAAATCTGTCTGTAGGAACTGTACACACAATCATTCATGAACCCCACTTCAATATTACAGGAACTCAGCAGGGGGGTATTGCCAGATCCCTCATACAGTCCAGATCACGCTCAGGGCCATTAAAGCCATGTTTGAGTTCTGGCAGGTCAGTGTTTCAGATGTTAAGCAGGTAGTCTAAGCATGGCCCTGGTGTCCTGAGGAAACTTTCTACCTTAATTGTATCCAAGCACCAGTGAAATGATGGAATGAGTGCTTTAGTGTAGCAGGGGATTATATAGGAAAATAAATATTTTAAATCTTATAATTGTGATCTGTTACTCTGCACAATCAAAAATCCCAGTATGACTTGAACGTCCCTTGTATGGTATTTGATTCACTGTAGCTCCAGATATATCTATCGATATCTATTGTATAATCTTCCAAATATGATGTTTTGTGCATTTCTTAACCAGGTATATGATAAGTTAACTCCTTTGCAACATTAGCCTCTTAGCTTCAGTGCAAGAGTTACACAAATTTCAGAGTTCAGATCAGGTCTATTCGGAGTAAAGTGGTTATTTTATTTTTGGCTGTCATTTCAGCTGGAAAGGATGACTCCAGGAAACAAACCTGATAAGTGAAGTGCATGCATTTTTCCAAAATGGCTGTTACCCAAAATGTTTATCAAACATGTACCAGAGGCCTTACTAATGCTGATGTTGCAGCAGTTCCTCTTTTAAAGCACCAGGGGGAAACAGATAGCTGTCGATAGGTGCTTTGGGAATTCTAGTGTAGAACCATGTGTGTGCATAATGCCTCTCATTATTCCCTTTCTTTAAGTATTAGCCTCAGTGTCATTCTCTCAATCTTGGAGCTGTGGATCAGCTTTGAATGTGTTTAAATTAAAATGCAATAATTCAATACAGACAGTTTACCAGAGTCGGCAGAACCGATTTGAACTGGATTAGTGATAATATTGCCACCTAATACAGACTAAAACTGATTATTATTATTATTATTATTAATATTATTATTATTATTATCCTATACAAATGGACACGTACCTTGGTTAGTTGGTGCTTTAATGCAGTGATCATAATATAGAAATTATGACCTCTGGTTAAGATGCTAAAGAAGCAATAATTGATGTCCCTTGAGTAAAGAAATAATATAAATGTTGGAAAAAACAACATGACCGTAGCAGAGATTAAAAGGCCATCAGACATGCAACTGTCAGAAGAGTAGTCATGAAATAGTCTAATAACTTTTAAAGAGAAAATATATCGGAAAATAACATGTTTATTAAACCATCTCTGTAGGGCTTTGACTATTTGTTAAATAAGGGAACGTCTTGTAGGGATAAATCCAGTGTCAAATGTACCTGCTAGTGAAATCTACAACGTTTCCCATCTCTGGTTCTGGAGGACGCTTTGCCATGCACATTTTAGTGGTTGCTCTGCTTTCAGAACACTTTTTTAACTAATCTGGTAATTACAAGCCTTTTTTCTGCAGAGATGTTTGTGTGGCAGAGTGAGTAAAACAATGAAATGTGTAGGACAGGGGTCCCTCCAGGACCAGGGGTTGGGAGCCAGTGCTGAAAATTTTATTTGTACCCATCTTCTTTACATTTTCCAAACAATTGTTTTTATTTATTTATTTATTTATTTTTATGTGACAATATTTTCATTGCATGCCTGCAGAATAATTGTAAAAAGTCCACCCCAACCTACACCGGTAATATTTCCAAACTTAAATTCTCTTGCCACTTTTAAAATAATTTTCTGTTCTGCCACCCCTAGACCTTTGTCTATTGTCTAAAAATTAAATTATGCCAGTGATGGATCCAGTAACTGTCCACTGTGTACTTTTTTTTTTCTACCTTGGGTTTTCTCCCCAGGTTATTCGAGCAGCTCAATTTGGACCATATTTACTGTCTATATGTTTGTCAATTTAATGGAGGAACACATTGTTGGCTTTGGTGTTTTGGTGTCATGGTGTCGTCACACTGCAGTGGTTTTGCTGCTCATTGGCCCTGGAGGTCAGTGTGTGGGAAGAGCTGCCGGCTCTCAGGGTCTTTACAGGGCTTTGGGGCGTCTTCACCCGTGTCCCTTTGGGCTCAGCCAAGCCTGGATCCACTTCTCTCATTCATGAAGGGGTCAGAACGTGGGTCAAATCACCGCTTTTCTGCTCCCCCGAATAACCCACACCGTGTGTGTGAGGGAGGGTTTGTGTGGGCGTAGATGAAACTGTGTATTTTTAGATGGACGTGTTTTTGGGCTTGTCATAGTGATTTCTTGGCATGCATGGCTTTCCAAAAATGCCTTAAACCACAGACGGCACAAAGAAATGTGGTCTGTTTTGTTGAGTAGAGCTTCAGGGATGCTGCTTAGTGCTGTTAGTGAATGGGGTTGGTGCTGTCAAAAGTAAAAATGAGGAGCTTCTCATATTCCATTAACTTCACTGCTTTTGCAATTGTTGTCAGCTTGCCTTCATCAACAGTAGAACTCTTTGCACTCAGCCTTGCTGCTGGAATGCCTCTGCTCTCACTTTCTTCTGTAACCACTGACCAGCTGCAGCTAGTGCTTTCACTCTGGTGACAGTCCCCACATCTCGTCTCTCTCCTTTTTTCCTCTCCTCCCTTTCCTTCCTCTGCTGGCCCGTGGCCTAACCTTTGCCTTTGAATGTCTGTTTAGTGTGGGGATAGAGATATCAAGGGAGAGCGAGACTGACACTCAGCGCTCCCCTGCTCAGTAAATATGAACTGCACCCAAACGGACAGCCTCATTTATCACAGGAGGAAGAGAGCCAGAGGGAGGGAGTGAGGGAATGAGTAACTGTGAAGAAAAACATGGCTTTAGGATGCTGGAAAGGCAGTAAACTGGGTAAGAACATCAGTGTCCAGGTTAATGTCCAAGACAATAGCTGGACCATAGAAAAGAGTAGGTTCAGTTCAACTGGTATTATGAGGAGGGTTCACTTAATCTCGAGTCAAATTGTGGTGGATGTAGATCAAAACAGGTAATCTGCTCCTGATTGTGCTCCTGTAGCGGATAAGCCTAATCCTCACTACTGAACACAGCCGCTAAGACCCCACGTAACTGAGCTCTAAAAGGGTGAAATCATTAAAGCCAGCATTCTGTAAGGCTCCGACTGGCTACAGGGGTGCTAAATGCATTAAATCATTACAAATAAATAAATATCAACTTGTGTAAGCTGTGCAATAGACAATACCTGGAATATTCTGCATGTCAGAAGACGGTGCACAGGATGAAATCATTAAATTATAGCTGAAACAAAAAGTTAAAGTAATAATAGCTGATAGGATTACAGGCTTATTTGGATCCTGTGCAAAAAAAAAAAACCTTTTAACAGAGATTTAGGGATTAAATGAAAAAGATTGATCACAGGTCTTGAGAACTTACTGACTTACAGAGTTTGGAGTACATCCTCCACCAGCACACCAGGTTCGGCTCATTAGCTAATTCTGAGTTGAATCATATACAGTATTTTGCTTCAGGAATATTCAAAACCTCTGCAATGTAGTGATCCACTATTCGAACATACTGTATGCACATGCTCTTTGATTTAATACGTGATACAGTGGTGACACAGTGCAAGCATTGCTGTATCACCCCTCCAGGGCCCCCCTTTCAATCCTAAGCTTGTATGACTGTTTGTGTGGAGTTTCAGATGTTTTCCGCTGTTTCTCTGGTTTCCTCACACCCCTGCAGATCGTGCCAAATGGTGGATTAGCTCCTATAAAATGCCCCTAGGTGTGAATATGTGTGTGCATGTGTGCAAGGAACATACGTCTATTAAAATGCCCTATGGTGAAGATATTGTGAAAAACTCACATTTCACATTTGGGATTCTTTGCTCTGACTTTTGATTGTAGGAAGCAACTGCAGCTGAAATGTTTAGGTAACTGTTATTGTGTGCATAGACTAATAATCATGGAGTAACATTTCTAACTCTTGTATTTACATTTTTGTGTGCTTTGAAATGTTATTGGAGGACAGATGATAATTGTGTTTTCAGATGCTGCCATTTAACACAGTGCTAGTTGGATGGCACTACATGGGTTTAATTCACAGTAATTTTCCAACGTGATGAAATTGTCATCTCATCACATTGGAATAGTCATTTTACCGTTCAACATATTTTTAAAGAGAATTAAAGGTAACGTAAAGGATTTTTTCCATAGGCCTATGACAATTTTTTTATAAACCTCTTACATTCACTGTTAAAAAGGCTTACAATTATGGATCCTTGTAGCTTCCAGCCCCTTATGGTCTAATATTCTATAATTAACACTAATAACCACAACATCAGTGCTAATTGTCTGTCAATAGGCACTAAATACAGTCTCTTTAATCCTCAGTCTTGCCCATGTGACCTCGACGATTCCCTGAGGACCAATTGGCAGATTTATGATACATGGATTAACATCCTCTGAGGTGTTTCCAGAGCATAAATATAGCCTTGTAGAGACTTCAGCACTGCAAAGTGCTTTGTTTGCCTTGTGTTTTCAATCCTGTCACTTTCAGTGTTAATTATGCCACTGAAAAGGCATTTTATATCCTAAAACCATTTTATTTTACACACATTCATTTATCTCTATGCAGAACTGAGATTAAGGTATATTACAGAGAAATGGTTTCTTAGTGATCATGGAACATCTATTTATATTTGTAAGAGGATTTGTTTTTCCGAGTCGGTTTATGTGGCCTGTGTCTGCCATGGATGGCCATATTACAATAAGAGCTAAGATACTTTAAGCAGGTTTATAAATTAAATAAAAGCAACTATCGGTGCCTGACTGAAAGCTCATAAAGTGTATGCTCATAAAATCATCTCTGCTGGGTCTTCCATATTTATTTCCCTGCATGACGTTTGATTGCTCTTCTTTTTTCCTTAACCCCTTACCTTTTCCCTCATAGTCGCTCTTCCTTATTAACTTTTCCTCAGATATTTTTCCATTTGCAAATGAAGCCCATTTCCACATTTTCCATATCTGACCTAGGCCTCTCTCTTTGCTTCTCTCTGCTTCTCTTTCTCCTCCTATATTTCCCAATTTCAGAAAGAGACAACTGAGAGGGAAGATGATGTGTGACAGTTGCCATATTTCGATCTTCTGTCAGTAAGATTAATATTGACACAATGAGTATTTTACCAGGAGCTATTTGAGTGTGTGTGATGTGTATTTATTTCATTACTTGGGGTTGGGGCAGTTTTTCTTAAGAATCAGATGGTAACTGATGTGTAGCCTGAAATTGATAGAGTGGATTGTGGCCTGGGACAATATAGTCAATATAGTCACACCAAAAGATGTATTTACCATGGCCTTTTTTTTTGTCCAGACAGAAATGAAGCTCAATTTACTTTATTTTTAGCTTTCATGTAATAAAAGAGAGGAAAGATGGAAGATATAAAAAAAGATTTTTAAAATATTGTAGGATAAATAGAACAGTCATGTTCGCTTTAATTAAATCTAAAACCTTTTTTCCACTTTACTTCACTTTTCAACATGCATCAACCGAATAAACGTTTTACAAAATTAGATGTGCCAGTATAACTCCAGTATGGTAGAGCTAACCTTTTTTATTGAAGGCTTAAAGTTGATAGCCCAAGGGAATCCTCAACAATGATTTGACACAATGGTGCTGATGAGTATCATTGTGTTATCAGGGGACTCAAGTAGATACCCTTACTGTTAATTAATTATTGTGTTGCAGATGTTTTTGAGCACATAAATGCAACATTTGCAAATCTCACTACACTTGACTTTCACATATGATGTAAATGCATCCCACAGGAGGGTCATGCAGAAACCTTCCCTAGTAATAACATAAAACACTAAATTATATTTCATGCACAGAATTTATTAGTTCTTGGATACCATCAAGGTAAAAGGTTTTCTCAGTACACCAGAGCCATGATTGGACTGGCTGTCCAATATGCTGGCTCCCAGGAACTTCTTTAATGGCCCAAATGTGTGGGAATAGCTTGGAGTGAGGTCAGCACTGTACAGGGGATGTGGCAATAACTCCAAGCCAAGTTCCTGTAATGTACAAGTGGTGTTTGTGATTGCATGTATAGTTCCCACAGACTGTTGCATCTCTTTTGCAAGTTGATGTCTGTCAATCTGTCAGTTTTCAAGGATCAGGTGTTCCTCACTGAATGTTCATGGGAACAACTGCAGTGGACTCAAAGCCATCTTCTCAGGGATCATTATTCATGGACACACAGCCATTTTATGTTTGTACCATTCAAATGGTTTACTGCAGCTAAGAGTCTCATCAAGTCTTCCGTAAATATTAATCTGTTTCACACCTTCAATCACAAGATTTATTTATTTAATTTTTTTTTTACTTGAATGCCTCTTTTTATTTAGAAAAATCACTTTTCTGGAAAATTTGTTCTTTATTAAAAAAAAACAACTTACAGTTAGTTCACTACAAAGATTGTATTTCTAATGAATACGTTAATTAAATTTTAATCTAGTTTTTTTTTTGTATTATATTAAGCAGGGTATAGGGCACTGGTGGCTCAGTGGTAGGTGTTTCGCCTGCCATGTGGAAGGCCCGGGTTCGATTCCCAGCCAGTGCCCAA
>JAQMYJ010000019.1:8775137-8786759 GCA_030014305.1 Clarias laeviceps | reverse complement strand
TGCCAAGTTGTAGTGCGGACTGGGTATTCCGCTGTGGCGACCCCTTGCTGGGAGCAGCCGAAAGAACAACAACAACATTAAGCAGGGTATACTTTTGGCTGTGTAAATTTATTTAAATAATTAAACAAAACTAGACTGTCTAAAAGATGCTTAAGATACAAATTAAATCCTGCATTCATTCATCTTTAGTAACTGCCTTATCTTGATCAGACTTGCATTATATCCGGAGCCTATAGATGTTAGTCTACTGCAGGGCATCATACAAAACCATTCATATCTATTAGTTCACCTACTGGCAAGTTTTTGGGAAGTGTGAGGAAACCGAAGAACTTGGAGGAAGCACATGGTGACAGTGGGAAGATGGTAAGCTTCGCACAGTCAGTAGCACAAGCTCAGCATGGAAACATGGGACTGTGAAGCTATAAAGCAACAATGATACCAGCTTTAATACCAAATTAAATAATTGTAGGTATGTTGCAATTCTTCTGATAAATACCTATTTAATTGATTACCTAAATGACATGATTAGATTAGAAAAAGCAATGAAAATGAAAGAATACAGCCATTAAACAGAAGAAGACAATGTATTTCAAAGCTTTTTCAATAGAGAGTCATGATGACTGGACTTGATAGCCCATCATGAAGATTTCTCTAAATATAGGAGGATTTCTGCATTTGTAAAGGATAATGATGAAAAAAATATTTTTTTAATTTCCGTATAACTCATACCTGAGACATGACACTAACAAGCTAAAGGTCCCAGAGATGTGAACTGAAGTGACGTCAACAGGGTCAGGAAAGTGCTGAAATTTGGTACACCGTTCAGAGATTTTCTGAATTCTGATTTTCAATCCATTAGAAATGGGTTCAAAATGAAAATAAATGTCATTTGTTCCTGTGGCAGAGCACAATGGACAAGCATTACATAATACATCTTTCCAAATAAAGTACTTAAACATTTGACAGCAAAATGTAGTAATGTCCATTTTCAGGTATTCTCCAATTTATATAAAAAAAATATTTGCAATTATATTTAAAATCTGCCAAATTATATTTCTCTCATTCTCCTAAATTATTTACCTCTGGCACAAAAATTTATCTATAACAAAATTTTTCATTACAAAAAAAAAAACCTATAAGTCCTTATTTTAGAAGCTTTGAACTTCCACGTTTACTGCCACAGCATGGAACAGCCATATTACACAACAAAATGTGATTTGTCTGGAAAAGCCAACTGCGGTGCCTCCTTTTGTCACACGATCAGTAAAGCGAAACTAACTCTGGGCAATGCATTAGCTTCTGTAAATGTCTTCAAAATGTCAAAAATATATAATTTTTCTTCAAAATAAAAATCTTCATTTTAGGAGAATGCTGAAGCCAAGAAAAAGGATGCATCACTTAAAGTCCACAATACCTTCTATGAAATAGGACACTATGCAATTTGGATGTTGTGAAAACACAGTAATTTTGTAATGTAATTAGTTTCTTTAAAAAGTAATGTCCCTTACACTGATAATAGGGAGTTGTCATCAACAACTAAGGTTAAACTGAAACTGGGTAAGAAATAGTCAGATGATCCTCTAAACTAAAATTTTGAAATTGTTTTAAATGCTTCTCTTCAACAATTAAAAATAATTTAAATTTTATTTGCACCAAAACTCAACATTCTTTCTTTGTTTCAGTTTGCTGCCAGTGACTCAGTACAAAAAAAACACAAAAAAAAACAATCAAAGCATGTGTTTTTATTAAAACACAACCAACAAATTATTTATATTATACTGCACACTTACATTACCACAGACACATCTGCAGACTTATTTATCCATCACTCACAATTCTCATTGATATAACAAAAACAATTTTGACATAAATTGACATAAATGACATTTTTTAATTTGCGCTATTTATCAGTGTTGTGATGCAATGAAAGAATGTACAAAAATATCTTCCATCAGTTTTCATTACTTCTTCCTTTATTTAAAAATGAATAACAAGGAATAGTGAATTTGCTGAGCAATTAATGCCATTTATATACACTACAAGAGAATAAACCAGTATATCTTACACTGGAGTTAGTTAACTAATTCATAAGTGCATTAAATGTACTGAACCATTAGATTTAACAGTTTAGTGCCAAAGAAAGAGACAAGATACCAGATATACAAGTCATCCTCTTTACAGTGTCTTTGCTTTACGACTCCAAACTTATGTTTGTTTTTGAAAAGGATTTTGAGACTTTTGCTGTTGCATTGTTAGAAACAAATTAATTAATTGATTAAATAATCAAGGTAATGTAACTGGACTGAACGCTGGAGAATTCTAGTCCTCTGATAAAATTAGACTTATTCTTCAGGATATTTTTTACAAAACTGGAAAAGCATGAGTTAACACAAAATTAGCACATAATACAATATTTCATGAAGCAAAAGTCTTAGTTGAATGTACTATAAAATTGTAATGCATTATGACAAGAAAGAAAATTGTAACCAGAAAGTCTGTTTGTTTGTTTGTTTGTTTGTTTGTTTGTTTGTTTGTTTGGCTCATTGTCTAACTCTAAAAGGTTGACCGAGGATACTAATGCTATTTAATGGAGCAATTAACGTTGGCTTGGCTTTGTAGTTCAGATGAGGCATTTATCCACTCATTGATGTCAGCCCCAGTACCCACTTTGGTTGTGGGCCCCAATTCTAAAGCACACATTGCACTGTAGTTGCTATTCTACCTATGTCTAAGTATAACAGGATATTTTTCATCAAGGATAGAATTCCGTAATAATCCATTTATGTTGTCTTCAATGGTCTTTCAGGTCCTTGCTGAGGTTTGTGCATTCCCTCTTTTTAACAATTTATCAAATTGTTGATTTGGCCACTCAATGTTTCTCTTTTTATAGGTTTGTTTTATGATTTCAGCCTAATGATGCATCTTTTGGGACTTGGGAGTTCTCATGAACAGCCACCAAATGCGTAAACTTGCAATCTCTTTATGTGGATTCATCTCCTTAATTTGTCATGAAATAATGAAGAAACAAGTCAAAACTGCACATCAAACTGCTTATCAGTCAGCTGTCCAGTGTTATGATGGAGACAGAGTTAATGCATTTTGTTAAACTCCTTGAATTAAAAAAGTCTGAGCTTCAATCTCATCTTTATTGTTACATTTCAAAACAAATGCTGTATGTGTGTTTGTAAACACACACACACACACACACACACACACACACACACACACACACACACACACACACACACAGTATATTTGACTATACATATATAAAAAAAGTCTTGAAAATCTGCAATAATCTTTGAATAGGTGATATTGAGATAATGGCTTTAATTAATTGTTAATTGGTGATTGTTGTGGCTGGAAGCTTTAAAAGTTTAAAGCTTTAAAGCTTTAAAAATCCTTTGCAGGCTGGATACTCTAAATGAACTTCTGTGTGTGTGTGTGTGTGTGTGTGTGTGTGTGTGTGTGTGTGTGTGTGTGAGTGTGACCAGCAGCGTTGAGTTTTATGCAATCATGCAGCAAACCTACTAGGTAGCTAAAGATAAAAAGAAATATCCAGGGTGGCCCAAAAGTCTAGATCCATAGGCAAAAATAAATATAAACTACAGCAAATGCTCCTATTGACAACCTCTGACTTCATGACACTTGTGTATACGCTAAATACAAGAATGTTGAATATTTTTTAACATATAAGGACTGATGTAACATGCAGAGATGATTTCCTCCTTTAGTGCAGTAACTGTTCTGGGCTGATACTGAGAATACTGACTTCAGATGACCCCAAAGAAAAAAGTTTAGTGGTGTTAGGTCTGCTTCTATTAGGGCAAGAAAAATAAAAATGTAAGAAAATTACATATGAATCCAGACTTGTAGGGCCACACTGTATATTTGAATTACACGTTTTTGTTACTATGATTAAAAAGCTCCCCTTTAAACCTTGTGGTATACAGAAAGTCGAGTACAAAATAGTTGCTTTATTTTAACACAAACTGTATGTGAGTTAATGATGACTGCAGCTGCAGGTACAATAAATTTGTGCTATAATGAATGCTAATGTATATTACCTGTATAGAAGGTTTAGTGTACTTTAGTTAACTTTTTACACTGGGGATCTCTCGAAATTTTACTAAGTGTTCAATTGGTGAGATATAGCAGTACAGATAATAAAAACACTACAAACTGCAAAGTGAACAATAGTGCCAAGGGGTGTAGTATGACCAAACGAAAACTCCAGGTTCCTGTTCCAATCCTGAGCAGTTGTGGTGGGAAATGACTTCATTACAGCTTGCAAATTACCACTTACTTACAAGGCACCACAAACACAGCAAAAATGCTAGTTACATCTATTCAGGTTATCCTTCTCCACAGCTTGTGTATGTGAAATAGGCTTTATCATGACTGGGATAAAGAGATTTTTTAATTAGTTCAAGTACCATACGTATCATGAGCATAGCACTTATGATGTATGTCATGCAGCACAGCTTTGAATTTTTTTTTTTAATGCATCATTTACTTTCACAGCATTTGGCAGACACCGTTATCCAGAGAGACTTACATTTTGTCTCATTATACATCTGGGCAGCTGAGGGTTAAAGCCCTTGCTCAAGGGCCCAACAGTGTTAGCATAGTGGTGGTGGGGTTTGATCCTTGGATCTTCTGGTCAACAGTCTAATGCCTTAAACACTGAGCTACCCCTGGACATCAAGGGGAAAAGGAGGGGAAAAAACGTCCTGTTCGGGTCTTGGAGGACCCCATATCCCACATGTTTTAGTGTTTTCCCTGCTCTAACACATTATTCAAGGCGGCACAGGGACTCAGTGGTTAGCACTGTCGCCTTGCACCTCATGTTCGATTCCAGCCTTGGGATCTATTTTTACTATAGAGTTTGCATGTTCTCCCTGTGTTTGGTGGGTTTCCTCTGGGTACACTGGTTTTCTCCCACAATCCAAAGACATGAAGATTCCTAAATTGAATGCGTGTATGAATGTTGACCTACCACAGTCGACAATGGGAATGAATACAGTGGTACAAACCAGTGGCCTCTGTGCTCCCTAATTGGACTACACAGGTTCCTAGATGGATGGATGGATGGATAAATGGATGGATGGAACACATACTGCTGAATTACTTGTTAGAGAAGGGAAAGACTGATATGTGCATGACAGGAGGTATTCCAGGACCATGGTTGGCTACATGTCTCCTAGAGCATCATATTGATTTAAACGTTTGACATTCCCCACTTTAGCAGGTTTCTGTTGGAAATGTCGGGCCTAACACTCTGCACTGAGAGTATAAGGGAGGGAATGCATTCGAGAGAAAAGCACACAGAAACAGAAAGAAAAACAAAGTCCAATGGGGGAAACAGTTATCTCTGGAGACTTTTATTGTCTTTCCACTTTGAATCACGTGACTGCCGCTCGCGCTCCGGGGCCGACAGATAAATTCACACACAGAGGGAGCGCGTGCGCGCGACAGAGGGAGAGAGAGATGAGAAAATAAATTACTCTGGAAAGATATGACGGTGGGCTACATGCGGCTTTAAATCTAAAAGGGAATTCGCGACACACTCGACCAATTTGTCACTGCGCTTTTTACGGTTGTAGCCTGTTTCTTTCTTTCTTTCTTTCTTTCTTCCCCCTCCTGATACTTTCCCCTTAACGCACGCGCTGTTGTGTCCACCTGCGGAAAATGTCCTGCTGATAAACTGAGAACTGTACTTATTAAGCAACGCCGTCTACAACCAATTAGAAACGCACAGTCATGATGTCTTCTTTGCGCATGTCTGTAAATGACCCATGAACTTGTCGGTCCGTTCAATTAGTCAGTGTGGAGCTGTGACTCCTCTCAGAGTCTAACATCATAACAAACCGAAAGAAGGAGGGAACCTGGATCCAGTGAAGAAAGAGAAAATGAAGAGGGGGGGGGGTGCAAACCAAAGTGGAAGATGGGTGGAAACGAGGGTGGGGGCATGGGGACGGATGGAAAAGAGAAAAGAAAGAAATGCAGTCTTAAAGCATACCCCCCTCTCTTTTATTTAATTTAGACGCCAGGCGAAAATCGATCCTGCCATTCGATACGCAATCCGAATCAAGGCGAATTAAGCGGGCGGAAATTAACTCTGAAAATATTTTTGATGGAGTGGCTTGTAGTCTCTCGGCCAAATGGACTGCAAAGTGGAACAAATGACAGGGGCCTAGTGGTGGAGACAGCGGCGCTCCATCTTCCATTAGGGCGTAATGGGATAGGTCCAGCCCCCTAGCTCGACTCGGCTGCATTAATCAAAACAGCCGCTATATGAAGATTTATGGTTCTCCGCGTCGCCGCTTCACTTCAGCGCCGCGGAAGCCTGAGCCAGGTCGTGTGTGTGTGTGTGTGTATGAGAGAGAGAGAGAGACTCTGCTGTTTCCCCCCCCCCTACAGCCTCTACCTCTGTCTAACCAGAATGCGCGTCTCCGTGCGTTCGTCTTTATACCGGAACGCTGCGTAATCCCACCGTGGCATGTGTCATACACTCTGTCTTATCAGACTTTGTGTTAAACAATATTTGAAATATACTAATTTAGAAAATGATGCCCAATTTTTCTTACTCGATTATAAGTTCATTGTTCACAGAATTTCCAAGAAAGCGATCTTAATTTGTATTCTGCTTCATTACCTACTGACGTGTATTTTGTAGAACCCTTAACAATGGATGGCACAAAGCATCCAGTTTTGCAAAAATGTATAAGTTTGGGATATAAACTTTACATTTACAAATGCATCCCTAACACACTAGCTCGAGCTGATGGAGGAAAGGGAAAAACTTCCCAAGACTGATGAAGACAAACTTTCATGCCATAGGTTCATGTTCAAAACATCCTTAGGGACATTTTTCTTAGTTATACAAGTGAGAATTTATATATAATATAATTACATAGATTATTAATGTATTGCATCCTCAGGAGGCACGTCACCATATTTGTCAAACCATGTCATTGCTTTCAACACAATTTTCTTAGAGCTTCTAAGCTACATGAATAGCTAGGTTTTCATTTCCATTTTCCCCAAAACTTACTCCAGGAAACATGGGGCACAAGGCAGGGGCCACCCTGGATGAGGCACCAACCCATCAGATTACATAAACTCACTTTCTCTTACACACCTGGTCATATAGACAATTCGGAAATGCAGAGTAGCATACAGCATGTCTTTAGACTGTGAGGGAAACTGGGGTACCTGGAGGAAACCCATCAAACAACAGAAGGACGTGCAACATTCATAAAGCAGCCTGGTGGTGAGATTTAAACTCAAAGGCAAAAATGTCTAAAGATAAATAGCTAAAGTTTTTCTTTGTAATTTAAGTTTTGTTAAAGAATGAAAATTAACAATGTCTTTTTTTCTTTTACTTTTTGGGAATTCTTTCTGTTATTCTGTATTAAACAAGAGTGAGAGTGACCAAATGTATCTCTTGGTGACCCCTTATCCTACACCTGGCCCTCTCCCATCACTATATACACAACGATATATAGCAAAGAGCCTTTTACAAAAAGCTGAAACTGTGTTTAATGCTAGGGTTCTTGTGGACCAGGCTAGCTTAAAGTTATGGAATAGTTTAGGCATACAGATCAAAAAACAGGATATCACCAAAACATCTTGGTTTTCAGATTAATTTCTTAAATTGAGGAACAAAAATGCTATATTTCCTAAAAGTGCATTCAAAAAATCCATACCATGTTATTTTTGATTCTGTAGTCTTTTTCCCAAGCAATTGTTAACGTTGGTCAAATATTTTTCTAACATAATCTGTTTAACAGAAGCACCATAAAGAGGTGAGAAATTATCTCAATTCCCTGAAGAAACAAAGGCTGAAGGTATTACCTATAGAATGAGACTGTCTGGTTGGGTCTTGAGCTGTCAGGAAGTTTGAAATTGCCATTGGTGCCCCTGCTGGTTAATCAAATGACCTATCAGGAACAATAATTCAGTTCCATTTATTGGTAATTTGTATAGCACTTTAACATCAGACTTTTTAACAAATGAGCTTTGCAAAAATACAGATGTTAAATCTTTATGTAGCTTTATTCTATACTATACTATACTATACTATACTATACTATACTATACTATACTACACTATACTATACTATACTATACTATACTATACTATACTATACTATACTATACTGTTCAGGTAAAAAAGTGACATAAAAAGCTTTGGGAAACCAGTCTCAAAAAGAACCCATCCTCATCTATGTGACAGAATTATGGGATTAGTCTGATCAGCCATAACATTAAAACCATTAACATGATAACTGCGTAGGTTTTGGTGCAAGGTTTTTCCATCAGGTCAGATCTGGCTTCTGAATCTCTGGGGGTGAGCTGTGAATGTTGGCAGCAGATCCTTTGGGTGCTATAGGATATAGAATTGAGACTCCACTGGCACATCCCATGGGTGCTAGATTGGATTGGGATCTAGGGAGTTTGTAGCTGGGCCCCATTCTATTGTATGCTGGGTGTTCTGGTAGCTTTCTATCATAGCCAGCATTTACTTTTTGGAGATTTATGCTGCATTTACTTTTCTGTGACCCCCCCCCCCCCCCTGTTAAATCCACCTGTCACCAGTTTGCTGGTGTATAGTTGGTGATCAGTGTTGTTCACTTCACATGTCAGTGGTCAAAACTTTATGTCTGATCGGGATATATATCATTATTCCTTCAGAACTACAGTATTTAGATGGGATTACACCCTGAGAAAGGGTGAAAGGCAGCCTTTAGGGGATCCCTGCAGGATTATCCACAACAATATTTATGAAATTCATGTTAATCTGAGCACTTTTTCTTTAATAAAATTCAGGTTTTACTTTTTAATTTCTCATGTACTGGCTGATGGACATTTATATTTTTTCTTTCTCTATTCATTTCTATTTTTGAATAGTTCCACACAGAAAAATACAAAATATAAATGTAGTGTTGCAAAAGACAAATATTTATTAGAAGACAGTTATTAACATGCTATAAATCCAATGGGTGTACAATTCAAGGGGTAAAATATGTATAAGACTGTGACAAAGTAAAATTTTAAAGAAGCTTGTTAAACATTAATTGTTAATTATGAGAATGTTCATGGATGCGTGAAAATTAATAAATGAGTATATACCATATAGGCAAGTCCAGGCCCTAGTGGCCTACTATATTGAATGAGTCACTTCCCAAAAAGTGATTGCTTTCCTTTAAAGAACGGGCATATTCTTTTTTAAATATACAGTACTTAAAAATAAAATGAATTTGCTATATTAATCTATCTTTAATCTGATCGGCATAGTTGCTAGCTATTACCGCTTAAGTTTAAACTAGTCAATTAAATTAAATTTTATTTGTATAGCTTTTTTATCCATTGTTGCTAAGCTTTATAGCTTTATTAATTTCTCCATTATAAGCAAGCTTTGAAAAAACTCTGTGGAATGACATGGCAAAGAAACCTTGAGAGGGACCATGACACAAAAGGTCAGCCATCTTAAATAATCCCTTCTATAAATATGTTATATGGTCAAAAAATACAGTTGTATAACAGGAAATGTATAAAAATTCATATTGAGTTCACTTTTTTAAAGTTACCAACTGTTCACGTGGGTATAAAACTGTTCATGACAATTTCAGTTCTAAAACGATCAGACTACTGTAACTGCAATAATAAGCCATCACGACAAAACTAGTTATTAAATGCAGTTCAAAATGGCAGTACTAGAACAGACCTATAACAAGCAAATGTTACCTAGATTAATTAATAGTTAGCACTAGATTACTTGTAGTAACCTCACTTGGTAGCTGGCAGTCTATCAAGTAATTTAAAATTATCAGGCAAAAATAAATTATAATAAGGCCAACTTCTTTTCTTGCTTTTGGGAAGCAGCTTTTGTGTAGCTTGTGAAATACAAAAATTATGACGTTCTTTTCCTTTCTCTTGCTCTCTACAAATCATTCTGCATTTCATCAAGCAGAAAATAATGTCAGCATAGAAACTGAACCAAATGATTTGTACTATATATGAATATTTAGAAAATATCCATTAGATTTCTTTTCCTTTTTAGCTCGTGATGTTTACTGAGCAGATCATGCGAGGCTTGCTGGCCTCTTGCATGAATTACAGCAGATATTATTTAAATGTTTTACAAAAATAAACAAAAATGTTTTATATAGATAGAACCTAAAGATTATATATAAAACAGCATGTATGTTTTAGCTTAAATTACAGTTCCTGAGGTGAGCACAGTAAACTCTTGCCCTATAAATCCAGGCAAGATTGTGGATAAATGTCTATGAAGCTTTGCACAGGTCAAGGTAGAAACAGTAAGGAGTAATAAAGTAATGTGTTTTTATTATTATTATTATTATTATTATTATTATTATTATATAATTAAAATGCTTTCCCTGTGCTTGGAGGGTTTCCTCCAGTTGCTCTGGTTTCCTCCAACAGTTCAAAGACATGCAGATTAGGCTAGTTGGCATTCTCAAATTGCCAGTAATGTGTGCCCTGTAATGTATTGGCATCCCGTCCAGGGTGTACCCCTCATGCCTTAAGTCTCCTAGGATAGGCTGCAGCACCCATCGCCAAACTAATTAAGTGAAAAACAAACTAACTAACAAACAAAAACACAGCTGGACTTGTTACCAAGGAACTGGAAACATGCAAAGTCCTGTTACCTGAATACTGTCACATAGGGAAAAAATAAATGTTAAATAAATGTATAAAAAAATCCCTTTACCTTCTCATCCAGTGTACAAATCCCAGAATGATTCACTATAGAAATGACTGAAACATAAATTAAAATACATTCTTTGATATAAACCTGATATTTAAAATACTACCAGCGCTACTGTCAGAGTTATTTTGTTAGAGAAAAAACATTAATCAGATTTAAGAATTTTTGAGTACTTTGGTATAACCTGGTTTATTCATTTTTTTGATAGTTCTATATATGCATGTTATCATATAGATATATTCATGAGTACTTGCTAATGTCGTCCATGAAAGAGACTGATACAGGCTGGCATCAAAGATAGAAGACTTTTATCATTGCCTGAAAACACAAAGGGCAGATGTTTATAAATACCAATAGCTTGGCATTCTGGACCTATAGAAACTGAACAACCGTTTTATGATCTTTGGCCTCTTAATTTATTTATACAAATGCATTCCAAAAAATTTTTTTGTGATAAGTCTAACTTTTTTTTTTTAAATACTGCTATATCATAACTCAATTTGCCTGATTTACTGTACAAGCCCCCACTTGCCTTCCTGTTCTGTCCTCCAGCATATATCTCTCTTTCCACCTTTTCATGATCTACTGCCACCTCTAGTTCACTCACCCACTGGTGCCAAACACACGTGGAGACACCTCTACGTATCTATTTATTTCACCCTTCCCTCTGCCCTTATTCTCTTCCCTTTTCTTTGTTTTGCTTCCTCTTCATGTGCACAGAGGGGAAGCTAGCTGCCAGTTTTAGTCTGCCAAAGGGTTTATTTAAATTATCAACACTTTAAACCCCCCATTCTCTCTCTCTCTCTCTCTCTCTCTCTCTCTCTCTCTCTCTCTATCTCTCTCTCTCTCTCTCTCTCGCACCCCTATTTCTATCCTATGAC
>JAQMYJ010000019.1:8744622-8765445 GCA_030014305.1 Clarias laeviceps | reverse complement strand
ATATATACAAACCCTGGAAAAATAAATAATACCATATCAGGTTTATAAGCAAACAAACAACTTAATGCTGGACAAATAGCTTCACATTCTGACTGCAGGTTTCCCAGGTCATGTGGTTGCAAAACAAGTTTACATCATCAACCCTCCAACACTATGCTTGACAGGTGCCATGAAGTGTTTGTGGTGATGCAATATTTTGCACCAAACATGGCTCTATGGTGTATGATGGACACATATCTCTACCTTTCACATAGTTCCCAAACCTTTGTGGTTTAGTTAGATACAATTTTGCAAACTGTTTTTTTCATATTCTTTTTTGGTCAGTAGGGTCATTTCCACCTTTGAGAGGCATACTCCATTGGTCTTTCTCTGATTATGCTGTCATGAATATAAACCATTAATGTGCATACAGAGGCCTGTTGGTCACATGAGGTAGCTCTTGGGTGTTTCTTTAAATCTCAGAGCATTACATGGTCTGACCTTGGAATGAATTTCTGGGGCCGCCCACCCCTGGGAAGGTTGCCAACTGTCTTGAAGGCTCCCTATTTCCAACATATCTTCTTACTGTAGAAGGGTGAATTTCAAATTGTTTGGAAATGGCCTTATAACCCTTCACAGATTGATGAGCAGCAACAATTTCTCATCTGAGGTCATGGCTGATGTCCTTTCTTCTTGGCAAAATGTAGAGCCATGTGAGTGCTCCAGAACACCAAACTACCAAAAGTCTGCTTTATAGCCACACTTCCCAATAATTAACGAAACCTTGAGCATTTCACTTGTTGCACTGGCTGCTAATTTATTGATTGTGGAAGTAGAAAGGGTGTACTTATTTTTTGTCACCTGGTTTCTATTGGTTATTTTGGTTTTGTTTTGGAGAGAAAAATGACTACATGTTGAAACATTTTTATATAATCTAAATATAAAATTATTTTTTTTTTAGTTTGAATTGACAAAATCTTTTCACCTGACTGGTCTTTGGCTAGCTTTTGCCTCTCCTACAGACATTTCATATTTACTACAGGTTAAAGAAATGAGGAAGAAGAAAACATGTAATGATAAATGCATTGTATTAGAAACTCATTTGAAACAAGAATTTGTTGAGACATATGAAAGCATAGACTTTTTTGCGCTCAAATAGTGCATTGGTGTCTCAGTAGTAGGCTTTTTGCCCATAATGCAGAAGGCTTCGGTTTGATATTGAGACACCTAATTCCAGGCCTAATTCCAGGCCCAAGCTTGAATAATCAAGGAAGGGTTGTGTTAGGAATGGTGTTTGGTGTAAATCCTCTGCCAAAACCAAAATGTGCGGATCTGGTCCCCTATGGCAATTCTTAATAGAACAACAACATTTCTTTTTGCTCAAGTATTATTTGTTGTTGGCTGATCATCTATCTAACCTTAGCTAGCACACACACCCAATCATACACTAAGGGCAATTTGGACACAGCAATCAACCTACAGTGCATGTCTTTCCAAAACCCTTACAAAACCCACCAAGTTCAAGGAGAACATGCAAATTCCATGCACACAGACCAAAGTTCCAACCCCTGATATGCAAAAAGGGATAGAAACAATGCACATGAAGAGATGCATCGTTCTGGGAAAAAGAGCAATGGTTTAAGCATGTGAATTGGCCACCACAATCTGTAATCAAAGCTAAAGGTGGTCAAATGAAATATTAAAGCTAGCATTTTTACCAATTATCTGGTCACATTGTCAGTAGGTGGGCTAAGGCTACACAAAGCCTGTTTACCTGGCAAACAATATGATGTAAATTGATAATGAATCAGTTCCAAGACAAACACTGCTTAATCTCATAACCCCGCCTCATCTCTTTCTTGGCTTTGAATTCTGTCCGCTTTTTTCTTATCTGAGCATCCACTGCTTGGTTGAGAGTCATTTGAGCTAACTGTCAATACTTACCTGGTTTAGACACCCTTAGAGCAATGGTCATCCAGAGTTGGTTGGAAATTTAATGGATAAGATGGAAAGAGAGCAAGAGAGCACAACACAATGAAAAACAGTGTCTAAATATAAATGCATGTATATTAACATTACAGTACATGTTCAGAAGATCAATATAAATTGTACATTATATACTACTTCTTGGCAACCTTGTAAACCAATGTTATAACAAACACTAGTTTGAGAGAGAATCAGTTTGAGGCAATCATTTCTAAGATCATTTATAAAATCATTACTGCGTGTGTGACTTCATAGCTGTATTATATTGACATTGAAACTTCTTGTAAGCACCCTGTAAAGAATGTGTCTCTATCGGCTCCTATTTTACAGTCCATTCCACCTCCTCCACGCACCACCTCTCATTCTCATTCTTCGCCTTTCCTTTTTACTCTTTTCATTTCCTCTAATCTCTCACTCCCGATTCTTTCTACTTCCCTGTCACTTTGATTTCCCTATCCACAGCCATGTGCTGCCAGTGTTGTTGCATGTGTGTGTGTGTGTGTGTATGTGTGTGTAAGATACACACATTTATATTTGTTATGCTGTCTTGTATGAACAGAAAGGATGAGAGAGAGAGAGAGAGAGAGAGAGAATGTAGAATGGTTTATCATTTTGACAGACAAACTGAATTTAAACTCATGAAGAAGTGTGAAGGTGGTTCTTGTGTATATAAGAAATCTATGAGACAGCTGTATATGGTTATGCTGTGTCATTGTTCTGTCTGGTACTCGGCTGAATGAGGTTTATAGGTGTGTGCTGCCACTAAGAGCATATGTGTGTGTTTGTGTGTGTGTGTGTGTGTGTGTGTGTGTGTAGAGAGAGAGAGAGAGAGAGAGAGAGAGTTGGGGGTGAGGTGAAAGGGCCCCCTCTTGTAGACAGTTTGACTGATGACATGCATTAAACAGTTAATCTGTCTGATTGAATGTTTGCTTCCTCCAAATTGAAACATTAAACAACAAGGCGAGAAGAGTGAGGGGGTGCAGAAGCAGAGGAGGAGAGAGGGATATGGCTTCATCTACTCCCCAAATCATGCAAAGCATTGGTCTGGAATATATAATGTTGTCCTGCAAGCCCAGAAAGGGGGAGCAAAGGCAAGAGTGAGATTGGAACGGACAGAATGTGTGTTTGTGTGCAGGGGGATGAATGAGAGAGACAGAAAACTGGTGGAAAGGAATGAGAAAAGAAAATAGAGAGGAAGATCATGAAAGATGAGAGGAGAAAGAAAGAGAGAAAGAGAGAAAGAAGGAAAGCCATTGAATGAGTATGAAAATTCAGTAATCATATACTTAGCCATGACATTTATCAGATCATCATGTAATGTAACAGAAACTGATAACAGCTATACATTATTTGTTTTATCCATCACTATCACCACCAGAACTCATTGTCACCTTTTTGTAGCTGTAAAACTGCACTTGACTCATTTGATTATAAAGTCTAAGGAAACATTGAATAGCCTCACCAAAAAGACCATTAGACAGCTACAGCTTATTCAGGTGGAATTATCATGTGACTAGGATGTTTTATATAACACAAATTGGTTAAGCAATGAGCTTGAGTATAGCTTTCACAAGTGTATAGTGCAGTGAAAATGTCTTGAGCCACCCCTCATTTCTCTGTATTAGTTTAAATGAAATTACTTAGATTATCAAAAGAAATAAGAACAAATATTTTGCTGAGGCAGGCTGCAAAGTACCTAAAGATACAATAAAAATATTGGTTGTTTATGTAACAACTTCAGCAGCAACCTCATTTCCCCTCTCCGTCTGTTCCAACCACTCAGCATTCAGCATCACGAATATACTAATCACTGGCCTGATCATCTGTCACCATCTGTATCTATTTCTCACTGGCTCGTGTCCTAAGTTTTTTTTCCATAGGTCATTGTATGGCTTAGCAAACAAAGAAAACAACAAAACTAAAAGGGTGTCGATGAAATCTTGTAGTGTGTTTTTCTTTCTTTCAAAATTTTTTTTAAATCTTTTTTTGTCTGACAGTATACATACATATGCATATACAGTATAATATAATAGATGTATATGGACAGCTATACTGTATATATTAATCTTAATGGGACCTCCTGTGGGATGTATACACCCTATAGGGTATACACAAAGATATATACACATTTCTATAGTTGTTATCCATGGCAGTGTTTAAAACTTGAATTGAATTATGGCAGCAATGTGTACTATTATTTTTCCTCTAAAGATGTCAGTAGTTGTACCATCATTGATGCGATCATGTGACCATCAGAAGAGAGGCATATATTTTTCAATGCTGATGTGTGTATACGTTTTTGGACCCCTCTGTATTATTAGGTTTTTACAGATGTATTTGATCAAGGAGTCCAAAAGAATCCAAATAATTCAAAAGAAATAGTTTGTAGAGAAAAAATGTTGGACATGTTGAGCAAATTCTTTAAATAAAAGCTTTTGTATTGCGGTTGTTCTGTTTCTCCTGTTGATGTTTAAGACACCCTGTATATATAAAATAAATGAATCAGCACTGTTCAACGGATACCAATAAAGTTTTTGTTATATTAAAATAAGGGACTATTTACAAAATTCAGTTTATCTTGTAATTATGTTAACTGATTATTTAATATATCTGTGTTTATTTTATAAAAACACACTTGATAAATTGATCAATTGAATGTAAATTCCATTGATAAATTAAATGCAACATAAAATGTGGGGGCCAGGATAGGCTTGTAGAACAGCTTCAGTGTTCCCCAAAATATATCCTGTCTCTGGAATTATAGTGGAGGAATGAATACCATCTGGGAATTTGGGAACACCAATTAGCCTAATCTGCATATTTTTGGATTGTAGAAGGAAACCGTGGCATGCAGAGGAAACCTACCAAGTACATGGAGAACATGCAAACTCCATGCACACAGACCAGAG
Organism: Clarias laeviceps; assembly: GCA_030014305.1. Taxonomy (NCBI): domain Eukaryota; kingdom Metazoa; phylum Chordata; class Actinopteri; order Siluriformes; family Clariidae; genus Clarias; species Clarias laeviceps. Next base: position 8,760,571 of record JAQMYJ010000019.1, on the reverse strand, counting down.
GCAGGAATCGAACCCAGACCATGTAAATGCAAAGCCACCCACTAAGTCACAGTGTCACCTCTAAACCATGGTACCTCAATTGTTGAATAATGTTGGTGGTTTAGACCACTGTCCAACATGTCTCTCCAAAATGTATGTTTTACATTGTTACATGTTATGTATGCATTAAATTGGGAATCTGAAGGCCATAGCATATACTGTAAACTCATACGCTTTTATTAAATAACTAAGTTACCCAGGTGTACAGTTGCAATATACTATTTTAGATTTAGTAAACTTTTAGTGTAGTATGAAAAGGGTATTTCCAGAGAAATAGGATGTATTTGCAATAAATCTCCCATTAGCTGTGGGGTGTGGGTTCTTTTGGATCTCTGAGATTTTCACATCTTGCCTCATCTAGTGACTGCAGACCTGTGAATCTGTGCTGCTTGGATGGCCAGAGTTGTTCTCTCTCATCCTCGATTTCCCCTTGTATTTCCGCTAAATGTTTAGTCCGCTGGGACCTGCTGCTCACTGTTGAGACTGTTACTTTTGCCAGGTTACTAATGCACAACACTGGGCCTGCACTGGGGTTGTCGTTTGCACACCATCTCCCCTGCTGTGTTAGACCCACCTTTACCATTCTCGCTCTGACTTCTCCACATGCCCTGACATCTATGTGACAATAGTGTGTTAAGGCATGTTCATAACTGGTTTACTGTGTTAGCCTGATTGCTAACACAACTTACCATGGCTGGAGTCAGGTTCCCTCAATTAACCCCTGATTCTGTCTGGTGGCTCTCTCTCTCTCTCTCTTTCTCTCCCTCTCTCTCTCTGGGGTTCTTTTCCCAGCTTCTACATACCCTATCAAGTTTAGATCCTGATTCAAAGATCTCTGACCTAATTGCTGCAACATAAACAGTCTGGTCATAAATTTCTTTGTCCAAAGACTACTGATAAGCAAAATACAAAGGCTGGGAAAGCTATCTGAGTCTCCATCTAGGTGTACAAATGACCTGAAATTGTTGGCCTTGAGCTAAAACATTTTTACTCTTTCCAGTGAATTTTGCCAATTAAAGTGATAAGGATTCTCCTTGTGAACCTATAAAATATCCCAACCTGAAATATGTGTGTTTGGAGTGAAATGGGGCTAAAGATCATTTCAGCAAGGGTAAAAAATAAATGTTTGGGTAATAAGCTTTTCTTTGATGAATTGGAGGATAGTTGGACCTGTGGTGATCTTCTGGGGTTACTGTAGGGTTACTGCCCAAGGGCACATTACCTATACTTACAATCACAGACCACTTTGTAAGGTACACCTGTTCAACTGCTTGTTAAAGCAAATATAATGCATTGCAGCAACTCAATGCATTTAGGCATGTTGACATGACCAGGATGAGCATCAGAATGGGGAAGAAATGTGATTTAAGTGACTTTGAACATAGCATGGTTGTTGGTGCCAGATGGCTGGTCTGGGTATTTACATAACTCCTGATCTACTGGGATTTTCACACAAACCATCTCTTGGTTTACAGAGAATAGTCTGAAAAAGAGCGACAAATGTCCAAGGAGTAGCAGTTCCCTGTTCAAAATGCTTTGTTGATGCCAGAGGGGAGAGGAGAATGGCGAGGCTGGTTCAAGTGGGTTATGCCAGTAATGCATTGCTACTACCTGGTTATCAACAGACACCATCTGCATTTGTGCAAGGTCACTGGTAAATACTGTTCCAATGTGTCCTCATGGTATTGTGAAGAACATTTTGATTGATGATTATCTAAATCATGATCATAACGTTATTCTAATTATTATTTCTTTCCAAAATCATTCCATATGCTGTTTACAGTAAGGTGTTTCTGTCTCTTCTTGCTTTAAAGCAGCATAATCCATGCAAACTGCCCATGTTTGTGGCTATTTCTGAGAATCTTCCTTCTACTAGATTGGCTAAACTGTTATTAGTCCTCATCCTTCTTGACCTTTCAGCAGGTTTTGATGCAGTCGCTCACAAGTCTCTCTTATCCTTCTCCATGAGTCATGGAATTTGTGGCACAGTATGGCAGTGGTTCTTACCTGGTGGGGTGATCATATCAGGTGGCATAGAGGGGGTCCTAATCTACTCCATGCATACTTTCCACTGGTGTTCTAGTTTTTTATAGCTCAATACCTCTATATTTATCTATATATCTACATGGGTTTTCATACCTCTGTTATGTTGAATTCACTGTTTATTCCTCCCCTTAGATACTCATTTCCCAGCAAGAATGACCTGCTGTACAACCCTACATACTGTACACTGACAATTGTCTAAAAAAACAAAAACAGACAATATACCCACCATTAAGTCACTTCATCATTACCCTGCACCATACTCTTTCTGAGCCTCTAGAATGGCTTGACTGGATCCACATAAGTTACATATTGCCATTGCCAAATGTCAGTGGGCTTATTAAGTGTAATGTGTGATGGAACATCCACTTCTATGGCCAAACTCCCTCAGACCCAAATGTTCTCCATTTACTTCTCTTCATTTGACCTGAATGTCTGTATATTAAAATAAATTGAAAAAGTCATCAAACCCAAATTTAATATATCCAGACAATTGCATCATTAGAGTGAGGTATGACTGTGAGTAATAAATAAATAAATAAATAAATTCTTTCGAGTAGTCAGTCTGCATGCTGGTATAATTATGGGCAGCATCAAAGAATCCATAAAAAGAACTTATTTACAAAGTTTAGGTGAGTTTAGGGAAAAATGCCCTCTACAATTGGTAGTTAATTTGCAGCGATATTATCACTATTAAATGCTATTGTCAGCCCACTCTCTTGCAATATGTTCTTATTGCCAGAATCGCATTGCCCATGCAGCAAACATGTTCACTTTTAATTTTTTTTTAACCGTTTTTCAAATTTTATTGCACCTTTCTATGGTTGCTGCAGCAATGGTGCTTTTTCTTTTTTGGTAATTGAGCAGTCATACTCTTAATAGATGGTTATTGTAGAGCTTCATACATCATTATTAGCACTTACTTACTATACAGGGTCATGGGGGACAGCTGTCTCCTGGGACAGCCTATCCCAGGAGACTTAGGGCACGAGGCGGGATACACCCCGGACAGGGGTGCCAATCCATCGCAGATACTTATTAACATTTTGCCACAATTAAACAATTAAGCAATCTGACTGCTCAAGTCTCAAAGATACACAAGAGACACACACAAAAACACTTTTCATGTCTGTCATTTAAAGTTATCAGGGCTCGATGTATTTTCGAGAGGTGTTTTTTTATGAGGAAGGAAGCTGTGCTGGCATCAGCTGGTTGTTGTCAGAGCTCTTATTCTTGGTTTCCGCTGTGAAGAGAAATGGTAGACTAGATGGTGGCTGGTGTGTGACGCTTTAACCATGATTTTCGCCACCCTCTTTCTCATTGTAGATGAATACAGGTCTGTGCATCGGAAAGCTGATAGTCAACAATTTTCACTGCACTTGTGAAACACAATAAGATGTAGTAGGATTTTAAGTGTGAAGTTACACAGGTGAACTAGATGGAGATGGAAGGCATGATGATCGATGCTAGAGTGGTAAGTGGACAAAGATCAGAAACTTCTTTTGCAGCTTAATTTCTTTATACAGTGTAGAAAAATACAGTGTGAGGCCTTCTAAATGATTGTGTTGATATTTCTGTTGTGTTAATTGGTCCCTGACATTTTGGCATATAATGAAGCCACTGACATTAAACAAAATTAAATAAATTTTGCTTTTTTGTGGAAAAATTCGAAATGTAGGTAAATTAATATTAAACAAACAAATAATAATCATAATGATCTGAAGATTGTATTTCCCATGTAAAATATATATTGTACTTAAATAACACATGTTGTATACAGTAGACCAGAGAGGTTCCTTATATTCAAAGTACTGTAGACATATTAAAAACAGAACATACATAAAACTCAAACTTGAAGAACCAGTGAAGTAAGAATTTTCTTTTAAAACTTTATATAAAATGCATTTACAATTTAATGCATGTACTTGCACAATACTTGTTGTGATTTTGTTTTTGATTTTGGAATTGGTATATTTGTTACTTGAATGTGCTTTCTGTGGTGAATGTACACCTTGTCACTGTTTTAAAAGTAGCATTTTGTTGCTCCAAGTTCCTTGTAATTGCAATAAGTAATTAAGTAGTAGTGCAAAATGAGGAATTTTATAAGGGTTAAGCATAATTCTTACAATTTGTCCCAGTCACCATGTGATCAAATACACAAAAGTTTTCAGTTCAATACAATAACCAGATATTAGGTTACAAGACAAGACACACACACTGCTCGCTTTAACTAAATTTGTATTTCAGGTAAGCTCATTTTGCCAAACACCACACACAGATCATAATGCCCAGTAGTCATTGTGGGACCACCATTGCTCCTAACACATGAATCAAACAAAAAGTACATAAGGTAAGAGATAAGGAAAGAAAGAGAGGAAGAAGAAGAAGAAAACATCAAACAAAATAAGACCAAACTGGTCGATAATGTAATCAGCCATGGAATGATTATGAGAAACAGGACAAAGAGAGAAACCCAATCTGTACCAGGAATTATCACCTTTAGGACTGAGTGCATAAAATGTAAAACTTTCAGGACATTTATCACTCACAACAACAAGATGACTGAACACGTGTACATTTCTGAGCACAAGCATTACTTATGGAGGCAGTGGTGGTTCAAACAGTCAAGGCCCAGGGTTTCTGATTAGGAGGTTGAGGATTCAATTCCTTTTTTTTTTTTTTTTATACATAGATCTTTTAACAGTGGTCATTATCACAAAGCAGCTTTACGGAATTCTGCCCGACCCCCCCCCCCCCCCCAACCACCCATTGAAAAAAAAAGAAAAAAAAGGGAAATGAGTTTGAAATGTGCGAGGAAATATGTATTATCAGATAGTCCCTGATGAGCAAGCCGAGGGCGATGGTGGCAAGAAAAACTCCCTGAGATAGCAGTAGGAAGAAACCTTGAGATGCACCAGACTCAACAGGGAACCCATTCTTATTTGGGTGATATCAGATAGCTGATATATTGTATATTACAAGGCTGGAAGTTCAATACAAGTATTACAGGAGAGGTGTTTATGTTAATATGGAGTCCATTTTTGTTATTGGAGGCTGTTTGTGGGAAATTCAGGCCGGTCATCTGAGAACAGCTGTCCTCATCAGCCCAAGACCATAGTAGACCATATGGTCCAGCATCAGCAGATAAGAACTCTACCCAGAAGCAGGGTTAGACCAGGATATTTCAAACAGGTCCGAAGGGAAAAGAGGGTCTGGATCACTGGCAACTCAGGAGCACCATGTGATATGATGTGAGCATACAGTATCTGCTCTGCTACAGCCTTTTCTAGAATGTTGGAGATAAAAGGGACGTTTGATATTGACCTTTAGTTTGAGAGCTGACAGGGGTCAAGAGGTCAAATCTCCTAATTAGGGGTTTAATAACTCTAGTTTAACAGATTTAGGAATGTAGCCATGCTGAGTGAAAAATTTACTATTTTTAAAAGGAACTCATTTATCTCTGGTATTATCTGTTTGGGAAAACATGTAGGTATGGGATCTAGTACACAAGTTGATGAGTTGTGGTGAAGAGATTGGTGAAATACATCCAGTGTGGGAAAAAAATTAGGAGTACTGTATAAGTGATAGTTAGTGTAATGGGATTTAAGGAAGCAATGGGTATTGGGTTGTATTTTTATGGTAAATGGTTTGAGCTAGATGGGAAATTACAGAGTCTTTGTGGGAATTAAAAGTTTAGAAACAAAAAACATGACACTGCAGTTTGGACAGTCTGATTTTTACAAAGACCAGTGTGATGATTTATGCAGTTCTTAATCAGGGAAAAAACATAGAATAGAAGTCTCTTTTTATTTTCAACCCAGAAAGTTCTCAAAATTTTAGTCATTCCAGATTCCTACCCTTGTGAGGACCAGCACATGCTTCCTATGAGGCACATAAAGTGAGCCACTGTAAATATGCACTGTAGAAAGCAGTAAATGCTTTTTTTCTGCATGCATGTTCACACTTCTCCATAACTGACTAGTCTCACTCTGATTGACAGAGAAGGGACTGGCCATGAATGACTGTGGCACTGTCAACATTCAAAATCGTCATCTCCTTTTGATAGGGTGAACAATATTTTATGGACCTCCAACAACAAGAGTTTAAGTGTTCTTTAAAACACAAGAGAAAAAGTAATGCAGTTTCATTAATTTCATTGCATGCAGTCTTAGTGAGACTTTCTGTGTAAATTTAAAAGTGGAGCCAAATAGTGCTTTGGTTTTAAACAACTTAAAAAGTGCAAGCATAATCTTTTTTCCCCTATACTAAGGAAATAAGACAATTTTGCTGACCCACATAGGAGGGAAAGTTTATTCTAACACAGCGGAAATGTGAAATAGAGAATATTAGGAAGAAATACACTGTTTGGCAGATAGAAGATATATCGAGATATAGTTACAACTGCTTTAAGATGATGTCTAGAAATTTAAAAATTAATTGCATTGCATTGATCTGAATTCAGTTAGATTCAAAATCAACAAACTTTTATGAATGAAACTCATTCTTGCATATGCTTCAGTAGAACTGGCAAATTTTGACTGGCAAAGCCATATATCATTACATATGATATATGAACTATCTTACAAAATGAAGCTATACTTGCCTAAAATCTTAAGATTGTCTACTATGTCTGGCACCCTATTTCCTGATATTTACCTAACTAATGCTGCTGGTGCCCCTAAAGGCCAAGCTATTTTCACATGCTTTAAGATAGAATCTTCTATAAACAGAGCTCTTTCAGGTTTCTCAGCTGGTGCTTCAATGAGGAGAGAAGACCTGTAAGACATTTGTAACAAAAAGAAGTGGTGCTTCCTTGGGCGAGCCTTATCATTAACATTGGCTTTGCAATAATGATGGCAAATTGTACCAGCATCAAAAGTTCAAAAGTTTGGGTCCATGGCCAGGAAACTCCCTAGACCTTAATCCCATTGAGGCGGGTGAACAAACAAAAACCCACAAATTCTGACAAAATCCAATTATTGATTATGCAAGAATGACTGGGCTGCCATCATTCAGGATGTGGCCCAGAAGTTGGCAGAGACACACAATTCTTAAAAGTGGCAAAAAATGGGGAAAGTAAAAAAGAAACCAATTAAATAAAAAAAATGTATGAAAGTAATCATGGAATAATGGTATAATGTACAGACAGGGCCGAAAGTTTTGAGAATAAAACAGATATTAATTTTCATCTGATGAATGATGATCATTCCATCATAAATGCTGTAAATGCAAAGTTTATATTTGCATACATACTTTCATGTACATGTAGATGGAGCATGCACTTGCAAAAGACCATTTTGTTTATCCCTTTGCAAGCATGCCAGTATGTATGGATGCATGGTCAGCTGTGCCACCAGCATGGTCTGCTGTGTTACATTGCCATCCCTTACAAGACCCAGGGTTGGAAGCCATACAAATGTAGATTTCCCAACTGTGTGACACTAATATCCTAGCCCAAATGTGTAACGCTACATTAGACAGTAAAAATTTTGCCTATTTGCAAACATAGTGGCTTATGTCTTTATCTTCATGCTTAGCCTAAAATTACTTGCACCATCTCAAAGGTTTGCTGAGAGACAGTGCTCTGCTATCTGGTTGTATAAGCACAGTAGGAAGGAAGCTCACAAAGATATGTGGCATTGCTCACTTCTATATCTTGTTTGCCAATCACAATGTGACATGTGGTTTTGAGTATTTATGGTGGTTGATGTAAAATACCACCAAGGTGTTATCCGTCCAAACTCATTTTTGAAGCTTCCTTTTCATTTTCACATTTTTTCACATGCCTTTCCACTCTTAGTGCTTTTTTATGATCTCCACACAAATGATTGTATTCTCAGCTGTACCACCATGCTTCAAGAATACGGGCCTGTTAATGCCATGATAGGCTTCAGATCCATTAACACCCTGATCAAGATAAACCACTCACTAAAAATTAATGAAGTAATATTACAGCAAGTGACATGTCTAAATGGATGATGCTTGCTTAACAATGGCTGAAGCGTCTTAGCACAATTAATTACTGAAAGACCTGCAGATATTTTCATCTTACATCCTTGATTATGGGGGAAACTACAATTTGACACAGAGTATTGACACAGGAAATCCACCACTCATCCAACTGTAACTAGCAATATTGCAACATGAGCTCTTGAAGCTCCTGTTTGCTATCATTGAGGAGCCCCATAGCCTGTAGCCAGCTCCTGGTTCTTATACAAAAGTGGGACAGGACTCATGAATACAATCACATCAGTGCAGTCACAATAAAAAATTTACACCCACTTCCTTAAACTGATGATCGTATTGCTGGCTATTGGAGTCCCCATTATCCCAGTAAATAATACCACTTTCTACTGATTGGAGACAGTAACACAATACAATGCATTTTGCACTTGTTGCATTTTCTGTAAAAACAATCCCTCCACCATTCACTATCACTACATTCATAGTACATTACACTCGCATACCTAAGCTAGGATTATTTGCATAAACATTTGCCATTTTGCATATACCTTGTGACATGTTAAGAAGTTCCTTATTCGGTGGTTAATTTGTATGATTTTTCCTAAAATCAAAGTATGGCAACATCTGCATCTGGGAGAGGCCTTTTTCCCCAATAAAATTGTATAACAGGTCACTTTAAGATGCATCATCTGCCATTTTACACAACCATGTTGTGAGCATGCTCGGTATAAGCATATGTGTTCCTCTGACTTAATGTTTAGTTCCGTTAAACATCAATTTAATAAATAAATGAAAGCAATTTAGTGCTAACCATAGAGTGTTGGAATGCATTTATTTTATTTTCATGCTAATACAGTATGCTTGTGCAGTAAATAACTTATATAGCCAGTAAAAAAAAATATATAGCCAGATCTCGATGACTGAGAATATCAGTGTAAGCCAATACTGCATCAGCATTTCAGCAAGAGCAGTTACAGTACATAGATATAGTGGATTATTAGAGTGTATACTGTATACCCATCATTATACAGAGGAATTCACACTTGAGAATTCATTGGTGCCATAGTCACTGGTATACAAAGTGAGTGCATATACAGTAATGGATGCTCTAGCAGAGTGGTACAAGTCTGAATGCTTGAACCCTGTCCTGAGATGGAAGAGGTCCCTTCCAAGCTGACAATGTACCAATTCATAGGGCATGCGTGGCTGAATAATTGAGTGAATATGAATATGAAAAAGATGCTATGGATTCCCAGTGTTAGTTGAGAAAAATAGAATATATATGAAATAAACATTTTTATCTGAATACAGTATATACACGGTGACACAGTGGCATAGTGGCTAGCACTGTCGGTTCACACCCCTAGGTTTGAGGATTTGATTCCCACCTCGGATCTGTGTGTGTGGAGTTGTCAAGTTCTCCCTGGGCTTGTTGGGGTTCCTCCGGGTACTGCAGTTTCCTCTCTCTGTCCAAAGACATGCAGATTAGGTTATTAATTGGCGTTCCCAAATTGTACGTTGTGTGTCTGTGCTTGCTCTGTTATGGATTGGCACCCTGTCCAGGGTGTACCCAGTCTTTTGCCCTAAGTCTCCTGGGATAGGCTCCAGGCTTCCATGACCCCGGACCCTGTATACAGAATAAGCGGTATAGAAGACGAATGTTCATAGTTGTCCTTTAGTCATTGTCATTGCACACTACCATAGCATATACATATATACTATGGTAGTGTGTAATGACTATGACTATGACTAAAGGACAACTATGAATTATGACTATGAACAACAGGAATGTTGGTTGTGTCTTTTATTATAACATGATACAGTAGATCCTATGACTCATCGCACATTCCTGTATTTAGGAAATAATAAACTCTTATATATTTTAAGAAATAATACAATCTTCCACTGATGACCAACTACTGTGGGTTGTTGTTTTATTTTTTGCTTGCAGTCAGGGACTTGCATGTTTTGCTTATGGTAGTGCAGTGGGCAGCATTGTTGACTCATAGTGCCAGGGTCCAGGGTTTGGTTAACATCCCATTCTTTGTTTTAATGTCACTGTCTAAATATATCATATGGCCAAAAGTATGAGGACACCATCCTGAAAGTCACTTTGTCCCACAAATGGTTGGACAGAATACAATTGACTTGAATGACTTTGTATGTGGTAATACAAGCCTGTTCCGGCATGTTAATGCCCTTATGCGTAAAGTGATATTACTAAAGACATGGGTTTGCCAAGGCTGTTGTGGATGTCTCAAGTGGCCTGCACAGAGTTCTGACTTCAAACTTGAACTTGAATACAATCTGTGGTATTCACAGACATCCTCACCCAAACATCAGTGCCTGACTTCACTAATGCTCTGGAGGCTGAATGGGAAAATTACTACAATTATGTTCCAAAATCTAGTGGAAAGCCTTCCCAGAAGATTTTTTTGTTGTTCAAAGAGCAAAGTAAGTTTAAATCTGGACCAGGATGCCCAAAATTGACAATTAGAATGATTGGTAAAGTATACATAGTGTACATGCAGGTAGGCAGTTTGGCTGGGCTAAATTGGCCATAGAAGTGAATGTGTGTGGTGCCCTGCAATAGATTGGTGTCACATACACATTGAATGCTCTTGTCATGCAGCCACTATTACCATGCTGGACTCTAGATCTACTGCAAGTAAGTGGATTAGAATTTGTACAGTCTATTAAGCATGTTAACTGTGTTTATGATTATCAATTACAATGTCAATTATCAGGTGAAGCCACATACAAGCAGAAATAAAATATTGTAACCATGGAAAGTCAATATAAATACCAGATAAATATAAAGATTATATGAATATAAATTCAGAGTTTACATTAATTCTTATAGTGCTTTCCTTATACCTAAGCACTATAACAGCACAAACAGACAATAACACAATAGCACAAAATAAAATAATGATTTTAAATAAAATATTATTAAATAGACCATTGAAAGTGGTAAACATTTATAATGACCTGCTTAATTTATCTAGCTCTAGATAGTCTCATTTAAGATTAGGATTGAATTTGGGTGGTAGCATGACTTTCTTTGTTTTGGTAATCATTCATGTTTGGGCTTTCAAAAAAAGAAGAAGATCTTAACACATTTTGTGTGGCCCTTCTACTAATTTATTTTTTTTATTTAATTCTTTTTTTTTTTTGTGTAGGTGCAACACCAGATTTATGCAACATCACAAACTGCATGATGCTTAAATAGAAAAATAGCTGTTATATTGATTCTTTTTAAAATAATCATTTTACTAAATTATAGTTGATTTTCCAATCATGATTATGGAGTTTATTACTGTGTTTGGATTAATTAATTTCTTATAAGCATACTGGTCGCTTCCAAAACACACATACTTCTAGTGTGAAAAAGTTAAACTCTCAACAAGTTTGAATCTGCTGTGCTAGAAGATTTACCCTGTGGATTGGATTGAGAAAACATAAATTCTGATGTAGATGAAAGCCAAAAAAGAACCAGAGATTGGTGAACAAATACTACTGTATTTTGAGATTTTGGGGATGAGCCTAATTATTCATTGATTATGTGATTTTTTTTTCGAAGTGTGTGTATAATTTAGCAAATGTGGTATTTTGTAATGCTATAGCTCTTAGAGCTGCCATGCATGCTCTTACTCTCAGAGTTCCTGAAATGGCCTGTAGGAGTGTTACACTGTCTATCTATTGTTGAGCTAGGTTTTAAATTTATGCAGCTCTGCTACTGGTATTTGCTCAGTGTCCGAGTAATGTCCACTGGAGGACATTTGAGTATTTAATGATTTTTTTAAATAATTAAGGGCAAAGTATCAGTATCTCAGGAAAAACATGTATTTATAGAAAATACATGTTTGGTATCTTTGGATATTTTTATGTTTTAATAAATGTGCCTTCAACTTTATTCATGTTTTTAAATATTTTTGTATACACACTTTGAAAAAAAATGACCCTAGATGGGTGAGAACCCATATATGGTAACTTTACTGACCTTGATTTGTAAAATAAATATGTCAACAGTAGAAAAAGTATTGAAATTTCCAAGTATTTCAATGAGTGCCTTATTGTTTAAACTGCAATTTAGTTCTATAGGTATGTTGCTTTAAATCTCTATGCATTGTTTTGGTGTATACATTTCCCTGTTCCTGTGTTGTCTCAAATTATAGACCCTTTTCTATGTTTCACTCTTTTTAAACTGTGGATAGGTAATTGCACAAAAACATGATGAATGATGACCAGATGAAGCTATAGATGCTGGTATATCAAATGGTACAAAAAAGCAAAGCAATCAAAACATAAATAGATAGATTGCAGGACTGATGAATTGATAGATCTTTGAAAGAAGGTCAAACTTCTTTTCTCACAGTCTCAAACCATTGTGAAAAGAAGAGAAATTGATTACCACTCACAAAAGGGCTGAAATGACCAAGAAATTATTTTTCTGGGCAACGAACATTGTGTGAGTGAGAGAGTGCAAAAGTGTGGGGGGGAAAATGAACCACCAAACCTGTCTTTGTACAAAGTGTCTCAAAACTAACCACTGTCATCTTCAGGTGTTGCTGGTGTTCTAGTAAAATGGCCACTCTACTAGGACTGAAACGATCAAAGAAGAGAAGTTGCACGCCAGACCAACATTCTCATTTCCTGTTTGTTCCTGAGCACTATACATAACCTGTACATTCTGCCAGAGGAAATTCATGATGTTGCTGTGATGTCGTGAATTCACCTTTCAAAATAATTTTAATTGCAAATTTGCCACACTGGGTGTCAATGGATAAAGCCACAATGTAGTTTTCTGCTAATGACATCTTGTTTCCTTTGATAATAAACATCTCGAAGCCACATTTCTCCCTCTCTCTCACAACACATTAGAACTAAAGACATCTCAGAAAAAAATGAAGGCTTCTCTAATCACATGATGTCTGTGTGGAGCAAGCTGTTTAAATGAACCGCCACTAATGCCTTGGTGATGAATGGATAGACAAAACAACCATCTACAACGACCAGAACAAATAGGCCTCAGACGCAAATGGAGATGGGCGCTATCGTCACTTGCTCAGGGCCGGATATGTAGATGGAGTTTGAGATGATCGCACTACAGAGACAGAGACGAATTGAGGAGAACAAATGAGTAAACACGTTGGGTCTGATTGGGAATGCACCGAAGCCTGCGCTAATCATAATTAATCACTTACTTATTAAGCGTTAATTACGCTTTGCAAATATATCCTCACTATGTAGGCCTGGTGATTGAAGTTGTTGGGGATAGATGAGACAGTATTAATCTATTCTTACTTATTAATTTTACTAATTTAAACAACAAGACACAGATAGAGGTGGTTTTGGTGAAAGGATAGAGAGGTTACTGTAGATGAATGAATGAATGAATGAATGAACAACAAGACAGATAGAAGTGGTTTTGGTGAAAGGATAGAGAGGTTACTGTTTGAATAAATCAATAAATTAATGAGCAACAAAGAGGTTACTGTAGATGAATTAAGTAATGAATGACTGAACAGATGAATGAATGAATGAATGAATGAATGATTTTAAAAAGGTATTAGCAAGCCAGGTGTGTAAGTGTAAAGCCAGTAAATCATTTGAACTCTTGGGGGAATGGGGTTGCCTGTTTCTACAAGTCCAAGTCCAAGTCCATTTAATTAGACACATCCTTTACAAAAAGATCTTGTTCTCTGAAGCTTAATCATCCGTCTAACCAGCATGACCACCACAATTACTGTCATGTTTTTTTTTTTTGCCATATAGATAATTTATTTAAGTAGAATTTTCTAGCTGCATAACAATTTGGTTATGAATCTTGATATGAATTCAGAAAGCGTCCAAGAACGTTTTTGATTGTGTTACTAATTGCTTCAAGGGTGTGTGATTCCTGTAATCGTTTTGTACCCACGGTTTACCCAATTGGCCTTATTCTCATGTAGTCTAGACCCTGCTAAAAACATGTTATTAGGTTCCCCATTTATTTCTCTCCCCTCTTTGGAAATGGCCCACCTGAGCGGCCTGATTGAGGGCGGGGCTCCGTAAAGACGCTAATGCCCAGTAATACGGGCCAGATATTATAATCTAAGCGCTGTCACAACGCGTTAGCTCACTCAGACTGACGTTTCAATGTGAGCACGCACAGGTGACGCGACGGGCCAGGAATCGTCAAAAACAGACAAGTCTATTATATCATTCTCTTTCTCTTTCTCTCTCTCAGACACACACACGCGCACGCACACGCGAGCGCGCGCGCACAATTTAGGTGTCTATCAGAGGCTAACGATCCGTGCGCGCTCCTGTGGTCACGGTGCCGCGCGCTCTTCGTTGGTGATTTATGCGCAGGTGTAATTGAGTGTTAATAAAAGTGTGTCCGGAGCGCGTGTAATTGTGTGCTCTAGCCTTTCTGTGCGCAAGGGCGAGCATAATCGTGTGTAATCGATGATGTGAGTGTTTGGGCGTCTCGGAGAAGGTTGGATTTTCACAGAAGCGCATCTAGACTATATAGTGGCCGTGAAGATTGTCTAGGACGCAAAGGAAGTCGTGAGCAGGAGAAATGAACTGTTGTAAAAAAAAAAAGAAAAGAAAAAAAAAGAAACACCATAAAATGTTAAGGAAAACAGGGTTGAAGTTTAAAAAGTTTTTGCTCAAATGCTCAGTACTAGGGCATATAAATGTATAGTTGCTGTTTTTCATCTGCATGTATGATAGATAAGTTTACTATTTGTAAGGTACACTGAAAAAATATCAGCATGTATTTTACTTGGTGTGTGTGTGTGTGTGTGTGGGTGTTAGACATGGTATATATGCAGGCACTTGGTAGATAGGTCCTGTTTAATTGATGCAGGCTGAGAATCGATCCCCCCGCCTGGCCTAATGAAGGCCTGATTGGTTTGTGAGAGCTGGCTGGTTCTGCTCAACTGCCCAACTACTCAACTAATCCACAGTGCAGCGCATTAACAAACACACACACACACACACAAACTCAATTTACCATCTCTCTTTCACTTGTGCTCTAACATTCTCTACTCACGAGCACTAGCTCTCCTTTGTAGCTCTTATCTCTTTTGTCCAACACCTCCGTACCCACTTCTCAAACATTCTATTCAGCTATCTTCCATAAGTCTCTGAGTATACCTAATAACATTAACTTTTAGTTGATCAGTGGTACCTGCAAATGGCCTATTCAGCAGCAGCCGCTAACACTACATACAGTGTCATCAAGGATATTTGACGGAAGATGAGACATGAAATAAACAATGATGATTTTGTAATATGTAGATATATAGAAATATGATTAAAAGCCATAACTTAAGTAGCAATTTAAATGTTGTTTATTTTGTGCATGGAAATTGTATTGGTTGTTCTTCCCTTATCATGTAACAATTTATTTTCTAGCGTATTACTATTTGTCAGGCAAACATCTGCTCTCATTAATCTCATTCTGTGTTGAAAATATAACATGATGTGACAGGCTTGTCACAAAAAGGAGGAAGTGTTGTGGCTTTTATATTGTTTCTAGGCATATTATATTTATCTAGGGGATTATATATTGGGGCACTAGTAACAAGGTATGGCCTAAAGTTAACAGTTAAAACATGGATACTGTCTCTGTGCAATGTTTTGATTAAAATTAATATAAAGTAAAATGCAAAGGTTATGACCAAAAGTATCTGGCCATCACAGCTAGCCTATGTACATTGCCCAGCGATAAAAAGTCACATAATTTCATTTAACTGCCTTTAGCTTAAATCAAGGGTCTCTAAATCCAGTCCTGGAGGGCCAGTGTCCAACACAGTTTGATGATTCTTCTGCTCAAACACAGCTGATTTAACTAATCTGTTAATTACTAGGTTCAGTGGGTGTGTTTAGGTGTTGGTGAATTACAAAC
>JAQMYJ010000019.1:8682022-8744522 GCA_030014305.1 Clarias laeviceps | reverse complement strand
ATTGTCAGCTAGTGAACTTGATCTAAACAACATTTAACCAATGTTTTTTTTACTCATTATTGTACAGTACATATCAAGTACATAGCTCTGGTTCAGATTTTTCATGTTTGTTGTGTAAAGTACGCATGTGGAAATTACCATCACTATTGTATTTACTGCGACGAGTGAAAACGTCACTTTGCGGCACCTGGCGGCCATTTTTACGAATGACTTTGAAATGCAACTGATTTATTTTGCCCGCTCTGGTTTTTACACTGCGGTGAGCGCAACGGTAATAACCATTCCAATTGGGTACCTACTGTACTCACTCATAAAACCACAAGAGTCAACTCGAATAATTAAGCAGAATCTTTATGTTAACTTTCCATATTAGAGATAGTACTGTATTGGAAGTTTTGCAATCGGTTGTTTTGTATTTTACTCTGTCATTTTTTTCCCACACTTTTTGCTGTGGCTGATTCATTTAAAAAGCAGTGAAGTATTTCCTATAGAAAATCTCAGTTAAGGGTGACGTGATATGATACGCAGTATGTTTGCCTTTATTTGCTCTACCTGTGCTGCAAGAGTTGGCAGAAATCCAGACTGGTAGCTGCGTTTTCATGATGTGTTTGTTCTGTATATCATGTTTAAATTGAGTGTCAAGAGTTACTGACTTACCACTGAGTGTGAACCTGTAAACATTAAAACAAATACAAAACATAAACTGTCAGGGGCGAGCACAGAAGGAGAAAATGACCCAATAGCAGAAACAGATTAACTTACAACTGATTTTATTAAATGCAGCAGAATTAAATGAAATGAGGCTGGAAGAGGAGTGTGTGTGTATATACACGATCTAGGAAAGAGCAGGGGAATACGCTATGACGCATTGAAGGGGCGGGGCGATGACGTCGGGGAATCCTCCGTGAACCCGGAAGTATACTACACGAGAATATATTTGGAAATTGCTGCGGCTTTCTTTTCCCGACACCCTCACCGAACTGAGAGATAACCAGGGTCGAAGACGAGAGAAAAATCCAAAGGGGTCCAACACAGTTTGGTGATTCTTCTTCTCAAACACATCTGATTTAACTAATCTGTTAATTACTAGGTTCAGTGGGTGTGTTTAGGTGTTGGTGAATTACAAACTGTGCTGGTCACTGGCCCTCCTGGACTGGATTTGGAGATCCCTGGCTTAGATTATGGTGCACATTATAGTCACCAAATTCCAGAATCACTCATTCACAGTTTGAACCCAAGAATATTCCTGTGCCTAGACCTGACCAGCAAAGGAAGCAACCCTACATCCTAACAATGCCTCCATAGATTTTAACACTGGGCACAGTGCATGATGGCTGCATCGCTTCATGCACTTCCATTCTTACCCTCCCTAACATGCCCTTGCTCTAAAATAGGGTCAGTCTGGACCTATCAGACCGCATTACTTTTTTCCATTGCTCCTTAGCAAATTAAAAACCTTTTCCCAATCAGCCTTACAAACCGGTGGTTTTCTTATGGCCACACAGCTGTTTAATTCCAATCCTATGACTTCCTATTTGGACTTTCAAACATAGCTGTTGTTTCTAGTGTCCATTTTTATGATGCAACTTCACCAAGTGTTTAAATCATTGATCATGTTAATTTTTCTAACCACATCTCTTTCATGAAGATGATGGTTCAGCACTATCCTTCAAGATTTTGATAATGCATTGGATGAATTCACATAATCTTGTTGTTTTTCTTGCTTGATGCAGAACATTCTGCAAAGGCTTATTTATTTTGCCCATATGTAATCCCCTATTTACTGCTAAAAAAAAACAAAAAAAAACTTCACTCTTTTGGGAAGGTGTGTTTTGGTGCCTGGGCTACATGTTTTGGCCCCTCCAGTGAAATGAAATTAATGCTACAGTACACAAAGACATCCTGTACAATAGTGTGCAACAGTTTGGGAAATCCCACGGATAGTTTTTATCGTCAGGTTTCCAAGTGATTTGGCCGTATAATATGTAAATGTCCCTTTCTTCCCTATAGTTATGTATCACTACTTTAGCATATGAGAAAGTTTGTGCCTTTTTTGAAGTAAATAGTTATTTCATTTCTTACATTCAGCAAAGTGCAAGCAGGTTTAGGATTTCTTTTCTTTCAGTCATTCATTCATCATGAACAGCTACTTTATCTTGACCAATGTTGTGGTATAAATCCACAGATTATCCTATTTAGCCCAAAGCTCTACCCTCTCGACTCTAAAACACAAACTAAAACACAAGTAAATCAGTTAAAATTACACAACTACAAACATTATAGCTAACTCATTCAAATCTAAATATGGTGTCATAAAAACATTCTGACATCTAAAAGCACTGAAAATTGAAAATTCGTAAGAAACCTACTTATTAGTTTAGGGGTAACAATTATTGCTTCTAATGGGTGTCTTTTACTTACTATAACCCATACAAATTTTATGTTGCTTATAGAAAACTTTTACAAGGCGAAAAAATTGCATGGAATGATGCATATGAACAAAACATGAAATAAAATGTTTATTCTGTTTATTACACATTTTTGCTTTTTAGATAATTTATGCGGATTAATAAAGACTACTTTGAGTATCTAGTCAATGTAGTTTATAGGTCCTGCTAAGACCTGATGTTTAAGTATTTTCCAGTGATTTTTCTTAACAAATATATAAAGAAATAGACATTCCTTTACCTACAATGGTGTATGTGGCATCTGTCAGCCATTAATTGCTTACGTGCTGCTGTAACTGAATGGCAGCTTACAAGACTGACATGCCACCCATGTAACTGTTCTAGTCGACATTGTGTCCAAGCAGTGCAATAGCCACCTCTGCTGTTATCTGTCACTCTGTCACTCAGTGCTTGGGCAGTAGTTCTTTAGATGTAGGCCTCACATCTGTTTGGTCTTTTAGTTCATGACAGTTAAGATCAGCACTGTCCAGATACAAATTAACATATTAGAACATTCAGAAAATTTCTTGATAAACATGATAAGCATGAAACTGGATTATCCCAGGCAGAGGTAACAGTGTGAAGCAAAGTTCTCTGAGAGAGCATGAAGAAATCTTGAGTTAATCTTGAGGCTTTAAAGTTTTATTTATATATAAAAATATAACTCTTCCTTATAGAGAGAGAGAGAGAGAGAGAGAGAGAAAGATAGTACTAAAGGATGCCAATTGTAAATGGAAGCCCTGCCATTAGCACATTAGCACAGGAAAATATTTATAATTATAGCCACAGCACTTCATGCATATGTCACCTGCATCCAGGCAAGAAACTTGGGCAGAAACTTTTTTGCAAAGTGCAATACTTTATGGTTTCCATGTGGGAATAGCCGTCACTGAATCAAGATGATTCAGGCAAGTCCACAGGATGAGAGGAGCTACAAAAATGAAAGTGTGCCAGCAGCTGGCACCAGCATCTCATCAGGTAGCAAGAGTACAATGGCAACTCAACAGTAATGTAATGGGGTATATATTGTACCCAAATTTCTGTGACAGCAGTTAAAGGGAAACTTTAAAGGGAAGGTTACACAGGCATATAGGAGTAGCCTGGGATGACCTTTACCTAAGAGAAAATCTATCAAGTACTGTGGGCTGAGACCATTCACTGCTTTATCAAGCATCAATAGTATTTTTAATCAATATGTAATTTTACTGGGATATAATCAAACATTGCGGTTACAGCAAGTTATTTTAGATTAACTGGAGCCTATTTATGCATTTAATGAAGCATCCAGGAATAGCAATAATCCAACCTAATGGTAACAAAAGCATTCGCTTGTTTTCTACATTATGCAGTAACATTATCCTTCTTAGCTTAGCAAGGTTTCTGACATAAAAAGGCTGTCCTACGAATATTATCTACATTCCAGATGAGGGACTTGAGTCAACAATCATACATAACTCACTGCTGCACATAATGAAACTGACTAAATGTCATCAAGAGTTACTACATAATCAGAAAACTTATTTCTACCTGCCTTTGGGCTCAGCAAAAGTCCTTCTGTCTTCATAATTATCATTAGCATAGCAATGGAAAACTAAGACCCTTTTAATACCCCATTTTAATAAATAAATTTTATATTTAGTAAATAATTGGTTATAAGTACTGAGCCTTATGGAATTATTAGTCAAATATACTTTAAGGCTAATGAAGTAAGTGCATATTGATGACCTTTATGTTGATAGAAAACATTTAGAAGCTATACTATTTATGTTTAATGACTACAAAAAAATATCAACATTTTACTGGCTGATGAAAAGATTTGAATAAGAAAATCTTACTGTATGTTACAAATTTTTAATAATGGCCTTCACGAGTAAAGAAAAGTGCGAGCTATTAAACTGGTGTCTCTACACATGTTCTGGTAACCTGGTGCAGAGTTCTCCACTGCCTACCTTGGGCACACACACACACACACACACACACACACACCACAGTTAAGTGGTGTGTGTTTACAGCTTGTTCATTTCCACTCTGCAACTCTTGGCTAAGGCAAGACGAGGGAGTAAGGGCAAGAGAGGGAGAGAAAAAGAGGGCAATCGGAAGAGAGAGGGGGGCAGTGTTTTTGTCCAGGAAAGAAATAGCCCTCTAGGTTGTAATTGGAGGCAGAGAAAGAGAGAAAGTGGGAGGGAGCGACAGCAGAAATTGCTTGGCTGTGGCTGTGTGGGATGATAGTGTTTTTGACAGGTAAATAAGCCTGTGATTGTCGACAGTTACACTGCACCTTTCTGACCCCAACACACACTGGCCTCCTCCATCTATATTTCACTCTGACACACGTGCTGACTCTCTCTATCTTTCTTTCTTTTTCAAATTCTGGCCTTATCTATCTCTTCTTCTAACTCTTCCTATTCCTCTGATCCTTCTGAATGCCAAATACATCACAGTATGCATAGAAGTGTATGATCACATGCTATCATTCTGATAAAAGTATCAGAAATTTTAGTATCGAGACACATAGATAGATAGATAGATAGATAGATAGATAGATACCACACTCTAGGCATATCTCTCCTTCTTCCTTCCTCTTTTCCCTTCCTTCTATCTTCCTATCCTCTTTTATCAAGTCAACAACCGTCTCTCTCCCCCTCCCCTCCTGTTCCCCACTTGCCTCCTTCCCTCCCTCTCTCTGCCTCTCTCACTTCAATCTCAAGTGTTTTCAATTTTATTCTAGAGTGGAATTAACTACCCCCGATGTCAAATTGCCGACGAAATCGATAATAATATCTTTACAAAAGAGGATATTCCAGTCTCTCGCGTCGGCTTTTGAAAAATGGAAAATTTAGCCGAGATTGATTCATTAGTTGACACGTTATAGGACGGTATAAGTATTGATCGCGGCCTGTCATGTCCCATCTCGGCTAATCGAAGCTGAGGCGCTCTGTCGATGGGCGCATTTTTCATAATTCCAACGCCGGGGAGAGAGACTAGCCGATGGAGGCGACTGCAAGGCACTGAGAAAAAAGGAGAGAGTGTATAAGGGGAAGAAAGATAGACGGGGGAGAGATAACTGGGGGGAAAACAGGCAGGGGGCAAAGAGTGGAAGAGCAAGAAATAGAGTGAAAAGAGGTATGGGGTAAAAGGGAAACAGGGGAGGGTGGAATGACGGGGACTTTCGTATCCACAGAAGTCTCCGGTGTCGAGTGGAGGCCGGTCAGGGGGTAAGGTATGTTTATAGTGCAGGTTTCGCCAGTGGGGCGTAAATAATTAATGCATTATCTAATTAAATACAAACGATGAATAAACGAGATAGATGGTGAGAAGAGCATAGGAAAGAGACCTGGGTGGCGAGACTGAGGGGGGAGTAAGGGCACCAGGGCAGGAGGGAAGAAGAATACGGCTTAATAGCGTGCGTTGAGGGCGGGAGGCTGTGAAAATGGGGAGATCGGATGAAGAGAGTGAGTGAACGGTGGGGTGGGTGGGGAGGGCAGTAAATAGAAATCGAATGGCTCTGGTGCAAGAAGGGAAGAAGCTCCGATGGTTAAAAAAAATCAACTGAAGAGGCAATGACGGTGATAGAGAAACTTTTGATAGTTGTGGTGTTCGTTTGAAAAGTTATCTTTTGGCTTAAGTGTAAGGCCTTCAATCTCCTCCAACATGTCATGCCCGCACATCACCCCGGCTGGACCTATTCGCCTTTCAGGTTACTGTGATCCTTTCAGTGACAAGATGTGTAAAGATTTCTCTTTGGGAGCCCATATGTCTAATGTGTTTTCATACTAAATCAACATTATAAGCAATTATGCAGTCTAACAGACGAATGGACGGCATAAAACAAGGGTGTGTGGTGATCGACCAAAAAATTGTCTTTAAACTGAACAAACACAAATTTAACCAAAGCATAAATATATTCATTTCATGTAATTATACGCCTACCATTTCATTATTCAGTTACGATCTATAGACAAACACTGGACTGGATTCTTTGCTGAATATGGATTGAACTCATTTCAAACGTGCACAAATGCCAGAATAATATGCGCTCTAATGAAGATGCGCGCTTATTAGGAAAAAAAAAAAAAAAAAAGCTCAGCTATATTGGGGGTGTGGACTTGTTTGGGAAAAAGTATACATGTAGTTGCAAATAGTTAATTGTAAATATAGTAGGCCTTCAATTGTATAAACGTTCTCTATGAACAAAACGCAGGGACACAGATGGGCATCAGATATTTATTATTATGATGCATCACAATTAGACTTACAGCAGAATAAATTAGACGAGGAATCAAGTGGAGCTGATGAATACACGAAATTAGATGGATTCAGATTACATGTGAACAGTGGAAAGAGGGATGGAAAAGAAGGAAACGTGGATGTGTAGGCTATGTGAGATGGAGAAATACGGGGAGGGGTGAGAGGGGGGTATCAGTACTTGGCAGTCTCTGAGTATCTCAGGTTCTCTCCGGCCTGGAAAAGCGGTCGATATTTAATTGTTATTGCTAGCATGGAACGCACGGAAGCGGTGCCTGTACGAAAATTTCTCATTTATTTGGTATTCTTGTGTTCTCTCCTTCTCTCTGCTCCCCCCTCACCGTTTTAGAAGAGCACTAGAAATGTTGGTTGGGGGGTATTTAGACACTTTGAGGTGGAAAGAATGAGGGGGTATAGTTGATAAGGACAGCAGGGGGAAAAAAGACAAGTTTTCGTCCTTAGACACATTGTGTCCCCCTTAAGCACTCGCCACCACCCGTCCTCGGCCCCAATAGCCCTCCCTCACTCACCCCAACCTGTATATACCCCCACCTGTCCAAAATGAAAAATCCGTCATTTTCCATCAAACGTCCAAGCAAATATTATCTACACTCCATTTCTAGAGATCGAACCTTATTTAGTTCGAAGGGATTCGCCATCTGTTTTCAAATTTCATTCCTGCGCGAACTTTATTTTCTCTGACTTTGGACAAAATTATAACCCGATCGATCCGCAATCTGCCCACCGTCTACATATATTTTCCGCGGCGGATTCCCTTTTTGCTGTCAGTCGCTGGTCAATTTCTTTCTGCCGCTGGCACCAGATCAGCGCACTTGGCACAGCAGCTTCGTACAAGAGACTCAAAGTTGCGCGCCAGCAGTTTGATACAGAGGGGGTCGCACCCCACACCGAGTGCTACTCCACTCTCTCCTTCCTCTCCAACTCCCCCTTTCACACTTTCCCTCTCCTCGGCTCTCACTGACATGCTTCCTATTCTCCTCCTCCGCTCCGGTTGCTCTGCGCGCTCTAGCGCGTGACTCGCCACGTGCGCTTTCAGAGCGCGCTTCCCGAGATTAAAACACCGCGGTCAGACTTCGCAAACCTGTGGGGTAGGCGACCTGTCATTTTACTCTCAAAGTTATGCTCTTAAAAGGTCACGTTATCACTGCTTACATCTGTTTTTTAGTCTGCATTTTTATGCTCTCTCTATCTCCATCTTCAAAATTACCACCTATTTCTGTGCGTAGCATGAGATATACTGACAGCGGACAATTCGAGTTGTGCGTCAGATGATTTTTTTTTTGTGGTTTCTAGTTGGTTTTGGGACTGCAGACCTCGGGACCACCAGGAAATCCGAGTGCAAAAAGACAGAGCCAATGTGAGGACGCAGCGTCAGGTGAGTGTTTCCTCTACTACTTCCCAAGGGACCCCGAAATTCCAACTTGGTTTGTTTTGGTTCAGATAGTCAAGACACACCACCGTAGTCTAAATGTAATGGTGCTTTCTTGCGCAACGCATTTGGCTTGATAGTTAAAGCATTGTGAGAATTTGTGTGGAGTTGTAAACTGGGCAGTTTTTCAAATTCACTTCGCCTCGGGATGAGTCTGAAAACACTGTGCCATTCTGTAGCTGGATGGCGCGCAAAGGGCACGCGGGAGTGAAGTAAACGGAACTGGAGTTGTTGGATGATACAGTAGATGTATGGTGCACTTGTCCTTGCATTGATTGTTTTGTTTGTACCTAATTGTTGCAGCAGATTAATAATCTATCCATAGATCTCTGGCATTAAAAATATGTTTGAGCATATTTGGAATTTTAAGAGTGAAAGTCATTGCTTGTGTAGTCTGAAGTTGGTTGGATGCACAGTCAAAAAAGTGCATTGAAATAGATTGAGTTGGACTTTATTCAAGCATTCATATTTACTCGTCACTTAAGCTACACATGGTCTCATATAGCAATCGGTGATGCATATTCTTCAGTTAAGTTGAATCTGTTTTCCTATTTTTTTTAAAAGAGGTAATTAGCAATCACTAGGGGTAATTGTAAATACTGATGTTTTTATACGTTATGACATTTAAAGCATGTGATACAAGTTATATGCGTTATAGTTTAGCCTGTAACCTAATTGAACTAGCCACGTAATACGTATTATTGTACAATGTCATGCCCCATAGTGAATTAAATACATAAGCATCATGTCTGATTATGCCATTTACATCTACTGCTAAATGATGTTGAGCTCTAGTCAATCATATTTAAATCACTGTTCTCTTACGGCTTTTTTTGGACTTTAAAGTAAAGTTCTAAGTCAAAGGAACTATTACTACCGATAAGCACACAGTAGCCTTAGCAAGTAGTGTGTGTAATGATTTAGAGTCCTGCTTAAAATCCTGTTGTTTGATTTAAATGGACTGAGTGTATCCAGTGCTTTGGGACTCATAAACTATGCCTTGCTGTATAAGGCTCAAGCACTAAGCACTGCTCACCACCTAGTCTGTAGAAAGATTCATATTGTAATCCTCGAAATGAGACTGCATTCATTTGGAACATTCAAAAGTTTTCAATTCTGTTGCAAGTGGGGATGAGAAGTATTTAGCTCACTAAACATATAGATAGTACTGAAAATGATAATCTGCTACATTTTAGTGAATTGAATATGTTACTGATTCGGACGAATATGAATCAAACCACTATGTTGGTTTTTACTTGCCTGGCCATAGACTACGCTCTTGTGGCAACCTCTATTAACCTTGTATCTCACAACCGAACATAAGTTAATTTAGCCATGTTAAACCATACACTGCTCCTCAAAGTGCAGAAGTATGCCTAATTACCCACAATTAAATGCCTGCGCTAATATGAACTCAGATATGGAATAAAGTGACATGGGCAAGTGGAAAGCAGATTCATATGAAGTAAGTTCTAAGTAAGGTCGGTAATGTTGGTTGCATGGATGACGGATTACTGTGTCAGAACCAAAACATGTAGGTTAAACTCTATGACCCTTTTAAAAGCATAGAATGCCTTGTCAATTTTCCCTAAATTCCCAAGGCTGTAATGTTTTAGTACATATACCACTTGGAAATAAAGATATGAAAGCAGAAATCTTTTATTCTTGCGCGTTGCTTGACGCCTTACTAGAAAAAAAAATATTTCAGCCGTAGCTGTATGCTGTACCAAATATAGATGTTTAGATGGTCCCTCTGCAGTCAGTGAATATTTTGTATGTCTTTGGTTTTATTGCCATAGATGGTAAAATAGACAGTTTTGTAGGATAGTGATCATGTGAAACAAATTCCTCATTTTGTGGGGACTGTGTAGGACTACTAAATAGTATTGCCAGATTCCTGGCCTCTTGTGTGAAATAAGTGATTTCAGCAGCCCGCCATAATGAAAGTAGGTTTTTCTGTAATTTAACAATTGATTAATGTTTATTTTATCTGAATAGGCCATCAATGCAAATCAAATATTTTATAGGTTGAATTATTCAGTCATCAGTCTCATAATAAATATTATTATAAAATAAATAAATATTTTCTGAACATTTGTTAGAAAACTATAGCTCACACTGCAAAACATAAAACATGCTTGGTAATTTTAATTGTAAGTAATAGTAAGCATACTTTATGCTGTATGTCAGGAAAAACAGTCCAACTTGAACATGACTAGTCAGTTAGAGATAATTGTAAACAGTAGTAGTAATAACACCAGGCCCAACAGTGATAACAATTAGATTTGATTTCATTTGAGGATGCCTCCACAGCTGCTACCCCTGCCCCCTTTAGTGCCCCTAACCTCTCTTAGAGACCACGCTACCCCCCACCCCAAGGGGCCCGTCTCCCCCTCAGATTAAAGTGGGTGTGTTAATTCGGTGGTGTAGCGATCGAAGAGCTCTGGCAACAATGGGAAATGGGCTATTGATCAGACCTGCTCAGATTAAGACCGGGGAGTGGAGCTCTTTCTCGCTCCCTTTACCTCTCCTTTCCTCTCCATTTCCCACTTCTTTCTTGTGTCCCTTGCCTCTCACTGCTCATTCTTCCTCTCTCTGTGTCCTTCTATCTATCTATCCATCTTTCTTCCTTACTCTCTTCTTTAGTTGAAGCTCAGTTTCCCTGTTCCGTGTTTATCTCTCCCTTGCTCTTTCAAGTTCATACGCTCCATCTGTTTCAGTGCTCCTCTACATCTAATTTTTGTTTAGATTTCTTCCACCTTCAAGTTTCTTTCTTATTACATTTTTGTTTTCTTGGCTTATATAAATGTCATTATGAAATAGCATGTCTCATATTATAGTTTAGTGGTGATGTAAGGTGATGATGTAAGTATTTGAACATGAATATTTGAATATAGGAAATGCACCTCATGTTAAGTTAATGAAGCTGTGACATTATGTTAAAAAACTTGAAGTAATACTGTTTAAGAAAAAAAATCTTCTTAAAGAAAGTGGAATTTTCTGTCCTTTTGTCCATCTATAATGGTAGAGGAGCCTTCTGCCTCCCATCTACTGAAGGTATCGGTAATGGTAAAAGTTGTCACTAATGAAGAAGTCTACTTAATTATGTCCACATTGTCGAAAAGTCATGTTGGACAGATGATAATCCTTTCATGCATCCCTTAGGCATAAAATAAAAAAAAGAGCTATTCTTATATGTTCATCAAACTTTTAAATGAATTTAACAAGCTACCAAATTGAGAAGATTAACTGTTATCATGCCATTGAATATATAGCAAGGGTATTTGTAGGTTGCCGAGGCTATTTCTGCTATGTGAGTGTCTCTGTCCTTCTGTCCTGAGATTTGATTTTTTTCATTATTCCTGAAAATCATCCTCCTGTCTTCACCTCCTGTCCTGAATCCCACTCCTCCTATGAATCCAAACAACTATAAACACAAGTGAATTCCATGGGTTTTGCTAATAGATTATTAAGTATCTGATTGCAGATCAATTAAGTACTTAAAGTTTGTTAGGCAGAGTCGATGTCTGTGGAGGCACACCGAGGTGGTGGGGTTCTCATCTCCGAGGTTTAAAACTGCACAGGTTTACTGCCCATGGGGTTGCACATGGCAAAACTTTAGGACTGAATGAACATATGTATTAAGCTGCACAGAGAATAACATAATAAAATGGCACTGTCAGAAAACAGCTTTACAAAATGATCGAACCAGTGAGATTGTACTTGTATTGTGGGTTCTGCAGGGGTTTTGATTTAAGCTGTTTTTTGAAAGATGTGTATGGTTGCAGCATTATTATATTTTTTTATCAGTAGAAGTTGTGACATGTTATTCACTTATCCATTAAATTGTTTTAAAACTTTTAAAATATTTTCAACACAGGTTCATAAATTTGCAGTAAGACTTGGAGTTGCCCAGATTAGAAAATAGTAATTCATGACCAAGAACCTTTAAAAAGGGTTTTAAATTCCCATGTGGTTGATTCCCACAGATTCCCTTTGTCTCGCCTATCTACACCTGAAGTCCGCTGTGATTACTGCAAAAGAATAAAGAAAGAAAATCTTTAGACTAATTTTATAGATATATGTTATTACAGTAGAGTTATAGTTATAAATCCCAAACAAAGGCACTGGAAATGGTTGAAGATGAGAAAGAGGGAGTGCTACGAATGAGGAAAATATGTGTTCTGTTGTTGAAAACAGAATAAAATAAAGAGGGAGGGTGGTGGATATGTCTTTGTGTGTGTGTGTAGGTATGTATGTATGAATCCACATAGGAATTGCTTTATTTATAAAGAAGCACTTTACAATCTTAGGATTGTACTAAGGGTCCTGACAAGATAGCTTATGTCTGTTTATTCTGGGTTTTTCTCCACAGTTAGGACACTTTGGTCCTGACAATACACACACACACACACACACACACACACACAAAGTAACCTCATATTCGAGACAGAGGAGCGGAAACGGGTCGAATCCTACTTCAAATTCTCTTTCCTCTCGGCTTGTCGACCGGGGAAAACAAACCGACCTGCGGCTCAGCGAATAGGGATTTGCTAATTAACTGCTAACACACACACACACACACACACACAGAGATTGGGGGTGGTGTTGTGGGCTTCACACCTCCCCTACACCCTTCTTTTCATTCTCTCACACACTCCAAGGGCCACGAGCTGCTTCCCGGCTTCTAGTGCCCCGGAACCACACACAAATCTTCACACACCATTCACATTGTGACCGATTGGAGGGAACGAAGCTACCGATCAGGAGAAGTGGAGGTATGTCAGAGAATGCACAGCGTTGGTGTTTGGAGAGCTACACATGTTTTTTTTTTTTGGAAGTTGTGTCGGAGGCAGTTGTATTCAGAATGCATCTTAGGATGTTTTTTAAGTTGGAGGATGGAGTAGGACAATGAGGATGAGGATGATTATTATTATTATTATTATTATTATTATTATTATTATTATTGCTGCTGTTGTTGTTATTGTTGTTGTTGCTGCTGGTGTTGCTGTTGTTAGTTGTACTAGATATGTGAAATCTTGGGAACTCTTCCACAGAAAAAAATATACAGTAGTAGCATTTGATTTAATTAATTAATTAATTTATTTTTGCATTCAATTTAATTTAACTCAGTTTTAACCCGAATTGGCCTTAAGTGGCTTGGATTGTTAGGGATGTTCTTTGAGCCCTCACCTCCAGACCACACTATCAAACAGTCAATTAGGCAGTCACCCATACAGTAACGAGAGACGTTTAATGAGCTGCAGACACGCCGTTCGATTCCTCTTTATCTACTCATTTGCCTTTGTCATTTTTTCAGATTTTTTTTTTTAGAAAACAATGATTTTACAATGCAAGTAATATTTACAGGATGTTATATTTGATACAAAACCACTACTGTCAAAATTTGTATTTTTAAATCAGAATATAACATTTGCATTATCATTAATATGAATGAAACTAACAGTTAATTACTGAGAATCCAGTAAAAACACCAAAATAGCAAAAGTAAGGACATGCACTAGTGTCCACAGCCTATAATTAAATTTGACTTCAGTGCCGAAGTATGCCTCAAAGCGCAAAGGTTTATCACTCTTGTGTGTGAAATTGGTCACGTTTCATATCCATAAAATGATGCATTTTAAGCATGTTGTATGAAAACACCAGACAATCTGTGATATTTCTGCTTTCTTTGATCCGGTTTGAAAATATATTCATTTTCCCACTTGGGGTACCATGGACATTATTCTTCGCGTTATATTTTAACCAGTGCCTTGTAGCCTCACTGTGCTGGCATCATATTAGGTCTAGACATCAGTTTTACACGTTTGGTTATTTGCCTTGTTTTCAAAAAGTTTGCGGAAGGTTTTAATTTATAAGCGGCTTTAATTAGAAGGGCATTACAGGATTTAAACACTCAGATTTTAAAATAAACAAATTTCAACGGAAGCTTTAAAATGTTTTACGTTGGTTTTCATTATTTATTCTTTTTTCGTAAAAAAGAAAATATAATACAATATATGGTCGTCTGTACAATTTTTATGCTGAAGAAATAATTAATTTAATTAAAATTTTACTCTGGGTTGACGAAACAAACTTTTTTAAAAGTTAATGCCGGTGTTTATATCGTCTTTATATTTATTGTTTTCCCCCGAGCATTAATTGAGTCTATAATAATTGACTATGAAATTTTGTGAGAAGTCTTGTAAAAGTAATAAAAATGCAAGAACCGAATATAGGACTGCTTCTCATCGGGGAAAAAAACTCAAACAAATTTTTATCTGTTTTCACATACAGACTCAGACTGACCACGGGTTACCTCGTCTAGGGTTGTGGAGGTAAAACAGAATATTAGTTAATTCCATTACACACCTACTTCCACGACACTGCGGCTCCCTGTGTCTCTCATTCTGTCAATATTTAGCGGAAATGTTTCCGACATTAAATGGCAGTTGGGAAAATTTCTGCTGTCCACGTCACTCAACCCCCATCATCATTTATTTTCACTCCTCCACCACATCCCAAACCACTGAAGCTGAAATAATAATAATAATAATAATAGTGAAGGTAAAATGCTTTAGATCATTTAGAAAATTCCCAGAAATAGGCTAATATCTACAAAAGAACAACAACAACAACAACAATAATAATAATAATAATTGCATTACTTTAACTAAAAATATATTTAAAATGTGCAATATTTTAAATCCCAATTTCACAGTAATATAGAATTTAGGGAACTTGGAAATTTCCGGTTTTGATTGCTGTGTGTATTTTATTCTTCTACTTGTGATTTAAATCTGTAGTTTGTGTTACATTTGTGCAGATTTTAATTAACAGACCCTACACTTTTATTAATGGACACGTAACCTGAACCTTTTGTTATTCTTAAGTACATGTTTGTTTCTATCTTGTGTGTAGTTCTACCATTAAAAAGGCAGAGGCCGCTAATTTCGATAAACATAAATGAATAAATTAATTAATTAATATCACATTGATTTATTCACCCAAACTCAGGTTTGTTTCTTCTTCTTCTTATTATTATTATTATTATTATTATTATTATTATTAGTAGTAGTAGTAGTAGTATAGTTAATGTCTAATTCGAGTCCATCGGGTGTCCATAATGATAATGATGATGAATGGGCACCAAGTCAGTCAATCTGTCCTGTTACAATCGAATAAAGTCTTCCATGTGCTACTACCAGTTGCTCACAAACAGTTCACAGATGAGAAACAATTTTTCCTCAGGACTAACAGCATGGTGAAAAGTATAATGTGCATCCTGTGAAATTGATACTTAGAATTGAGACGTCATCTGACACGTCAAAAATCCTTAATATACACCAGAGAGCGGGAAAAAATATATAATTAACGCTAGGCCAGAAATATGAGGGACAAAATGGATGAACAGAACAGGAGAGAGAGAGAGAGAGAGAGAGAGAGAGTATCTGAAAGTGTCTGAAACATAGTTATGAGAGACCAATGCTTGGTCCTTTATGTTTCAACATTTTTCCTTTGTTTTGTTAATAAACGCTTTGATTAAGAGCTAGTTCTAAGAACATCAAAGAACAGTTCTAAGTTGACAAAGTTAAAAATTTAAAAGTTAATAAAATCCAGTAGTCTGTCTAAAACAAAGTATATACTATATGTTTTTGTCAAAAAAAAATTCTTTAAAGCTCGCCTCTCTGTGTTTAAACTTTTAAGTCTTCTTCTTTGTCACCTAATTATTGTATGTTTGAGTCTTTTTTTTCTCTGCCAGACATCTTGCTGCTGTATTTAGAAAGCAAAACTACTTGCTGAAATCCCTTCCGAAACGTAATTTCTGTTAGTTATACGATTACCTCAATCGCCTGCCAATGTGCAGAATTTAACACCGAAATGCAAGCTCACGAATACATTTTTCATAGACCACTACATTTGGTTGACGAAAAATAATCCTATTTAACACATTTATAGCTATTATATATGAGACTATTTAAATTATACATTAAAATGAATAAATATGTAAAATTAGAAAAAGAAATTGTCATTTGCACTACAAAAAAAAATAGGTCAAATACCATTATACCACTATAAGCTAATACATGTAATACTCTGATAACGATACGCTGTTTTTTTCCCCCATTTGAATAAGATGTAGGATCCAGACTACACAGTTATGTTGGTATTTGATCTAATTTTGATTATTAGAAATAATCATACGAATAAATTTTATAGAAATACATTTATGTCAGCACAAGTTAATAAGTTGTTAGAATGTGTGAGCGCGGAATTCATGACGCGTAAATGTATTCATTGCTATGTATGTTTTTCTGCATTTCCTATCATTTTGCTCGTTCATTTAAAAAGAAATTGAGTTTTTTTTTTTTTTTTCTCAATTTGCGACGTGGACATGTTGCATTGTTAGGCAAAGACTATGGAGGGAAATAAGTAACTAATAAAATAACTGTTTGGAGGACTTTTGGCTTTGCCTAGTCTTTTCTGTAGATAATCCTCTATTCTTAAGCTAAAGAGACGACAATGTTTTTTTTTTAATCTGTTTGTTTTTCCGTTCCAGGATACGGTTCGTTTTGCGCATCCGACGGAACGTCCTTTGCAATTCCACCGAGTCGCCTGACGTCCAGCGAGTCTCAGAGTCGGTCCAGGAACCGCGCGCACTTCGGGCTTCGGCCCGCTGTTTCCTTCACGGGGGAGTTACGGTAAGAGACTCCGACTCTCACTCACTCTGCACGTTTATGATATTTTATGGGTTATAGTCTTAGAATTTGCTCATTTCAGCTCAGGCCACAATGAATTAGTGCACATACAGTACAGTAGTCTACCAATTCGGATATCTTATGATTAGACTGTAAATTATCTGTGGCTCGCAAGGTGCATTAAGTTTCAATTCAATTACAATTAAACCTGTTTGCACACAATAGGAAACCTCATTAACAGTCAGGGAGCTTTTCACTTAAAATTAAAATACCTGGACCCCCTCAGTAGAGGTGGATTTACTACTCAAATATCTGGCTCATTATGTGCTGTAAAAGGTCTACAATATGCTGGAACCATTTACTGAAACCATTGTTTGTTCATTAATTTCAGAACACAAATCATATCTTTTAGGTATATATTTGTTTCTAGTTTCTGGTTTGTTTTTAAGGTTTGATTTAGGCCAATTATATTCAGTTTATCAGAAAAAAGGCTCTATTTAAAAACATTCTATATACACTACAAGCTAATACATGTAATACTCTGATAACGATACGCTGTTTTTTTCCCCATTTGAATAAGATGTAGGATCCAGACTACACAGTTATGCCCCAAATCATGCATGTATAAATGTTTGTTGTTTGAAAGTCATCAGGTAATTTAATTAACAATGTTTTAAATAATTCTGAGCATTTGCGGCTACATTCACAAGGTGATAAACAAGTGGTTACTGTCTCAGCAACAAGCAAACACACGGACGCGTCCAAATTTTGGGACGTTCAAATATTAGTTAATTCAGTGTTCAGCTCAGAAATTTGTGATGAATAATGGATAATTATCGACATTAACACTACTACACTCGCAGTCAAGCCTATAACCAGGATCAAAATTATAGTGTGAGACTCATTTCATTGTTAATATATAACATAACGCAAGGATGTGTCCTAAACTAGATGCAGATTTCTAATCTCGTTTATTTTATACTTTCATTGATCTATAAACTACTTTAACTAAGGATAGACTATTTAATGCTATTAAACAGTTGAATATTTTGGTGTACATTTATCTCTCTTCCTCTTTCTTTGTGCATGAGCTTTTCTTGCTTTTCTTTCTTGTTTCGTATCACTAATTACTGAAAAAACACACATGAAATATGGCATCTATTAGGCTGACATCTATATTGCATGTTTTCACATAACCATGTGTGTTGCAACAAGATGTTAAGTGTATAATTTCTTAGGAGCTCAACATTAAGTCTGATGTCTAAGCTAAAGTGTTTTTTCTTAGCTGCTCTGAGGTCAGGTGAGGGCGATTCATCCCTAATGATTGGGTAGTCTTGAAATGCAAGTAGACTACGTTCTGCCACCGCATTAGGATCAGGACGTTACTATTTCCATACTGAATTTGACAACTGAATATAGGCTCCGCGAGAAGTAAAAGAAAATTGTATTCTGAAACTACAGAGATCGAGACCTTGGTGTCCTCATGGCTACACAGTCATGCGCACACTGTGTAACACCAGTGCTGCAGTAATTATGGAGTAAACAAAAGTTGGTTATCCTTACACATCAAGAAATATATTTACTCCGCCGGTCACATATTTTCTTAACTTTCTCTTTACAGAGTAAATAACTACAGCATTGCATACACACACACACACACACACACACACACACATACAAACAAACACACATATTCATAATCACCTATCTCCTGATCTAGCTTTTTGGTCATGTGGAGAGTAGCTAGGAGACAGCAAATAAGAAAAGGTCAGTTGATCGATGGGGACCAATTTGACAAATCCCTGTGACTCTTTGGAAACAAGATGTCACACATGAGATATGGAGATTTGGAGATGCAGGGAAAATAGAGATTTGGAGAAAACAGGGATGTGAAATGAAAGATTAAGAAAAGACCTTCTATAAAATAATGTGCAGACTTTAAAGGATTTATTATTATTATTATTATTAGAATCTACTTAGTAATAATGTAGTAGTGCAAATATCTTAGCAGTAGAGGTAACAGGAATTTCTAAATTTGCAAAGCGAAGGTTTTGTTAATGAATTTACACACACAATTGTCATCTGCCTCGCGTATAGGCTCATATGCACATAATTTATAATTGGCAATTAATAATCCTACATTTTATTTCATTTGAAATAAATTAATGAGTTAATTTTTTTAAACTATTTGATTTAATATGCTCTATGTAGAACACTACACAAGTTTGTTCAATGCAATATTTGAAAATACAAGTAAGATTGAAGGTGAAAATATAATATTGACATATTTAAAGTTGTTTTTGAAGTGACCACTATATCTCACATGCGTGCAATTAGAATACACACACCGCTGTATCTGTGTATGTGTGTGTGCATGTATGTGCGCAAGCTTACATCTTGGGGCAAATATTCTCAAATAAACCCTCAGACCTGAAGAAAACGACATGAGCGACATAAAGACACACGAAAGCCATGAAAGCAAATAAAGACTCTGATCCTCTGTCTTAGTCAAAATATAAACTCAATGTAATTCGATTGAGATTAGTTGCACCGGCATGACAGGAAGCACTTAGGAGGCAAAGACAGAGTCTGGCTGACTATGTGCTAATAGAACAGTCCATGAGTGACCATGCATCACGACTGCAGCATTTATCCAATCACATATACCCACATACACACACATGCACACACACACACACACACACAGTGATGACTTTGGACTCAGACGTTAAAATGAGAGAGATTTGGGTAAAAAATTTAAATTAATAGAACCATTAGTTAACCAGAGACTGTGATACAGAATGAGATATAGGAAAGAAAATTAACGAAATTGTACAAAAACAAGACTGTGATAAAAAAAGATAGACAGATGAATGCAGGCTTCGCTACAACAAAGTGTGCATTTACAAGAGCAGAGATTAAGTAAACATGTCCGTGTCAGTCAACAGGTCAGTCATTAGTTGGATTTATGAGCAATTAAGGTGTGTGTGTATGTGTGTGTGTGTGTGTGTGTGTGTGTACGGTCAAAACAGTACTCATCACAAGTAGTGTGAACTCCCAGAATGTTGTTCAGCACAAAGGTTATTGTTAAATTCTTGAGCAAATGTCAGACCAAACACAATCTCTATTAGTTCAGATCTTAATTTGTTTAGAGTTTTTATGAAACTTTCTCAAGGTATATGTGGATCTATATAGGTATGTATATAATAAGAATAATAAGTAATACACTTTAATGCAAGGATATCAAATGACAGATTTAAAGTAATTTGTGTTTAGCATTCAACCAATTAAACTTATTATTATTAGTTTTACACCCTTCCTGTTTTAATTTGATGTCTTAGAAGATAAAAAGCAAATTTATATGTGATGGCGACTATTTAGGCCTTTTCCTTTGAGATGTGGACAATGCATTGTCTCTTTAAAGTTATATTTTATTAGCACATAATAAATATGAATTTAATCAATGTCTTCAAACAGAAGTTTTTGAAATTTGGCAAAAGAATTATACCAAATGTTCTGCATTCACAATATATATTTGCAATTCATATACATGTGTGTGAAATTTCATATGAGAATGTGGGACATTTGGGTCTCAAAAGGTTAGGGCTGATGTTCCTATTTTATTGTCCTCCTCCACATTTACATACTTAGATTATATATATATATATAATATATATATATAATTTTATATAACAGTAATTATAGTATACCATAATAATTACAGTTGCACTGCATAACTCCATATGCAACAAGTCATCTTAATTATGCACATTTTTTTAAGTTATACAAACCTCATTGCTATAGATTGTATATATCTAATATGAACAGTATTTTCTTGGGGGGGGATTTAAACATTAAACATTATATTATATTTCATGTCATCATCTATAGCTTTTTTTCTTTTTGCTATTGGTGTTCAGTTTGTTTTTTAACCTTTCAGTGTTTTATGGATTTTTGGATTGAGAGATTTATCTATTCGGATTGTATAAATAAGGGGAAAATCAAATCAAACACAAGACAAAAAAGTAAAAGTAAAAAAAAAAAAAAAAAGCACACAGTCCGAGCTTGATTTCTGTTTTGTCCCAAATGATAAGATTTCTCCCTATTCCTCTTCTTTGTGCTTGTTTTTGGTCTGTGATGCTCCAGATGTGTATCACAGGCCACCGGGCAACACAAGGCCCCAGTGCAGGTGTAATGCTTCTGATTGTACTGGGAGATTGTGGTTGTGATAGCATTACTGATTGACTTGTACACAACAGAACATAAATCAAACACAAACAGAGCGAGAGAGAGAAAAACGAGAGCGAGAGAGAGAGATGTACTTACAAAGTAACATTATTATACACACATACACACTGTGTGCTGTAACCTTTTTGGTTATGGTGATGGTCAGT
Organism: Clarias laeviceps; assembly: GCA_030014305.1. Classification (NCBI taxonomy): domain Eukaryota; kingdom Metazoa; phylum Chordata; class Actinopteri; order Siluriformes; family Clariidae; genus Clarias; species Clarias laeviceps. Next base: position 8,723,287 of record JAQMYJ010000019.1, on the reverse strand, counting down.
TATGGATATTATATGTTGATTTAATTAAGATATAACACTTAATAAAAATAAAAAAAAGTTCTGCTAGTATTACAATTTCTTCAAAATGTTTATTTGCTTTGCTTCACAGCATTTTTCATAGTGTAGTCCTGGCAGGATCTCAGTGGTGTGTATTTACCATGTGGTCCTCCTCAATGGTAAATGTCGCAAACTCTGAAAGAATACATAAGTGGTACCACAGATTGAGTGGAGTGTGCCTGATTGGTGACCAAGATGAAGCACTATTGACTGGCAACTCCTGCCGAAGGATAACTGTGCAGTCCTGAGGCCAAACCCACTGTGGCATTTAATACACTACCATAGCAGTTGCTCCACTTACTGTGTGCGTGTAAGTGAGGACACCGGTGCACTACCTCTCAAGTACACACACGCTCTCGAGCTGTATCCTAAATCAATATAAAATGACTCTGAGTGGAAAAAGAACATCAGGAATCAAAAAGGAAGCCGAGACATCAGGAGAGAAAATGTTGGACCGGTAGGGGGAGAGAGAGGAGCTGGCAAAACATCAGCGATGGATGGACAGATTAGACTTAAAAAGAATGGATGCAAAAAGGGTTGCAAAAAAAGGGGGTTCATAGAGACCAAAGAGGGACAGAGAGAGACCTCAAAGGCATTTTATAAGTAGGATTTAATTTGTAAAAAGAAAAAAAAAATGGGGGGGTTGCCATTACTCTAAAGAAGATCTACACAGGGGAGACATAAGAGACAAATAAGAAAAAGGCAAAGACAATCTAGAAGGAACAAGGGGGACTGAAAACAGTAGAGGGGTGGGGGGGGCAAAATTTCCATCAGGTTTTCAATTGGGGAGGATCAATAGTGTATTAGAGCTCACCTTGACCCCTCAGCTCCCCCTTCTTCTGGTCCTGTCTCACAGGCCAAACCACTCGCTCGACGCAGCAGGGGGCTGCATAAGGGAGCGACTGCATTACTGATTCCTCTCTGTGACCAAAGTGGCAGAAAATGGCAGAATAAAAAATAGTGAAAGTGAAAAGTGAGACGGAGAGGAGACAGGAACACATTGTGTACATGTACATGTAACAAAATGTACAGTTCTATTTATCTGTGCGTACGGAAAATTATAGTCAGTCGAAGCTTAACAAGAAAATAAACGACATTTAGATGTGTTTGATGGCTCTGTGGAGCAGTTCATAGGATGCTAGTTCAACAAAACCCATTTACGGTGAGTGCGATGCATGCAGTGTTCACAGTGAGATGCAGTGAGATACAGAAACCTTGCTGATAATTAGCTATCAATCTTTGGTCACCTTCTTCTCTTCTAAATTAATTAATTTTCGTCTTAAAGAAATAGAAGCTTTTTACATAACACGGGTACCGAGCATGCAAAAAGCCAATTAGGAAAATTTTAGAGAGACTAGGCACAACAAGACAGAGACAGCAGATGATTGGAAAATTGAGGGGAAAAAATTGTATGGTTCAGGAAATTGGTATTCAAACAAAGAAACAAGAAAGAAGGAAGCTCATCAAAGAAGTGGAAGAGAGCGGCCTAACCCTCAATTTTATGCCATCCCTCATGTCACCTCAGTGTATAATAGTCAGTGATGTCTGATATAATTTTGGACACATTAAAAGGTCCTGTTCAATAACTTGGATGATTATTTCTCGATTCTATTCCCGAGCTAACGTAACGCAGACGTGCACACAGCGAGACACAGAAGGAGAGAGAGAGAGAAAGAGAGAGAGACTGACACCAAAACGTGGCATGCACGCAATGTCCCTTGCTGAGGGGAGAAAAGAAGAAAAGGGAGGAAAAAAGGAATCGATCGCCAGGGACAGTGGTGTGCATCGGAGGATCGTATCTTGTCAAAATAATATATTACCCTCATCCCCGGCTGATCGATGCGGTGGATTAGGAACGGAGGGCTCTCTCTTGCTCTCTCTCTCTCTCTCTCTCTCTCGCTTTTTCTACTGGTGCCTAGTGCAGTTTAATATTTACCTCCGTCAAGGAACGGCCGCACTCTACTAATTGATTCCGACACTGGGGGCTCGTTTTTCCGACACTGCAGAAAGAAGTGTGTACTGTGTGCAGGAAGGCAAAAACAGTAAAAGTGGAAGCAAAAGAGGGGAAAATTCCTCCCCATATGAGAGATACAGTGTAAGCAGGGTATCCATTTGAACCTGGCACAAAAATTGTACAGATCTAAGATGCACTAAATCCTGGATGAAAATTTTATTCCATAATGAAAATAAAAAGTTCTAAACTGTTCCTTTTCTTAACACTTAGGCAGTAAGCGCTGGCATCTTTAGTGCACCACAGCGTAATGTATTTTACCTTTAATTGTCATTTAGGGTACGTTATTTTACGTGATTTTACAAGGTCAGTCTTAGAGAGTACACAGTGTAGGGAGAACGACCTCAATATTACACCCATATGTGGACCTTCTCTAAACCGTTGCCACAGATCTGAAGGCACCCATTTGTATAGAATGTCTTTGTATGACGGAGTATTACACTTTTCTTTTACAAGAAATTGGTGTGAAAGAACTCGAGTGGCCTACATAGAGCCCTGACCTCTACCCTACCCAACACCTTTGAGGTGAACTGGAGCACTGGTTACAAGTTGCCTTGCCTGATGTCAGCAATGTTGCTGGGGCTAAATGGACAAATCTCTACAGCCATGCTCAAGCATGTGATGGAAAGTCTTCCCAGAAGAGCGGAGGTTATTATAACGGCATGTTGGAATTAAATATTAAATGAAATGTTAAAAAAAGACATGTGGGTGTCCTTGGACTATTGAGTGGACCACCCCAGTGATGGTATAATTTAGTGATAAATTGGTAGACCATCAATGTGAAAAATGGTATGCATTTTGTAAATACATTCTTAGGAACAAATAGTTTAAATATAGACTTCATGTAGATTCTTTAAATGTCCCTTTGGAGGATCCCTCTTAAGGTTCTGTGTGCAGGATTGGTTCATGTATATATAACCCTTTCTAACGAAGCGTACTAAATACATACAGTACCTGATGCTAACATCCCAGCGACCAAGATAGGACAGTTTGGTACTTCTTTTTTTAGGGTCCAGAGGAAGATGGAAGGCAAGGCTTGTCGATCCAGAAGATAGAATGAAGGTGCATTAAGGCAAGTGACATAAAGATAACCAGCAAAAGACAAGAAACATGGCAAGGGAACAGATGACAACAATAAAAAAGAAAAAGGAGAGCTAAACAGCGGGGAAGAAAAAGGAGGTGACAGTGACATAGAGGAGGGAGAGACAGAACACACAGGAAAAGAGGGAGAGGGAGACGGAGCAAAAGAAGGGCCATATATTCTGTTGAAGGAAAGTGCCTGTCACCTTGTTCCGCCAGTAAAGAGTGTAGCTATAAAATACGAAACACAGGCAGGCTACAGTGGATGACGTATGTGTATATCTAGGCTTTGTCAATATTTCCTTCTTTCTCTGTCTCCCTGTCTCTCTGTCTCTGTCTCTTGTACTCTCTCTCTCTCTCTCTCTCACTCTCTCTTTCTCTCTCTCTAACAAACAAAAAAAAGTTTCAGTGGGTATGAAAGATCTGAATGCAAAAACAGAGCTGACAAAAACATTTTGAAAAACAGGGGAAATATAAGATGTTTTAACAGTGCAAACACTGCCCACTGAGTACCACAGTAGTACTGTAGCTCAGCAGGTTAAAAATTTAATTCTGTAATGAAAATAAAAAGTTCTAAACTGTTCCTTTTCTTTGCACTTGGGCAGTAAGCGATTTTCACTGTGCTTAAGGCTCTGAGTTACGGATCAGAAGATCAGTGGTTCAAGCTCTAGCTCCACCAGGACCTTGCTCAAGGGCCATTGTGGGCCCTTGAGCAAGGTCCTAACACTGTCTGCCCCAGGGGTGCTATATCATGGCTAACCCTCTGCTCTGACCCCAAGCTGGAATATGCAAAGAAAGATTTCACTGTGCTGAAATGTATACATGACAAATAAAGGTTTAACATATAGGCCATTATATACTTCACAATTTGATCTAATAGTCAAATTTCATTCATATTCTGCATGTAAATGGATTGCTAAACACTCCAAGGCCCTGCATCTGGTGACGGCGCTTGGACAACTTCCCTGAATCACTCAAACAGAGCCATACCATCCTTAAATTATCCTCTTTAATCATAAACAAATGTGTTCAATTATATATATTTTTAGCTTTGATGATGAACCATTCTTTCATAATCGTAAGCCCTGGAGTATGTCTGTGCCATTAGGGAAGGAAAACTCCATTAATGTGATAACCTGGTCATTCAGTACATTCAGGTGGTTTAGTACTTCATTTTATTGCCACATAACGTTGCAGAGGCTAGACCTGACCAACTGAAGCAACTCCAGACCAGAGGCTTGTACTGTGGCCACTATGCATGATGGGTGCTTCTTACCCTGATGCTCCCATCACTCTGGAATAGGGTCTACTGTATCTGGACTCATCAGACCTTTTCCATTGCTCCAAAGTCCAATCTTTAAGCTCCCTACCAAATTAAAAAAAATGGTCTTCTTCTGGCCACACAGCTGTTTAGTCCCAATCCTGTCAGTTCTCATCACCATCTCATCAATGGTCTTACTTTCACTATTAAACATAGGTATAACTGTTCATTTTTCAAATGTTTTTTTTTTCCAACCACATTTCTTCCACAAAGTTTACAGTTCAGCACTATCCTTCCTGATAGATAGATAGATAAATAGACAGACAGAAAAAAACACTGTTCTGTTCTAAAGTCCTTCTATAACTAGTGCTTTTATCATTAGTTCGTGCTAGTGTGTTCTTTACCTCTTGACTTTTGTGTGATTACACTTTATTGCAGCTCCTCATAAAGCCCCTTTTTAGGTCTACTCATCATCTTTGCACTGTTCTATTTTCTCAGAGCAGAAGTGATCATGAAAGCTTTTACTGAAACACATTGCCTTTTACACATTGGTCACATTTTCTGGTATCACCCAAATGAGGATAGGTTCCCTTTTCAAGGACTTGTGCAATTAGTTTCTTCTTGAGAAGACAGACTTTACTTGCCCTCTCAGTAATTAAGCAGGGGCATGTTTGTTGTCGGGGAGGGGCACAGTGAAAAAAATTGGGATAATGCCATCTTACAGCTTCTGGGTCTACTTCAGGGTTACTCTCTATATAAGATTGTGCATGTTCTCACCTTTTCTCGCGGGTTTCCTCCATGTTTTCTGGAGACATGAATGTAGATGGATTGACAGTGTTAAATTGCCATTAAGATTGAATGAGTATGTATAAGAGCTTGTACGGTGCCTGGACTGTCTAATTCAGGGTGTCCTCGCTCAGTGTTCTTACAATCGACTCTGGATTCACTACAACACAGGCCAAGATAAAGTGAGTACGATGAATTAAAATGTCTTTGTTAAACACGTTTGAGGCCAAACATTTTGGAGTGTAGGCCAACAGAAATGGCCCATTTATGGACCTGGAGAAGTGGGAATGTCTGATGTCTGAGAAGATGTAAAAAGAGTGATTAGGAAAAACACAAGGAAAATTTGACATCTGGGTGGAATCCCAGATGTTTGCATTTACATTTGGAAGAGTTTTTTACTCAAATCCACTTTCCATTAAATAGTGGCAACAAGGACTTTGCCCAGTGGTCAAACAGTAACAGATTGACACCAGAATGCAAACTCATAATCTCCTGATCAGTAGTCCAGAGCTCTTGCCACTGAGGTACCCCTGTTCTTCTTTGCTTTGACAGGGCATTCAAAGTCATAATCCACTGCTTTATGTGCGCAAACAGCAAAGCCAAAACATTAGAGAGTACAGTTGCCATTACATTATACGCTATACACTCGGGAATTCAATATTATAGGTTATTGTCCTTAGGGGAAACAGTCTAGGTCCCTTGCTGTTAGATCACAACTACACATTAGATACATGGCTATTACCACCCTGCAGCAAAAGCATTATGGGTGTATATATGGCATGTGAATGATTATCACTTCTAATCCAATTATATAAATGTTTTACAGCCCAGTGAATTGTGACTAGATGTCTTGCATATGCATCGTAGCTTTTCCATTGCGCACATACAATAAAACATCAGGCACAATTTTTTTTGCCTCCACTTCAAGCATGAAGGCAACTTATTACAGGAGTTCTCGAAGGTAGGAGTGGTTCTGAACAAAGCGATAAGGATTTCAAAATACCATAATGCCTCACAGTATAACACAACGTTATCTGCACCCTAAAAATGGAGTTTGCATGTTCTTTCCATGCTTGTTGGGTTTTCCCCGCGTACTCCGGTTTCCTCCCACAGTCCATAAACATGCAGATTAGGCTCATTGGCATTTCCAAATTGGCCTTAGTATGTGAATGAGAGTGTGAGTGTGTGTGTGTGTATATGTGTGCGATGGATTGGCACCCCTATTCAGGGTGTACCTCGCCTCGTGCCCTAAGTCTCCTAGGATGGGCCCCAGGCCCCCCGTGACCCTGTATACAGGATAAAGCGGTATAGACGACGAATAAGTGAATAAGAAAAAAAAAAATTTCCGCAAACGTTTAAATGTTTATCAGTATTTACTCATGCTTTTTCAGGTTACTGGACACAACCTACCTAGCATCTTGTGTCATTAGTATTGCACTAGTTTTTAGTGCTATAGCATTTGCCTTGTTCTGTCTGTCTGGATTGTTGATGACTTAATTCTGTTTCTGCCCACCTGTGATGTACCTTAAATGAATTCTATGAATATGCTTTAAATATAACCCCTGCATACATGCGCAGAGGTTACAAATATATAACATACCAACAACAGTTGCCCTGTAGATGTTGTTATAATGTTGGAATAAATGGTAATACTTTGCAGTTAATTGTTTTAAAATTGAATTAAGCATCTATTTAGGCACCCTTTTTTAACAATTTATTTTTCACTTTCCTAACATATCTGATACTAGACGGCAGGTAAACCTATCGTTTTAATTTAAAACAGACAAGACTCATTTTGATTTCAGCTAAGAAATAAGTAATAAATAACTTTTAAAGCTGCATTAGCATCAATGAGAATAAAAAATTTATATATCATATAAAGATACAGATGAAACTAATAAATTATACTACACTACTACAGGGTTCGCTATACTGTGTGTAACACATTAGATTCAACACAGCAACTATTTACCGAGGTGTAGTTTAGTACTGCATGCTTGCCTTAAAGATTAACTCTTTGGACTCTGTAATGATCTTTAATGCAAACGTATAAGGCTGTAACTGTAGTGTATATTTTCAATATTTACTTCTGTAATAAGCTGTGTAATAACTAGTCTGTTGAAAGGGTCATAATTTTAAAAAGGTGTTAGGATAAAATGAACAGGCTTATATTGTACAGTATGAAATAAAAAGCACTTTTGTAAGTCGGTCAGGATACTAGCGCCAAATGCCTAAATGTAATTGTAATAACTAATCAACTTTCTGCTTTCAGTTTAGTAAACACAGTTGTGTTATTTCCTTTTATTTAATCGATAAACTAATTTATTATGTTAAGCTAGTAACCATGTGAAATAGTATGTTTATACTGAAGTAGTTATATATAAACTGTACATAAATTAAATTTGCTTTTTATAAAAAGAGAAAGCACTTGCTTGCGGTTGCACTTCTGTTGTTCAGTAAATTAAACTCAACATAAGGTCTTTCAGCAGCTCCCATCAAGGGGTTGCCACAGCGAACCATCCGACCTGTACAAAACTTGGCACTGGTGTTATGCCAGATGCACTTCCTGAGGCAACCCTTCCCTTTTATCCGGCTTTGGGACCGGCACTGCATCCAGTGGCTGGAAATCAAACCCAGGCCTTCCACATAGTAGGCGAGAAACCTACCACTGAGCTCCAATCAATATGATTAATGGAATGGTTTTGTCTGTACTATTGATCAAAACTCACTCTTTCAATAATATCTTTATGTTTCATACATTAGAGGACAGAAAAATATCTGTCAGAATGTCTGTCTGTCTGTCCAGCCAGAATTTGTCACAGCATCATAAAAACTGGCTATACAGAATTTAAAGAAACTTGTCCAATTGTTAGGTATTTGCCTGAAGTTAAATCTGCGCCAAAAATTTAATAAAAATTTTAAGTAGAAGGGAATTATAAGCAGTTTAACCTCAAGTTTTGACCGCGCACTCCGCATTCATTAAACTGTGAGTGCGACCTAAATCGACCACTGACGTGGTATAAATGAATTTTAACGCACTTGAGCCGTTTTAAGACAAAACTTAATTTTTATCCGATCTACTTTTTCAAATTTCTTCTCTGTCATTCACTTTGAATACCAAACAGGGAGTGTATTTGGGTGATGGCGAAGGGAGTACAACTTACCATGAACAAGCTTATTAACCTTACATGATTTTATTTCTTTGTATTAATAAGGTAGACAGGCTGTACAGAAAGACAGACAGACCTGTATGTGAGCTTCAACCTGAAATAATAACACAATAATGTAACACTGTAATAATAATATCACTGATTACATTAAAGCTGATAAGCTTTAACCTTTTAACTACTGTATTTCTACAAACATTACCCATCAACAAGTACTTGCTAGTGCCCTGTAAATATATAAAGCTTAATATAAAATATAACCATTCTATTTTTTATTCTGAATTTATTGGTTTAAATAAAGCTTAATATGAAATGCAACCAATCTAATTTTTTTCTGAATTTACTAGTTTAAGCATAAACTTAAAAAAAATTTTGCATTTGTTTTTAATCTAATATAGTGCGTTCAATCAAATTGAAAATACTTTTTATTTGGATGCATTTAATATATATTTATATTAGAAGCACTCTTTCCTGTAGGCTGGGGCCTGTTGCTGTCACAAATGGTGCATGCACTCACTTTATGTCATGTCACAGGCCTGCTGGAGTGACATTGAAAAAAACAGTGCAATGATTGGATTTGAAGATACATGCAAACGTCCCAAAAAGACATGAAAAAAAAAAAACAGTGGCTTTCATTTAACAGCACGACCCGGTGACGTATTTGTATGTTTGTGTACTCCGCCTCGCGTTTCCTTTCTCCAAATCTCCATTCGCGCGTGCACCCGTTCTCCTTTCTCCATCCATCCATCCCTCTCTCCTATTTCTCTTCAAGTGTGTCTGTCTGTATTTTCCCATCTCTGCTCTTTATTTAGCGCTGGCGGTGGGAGCTCAGGGAGCGGTAACAGAAGTGTCAGGTGTCATTATTCGTCTAATTCCGTAATCCGTCATCGCGCACTCCCGGCGCACGCGGCGTGTTATGGCGCGGACACGGCGCGTGCAGTTAGGCGCCTGGGTAGAGATTCGATTTGACACGCGCAGAGGTGGGCTCGCGCTGGCGGGGTTCAGGGCTGTGCACGAGTGGAAATGAGGTCTCGAGTTGGCCGGACACTGAAAGGGCATCCAGATAACAGCGGATAGAGGGAGTACTTTTACACATTTCAGATGCACACTTGACTATCGCGTGTACATTTGTTTTAGAAGATTCATTAACACACGCCAAATATGTGTTTAATTCTCATCAATGCAATTCTTCATAGACAAAAAAGAAAAGTGACGTGCACTGCGCTCACGTGTTGGAAACTGGATTTGTAGTTGGTGAGAGTTATTTCCTTTTCCTCTCTCACGTTGTCAGTGGCAATTTGTATGGGAACTCTCAACTCGCGGTTCCAAAAGAGATTAACACGCTCAGGCTCAACGAGCTCTTCAATCCAATTACCACTGCAAAACGCTTTAACGACTTTAAACTTGTCGAATACAACGACTGCACATCGTTAGGGATCAAGAGTTGGTGTTATAGGTCGTGGTTGTCCTTTATCATTGTCCCACATCATTAAAAGAAAAACGCGCGTACTGGTGATAGTCACGTGTGAAAATCTTAAATGACGTCATGGTGATACCGTTATACTTGCGTGTAAGGTCACGTGGTCATTTTTTTTCTCTGATTTTCCTCAATTGTTTAAGTAGACTGTTACATCAGATGAGTAAAGCCTAGAGGAACACCATGACTTGATCACTGCCGTCATTGTAAAATCAGGCCAAGTTAAAATGACAGCAACTATAGACAGTCTCATTCAAAAATGTGGATTTATTTTCTGCACTATAGAATGTACATCTACATTATAGATTTTTTTAAACTATGTGGCATTAGGCAATTAAGTAACAACAGCAGCAGCAGTCAGTTGTTATTTTAAAACACGAAGGTCAACTGTTCTGGAATAGTTCTTGCAAAAACCGTATCGTCAAGTGCATTTGTAAAACCCATCAAGCACCATGATGAAACTGTCTCCATCCCAGGAAAGCAAGACCAAAAATTACATTTGCTGCAGAGGAGAAGTTAAATTAGAGTTACCAGCCTCAAAACCCACCAATTAACAAACAGTACCTCAGATAAGATCCGTTATGAAGGCTTTACAGGGCATAAGTACTGTAGCAGACACTTCTCAATATCAGCTATTCACAGGAGATTATTGCATATTTTGGACGCCTTTAGAATTGTTTCAAGAAATAAAAATCAGGAAAGAACACGGAATTAGGAGGTGTGCAAACTTTTGACTTGTAGTGTACCTGATTATATTTGTGTCACATTTTGGTTCGGATTGCGTCTTACCTGATTTGTGTAGGGAAATACACAGCAGAATCACAAATACCTCTATTTTAAGACGAAATCATAGTAAGCACAGTAGGGTTAGTAAATAATAATAATATAAGAACTACTATATATATTAAGGTCATTGTAAATACATTTAAATACAATTAAATACAATAATAATAATAATAATAATGAGCAATAATGAAATATTCAGTAGGAGGACATGCGGAATAAACTAGAAAGGAGCCAGACTTAAAGGGGAAATAACCAACACATCTTATAAGTGTCTATATAAATCCTTGATTTCTTTTAAATAAAGTTTTACTTTGATTTACATTGCATTCTTCCAAAGACAAAGTTGTGCACGGGATGAAGACAAATTGCAGGGAAAGGCAAGTGGAGTGGAGCGCAGACCTACAGTATCCTAAAGCACGATAACATTAAGGTAAAAATAACCTAGGCTAGAAAAGTATGGGACCGATAAGAGGATGAAGATGATAGAGACGATAGACTGAGATAACAAGCGAGATAAAAACTAAAGACAGCAGGAGACACAAGGCAGCAAGATAGCCAAGGCGAGGCAGCTGCAAGATTGATAGTGTGTGTTGAGTTTGGGTCAGGGCAGTCACTGCTTCAGCCCTCTGGAGTAATTCTACACTTAATCACCATCATTATGGCAGACAGAGTAAGGGAGGGAGGAAAAGGTGCAAAAAAAGAGAGAGAAGGGTTAAGTGGATGTAGATTTGCTTGAGTTATTAGCATATGGTTGATGTGTGTGTAGAGAGTAGATAGGGCGAGAAAAGCTTAAGGATGAACAGAGGAAGTTTTTTTAGATCATATGTCGTGTTCACTGAAGGCTTGAATTAATTATAAAAATGCAAAAGAAGGCTTAAAAACTAATTTGAAAGTCTTTGTGTTTAGTTTTGTACAGTTCTGAATTAAACTTTTGAACCTGTACACTTAAAATCCAATAGCCTTTGATGTATAAATTAGCTGCAAACTGAGCTGAATTTGAGTGAATATATAGGCGAGATGTTGTCATTCATCAATATCTGTCTGCATGGTATGATTATATCCATTCCTAGAACGCCAGATCGTACTGAAAGGTACTGGCAAACTCAAGTCTTGGTTTTCATGAAATCTTGTTCTTGAATGGCTGTAATTAAGTCCACTTGTTACCAAATCAAGAATGTGATTGATTTTTTAAAATATATATGGGACCCTACTGATATTCTAATAAAAAAAACAGTGTTAAAATAACCCCACAACAAAATCCAAAAGCTAGACCACTGCCATTTCACTGCTTCCCATAGTTTATATCCGTTACAGCTTTAATTGCAGCAATAATGCTGTGGACCAGGTAAGCATGCTGGTTTCATTCATTCATTCATTCATTCATCTATCAGTGTATTTGCCTAATCTGGCCACATCCTCCTCTCCTTTTTTCATCTCCCTTCCTTCACCTATTATTCTCCCATCTAATTAAAAATCAATAGTGTAAGGCCAGCGGGTATTGCAGTGTATTTGTGAATGTTGAAAACAGGTCTCGAGACAAAGAGGTCTGAATGAAAAGCAAAAAGACCTTTATCTCTCTCTCTCTTACTGTCACTCTTTCTTTTATTAAGTAATGTTTAAAAAAAATAAACCAATAAATAAAAGTTTGCCAACTAAGAAGTTTAATAAAACATTGTAGCAAATGTAGAAGTCATCATGCACCATCAAGTAAAGCAACATATAACATATATGATGTTGGAAGACCAAAGCCACAGAGCCACCACTTCCCCTCTCATAGTATATGGATAGATAGATAGATAGATAGATAGATACTTTATTCATCCCCATGGGGAAATTCACAAGATCCAGCAGTCCACAGATAGTTACATCTAGAAAATAAGAAAAATAAGGTTAAAAAAAAAAAAGGTAAAAGCTCCTGTGCATATATATACTCTTATTCTTCATTTTGTTGTTGTTGTTGTTGTTGTTGTAGTAGTTTTAGGGTAATGCCTAATGCTGTAACTTGTCAAAAATGTGGCTGTGTAGGAGTGCAGTAGGCCTTTGATTGTATGATTCAATTGTATAAGTTTGATAATAGCCTAAAGCTCATCGTCTACAGTTGTCAGTATTAGAGTAGCTCTAAAGGTCTTTTGTTCGGCGTATCCCGTGGAGAGGAGACGATGGAGGCAACGGGTTAGTCCTATTACCGCTCTCCCAATCGAAGTTAAATGCATTAGGAACTACACACGCCGCTGTGGAGCAAAACAAGCGAGAAAAGAATCGGAGTGCGCACATTTATTGGTTCAGCTCGCGCCGAATCTGTTTGCCGCTGCTGTTCTCTTTATTTGCTTCCACTGTAATCTGCTTTGTCTTCCATACCCAATTCTCTCTTACTCTCTCTCTCTCTCCCTCTCTCTCTCTTTCTCTCTCTATCGATCTATCGCTCTTTCTCTCTCAATGTCAATGTCGGGAAATGTCGCTTCAGACATGCCGCAGCCAGCCATGCTTTTGCAGCTGGAGACATCCACTGTTACATTAGATTTCATCAACTCGTCCATGGGGGGAACATTATTTTTTTATTTACTTTAAAATTTTGCTCTGTCCGTGTGCCCACCAGTCCACTGAAGCCGCTCATTAAGTGTCCCCCCCTTGCAGTCTCTCCTCTGCGATGCCCCCTATTGTTCTCTTTCTGTCTCTCGCTCATTTATATGTGCTCTTCTCTCCCCTTGCCTTTGGCTATAGGATCGTGAAATGTGTTTACAAAACTCGCTCTTGTACAGATCAAACCACTCCACAGAATCAAAGCGCTAGAAAAGAGACAGAGAGAGGCCTGAGAGAGAGGACTGCAAGAAAGAGCCTGGAATTTTCAAATTCTCTCTCTCTCTCTCTCTTTCTCTCTCTTTCTCTCTCTAGCATGTTATTTTATGTTATTTGTATTTAATATGGTAGGTACGAAAAACCCACATTCAGAGAGAGTGAGAGAGATACTTGAAACAAGCACAAATAGTATTGCGTTTTATACCTTGCTAGAAATATAAATATATACAGAGGGACCCTAAAAAATGTATACACACTTCAGCATAAAAAATATATGCCTCTATATGATGAAATAATATAAAATAATTATTGTTTTGCTATTGAGTATGAGAATGTTGATAATAATTGGGAAAAAAATGCCCTGAATACATATAGCCCTGAGTATAGTATAGTCTAGTCTAGTCTAGTATAGTATAGGATAGGATAGGACAGGATAGGATCGAATCATAAGAATAATAAGAACAACATGGTTGTATGAATGCAAGTTCATAAGAATACAAATGGAAAGTTAGTGTGCTTTGTAATGGGGATAGCTCTATCTTTACTTCATGACTCAATGTGTGCGGAATCCAACAAAATCGTCAGCATTTGTTAGAATGCCAACGAGTTCTGTGTGTAGATGGGGCTGAGGAGAAGGTAAAGCCTGTCAGGCCCGCGTGTAGAGCGATTATAGCAGAGTTTATGTATGAGTTATTGATTGAGTCAGTGGTGACTTTTTGAGTGGTTAATTCGGGAAGTGAGTGCGATAGAGTAACTCACTGGCCAGGGGGCGTAGAGATGAAGAGAACGATGGCTAAAGAGAAAAGCTTGAGAGCAATTGGTGCCAGCAATGTCATTTCTTTTAAAAAGGGCACTTGTTAGAGGGCAATGTGAATGTAACTGTATGAAGAAAAACATTAATATAGCCTACAACATTAATATCTCAGTTTCCATTACATCTCTCTCTCTTTTTCTCTCCCTCTCTTTCTCTCCCATCCAGTTTACTCAAATTAATCAAACAAACAAATCAATAAAAATGCTAAAATTCAGGAAGCCAATCCCAGTAATTAACTTGACCTCCACTGATCACGTACACTTGGGGTAAGATTGACTTTTTTTTCTGGTAAAATTTTGTAAACCGCAAAAATGATTTCTTTCAGTTTTACAGCAGTCTGCAGCATCTCAAATGCATACAGACTCTTATACTGTATGTAGGCTATTGCATGATTACAATTAATCAATTCACTTTGCGTATACAGTACAAAAAGTATGTGACGTGTATAAAAGCTGTTGTGCAGGCCTTGTTGGTCTCGATTTTAGATGGAGATGGCAAGAGGAAAAGATTTGTGACAGAGTTCATGTATCAATATATTTCAATTAAAATCAGAATTCCCACTCCAGCAATATATGTAATTTGTACAAAAATAAATAATGGTAAATAATTTTAGAAGCTGTTTTTAAATGAATTAAATACAATTAAGTACATCACAATCTTTATTTATTTTAGTAAATTAGACACAATATCACTATTTAAAAGATACATAAGGGCAGAATCAGGGCCTGTTTGACCGGAAATTCCAGAAATGATATATAATATAAACAGTTCTAAACACAGTTCTAGAATCAGGAAGCTCGTTAATTTTTTTAAACTGGTTTATATGATTAATTTTAGAAGTTTTCAGAAATGTTTGTTTGCACATTTATGAGTTGCAGTTTTAGAGTTTCTCCAAATAAATGTACCTATTATCACATGTCCTAGCTTGTTAGAACGCTGGGATTAGAGCAGAGTGTGAACCAAGATATAAGACATGCCTGAAACTGAGAGGGTTCATGACCTTGGCATGGGTGACGCAGTTACAGCTTGGCAGTGCCAAGGCTTGAACCCATGACCTTTTCCTTAATAGAGCACTGAGCCAAAAGAGCACTGTTGCAAAATAATTCACTGTTGGAACTATGTATTGGCTACTTTATGATAGTGTATGTACTGCTCACAATTATAAAACACCTTGACATATTATAAATATGGTATATTTAAAAATGAAACCTCAAGCTTTAGTGACAAATGTTGCCCAAACATTTGCATTTAAATTGTGACTTAGATGATCTCTAAGGGCAAGATGTCATTAAGGTTGCACATTGTCACTGTCCCAGAATGCTTGTGACTTAGTGGGAAAAATGGAAACGCAGCTGTTTATAAGGGGATTGAGAAAGGCATCGCAAGAAACCACTGTCAGCAGTATTACTCTTACTGCGACTACACACAGATATTATCCTAGGGTTGCTGTGCATGAAGCCACCCTTGCAAAAATAAATACACTTTTGAGAGTTCTGTGGTGCAAAAACATACAACAGATGTGGAGAAAGCATCAAGGTACTGTACAGGCCTGAATACTTGCCCCTTACAGTGAGGAGGTCCAGTGTTTCTGTTTTGCTGGAACAGCCCGGCAGAAATGTTTTTTTTTTGTTTGTTTGTTTATATGTTTATTTGTTTTATATTTTTATGCATGCGTAAAATAAGTGTAGGTTTGTTTCAGTATAAGCAAACACATTTACACGTTGAAGAAGGTTGAGTTGCTTTATATAAGAAGGTAGAAAAAAATGTATTTGTTGAATCTCAAAGCTCTATATAAAAACTGTCAACACTTGTACATGTGAAGCGTAGTGTATATACACAGTGCTAGATAATGAGCACTAGAAGTATGTCAGGTGATACTACTATCTATAATAAGCGCCGTTAAAGAGCGTAATGTCACCTCTCGACACGACAGAGTGTTGGTGCGCGTGGGTGTGAAGTTTAAGGTCCGCTCGCGCGGCGCAGCCTGTTCCCCTTTTCGCTTCCCCTCTCTCTCGGTCTTTCCTCTCGCGCGGGTTTTGATCTCTCAGTCGCGAGATCAAAGGCGCTCTCTGGCTATTAGTCAGCGCGAGCCATTGATCCCGCATCGATCTGCGCGAGACACAGCCGCCCCGTGAACAACGCACGAGCCTCCCCAAAGCTCTCCCGCGCGGAAAGATAGAACGAGGAGGGGTGTGTGTGTGTGTGTGCGTGTGTATGTAGGTTTTTCTCTGACTCTGGTCGAACCAAGCTCGAGCTTTCTCTTTGCCGCGGGACATGAAACAATGAGGCTCGAGCCAGTTTTAATAAAGCGCGCTTTCCCCGCTTTCAACTCGGGCGCAAGGCGGACGAACCGGCAGCGGAGAGCGATCGATAATTAATGACGATGAATAATTTAACCCTATCGATTGATACTTTTTCTTCCTCTTCCCCCCTTCTTTTCCTTATATCTTAAGGCCCGTGTTCTGTAAGAGAAACTGGTACCGCATGCTCACGCGCTCCATCAGCTCCTGTTTCATTTCTGCTTTGCTCTCGCTTTTTCACCAACTCCGCAAAACTTCACTTTTACTTTCCCCTGTCAAGTTTATAATTTAATTACTCACTCTTATTTTTTTTAATGAGGTTGCTTTTTCTGCAGCATTGCAAAAGTTTGCGTCATAGTTTAGGGTCTAACTGTAAATGCACGCATTCCCAGAAACAAATCAAACTGTAGACTTGTTTCTCCCTGTCTCTGGGGTGATATCATCAAGGGTACCTGATCTTTTGTACCTGTAGTAAGCTATGTATCATTACACTTTCAAGATACATAGTACAACCATACGGACTAAAGGAAAGCTTTGCTATACATCTTCAGCAGAGAAATAAAGGATATAGGGTGCAATTCCTGGCACAAAGTTTACCTTTTAAGGGTGCATGTGGTGTGACTTTAATGATCTTTAATTAGCTCACTGGTTGCAACATTGATGGTGCCACCTATAAACAAGGAAAGCAGAATTTGGAAATTACTCATCAACGGGATCTAAACCAATACTTCTCAGTTTGTCTAGCGCTTAAAACTCTAAGCATTTTAGCCACTTTTTGTTTTGATGGCAATATGATGGACTGAATTTTATTTAATTTTAACCAACTATACAAACATGACAGCAAAAATATGTAAAAATAAATAAATAAATAAATAAATAATCATCACATAGGCAAAGAAATAGCAAAGATACACATGTTTTTAAGGTTGTTTTTAGTTGTTTGTGTGACCAAATTTGGTTGTTTGATGTCTGAAGCCTCTATGTTAACACACACTGGCAAGGCTTCCATATAAGCACATATATACTTTTTCAAAATTTCTGTTACAGAAGGTACACTTAAGGTAAATGCTACAGGAAGAAAATTTTCTCAAAAGAAAAAAAAGTTTACAGGATGTCCCAAAAGTATCCATACATATGGGATATAACTCCAGTTTTCTCCTATAGTGCAAAGACCTGTAGGTTAGGCTAATTGGCATTTCCAAATTGCCTGAAGTGTGTGAATGTACATGTGAATGTTGACAGGAGCTCCCACTATGGTCGTAAAATGGGAATAAATACAATGATAATCACCATTGGCTGCCATCATCCTTAGCTGGACTATAGAGCTTCCTAGATGGATGTGTGGTTGGATAGATATGGGATATTAACACTTTTTATCAAAATGTAAATTCATTTAAAAATCCTCTACATGATTGCCAATTCTTTATAAACACACACAGTGTTGTCTTTCCCACTCATGATGAACTTATGTTAACTTATCTAGTGTTATGCATGATATTGCTTGATTGTGGGAATTTCAACTATGTACAGAAAATTATTGGACAACCTGTAGTTCTTTGATTTGAACTCGAGTTTCATGCAGTTGAGTACAAAAACGTGTACAACTTTTAGAATCCTCTTTTGCTGGTGGTAGATATCGATTGACAATAATTAAGTAAACGCTGAAAGATTTGTAAAAAAACATCTTCACATTCTGGTTAGCAATAACACATAGAACATGCTATGCTGTTTAAAGAGCTTTGGAAACAAAGCTTTGAGAACTCATGATAAAAATACTTATCAGATAACTTTTATGACACTGAAGCTTTAATACTTCATACACCATAGTTCAATTTCCTTCTTTAAAAAAATAATAAAATAAATGTAATATACCAAGCAATTTAATTCAAACTAAAAGTCACAAAGGTTAGAGTTAGAATTATGGACAGGGGTTGTGTTTTTCTTACAACTTTCATTTTATAAAACTGAAGAAAATCCACATCACCCTCGCTCAAACGAATTCATGAGATCAGGTTGATACCCTAATGATGATGTACTGTGATTTCTGGCCAACTCCACTTGTGTTTTCACATTTTGTCTGACATGTCCTCAGCTTCTATCTCCACAAACCCTCACTCCCTCCTACTCCTTCTCTTCATCACTACTAACAAACACCACACCAGCCAGTCTCTCTGTTCTTCGACCCTGGGGCTGTGCAGAGGAGTGTCAGAGCAGACAAGAGAGGGAAAGGGATACATAAAAAGTGAGAGGGAGCAGAAGGAAGGAAGAGTGGAAGAGAAAGACAGAGAATGAGAGAGAGAGAGAGAGAGAGATGCTACATTTTGATGGATTGCAGATAAAGAGGCTACATAGAAACAGTGCAGTCCAACACAAAGATTGGACAGATATTAAGAATGTGCTTCCTGTATTGCCCATCGTTTAAAAGCTAGACCCATTAGATTACATGTATCTTGTTATTAGATTTCCATTCAATAGGATGTTCTCCTTCCATGTCACCATGCTGCAGAAGACACAGTGTCCCCTGTGTGTCATAATTTTCCTCTATCCTTTCCTTTCTTTATAGATTTTTTTCCCCAGGAAACACATTTGTTATATCTGTTTGTATTATTTTTCTATTGCATATATATGTTTTTAATTAGATATATGTGAATTAAAAACAGATTTTACTACAATTAGTTAGATGATAAAGTATGAATAAACATCAGATCTATATGGGCCCAAAAATGTATACACACTTCAACAGTCTATGTCTTTTTTTTTTTTTTAATTGTAAAGATGACGGTAGTCAAACCATTGTTGATCCTATCATGTAACCATGTATTTTTTTTTAGTCTATAAATTTTTCATATTGAAATGTGTGAGACTCTATGTGTCTCTATTAATCTAAGTGTATTTGTGCAAGAGCATAATAAAAAAAAATAGTAATAGACAAAATCAACCTCAGATGAACAACAAAATATAACTTTTTTCACTGTGCCATTATTTATTAACAAAAATGAGACAAAAAAAAACAAACATGCGTGACCTTAAGAGGTCTGTGCACATGCGAATTCCCAAAAATCTCAATGAACTGAAGTAACATTATAAAGAAGAATGAGCCAAAATTCCTCCACTATGATATGACAGTCTGATAAAGTCATACAGGAAACAATTACTCATCAAGTTATTGATACTAAAGGTGGATCTACAAGCTATTGAATCATGGGGGTACTTAGTGTTGCACGCATGTCTTTTTGGCTTCATTTGTGTTAAATAAATAATGGCACGGTGAAAAGGTTATGTTGCTGTTGTCTGTTGTTTTTGCACAATAAAGACTATTCTTATTTTACCATACAAATACAAACATTCTTAAATTATTTAAAAACACTCACATTTTAGTTGGTAACTCTTAGGTCATGTATGTCACAACAATACAATCAAAATAGAATGTGATTTTCTATGCGCAGTAGAGAAATGACAATTTCATTGATTAAAATGAATACAAAACATTCCTTTTAATTATTAACAGATTGTTTTTATCCATTTATAGCACAAGATTTCATGTTATTTTACTAGGTACTTTATAAAGGTACTAGGTTTACTAGGTATTTAGTTTTGTAGTTCCACATACTGTATATCTATCCTGTACATACATCACAATACACATAAAACCTTAATATTTGTCTCCTCCATTAAGTGTGATTTTTTTTGTTTGTTTGTTTGTTTGTTGTTTTTTGTCCATTGGGTATTTTGTGACACTTTCTTATCCGAGTATGCAACAAACCAATGTTTTGTGCAAGCTATAAAAATTGTACATTTACATTTTCCCAAAACTTTTTCAACTTTTTTTTCAGTGTTTGCAGTAGTTTAAAAATAATAACGAAGAATGTGACTAAATAGAATGTTTTAGGGAATCTAGAATGGTTACTGGTACATCTTTATAGTACAAGTGCCAGAAATTTAACAGGCATTAGGACTTGACAAGAACTCCATAAAGCAGAAAATGTGCAAATAATCATTCATATTTTAGTCTATATGAAGTGCTATGTTGTTTAAATAGCGTAGGTAGCTTCAAATAAAATGTGAATCAACAGTAATTGATTTAATTGCTCCGTGTTGTTTAACAGTCATGCCTATAGTTGGTCATGAAAAATAGACACACATCATGTTGTGTTGACTTGCACAATAAAACCGCGGTCACAGATAGAATTTATACTGTTTTATTATATGTTGTTGTACTGTGCATTTTCATGCAATGTGCTGGTGTGTTTGTTGTTGTACATCACTGTGTATCTCCATATCTAGAAGTGTGTAAGGAGATGTATTCCCAGGGCTGATAGTTATAATGTTTCTGGGGGTGATGGGAGGAACTTGAAAGCCCTGTGCTGCCCAAATCAAAACTAACAAGGAAATGATGGGGGCTCCTTTATCTCCTCACCTGCCTGGGGGAAAAGGAGGGGGGGTAAGAGAGGGAGATTGGGCAAAAGTAGTGGGGGGTGGACTGGCTTCCTCTTTGATTTGTAAAAAATGCATTACCTCCGAAATCAAACGGAAAATTACTGAGTGGGAGTGAGAAAGAGAGATAGTGAGAGAGAGAGCGAGAGATGTTGTGTGTTAGGTCTGTAGCCAAGGTGGTACAAGTATAACAAAATTTTCACTTGTGCAAGAGAATATTAAATGCTTTAAGTTAAAGTACAGCTTAATTTTGTACTATCAAATGTGTGGTGGTTGAGTGAGTACAAATATAGGACAAAACCTATATCTCAAATCAAACTCATTTTGTCATCAATTTGTTATCTTAGTGCATATTAGTGGTGTAATAGGACACATAGAGTTTTCCTCTGAAGGTGATGAACATGAGTGGCAGTTTGAAAATTTGCAGTTATTTGCTCTTCTAAGCGTCTAGGAGGCAGCATGTGTAAACCTTCAAACTTTCCAGTTGACGGCTGTCATAATTATAAAGGAGAGCTGGCTGGTGGGTGGGTGTGTTTAAGAAAATTTGTGAGTTCCCAATTAGTTTTAACCCTTAAAACTCAAGGTCCGTGCCTTCAACACTGCATAGGTCAACGACGATAAAAAAAAAAAGAATAATAATAAAAAAAGAATATGTGTGTGTGTGTGTGTGTGTGTGTGTGCTTACATGGAAGCCTTGCCAGTGTGAGTTAATGGGGAGGCTTCAGATATCAATCTGCGCATTTGGGTTTCAAATATGCCAGGTATAATGAAAGTTATCCATATTTTTATAACGTGTACATTTTACCATTGGCGGAATGTGGGAATAACGTTGCAAATTTAGTCTCAAAATGAGCATTTTTTATTGGTTCATAGAAACAACAACCATGAAAACTAATAATTATATGTATCAGTGCTGAAAAAGGAATATGTCACTCTATACTGCACAATGCTGAGCTCTGTGTGCAATATGTTTATTAAAAAAACAACAAAACAAAAATGACTAAAATGCTCTTGGTTTTAAAAGCTACAGTATAGTATGAGCAATGAGACAACCGTAATTCCTTGGAATCTTTTAAAAAAATATTTTTGGAATTTTTTTCTTGCTTCCCACTATGATGATCTAATATCATAATAAGTGTGATCCATCCATCCATCCATCCATCCAAGAAGCTTTGTAGTCCAATAAGGGTCAGTGGAGGCCAATGGTGACCATTGTATTTATTCCCATTGTGGAAGGACCTCCAGTCAATATTGATATATATTGGGGTTGTGGGAGGCAACCGGAGAACCCGGAGGAAACCCACCAAGCACGGGGAGAACATGCAAACTCCATGCACACAGACCCAGAGGCGGGAATCGAACCCTGACTCTGGAGGTGAAAGGTGACAGTGCTAACTGTCACCAAGCCATCGTGCCGCCAATAAGTATGATATTTATATACAATATAAGTATGATATAATAATTGATAGGTATGAAATAATAAGAGTAATTGCCAGTAAAGAAAGATGACCAAACAATACTTTCTGTAAATAAAAAGAAACTTAACAGTTCTAGAAATAAAACAGATGGTTCAACATAATCTGGAAGCCATCATTATGAAGTACAAAAAGAGCATGTAGAACACTAGAATAATATAATAAGACAAGAGAGAGAAATTACAAACCTGTATCACTCTTAAAGAACAGTTAAGGACAAAAAATGAAGAAACAAATATGTTAAGCCACCTGTCTGCCAATAGAACTGTCTTCTTGAATGGTTGGCTGAAGAACTAAGAAGTAGGTTATAACAAAGACAAGAAGAAAAATAGCATGTTTGGTTTTGAATGTATGCATAAGCAGACAGTGTAGATCGTCTTGATTTTCATTTTGATTTTCATTTTGATTTCAGTGTCGGACCATAAGAATGATAATAATATTGTGAAAATGTCAAAATCTCAAGATACCATTTTCAAATTATGCTCAGAAAATAAAAACACACACAAAAAACTTTGTTTTTCCAAGCAGTTATTAGCATGTACTATATATAACTATTTATTTCTTATTATTAGAGTAATATATTTAGGGTTTCTAGAAATACTGAAAATATATATAAATTTCTTCATACACCTTATTATTTGGATCTAGATTGCAACAAACCTGTCCACACACTCATTCACTCACACCTATGGGAACTTACCATAATCAGTCCATGTTTGGAATGTTTTTGGGAGGTAGGAAGAAAGTAGAGAACTCAGTGGAGACCATGAGCATGAACATGGAGAGAACGGCTAAAACTCCATACAGTTGGTAGCCCAAGCTAAGGATTGATTCACAGACCCTGGAGGTGTGGGGTTGCACCACCAAGTTGCCTGGATAAATACAGTGTATATAAGCTGCGTATATGAGAAACTGTACCGCATTAGATATATTTATATAGAAGATATTAAAACTTTATAACAAAGTATGCAAAGTGAAAAGAATTGCAGGATAATAACTTAAAGAAAGTGTGATAATAACAATTGGATAATTGGTATAAAGGAGAAGAAACATGTGTCAGAAGAAAAAAGTGAAAGAGGAATTGAAGATGAATTCCAAAAACATTAAATAAAAAAAAAACAGATCAGAAAGCAAGACGAGAAAGTAGAGAGGAGCAAGTAACTGAGTAACTGGACAGTTCTAAGACTAAAGGCGAGAGAGAGAGAGTGTGTGTGTGTGTGTGTGTCTGTGTGCACAGATGCATTGAGTGCATGGAAGAGAGAAGTGCCTGGAGTTAGCAATAATAATTTATACAAACACACCTTAATAATTCACGTTCCATTTCAATGCTGGAGGGAAGATCCAAAATTCACAGAGCATAATTAAATAGAGTAGTAGAAGAGACGAGGGAAGAGAGAGAGAGAGAGAAAGAGAGAGAGAGGACTGAGGCAGTGAGGGAGAGACTAGCATTAAAGGTATCGTGTACTGATGTTTTTTTCTTCCACCCCAGCATGGTAAAACCACCTTTATAATATTGCGACATCCAGAATAAGAATGAATTTCCCCAGTTATACACTCATTGTTGCTTTGAGAATTCTTCTGATCCCAATACAACAGTCTGCCTTTAGAGGTGCTAAAAAATAAATAAATAAATAAAAAGTATGCATGGCTGATTGGTTGAACAGCCTCCCAGGTTGGTCCCACATCATAGTTATAGACATATATACAACAGAGGATCCTTGGACTCCATCTCTTTGTAAAGTAAAGCTCAGTGATCTGACACTTGCCTGTCGGGGTTAGCCTTCAGCACTTTTACGATATGAAATGAATATGTTTCAAAGGCCACAGGAATGACATCTTATGGTTCAGAACAATGGATACTGAGCTTTGAGTACCGCAGCTGTGAAAAGTACGGTTGTGTAAAATCATATGTTACTGTGAAAATTAAAGATATTAAAGCTGTATAGTTACTAGTACTGTTAGTTATTACATAATGTATATGTGTGTGTGTATGTGTTTGCACGCAGGTGCAGTGAAGGCATGGACTGTAATTGTGTTAGTGACCTGCTCCTCACTCCACCTGTCCCAGCCCTGTGGACACCAGGTGAGCAAAAGTCCACTATGTTCACTTAAAAATCAATGATGTTTACTGTGGCCAAAGTGTTTAGTATTTACATAATAAAGAAAAAATAACAAAGACTATTTTATTGCTAAATATTATTTTTATGCTTACTACTCAATGCTTGTTTTAGAGTTTGAAACCCAACCCCTTATGTGTATATGATATTTAGACAGCTCTACCCCTTAGCAAGCATTAAAAAAACCAACAGGTCTCATCCATGTTCTCTACTTTTTCTTCCCTTGCTTTCCTCAGGCTTTGCCTTTCCAGACTGGGCCTATAAGCCAGAATCTAGCCCTGGCTCCAGGCAGATCCAGCTGTGGCATTTCATCCTGGAGCTGCTGCAGAAGGAGGAATACCAGGGGGTGATTGCCTGGCAGGGAGACTATGGCGAATTTGTGATCAAAGACCCGGATGAAGTGGCAAGACTCTGGGGGATTCGCAAGTGCAAGCCTCACATGAACTACGACAAGCTTAGTCGTGCACTAAGGTGGGCTTTCTCAGTGTGTAGGTTTAATATGTGTGTGTGTGTGTGTGTGTATAGACGTAGGGAAAAAAACTTGGTGTACTTCACTGAACTTTTACTACATACAGTCATTGGCCACTTTAATAGGAATACCGTTTTCTTGCACATTCTTGGTGGTATATTATAGATTTTGACAACTTCATGCACAATAGTATGCAGAATTGCATACAAAATGGTACAAAAAAAATCTAGTGACTGCAAGCTTTTTTTCTCCTTTTTTTTGGTAGAAATATCTTAATGATATTTCAGAATGATATCATATTGAAAAAGGAAAAAGTGTATTTTTACATAAAATGTACATTTGTAATTGTAGCAAGGTGAAGTTTGTTAAACATTGTTAAGGGTAACAAAGAGTTACCCTTTGTTGTCAAATTATTTTTTTATTTGCTGGTATACCTATCCAATGATAACCTGCTTGCTAAAGAAAAATATTAAATAAAAAAAAAATATATAAAATACAGTCTAACTAACTGTATCTAGTTATAGCATTGATCATTCTCAGCTTTTTATTAACATTATAAAAACATACATTTTACATAGAAATTTAGTATCGGGTTTAACATTTTATATTGTAAAATTACTTCATTATGTCATGCTTACACAAAAACAAGCAAATAAACAACAGGATGGATAGATGACTGCTTTCCTAGTCATTTATTCAGTGTAAGTGGCCTGTACATGACTTGATCATACAAACAGTCAATTCTCATCAATTAGCACAAAGTAAAGTTTTAGGTTAATTTATTTAGTTTACTTCAATTACATTTTGTATTTATCTAATGGGAGTTAACCATTAACTAATAATAGATAGATAGATAGACAGACAGACAGAGAGAAATCTTTTCTTTACTCAATCTCAAAGCCACTATTAGTTTCTTGTTTTAGATTTGCTCTCAAATGTTATTTTTTAACAGGAAGGTGTGGAAAATGTAACTATTACAACTAACCCATAAATTTGGTGCTGTTCCTTGTTTGGGATGTTACAGTTCAGTCTCAGTAGGATTGGGCAAGTCTAAAACATGCAAAAGCTATTACTAACCTGCTCTCATAGTAAACTGTGATATAATGACAAACACCCCAGTTAAAATTTGGTAATAACAGATGTAGCAAGAATTTCAGAAATTACGTTACGTTAAATGACAATCATCAGTCTCCATACAACATTACATGAGAACTTTACATTTTAATTATGACAAGCTGGTTTAAAATTTAAATCACGTTATTACATGGACTCTCTTTTTAATTTGAACTGATCCTAGGTTACACGAGTATGTATTTTGCCATTTGTTATATACAGTACATATTTGCATGTATATTTATTTTTAAACATTCAGCTTTGGGCAGGATATGTCAGTAGGAATAAGCAGGTCAGATTGATCCTTATAGCATGTATTATTTGTTGTATAACGGTTTAATTCACAAACCCAAACTTTCACTGGATTTAACACATAAATTATGAATTATTTTCCATATCAAACCAACAGCAATCATTTTTTTTGCATATTTAAATTATTTCCCAGACACTTCCATCTTTCAGGCTTTTTTTCTTCCCATTCTCCATCAACCCTCTTCACCCCCTCCCCCTGCTTTGTCTGTAATACACACTGTCATGGCGGGTAATTGTTATGAATTGGTGCAGGCCATAATTGGCCTCTTTGATTAGCCTATTCTAATTGCTCAATTAAGGGACAGTGCTCAATTGCCATGCAAGCAAAGCGTACAAATCACTGGTGTGGCAGGTTGCATTATGTGCACTTGTGTAGCCTACTGAGTGGAGTAGAATGAACCCAACCATAAATAACTTTGATATTTGAGAAGGGGTAGAGCAAGGCAAGGTAGTAAAACCAAAATATGAATGTTTTTGCAATATACTAAATATACAATGCAAAATGACCTGAAAATGTACATCATTGTATTTTAGAAACAAAAAAAGCCTAAATTAATGAAGTGGGAAAAAACAAAAACTGGATGTCACTTACTGTAAGTTCCTGTCACTCAAACTCAGGCTGTGTTTCTGAAAAGAACTAAAATTCAACCTGTCCCAAAAGTCCTCATACCTAAAGTAAATTAACAACATTTAGTAAAATATTTTCCAAAATATTTTTTTTTCACATAGCCTTTAAGGGTGCTTTTGACAAGAAAAAGGCTTTTTTGGGAAGCTGTTACAAGCATTCATTTTAGGACAATTAGTATTACATTTATATTTTCTAGAGCACATGGTTAAAATGATTAAGTTTTGTATGTTTCAAAATATCCATTCATTGATTGAAATAAACAGGATTTTGTTTTTTGGTTTGGTTTTGGTTTCGCATAACATCATTCTGTATGTTATTGCAATATCATATATAATATTGGTTATGTGTACCAAAAAAAAGAAAAAGTCCAAATCCTCAGAATAAACATGAAAATGTATGTTTTTCTGCCTTTAAGTGTATAATTTTTACAATTTTCACTAACGATACTTACCCTCTTATTTTTTTTATCACCTCTCATTTTCCTGATTCTTATATCTCTTATATCTGTATGCTGTTTACTCTGTTTCATGTTCCAGGTACTACTACAACAAGCGTATTTTGCACAAAACCAAAGGAAAGCGGTTCACCTACAAATTTAACTTCAGTAAGGTGGTTCTGGTAAACTATCCGCTGTTAGACATGGCCAGCTCTCCTTTCCTGCTAGCCCAGAACCACTTTAATGGAGGGGCAGCTACAGCAGACTGCAGCCCTGTGACTCCAGAGGTATGTGAGAATTGGTAGATGACTTTTACTGATATAATGATAAACCATTACCTCTTTGTATGCCCAAAATAAAAATGTCTTTTTGGGACCGCTGTTGTCCATTTGCTGTATTTGCATATTATAATCCAATTATTTGTATACAGTGCATACATCAATCTGGTGCAGCTTGTCAGTTAAAGAGTGTTGTAGAAAATAAAACCAAATTCTTATTGGGCTACTTTATGATAATATGATAATACCCACATGATAAAAATAAATAAATAAAACGCTTGTTGCCAAAAACTGCTAAAACTATTTAAAGACTTTGCAAACAAAATTGTCCAAAAAAAGGTATATATATATATATATATATATATATATATATTAAAATTTTATTTCAGTCATTTCTGGTAATTTGCAAATAAGAATTTACAAAACTTTTTAAATAGGGATATTGTGTGAAAGATATCTAGAGAATGTCAGAAAGAGAAAAGGAATGGGGGGGGGCAAGAAAGTAAGGCGAAGGAGAAAGAAGAAAGAAAAGTGGGAGTTAAGTGGCCTTAAAACCAAAGAAACTATTATCCCCTTCGTCTTATTCTCACCTTGGCTGGTGTATTCATTGATGGTATTGACCTAAAAAAAACAAAGAATATAAGAAATTAAAGAAGAAAGAGAATATTAGATCAGTTCGCCAATGAATACGGGATGGTGTGACAGATATTTTTGATCACTGGATTATGGTGGAAAAAAAGTTGTCTAAGAACTATAGGAGAGTTAATGAAGAAAAAACTTTTCTACATTTGGTTTCTGCCTTTACTTTCCCCCCCTTGCTTTCCTTCACCTGTTCTCACCTGCCTCTTTTGTTCATTCCTCTTTACTTTTAATCTCTCAGACCTTGCAGTCTTTATTTCCTCGGTTGCCTGATTCTGCCCGTGGAACTACTCTGTTTGACCGTGCCACAGGAGCCCCAGAGGGGGACAAGCTCAGACTGGATGCTTTTCCATTCCTTGGTTCAGGTGAGTGAGAAACACATAGGAAGAAAATAATAATGCAGTATAGAGTGGGACAGACTAGATTTTTTTTTTATTACTGTGAACCCTGTATCATTAAAAATATACAACTGAAAATACATACAATTCATTATGAATGTAAGCATGATAATAAAAAATATAAATTTATTTGTAACAGTTTTACAATCTCTAGTGTTTTATACAATATCTATAAATCTAGTGTTTTTTCTCACAAAATTACAGCTCTGGCTTTGGTTTAAATAATAATAATAATAATAATAATAATAGGTATATTATTATTATTATTATTATTATATAAGGTCTGAATATTATTATTATTATTATTATTATTATTATAGTAGTGGTAGTATACATTCAAACCCAATGCTGAGTTATAAAGTAGTGAGAAAAAGTTCCAATATATCTGGGTTTATATACATATCTTGTCATGTATATAAATGTACAGTACAATAAATCTTATGGAAATTAGATTTTAAGAATTTTACAATTTGCATTCAAGTCTAATCTGTCTAATCACATTATTTATAATATTCTGTTAATACATTATAACTAAAATTAATAGAATATAGTTTTTGTAAATACTAGTTAATTAAATGAACAGTTTCACTAAAGAATATTAAAATAAAATGCTTTTAAAGCTCAGACACCAATGTAATATAAAATAATTATTAGTTAATTAGATAAGAAATCCAAATAGTTTGGGTCCAAATATATCAATCTTTATTTTTTAACAGTGTTCTTTTTCTTTCAACAAACCAGTTTATTATGTTTTAAGATAAGTAATAATGAAAGAAAAAATATATATAATGGATTAATCACAAAGGCCAAATTAAAATCAGCATCATTAAATCAAGTTTGTGTTAAGTCTTCTGATGAAAGACATTTGCCTTTCCCCAATGCTCAGAGGTGAGTCGATCTGTGTGTCCGATCTCCTCCTTCTCCACCTCACAGAAGCTCTAATTTATATTTGATTAGATGAAAGATGCTGGACATCAAATACAAGATATTGATTGATACTGGATTTACTGAATTTGATATACTGAATTAGAATTCTAGGTCGGGGACATTGGCTAAAATGTCACCCTGACCATCTCTAGAATAAACATGCTTTTCTTACTTTATTGTTTATAGGTAGAAATTATATTTCACTTAATTGATATAAAGAAATATACAAATTCTAAGTAAATGTCTATTTTAATTAATAAAGCTTCTTATAAACGTAGTAGAACTTTTTTATGTCATATCAAAGAAATGAAATGTAAGAGGCGGAGGGATTTTTGCCTTTTTCTTTAAGCTGATGTCCTGATTGATCTCATAACCTGATGCAAAGTGTAAAAGAATGTCAATGGAGAAGTTGAAAGAAAAGCTACTACAAACCGCACTTATCCTTTTAGCCTGTAACTTTATATACAGTATGGCTTGTGCAGTCTTTCTGTTGTTCTGTGAGGTATGGGAATAATTTATGGAAGTACAAAAAATAAATATCTAAAATAAATATCTGCACTGGAAGAGGAGGTGCTGTTTTATGTTCCAGTCATTAAGGAGACTTGTATCCCGATTTGATCTGAGGCATTCGTTTGTCATGTTAATGTTAGTTTACATTTGCATTTTAGTAGACGCATTTGAATTTCAAAGGGTACGATTCAGCATAGAGGTCATCAAACTGTCAGTGTATGTACACAGCTTTGTCTCTAGTCCATATGCGCTTCAAAGTGTCGGTGCATCAGAATGTGTGTGTTGGTGTGGAGCACGTGTGTGTGTTTTTGTGTGTATGTGTACGTACCTATCCACCCCAACTTGCCCTCCCTTACTTTGTTTATCCTCAGGTCCTATTCCTTCCTCCTCCCCTTTTTAGCCTGATCTCACTCCCATGTGTCCTCCCTGTCCTAATCCCTTCCCAGGCAGGAAGGTCCTAATTGAGGGTGCAGGCTTCAGTTTGTGGCCTGTGGGCGTCCATTACTGTGTTTTCATAAGCAAGCGAGGCCTGCCTGACTGATTCAATATTCATGTGTCTGCAAGCTACTCCTGGCCCAGAACACAGAGAGACTCTAGCACTGTCAAATTAGGCCTGCATAGCAAATAACAGGAGAAAGAGAGAAAGAGAGAGAGAGAAGTCAGGAAGTGTGTGAGGATGAGCACAGTGTAAAGGGAAAGAAGGCATGAGGAAAATGTGGAAGAAGGAAAATGTAAGGTTTGCAGATGTGAAGTAATTTATCCAACAAGTGTTTTAACACAATTCAGCCGTGTAGTTTTCAACATGTTTATATCGTATAGTGTGATTTAATAGTATCATATCATATATAATTGTTAAGTTAACTTAACTGCTTAAACCAATTGCTCATCTCTTTCCACAACAGGAGCCCCCTGCTACTCCAAACCTCCATCCATGTTGGGTCCTTACCCCCGTAACCCAGCGTTTGACTACTCTTGGGGCTTCAACCCGTATCTTCCGGGGGCTTTATCCCTCAACAACTGCCCTAAACTCCCACCAGGCTCAATCTACCCCTCACACTTCTATCCAAATCCACTTCAGTCTGGCCTAGCACAGCTCCCTCATCCATTTTCCTCACTTCTGCCTCCTGGGGACACAGCGGGAACAGAGCGGGCTCAAACCGGAGGAGCCAACAGCTCAGTGGGTGGTCAGGCCCCACGATTTTGCATCCCGTCATACCCTGGTAGTTTACTTCATGGACGGACTGAGCTGGGTATTCTAGGTTCTGGCTTGAATGAGAGGGAGAGAGGAGAGAATGCTAACATTACAGGGGTAGGTGGTGGTGGACTTGGGGTGGGATTAGGATTAGGCTTGGGATCACTGGGGTTAGCGAGTGGAGGAGGCATCCAGAGTCCATCAGATCGGTGCGCGGGAATGAAACAGGACCCAGGGTCGGATTCGGAGTTGGAAATCACAGACCTGAGTGACTGTAGCTCGGAGAATGAGAACGAGCCAGACTTCCACGCGAGCCAAGGGAAGGAGAATAGGATGGGAGGCCGCCCTCACATTCCCGAAGCCAAGACCGCAGGTCTGGGGGGAACCTTACCTCAGCTCTCGTCTCTTCCTCCTTCTATATCCCCGCATCCTCTCAAAAGCCTGGTACCCCTGACTCCTCCACCACCGTCTCTTCCTACATCTCTTTCTCCTTCCCTCGTCCTGGTTGAGCGGCACAGAGAAACAGAGACTCTGAAACTTACTCATAGTTAAGATGCTTTGTTTAGATGCTGGTTATATTGAGCACTCTCTGCCTCTATCTCTTTGTCAATATACGATATATTCTCACCTTCTAAATGTCCAATTTATTTTGAATTCTTTTCAATCCAATTGATTGTTATTTTTAGTTTTTGTAATTTTCTGTTGAACTTTGTTTTGACAATTCATTTAAAATCAGAAATCCCTTTTAAGTTGAACAAAAACCTTTTATAAGTATCCGTGTCATGTTTAAGGCACTGTATTCATCCAAATATAGTAGTATCTAAATGCATTTGACTTGAAATAAAAAAATAATAATAACCTGTCATATATACCCAGAATCAAATCTAGTTCATGTGACAGATTACGAAGAATTGTCAAATAACTGCATTCTTTTTTGCCCTGATTTTAATGTGGACATTAATAACTTAATTGTCAAAAAAAATGGCTCTCAAATGTTATTCTCTTGAGATTGCTTGTAGATTCATTGTAAATTGGAATAGATCAAATTTGGCTCATAAACGTATAACATAAATAACATTTATAAATGTTCACTTTTCTATATATTTCTAATCACTCTAACGTCATTGTGGTGGAATATGAAATATGATCTTTTTTTCTTGCAGCAAATAGTAGTAATTATTTATTATTTTTTGTATTTATTCTCCTAAGTTAATTTCACATGCACATTTTCATGTTGGGTAATTTGACTGCTGAAGGTAGTTCTCTGATCTAGGTGTATTGCATAAATTCTACATGAATCTAACTATAATTTCTAAGCATTTGCATTGCACCACAATATTCAAGCAGCATAATGCAAAGCTAATTTACGATCGTGAAAAATTGTGTAAAACGATTTGAATAGCAATTCCGCCGAGTTGCGATAGAGCACTTATTTGCAT
This sequence comes from Clarias laeviceps, assembly GCA_030014305.1. Lineage (NCBI taxonomy): Eukaryota > Metazoa > Chordata > Actinopteri > Siluriformes > Clariidae > Clarias > Clarias laeviceps. Next base: position 8,690,385 of record JAQMYJ010000019.1, on the reverse strand, counting down.
TCGTTTGCGCTGTGCTTGACAGCTTGCAATGGAAACCATATAAGACACAGACATCTAGTGGTGAGATGGGATTTTTACATTGTATATGAATGTAATTTTGCTCTTTTTTTTTTTTTTAAGAAATTATTTCTGTCCCCAAATATCTGTGAGATTTTACCAATTTGTTCCCTTGTACATTGTTCATGTTCATGCAGTGCTAGAATGTCTTATTTTAAATAGCTATAATATGTTTTTGTGCTATAGAAAGAAGAGATTGAGTAAGAAAGTGCTTAAAATTGCACCAATATATTTTATTATTGAATATAAAACATTTAATTTGTATTATTACTATTACATGAGATTGATGTACTGGTTGGATTTAATTCTGTATTTAAATGAAAATAGACACTTAGGACAACTATAGTTGCATAAGGACTCAGAGCTACTTAAAAATAATTCTTGTTTCCTGTGGTTTATATGTGAACAGAAATGAGGGGAAAAAAACAGAAAATGTAAAACATCTTAACTCCCACTAGTTATATTCTTCAGTCATTTTTGCCAATATCTAAGAATGAGTCTATAGAGGAAGATTAGAATTCCACCGGTACTTTTTAATAGTTTATATTCACCAAGCGATAATTTGCAGTAATGTTAGTAATATTGGGGTTTTGCACTTTTACTGGGACAAAAAATATTTTGCCTAATGTTTATTTATATTGATATTCGCAGATAAGAACTTGAAATATGGTGACTAAACCTTTTGAATGTCGGTGCATTGAATGGCGGAAAAATGCTTCGTTTAAGCAAACCATGCAATATGTAAAAAGGATAGACCATGAAGTCATTGCAAAAGTTTTCTCAGAAGACAAACTCAAGATATTTGCATATTTGCATAGTTTACACAAAATTAATTTGCCTAGTTACATTTCAAAACTTACATCGGTGTATTATATGAAGCTACCAGTGTACATAGACTTTCCTTTGTATATTTGTGTGTACACATGAAAACGAAAAAAAAGAGGCATTTTCTTCACAGTACGGTTTATTTGTTGTTTGTATAATTGTAAAACTGAAAAAAAAAAATGGGAAGAAAACAGAGATTAAAAATATCTTTAAAAGCAATAAACATTATCCTGGAGGTGTGACTGAGATGTGATTGTGAGAGATTTCAGATTTGTCTTATGTACAGTTTAATATTGTATGAAATTGGGGAGAAGAAATAATACAGTTCAAGATTACCACATGACATTACTTTGTATTTCTTTCATTCTGGAAATGCTTAAAACATTATGACATACTGCAAGCTATCTGTTTAACATGTATGTTGGCCACACACAGGCAAGAGCTCTATATACTACACCTCATCACGTCTCAGTGTTCGCAATGATTATGTTCATTGTGATGCCTCTAGTTACAGAGTGTAAATGTCACTTAATCAATATGCATATGAGACCTTTCAATTATTGAAAGCATTTGCACAACAGTTACCAGCTGTTCTTTGGTGAAACAGATTTTTGCTAACATTCATGTACAGATTCAGATGGCTTTTCATTCATCAATTCATTCAACTTCTATAGTGCTTATCCTGTACAGGGTTGCGGGGGTCCTGGAGACTTTGGGCATGAGGCAGGGTACACCCTGGAGAGGCTGCCAATCCATCACCTGGCACACATACACACACAATTTAGGAATGCCAATTAACATACTCTGCTAGTCCATGAACTGTGGGAGGAAACTGGAGTACCCAGAGGAAACACACCAGGCATGGGGAGAACATGCAAACTCCACTCACACGGACTCGAGGCAGGAATCGAACCCATTGGAGGTGCGCGACCACCGGGCTAACCATAACATGCTATGTCTATTATATTTTCAAAAGGAACAATGATATGATAAATTATTATTATTCAAAATAGCAAGCTGCTTTAATATATAAAAAATATATCTCTACAGATTTTTCTAAAACCAAGAGGATGTTTAAGTATATGAGGTGCACCAATCAGCCATAACATTATGACCATTGACAGGTGAACTAAATAACATCACCAGCTATTAAAACAGCAAACTGGTGACAGGATCGAAGTCACCCAAGGCCCATCCATGCCCATCCTGTCCGATCTCACAGAAAAACAATAATAAAGCAAAAATTGCAGAAAATAGTCAATGCTGGCCACAATATAAAGGCACCAGAACACCCAAGGCGTAACCCAATCACTCAATGCACCATGGACTTCCATGCACAGAGCCCAGCAGGCAAACAGCCCAAGACTGCTGACTGGGCCACCAAATTCCTCAGATCCCAATCCGATCCACACAGGCCCCACCCCATAACCGACAGCGTGCAAAGGATCCGCTGCCACATCCCAGTGCCAGACACCACAGCACAACCCCAGAGGATATGCAGAGCCACGCCCCAAGGGGCAGAGCCATCACCAGGACACTAGGCTTTAATGTTATGCCTGATCAGTGTGTGTGTGTGTGTGTGTGTGTGAGACAGAGAGAGAGAGAGAGACATATTTTATCCAGCCTGTAGCTAAACAGGTCATTCATATGAAGCATCTTATTGTTGGTTAACAACTTAAACATACCAAAACAAATCTACACTAACCATCCCAAAATAAACACAGTAATACATCGTCGAAACTTTTTGCCACGCTCACATGGCAAAAAACTAGGTTGTCACATGGTGATGTCACATGTTTTTGCGAGTGTACTTAGCTTAGGCATGTTTGCATATTTTCAATTCCATCACTTTTATTTGCATAACACTGCCAACAGCACACACAGAAATCCACATGTACTGTATATTGTTCATTTTAATCCTTCATGAGGAGAAGCGACAGCGGCTATTAAAACCTTCTTGAGATGACATGAGGAAAAAAGAGACAAAACAAAAATGTGATTCCACTGAAATTGCATTTATAGGTGATAAATAATTTAAATACTTTATGACATAATTTTTTTTCTTTCTGTAAGTTTAACATACTTTAATATAGGCATTTTGGTCTTGTTAAACGAAACATGCATCTATTTGGAAAGATCAGTCAGTACAATATTGTTACTTTTGTTATGTGCTACTCGTAGCAATCCTTGAAAACAGACTACTGTGTAAGCTAAGCCAATCAGTGTTGTAAGATTTTACATGATAATTTTTTTTTAAGTGTTCAAGATATTGCTCTCATTTTCCCTGAAGCCTTTATCCTTCACAGTAAGAACTCCCCACTGTAGTAGTAAGAAAATAGTCATTTAGAGTAGATTTGGTGCATCTCTAGGCAATGACTAAAAACGAGATGCTACATAGTATAAGAATCACATTGAGCCTTTCAGTCAGTTTCACACTACTAAGACAGCGCTGGTTAAAGTAGTAAATTACATACTACTGTACTTGCCTTTACTAAGAGGTGTAATATTTCTGGTTTTACTGGAATTTACTACATCATTAAAGAACACACATTCTGATAGATAGATAGATAGATAGATAGATAGATAGATAGATAGATAGATAGATAGATAGATAGATAGAATATAACATTTTGTGGCATTTAATGAAAAATGTTTCTGCCTCGTGTCATATTTATATGACATCAACAATCTGTAAGCATTTATCGATTTATCGTGACCTCCCCATTCATGCAATTTGGTGTTCCTCAAGGGTCTGTTCTAAGCCTACTTTTTTTTCCTACATCACTGATCTCTTAGAGCAGTTTTATTTCTTACCATGGTATGATTTTTTCAATTATTTCCTGATGCAACTGCTACACAGCTGTATGTTCAACAAATCCAAATGACAGATACCAGCCTAAAAAGGTTTAGCAATACTGGATGCTGAGTAACTTCCCACTAATTAATTATGACATGACAAAATCTATTTTGCTAGAGCCAGCAAGCCTTCAAATTAAGCATGAGCTCTCGATGTCCTTTCAGTTGCATCATCGAGAACAGCAAAAGAAGTTGTGTGATTATTGACTCCAGTTTTAAGCACATGTTAAGAAAGCTGTTGAGAAAAAATGCCTTCAGAAATAATAAAAATTAAACATTTTCTACAGAAAAATAATAAAGTTCAGTAGCCAAAAACAGATGAAATTAAATTCAGTATTTTGTATAACAACCTTTTGCTTTTTAAAATTGCATTAATAATCTCCATTATACTTTATATAATTTTATAAGAAATAAAAAAAATTATGTTCTGTTCTTATTCTCTCTCTTTTGTATAGCTAGACCTACCAGAGTCCCTGCCTGAACAAAGGTATATAAACCATTTTAAACTACTTTACGATCAGAACATACTTAATAATCTGTTCACTCGTACACAGATCCAGACACTACTGCCAAATTTCTGATCAAACAGTGGACAGAATATTGCATACTTTAGTATTATCATAGTTTTATAGCAAATTTGGTTCAAATATAGGGTATTGTCATCCAAATTGAAAAGGAACACATGCAAAATACATGGAATTCAATGCAAAATTGCATCACACCATGTAGGACTTAAAAAGAAAAAAGGGCAATGAGTGCCCTCTACAGGCAGGATATCAAATCTGCAATGATATAAAGAACATCTAACCCTGGTCCTGGAGTAGAAGGTGCATCTGCCCTGCCCTGCACCTATTCCAGGTTATATGTGTGTGTGTGTGTGTGTGTGTGTGTGTGTGTGTGTGTGTGTGTGCACGCATGTGCATGCTGTTGTGCCCATTGTTGCAGCTCTACTGTCACTTTAATAAACCTGGAGATGAATAAATACATAAAAGACTACAAAGACAAAATGATGCACTTCATCCTGAAGCAAATTGTTCATAAGTGAAGCAGACACCTGCTTGCTATTCACCATTTCTTTCATGATTAATTTCAATCTGCTCATTAAACTCATTGAAATGTTGGCTGAGGATGAATTATTGGATGCTCATCTGGGAAAATGGACAGCTGTTAAGCCCTCAAGAGACATAGAAGACCAGCCAGGTCTGACCACACACGATAGTAATTCACACCACTGTCAGTTATTTTAATGCTCTTTGTTGCTGTGATCCATCATTGTCTTATATTTTTTGGAGTTATTTATTTGATATAAACAAGTTATTTATTTTCTATCCTCTTCTCTTCTCCCATCACAGCTACATGTAGTTTTAAAACTGTCTTGTAATATTTAGTTACAAATATGAGTCATAAATCAATAGGAAAACAAATAAATACAACAGCTCAATAATGCATTAAACAAATGGCTTAATTATACTTCAAATACATGGAGTCATAATAAATTAAACATAGTGATTATGGAGCTAGTTTGCACAAGTTTCACAGAACCTGTAATACATATTACTGTGTGCTTTTGGGCGTCAACTCAATTCAATCCATTTAAATTTTATGACAATAGCAAGAAACCTTGAGAGGAAGCAGACTCAACAGGGATCCCATCCTCATTTGGGGATATCAGATAGACCGTAACAGGGACGTACTGTGTGCTACAAGGCTGAAAGTTCAGTCTAACAAGAAAATGTTTAAATTAATATATAATCCACTTTCATTTGGAGTCAATTTGCATAAATGTGTCTATCAAATGAAATTAATCATTTTTAAATATAGCTCAGCCAAACTGGTATAGTAAACTTGCAGCTAGGTTTTGGTTCTTCAGCTCTTGGTCAGAGCTTGTTCAAAATTGTCCATGGTACTGTATATTACAATGTAATGACCACTGTGGGAAAGTCCAGCTTTTTCAGTTGTATTGACCAGCAAAAGCAGCTGCGTCCACCTTTGAGAGGCTTCTGTGTGTACATAAGGCCATTGGAATTAGATTAGATTTATAAACTCTTAATGAACAGATGTTTAAGTGAACCAAGTTGTTATGAAATCATGAAGTTCTATAAGACTTGTTTAATGTTAAAAAGCAATATATCTAGTGAAATGATGAAATGCTGCTACAGAAGAGATGTATCCTAATTTAAATACATTATTCAAACTGTGCAAAGATTGTTGCATCCTAAACAAATACTGCTATAGATCCTAATTTTAGCAGACTATTTGATTTTGTTGTTTTAAGTTGAGTTTGCTTAAAAGCGTTAGACTAGTGCATGTGAATGTATGCATCAGACATGGGATCCCACAGAGCAAAACTAAAAAGGGTTTATGAGCTAAGTTAAACATACAGTCATTTTCAAAGCATATTACGGTAAGTACTTCTTATATCTCTTAATCATATATAGTCATGTTCAGAAGTTAGTACCCCTTTTTTTATTTTTGTATTGTTGTATAAAGTTATATGTTGTTAGTCTGAGTGTTGTATTTGCCTAAAAGTAAGACCCACTATAATCAAATGATATTTATCATGTCTCCTTTACACATAGATTTAAAGGAGAGGGTATTCACTTTTGAATATGACTGTATATGATAAGAGATATCGGATATGATTAAGAGATGCATTATTAGTTTTGAGGGGTTGCTCCTGTAGCTTGACCCAAACACAACCTTACTAAGCATCAAAAAATTCATATTATATGCATGCACACAGCAGCAACTCTGCTGGAATTTCAAAAAAATAATTTACTAAAACCATTAAAAAAATATTTTCAAATATATGAAGTTCTAGGCATGTTTTTCACCATTTTTTTTTATTATTGTTCTCCATCACTATTAAAAGGAAACGTTTTATGATAAAGCCTGGGATTTCAGCAAACTTTTGTAGAAGAAAATACAAAAACATACAAATAACAGTGCCTTGGGAAAGACATTGTACTCAAATATATAGAAATCATAATAATTTGCTTACTTTGTTGAATTTTACTGATATGGCTGAAAGTTCAGATTTTTCAGTGTTTTTATCCCATAATAATAAGGATCACAAAAAGAAATCTAATATGTGAATGGGTTTTGTAGTAGCATATAGTGATGTATAATAATACACATTGTAACATAATTATATATAACATATTACACAGTTCTGGTCCATTAAAAGTACTAATATTAAGACAGTACTAATATTAAGGATAATAGTTCTGAGACATTTTACTGTTTGTATCACTCCACCTGTTGATATTACTTTTAGCAATAGTTTGTTACACTACAACCACTACTCCACTTGCTCAGGGATGGCAGTTAGTCTGTCTGTTGGCATGGTAACACAACCATCAAGTTGGGGTTTAATTTGGAATTATTTTTCAGTGACAGAGCAAACAAAATATATGTCTGTTCTGTGTCTGATTTGTTGGTTACCTGTTGTTAATTTAGTGTTTATATAACAGTTGTATAAAAGCAATATCACACTTGCAGTGTTACTTTTTTATTGAACATAAGCACAGGTGTGATTTTCTGCAGGACTTTGCATATAGCCAAATCACAGCTGTGCCAATATTCACTACAACAGCACTGAGCGATATTACTTGAAATTAGCAAAGTTTGCTTGTTCATACAGGTTTGCAAAACTGGATGAACAGTTATGGGTTGTTTTGAAAAAAATCCTTGTTTTTATGTTCTACTATTTAAATTGTAACTGAGTCCTCAGATTCCTGTTTTAACTGACAGGAGTGGAACCCAATGTACTCTTTGGCTATTGTAGCTCATCCACCTTAATGTTTTGAGTAGGGTTAACTGACAAATAAATTAGGTGACAGACAAAAAGACTGACCATCCCTTCATAGTTCAGCTTGAACCAGCCTTACTATTCTCCTCTGAGCTCTTCAATCAACAAGTCACTTCTAGTAATAAAAGTACAGATCAATGTCTTTCTTTCTTTCTTTCTTTCACTCTCTCTCTCTTTCTTTCTTTCTTTCACTCTTTCTTTCTTTCTTTCTTTTTATTTCTTTCACACTCTCTTTATTTATTTATTTTATTCTTTCTTTCTTTCCCTCTTTCTTTCTTGGACGAGCTACAAAGCCAGAGCACATTGGGTTCCACTCTTGTCAAACAAGAACAGACCCACTGAATTTGGAGAGTAGAAAATAAAAACAGGATTTTTTTTAAACAGTCTTTAAATGCCCAGTTTTGCAAATCTGTATGAACGAGCAGACTAGCTAACTTTAGCAATATCTCTCATTGCTGTTGAAGTGAATAGTGGAACAACTGTCATTGAATGTTGTGCAGGAAATCACAGCTGTGCCTATATTCTTATATTTGCTTTCTCTCTCTCTCTTTCTCTTTCCTTCTTTCTTCCTTCATTTCTTTCGCTATTCTGTGTCAACTGCAGACTGCTGTGTGTGTGTTTGTGTGGAAATCTTAGGAAATCACCAGTTTATGAAATACCTCAATCAACAGGTCAAGCACTAACAACACCACTACTATCGAAACCAATAAAATTTTTTCCTCATAATCATGGGCGTAAATCCCGGGGGGGACGGAGGAGACATGTCCCCCCCAATCCGCGGGTTGTCCCCATAAAAAAAAAAAATATATATATA
>JAQMYJ010000019.1:8662849-8681922 GCA_030014305.1 Clarias laeviceps | reverse complement strand
CCCCCAACCCCCCTACTGTTAAATGAAATTTACGCCCATGCTCATAATGATGCTTCAGTGCAAACTTTACATGACCCTCATGACCTGTTTCTTTGATGCTCTCATACTTGAGACTTTAGTTGCATAAATGAATAAATCATAAATTCTCCTGTCACCATGAAGCACGTAGAAGCGAGAATGGCTAATGTTATGCGCATGCTGTAACGCTATGTCTGTGTGCTTGTTACGCCTGTGCTGGCTAACCTGGGTGGAAGGGAACACATTTATTGTAACACACATAGGAACCAAAAGGCCAATGGTGATTTCAGGCTCGGGGTTTTCAAGGCTGATAAACAAACAGGAAGCGACGGAATGCGGAGAGTTTAAGTTTCTAAAAAAAACAACGCAAACCGTTCAAACGTGCCGAAATACAACCTGAAATACATGTTACGTGTAAGGGTTGAATAAATGACTGCGCGTTTGAAATGACAGTCGATCTCCGGGTTTAAACACGTATTATGTGGCTAGCTATCGTCAGGCTCCTTCCACTTCCGTGTACAATCCGTTTCCCCTCAGCGACCTCCTCCAACTTTTGAACAGGACATTTTAATTGGCGTCCGTCATTTTTGCGCACCGGTTTTAAGGTAAGTTTTATTGAAAAGCGCTTATTAGTATTGTATGATGATAATTTGAGCAGGTTATTTTTTTTTTTATCTCTTTGTCCGCGTTATTGTGTTTGCTCAGAATATCTTAGTTACTCGAGCGCTTTAGCTTTTTGCCTGCGACTAGCGCGAGGAATGTTTGGTTACAGTGTAGAGTCGGGGGAAAAAAGAAATGTTTATAATTGTTTCTTTTCACTTCAAACACAATGTAACATGGATAGATACAGTGGAATAAAGTGACATTTCTGGGTTAACGCGCTGAACAAAAATACAAAAAGAAGAATACATATATGAGTATATACAGTAATATGCTAAAATAATTACACTTAAATACTGTTATCCTGCATGAACTGCACACACATCAGTCTTTTCTCCGAGGTCTGTGCTTAGCACACATTTTCATCAGATTCATTCACATGATCCAGTCACCAAGTGATCATCAAAAGTAACATGCTTCTGCATTTTTAGTATTTTTTTCAGGGCTCATTAATAAACTCACTTCAACTTTTAATTCCCACAAACCTCACTCAAGTCTCACAAACTGTGCAAGTCATATTTAGGACTACTATGAGAGGAGGTCTGAAAAGAAACTAATCTGGTATCAGTGTTAAGGTTCCCTTTAATACAAAGAAGAAGGGGAAAGAAAGAACACCAAGAACCGGTGACATTGCTACTGGATTAAGTATGAAGCCGATTGTTTGGATGGTGATCATCAAAAAAAAATTTTTTTTTTAATTTTGGTGAAATGGTTTACCTGTGTCCACAAGTCAGACAAACATTTTACATATCAGATCCATTTCAAATACTGTGGCCTAATTTATGGTTTCTTGTTACAATCCATTTGGATGATATTGATATTGAGTTCTTTGCAGATACACTCCGACCTTCTGCAAGCTTTCAGTATCTGATTTAACTGCAGCTTTTTCCTCATTGTTCAATATTGTAAGGGTATTTGTACAAGCACTGAAAGGCTTATTCACTGTTTTAGTCCACATAAAGCACTGTTGTGTTACAGTGTAGTAAGTTCTGAAACTCTGGAAAATGTGACATGTCTAAGAGGTAAGCAGTGACTGTCGGCAAAAGGGAGTAAACCTGGTCAGGGGGAAGCTTGGTGTCGTCTGTGTTAATATAGAAACTGTTTTGCTTTCAGTATGTAGGTTGAAAATAGTTTGAGTGTATAAAGTCATTAGAGATATTAGAGGAGGTGCTCCTTAAACATTAATTGGGTGTATTGGAGCTGAAGCATGAGAACAGAAGATGCTGTCACTTCCTTTTCCTGTACCAACACAATTTTTTTTTCTTCTCTTTCTTTCTCCCTTCCCCCATCTTCTGTCTGTGCCTCCCTCCGTTTCTAACAGACACACATACACACATGCATACTCAGGGGCAAGCATAGGCTTGCTGTCCCTAAAACTAACTAGTCCTTGTGTCAGTAGGAATGTCTAGTTTTTCATTATACTTCAAACAGGTTGATCTGGTTTTCAGGTTCTGTTTAATAAATTATCTAGTGCTCTCTTTGTTGTTTTCTGAAGTGATTTACACCATAATCAAAACTTTTCAATTATCCAAATTTGTCTGACGTTTAATTTTGAAGTACTTTGAAGTGAAGGTAAGACTCAGAGTTGCATAAGTTATTTTATTTTTTGTTTAGGCCAAACTAGTTTTGTTTCGAGTTTGCTGTTCAGAATGTTTCTTCACCAGTTATTTAAAATGCATTGTGTTGATCATCAGTACAAGGGGAGACCGTGAATTCCTCAAGCTCAAGAGAGTCTGTTTTAATCACTGCTGCATAGCGATATCCAGCTGTTCATGTTTGAGCCAGAGAAGACAAGGAAGAGCTCAAATCATGCCCGAGACCAACAATAAATCATTAGAGGACTAGCTGTACATACTAAAATGGTCTTCCCCAAGTAATCTGAGCCAAATAATGACACAGGAATGCAAAAAGAAAAAGAAAAAAAGCAGGATACAAACCATACAAACAGCTACACATCAGTGGTATTTGGTTTTCATTGCCATTTCTGTAGAATCATTAGTGGATTGTATTACTAGATACACACTTGTAATTGCGGTTCTGGAGTAAAAAGGCTCATTATTAGACTTGGGGAAAATTGATTCAGTTATGTTTGCTTTTTTTGTGTGAGTGGTCTTTAACATATCGTCAAACTGACTCCAAAATAGATTTTTGTTAATAGTTTTTTTTTTAATTAATATTCGTTTGCATTTGAAGTGATAAAATGTTGCTGTTCCTCTATAATCCTATAGGTGGCACTATAAATATTCACACATTGGTAGGGTGTAAATCATACCGTGCGGTAGGAACAAATTATTTGCTAAGTTTGTTAATAATAATAATTATTATATTCCATCAGTATATTTATAAAATCGTGATACTAACAGAATCTCAATACAAATCGAATCAACACCTATGTATCATCATAATATTGGATTCTTGGTGATTCCCATCTCATTATCTTCTTTGTCTATTTAATGCTGCACTTTACTTTATGGAGCAACTTTCAACGTAATTGATATATTTGATGAGCTAGGTGTGAGCTAGGAATTTGAATTTTTGCTTGAAACCTGTCAGAATTCTGGTGTGCATTCCCAGGAATGGTATGTCACATCGATCTTAAGAACAATAATTGAACAGCAATATAAATTTGGGAATTCTGCCAAAACTTTGTACAACAATGCACAATAGTTCATAACACATCAATAATTTAAGCCTTAATGGTTATTTTAATGCTTGGGGCATGACACATTCTTTTTTTCTGCAAATGATTAGGGAGAAAATAGGGCAAGGGAACTTGCATATCTGGATTTGAGGTAGAAACATTTCAAATGAATCGCACAAAGAGTCCATTGAATGTTTTCCGTTAGACTACTGTATTGTTGCTATTTTAAAGCAAGCAGAATGATTCATGCTTATTAAGAATTAAAGTGGCTAAGCAGCTTCAGAGTACTTCCACTGTACTCAAATGGGACATGATGTAATGCTTTTAAAACACCCTGCTTTCCACTATCTGGCTGGAAGGTGTGGCGCGAGCCAGCTCCTGAGTGAACGTCTCACGATCTTTCTTCTTGCCATGTGATCCATATATAACCAAATATCATTGGTTCCGCATCATCGTGCAGGAGCAGACATGGGATTACAGAGATCAGAGTAGTGTGAAAAAGCAAATAGTATATGGCCATATACAATAAATATTTAGAAGTATATTGTAGGTAACTGCGTAGAACTCGGTAAGTACGGCGAACAGTAGGAAAGGCATCAGTGTAAACCAGATGGAAGCATTGTGCAGAGCTACACACACAAGCCTTTGGGCATATTCACTGGAAAAACACTGCAACAAAACACATACCATGTGAACTGGGTGGAGGTTCAGGTCTGCGTGGCAGAAAGCAGGTATGTGCTCTGTAAAAGGGCCCTGTGTTTGAAGGCAAGGAAATTACTCCTTTTTCAGAGAGTGAAGAGGGAGCTGCAGTCAGAATTAATATGTGCATTTGACTCTGAAAGGCTCTCAGTTGCCTCGTATCTCCGTGACTCATTTGGCCCTCTACGTAGACAGAGAATGAAAAGCATTGGGCATTCATGGACTTTTAAGGATTGCCTTTTCTGTACATAAGTGGTGGTGGAGTGATTTTTTTTTTTTTTCCCTTTTCCCCCCAACAACTGTTTGTAATCACCCTGAGAAATCCTCAGTGAGTTGTTTGGAAATATTTAAGGGTTTTGTAATAATTACCTCTGTTTCTGTGCACCAGAAGGACGAGGTAAATAAAGAGTAGGCTGAATAAGTCAGTAAGCGAAAGCAGACACTTAGAAACACCACCACTGATATTGTGTTCATTTTCTTAATGTTGAGGAAAGTTGGACAAATTTTAACAGAGGATATATTTTCTCACAAGTGTCGTAATGCTTTGTTTCTGTAACTGCATCATGTAGTCTGTTAAAAACAAATTAAAAGGCTTATTAGGTTTAGCATGGACTGTAATGATAGTGAATGAAATTAGTGAAGCTGAGGAATTGAATGAGAAGTAATTGCACTGGGAGTGTTGGTCTGTTATATTTCTTGGCCTTTATTCAATGTCCTTTAAAATTTTTATTTGGTCTTTTTTTGTCTCTATAACCGACTTGAAAATTTTAAATGTCATTAACAGTTATAGACACACCCCAAAGGCTTTTCTGTTCACTATTATCTGTAGTGTTAAAAAGGCAAGTGTGGTTATAACATTGTTGTAAACTGTTAGATCTGCTCAGGATTTTTGATGCGACCACAAAACATGAGTTTATGTCATCATAGTAATAACAACATGACTGCTGCCACCACCATCACCGCCACCACTACTACCACTCCCACCACTCCCACCACCACCAACAATGGTACTAGTACATACTGATCTTCCATGAAGCAAAGATAAACTTTTTACGTTTTTATACCATTCTCATTTATCCAGCTAGCCATATAAATTTGGATTTTTATTTGTTGCTTATTTGTATGTGGTTTCACGTACATTGGAGTAAAAATGTTACAGTAAATGTTTGAGGTTTAAAGGTACAAATGCCTATGATGTGGCTCAGGTCATGTTCATATGGAATATAATTATAGTCACAATTAAATAAATACGTTTGAGTATAATTATAAAAAATAAAATGAGCAAATGCATCAATAAATATTTAAGTCAATAAATAATGAATACAAGAACTCATAATTAAGACCAGGTGATTTAGACAAAATCATATATGACAGTATTAATTGAATCACATATATCACTGTATATTATGTTTTTGTTTTTTCCCTAAAACTGATCAAAAGAATATCTAGTCAAAATAGTTGCATGCCTTCATGACTGGTTTGTGGCATTTCTTACATGTACCTTGTTATTTTGTGGTCTGTGTCTGATTTGTTATACCCAGACCACATCCAAACAGCAGAAATATGTCTCCCTTTTTAGGCACAAGTTTCTTATCTTTTAGGCTGCTTTCACACTAAGCATGATTGATTTGTACCATGCACGGGAACGAATACTTCCCCCTCCCCACTCCCCCAATGACCAGCATTCACATTTTTATTATTGTGCAAACTCTGGTACCTTGCGTACTTTCACTGAGGTGGCAGTATACCCCCAAGTTGGATTGCAAGCCAACTATAAACCTGAAGAGAAGTAAAGAACAAGGATGTCACCTTTTTCCTATGCCTAATATTATTTATGTAAAAAAAAAAAAAAAACCCGTCAAGAGCAATGCTCTCGCATGCCTCTCTATTTTATCAGCTTTTGCTATGTAGGTCAGAGGATGAGATTGGCGAGTGCTGTGTGCATACAGAGGTTTTGGGGAAGACAGACGGCGCTGATGACGTCGTGTACTAAACAGCGATCCACTTCTGTGTTTAGGTTCTGTTGGCTGCCACACTGGTACACTGATCCTGTTACGCAAATGTGCTGAGCTTTGGGGTCAAGTCTGGAATCAGTGCTTGGGCCCAGAGTGCGAAAGGTCCTTTAGTTGGACTGATGCCTGTTGCTTTCTGTCATGCTCTTTCATTCTTGTTGTTTTTGTTATAGCACACTACTGGAAACTTCTAGCTTTGACTTTAGTGATGCAAATAGGCTGCCAAGAAATGGCTTTCGTGACAATGTTGGCATGGGCGATGTTGGAAAATGTCATTCAGTAGTCCTTATTCTATACTTCTGTCATATGTATCGCCATGTCGCACAGCTTTACTCATTATTATCAAACATTCTCATTTTCACAGTAACATTTCATATTAAATTTTTTGATAGCAGGTTTATTTAAATATGGATTTTTACAACTTCTACTTTTAGTTCTTAATGCCCGTCTTCATTTGTTATTGAGGCATTTACTTCCTAATGACCTTTAACTTTTATTTCGTAAAGCCAAGTTTATCTCAAATTTGCAGTTGAAATTGTCCCAGCAGAAACACAATTTAACAAAAGAGAAAAGGACATGAATTTGGACAAAATTTGCACTAGTTTCACACTTTGGTCTTGTGCGACTTTAGAAAACAGAAGGTTAAGAATGTTGTTTATTTGCTGAGGAAAAAAAAATCAAGGAGCTGCTAGTTATAAGATTTTTACCTGAATATTTTGTTACCGTTGCTTGTTGCACATCTGGGAAAAGTACACATGAACGAGCTAGGTTACTCGTGCATTCCAAAAACACATGCCATCATTCCTGCCTGTAATCAGTTGATATTGAACTGGCCCCGAGGAGCATAGTGTGGTGAAATTTGGCATGGTGGCACAGTGTTGCTGCCTCAAGCCCGAGTTTGGATTACTGTCTATGAAGAGTTTCTATGCATGTTCTCCTTGTGCCTGCATGGGTCTCTTCAGTTTTCTTTCAACTGCTCGTTCTCAGAAACACATTGGTGGATGAGTTGGCTATGCTAACTTTCACCAGGTGTGAGTGACTGTGTACATCAGACCACTGGCATCCCAACAAGGGTGTATTGCCGTCTGATACTTATTGTTCCTAGGATATGCTCCAGGTCTACAGCAACTGTAAATAAGCAGTAATTGAACATGAGTGAGTATGAACATAGATTCTTAGTCTCCGAATAAGTCACACAATGATTGATGCGCATCTTTCATCACAATTATAAACTGTTTATTTTGTGATTCATCTGACATGACCTTGTATACACTGAGCTCATGCTCCTAACTCCAAATATTTTTTCAGATTGCAGTTAAATATCACATGGTCAAAACTGTTGAATCCTGTATGCACCAAACATACTTTGGCAACATTGGCATTTCCAAATTCCCTGTAGTGTATGAGTTTGTGTGTGTTTGTCTGCTCTGCTGTGCACTGGCACCCTGTCCAGGTTGTACCCTGCTTAATGCCCAGAGTCCCTTGGGATTGGCTCCAGGCTTCCCGTGACCCTGTAAAGGATAAGCAGGATAAGAGTGAGTGAGAGTGTGGGTGTAAGTGTTGCACCTCTGTTACTATAGTGTTTTACTATACACTCATCGTACTCATCTTTAAGATGTTTTAAAATATGCTTTTGTTTTTTTATATTTACCCCTAGACTTAAGATTTTGTTTAAACCTGCCCATGTACAGTATATGAATTATTAAAAATTATTGGAACACGTGACTTAACCAGGGTTCTTGTCACCCAGGCTAAAAATAGAAATGGATCAGTTTAGCCAAGGAAACCAACAGCAGTTGTTGACAGGAACTTTGCAAGAACTGTTAGGAAAACCTTAAAATAACAGTTGGTAACATCGTCTGGAACCTCAACAGGTCAGGGGGGAAGGTATAGCAATCAATCTTTCAAAGAAAACTTTAAGAGCAGAAATATACCATTATATGTAATTCACTTATCAGCAGCAGAAATGAGAGGGGATGGGAGAGTAGTGTTGAAAAGCAGGGATCTGCTCATCATCCAACATCCAAAGAGCTCATCTGTGGAGAAAGTGTCATAGCTTCGGCTTGTATGGCTGCTTTAATAATGAATTCACTAATCTTTATTGGTGATTTAATTCATAACGGAAGCAGCAGAAAGAAATCAGGTTTCTACTTGAAACATTCTGTCTGCCAATTAACTGAGCAATGCATCCGAATGGGAAATGGGAGGAATTTCGTTATGCAGCAAGACAACGGCCCAAAACACAATAAACGACTTCATTAAGTCAGATGTTTTAGACTGTTCAAATTCTTTAGCCGAATTAAGCATGCATTTCACTAAGAACTGCCCCAAACTCGCCTTAATCTTAATGAAGTATAGACTAAGCAACTTTTATGACCACATCCGCCACTTCTTTGAGTGTTCTTTTGATGTGAGGGAATTTTAGTGATGTAGAATAAAAGGGAACTCTTATACAGTCTGTAGTTACTTCACTATTTTTTTATATATCGAGCAATTTCATTCATAAAACTGTTTCACAGCATCCTAGTTTGTTCAAACCCGATGTTCATTATATAGTTGATAGTGGCATCAAGCACTTATCACTTGTTGTGATGTCATGAGGGACTGACATATCTTAGGGCTGTCTGGAAAGGTGAAAATGCACTCACACCTACTGGAAGGGGCGACGATTAACCTGTAAGCATGGTCGGAAAAAGATCTGAGAGAGAGAGGCTTTACCATTTGATTAGAGACTAGTATCCTCATTAATTTATCAGAAAAAGGTGACTTTTAAAGAAATTCGTCTGTAGCGGATATCATTTTGGACAATATTACTCTTTGCAATACAGTACTATAAAGTAAAACAACTTTGAGGTTCAACTTTTTCTCATCTAATGATGTAATGATGATTATGGACTCTCTTAACAATAGACTGTGACAGTAATGGGCTAAAAACATGAACAAATTTTTATTACCTGTACTTTATAATTACATATTAATTATAAGCATAGCAATGCTTGTCAGATGCCAAGAGCCTGTCTTGTTAGCAATATCCACATGAACAGCAAAATAGAACTTGAGTTAACATCTAACAGATCTAAATATTTCTGTGCAACACATGAAGTAACTAAAAGGCCATCAAATTGGAAGCTACGTGGGATCCACCAGAAAGTATGGAACGATGCAGGCACATAGAAATACTTTGTATACTTTGTAAAAAAAAATGAAATAAAATAAATAAATAAACATTCCTGCAAACATAGAAGGCGTCATAGCAAATTTGGTCAGGAGTAGACAGGAAGACCTAACGAGAGCCAAAGTCACATATTTAATTAGTGGCACAGTTTTGCAGTAGAACACTTGCAGGTCACCAAACTGTGATCAGCCTTTCAGAAACGCTGGGTACCCAGACAAACCTTACCTGTCAACAGACTGAAATGTTGACAAGGATAGTAAACTGACGATGGAATGAGGTTCAAGAAAGCAGCCAACAAACTTTATAAACATTAGGCTCTAATAATTTGTGCATAGATGGTATAAACTGGTCTTTCAGTATATCCAAGACTTTGGATAATTCTATTGCTGCATAACATTGCTGAACCTAGACATGAGCGACTGAAGCAACCCCAGATCATAACACTGCCTCTATTGACTTGTACAGTGTTTGTCTATGTGTATGATGGGTACACTGCTCCTTGCACTGCCCTTCTTACTGTGATGTGATGTTCCCATCGCTGTGGAATAAGGTCAAAGTCTGTTTAGCCAAAATCCTGCAAGTTCTTTGCACATTGTGGATTGGAAATGCTCTTACTTTCATTATTAAACATGTGTTTTTTTTATGATGCAACTTCACCAAACATTTACATGATCTCTTTTAAAGGTCATTCTGGGTTTTTTTCTTTTTCTCTTGGGCACATTTCTTCAGCACCATTCTTCCGGATTTCAATAATGCATTGGATAATTCTTAACCCAGTGACAGTCGTATTATTTGCCTGATGCAGGCCAGTTATTTGACCATTTTGAAATGGTGACTTTTTTTTGGCCAGGCAGTGAATGTTACCTGAGCTCTTCCAGGACAAATTCCTAGTAACATACCTGACCAGAAAAGTAATTCTAAGGGGAAGTAGCATCAGTGTGTAAACAAATAGTCTCAGTGTTCTTCATCTTGTAATGGAAAGAGTTCCATTTTTCATTATGAGATGTAGGACGGAATTCAACAGATGGTATTGTTTTTATTCTTGTCATTGTCTGGCTTGTAACATCATCTTTAAAGTTGTGGTTTCCACCAGCATTATCAGGTGGAAAGATTGTGATCCAGAAGTTCATCTGAAACGACCTTTTTTTAATAATTCAGTTCATTGGCTTGTTATGTGACCCAGGTCTGTTTTAGTGTTTATATGTTCTGCTGGGGTTTGACTGTTTGTGGCAGTTGTTGTTGATGTCCGTGCTTTGTTTTACACTGTAAGGTCTCATGGGTTCCTTTAACTTTGCTCCTTTTTTGTCCTCTCTGGCCTGTGGTTACATAACCGTGCTAACAAAGGTCATTGAAACTGGAAGTCAAGGAAGCGACTCGCACTTGAGCCTTAAGTGATATCAAAGACCTTTCTTGAAATCCCCATTTGTCTTAATAAAGAGTTCAGAAACTGCACTTTGGCCCCGAAGATTAGAATTTTCTTTGTGTTTGTCATATCTTTTGTCGTCTTCGTCTGATGCTACCATTTTGCACTCAGTTTTTGCAAACAGATTGACAGGAAATGACTCCGATCGGAAATTACACCCACTTCCTTCCACCCTCCCTCCCTCTCTCTCTCTCTCGCTCTCTCTCTCGCTCTCTCTCTCGCTCTCTCTCGCTCTCTCTCGCTCCTTCTCGTAACACAGACGACTCTGGAGATAGGCCTATAAGACTGATTAAAGTGAGCGATAAATACTCTGCCATTATTGGCTCCAGTCCTGTACAGATTAATTTCAGTTCAAAGAACCGAACAACCATGTCAGACACCTAAAAAGATGACAGCACGAACACGTTTCATGTGCACATGATGCTATAAGATGCCTTTTTTTTTTTAGCTTTTTGACACGTTTCTTTCTAAACTGCCATTATGTATGCTCACTTGAAGGATCAGTCATGTAGCGCTGCTCTCCAACAGGGTGTTATTCTAATAATGTAGTCCCATGTTGCAGTGTGTATCATAGGAAATTATATGATGCCTGTTTGGATTTCTGCAAGTTAGGTTAGTGGAAGTTGAGCAAAACTGAGTGTTTATTTCAAAAAGCAGGTTAACAATTTCACATTATATGAATGTATTTTATTTATACTTTTAATAACTAGAAATTGATTTATCTGTTAACCTTTTGTACACCTCATACATAACAGCGCATGATGTGGATAACCTTGTTTATCTCATTACAATGGCGCCTGCCAAGGGCTGGGACACATTAGGAAATGCTCTAATGTGAAATGTGAAAAATCATTTAATCAGTTGATGTGTTGGAAGCAGGAAGAAAAGACTTCTACTTAAATTTGGCAAGACTCAAATCGTGATGGCTAGTCGAATAGGTCAGAGCATTTGCAAAACAGCAGGTCTGTGGAGTGTTCCCGGTATATCCTGTAGTGATCAGTACCTGTCACAAGTGGTACATTATGTGGATGGCCGGGTGAATGTACTGTACCTTGCTTACCTGGGGAAGGGGTGATACCAATATGTCTTGTGTGAAGAAGGCGAACTAGCAGAGATAATGTAATTTTCTGAACAATGTTGGAAATCTTGGGTCCTGGCAATGCGTGTAGATGGTACATTTACTTATTACTTAAATGTTTGTACATCCCTTAGTGGTATTCTCTAATGACCTCTTTCAGCAGGATAACGCACCCTGCTACAGTGCAAAACCATTCCCGAGAATTTGATAAGTAGTACAACAGAGTTCCTCTCCAAATTCCCCAGATCTTAATCCGATCTAGCATCTCTGGGATGTGCTGGACAAACAAATCTGATCCAAGAAGGCCCCACCTCGCAAATTACTGAACTTAAAGGATCTGTTGCAAACGTCTGAATACCAGATACCACAGCACACCTTTAGTGGTCTTGTGGATTCCACGCCTCAATGGTTCAGAGTTGTTTTAGTGACACAATGGGCACCTACACAATATTAGGCAGGGGGTTTTAAACTTATGGCTGATCGTGGTTTAAAAAATTGCCTGACAAAGTAACTTAAGTGTTAAGCCTGTCCATACATTGTATTGCTTTGGCCTACTGGAACCTAAATGTAAACTCCTGATTGCTTTCGTGTCCTGTTGCTTTCTTCTATATTTGTTAATCTGAGACTGCTTAAATCATCCTGACGGCGCTTTCATGTTTTGCAGGACCTTGATTGACGGACGTCGGCCCCACCTGCTTTAGAATGGATTGTGAAGACGCCCACAACGGGGTAAGAAGTTGAGATCAAATGGTTTAAACTTGTAAAATCTGTAATTAACTCAAGCAGTTATTTATGTTCTCTGGTCCAGGGTTTTTTCATTGTACCAAAAAAAAATTCAATGAAATTAAATCACTACCACCAAAGATTGGATGGATTCATCATGTGTTTTTTGTTAGTATTTCCTGTTTCTCGATACAATAATTAGAGACCTGTACACTCCTTACTTGTAAGAAGTATGTCAGAAGTTATGTAGTTCCTCACTGATTTGTATCTCTAAAATCTTACTGCTAACTCTAGCAGTTTCATGTTTTGCATAAGATATGTGAAATGTCAGAAATTTGATTGCCTATAATCTTATCTAAGGTAAACCTATGTAAAAATAACCAAGATTATTGAATTTCTTTCATCAAGTTTATCTTCTAGAGCACACACAGAGCAAAACAGAGCACAAGGAAAAATATTCAAAAGCTTTTGAATTGCGTGGATATTTTAACTGCTATCTGTTTCTCTATTCATTCCTTTCATTACTCTTTTTTTATCAATTTACATTTAAATTATTATCTAATATTAAAGTATTAGTAAACAATCCATTGTAATCTATTTATAAATCTGGAGACATTAAATAATTAGACCCATACAAATGCTACCAGTCCTAAGCTTTTTTAGATCATGCATCATTTTACACCTTGGATTTGAGCAAGTGACCCTCCTGAAACCAAAACATTAAACCTAATTGTGCAAATACAGTCTAAGCTTGATAAAGGTGGAGTTGTGCGTGCTGTTTTCTTAGATTTACATAAAGCATTTGACATTGTCAATTATGATGTTCTTCTCTCAAAACGCTCTAAATTGTATTTTTTACTTGGTGTGTATGCCACTATATTTATTTTATATTGCGGTATAGGGAGTAGCATGTTAACGAGACACTGTCTAGAAGCCAGTCATATATAATTGGTCTTCCTCAAGGATCCATGTTAGGCCCCCTTTTGTTTTGGTAACAGTATTTTGGTATACGAACATGCAAAAACACCTGGGCTAGCAGCAACAAATTGAACAGCTGCTATAGAAAGGATGAGACAGCGACTTGTTCAATCATGCCTTCCTCTGAATATTGGCAATACAAAAAGTATATTTTTCAGCTTGTTGATGCAGATATACTTCATGGTTAAAGTTGAAAGAGATACTTTATGTATTTCAGGATTATTATGGATTCAAACCTTAATTTTTAGAAATGTCAAACAAATGTCTCTTAAATACAACTTGGTTAATTTTGGACAGATTAGAAATTGTCAGTCCTATGCTATGGCATTTATGCATACAACAATCCTGTATTGTATCAGTTCAGGGGGCAGGATTTTGATACAGTAATTAAATGTCTTTAAAAACAAACCTAAAAAAATATTGTATAAGATGCAAATATAGTATCATTATTGTAGGATTTTAAAGAAATATTTATTTCTTAATTTTGAGAATTTTATATCTTTAAATTTGTGCGTTGTGTATAAAAATTATTAATGGTTTGGTTTTCGCCCCTTCGAGTGACATTAGCTTTCACTCAGAGCATTCTAAAAACATCATCAAGGATATCTTTTTATAGACATTGTATTGTACATTTTCATCGTTCCGCATTTGGGCGGTCATCATTTCCTGTGAAAGCTACAACTCAGTGTAATCCCCTACCAGAACCGCCTAAAGCGTTGCAGTTTCCACGGTAGTTTCAAAACTAAACTGAAGCACTTCTTCATGAATGCTCAACTCTGCAGGCATTATGATACTTTTCCTGTAATGTTGTGTGTGCATTTTTTTGGATCGTTTTTACTTGAATTGTTTGTCATGTCTATGTATTATGAGAGTTGTTACTATGTGAATGTCCAGTCCTACCTCTTAAGTGTAACCTGCCCAGGGAGTGCAGATGAAAATTAAGCCAATTCTGGCACAGTACATCAAATTGCAACATTTATGTTTAAAATTGCACATGGTCACTTATAAATAAAATAAAAACTGAAGACTTAAAAACTGTTGAATTTGATATCTCCAGATGATTTTTAATCTAATTAGCAAAAATAATAATAATAATAATAATAATAATAATCTTGCTTTTTATTGATGCTCACTCCATCTTGGGCAATTGTTGGGAAATCAGAAGTGTTGCTACAGTTTTACTAGTGGTTAAAACTCCTAATATGCCATATTATTACACCCCTAATATTTAACAGTGCTCCCAGCCAGGTTATCTGGGGCCTGGACAAGGGGGACTGTTAGCCAGCATCGTGTAGCCATCTATACTTAATATAAGCCCCAGGACAGGGATTGCAGCATGTCCCATCACTGTGAATGTCATTTCTCTGAAGGCTCATAAACCGTCGATGAAGTTGTCTTTGGCCCCTCTTTACAGGCTTGTGTGAGATTCCAACATGGTATGGTCTTTCTGAAAATGCTTTTGTGTTAACAATCAGGGAGTGAATTACGTGCAATGAATATACACCCGCCTTTTTTGCACCCGTAGCCGGATAACTTGTGGCGGTGACCTTGTGGTTAAGGTTAGGATGTCTGCCCAGTTTGCCCACAGTTATATTATTAGAGGTGTAACGACTAGATTATAAAATTGGATTATGGTGCATATTGGGTTGTAAAATTTAATACATCTACTAAGAGTGCGAATGGATCACTCGTGCCACTATTCTCAAATTATTCTCAAATTATTCTCAAATTATTAAAAGCATCTTGTGCTTTTATAATGTTCAATATTTTGAATAATTTGAAAACAGAAACTGGACATATATTTAAGCAGTACTTATTTTATACTTATGTACAGAAGTATCATAGCACTGTATTGCATTTAAATTTTGTGTGTTTTTACATAACTATTAAACACATAAAATTACTGCTGTGAATTAAACTTGAACCTATGTTGGCTACTTTGATAGCATGTGCACAGATGATGTGCAGTCAAATTAAATTAAACTGCAGTGACATACTTGCTATAAATAAATAATTATAGTCATCTTTAAGTCTTGAATGCATTAAAATCTTAATTTTAAGGAATGTTTGTTGGCTATTTGTATGAAAATGCAAATCTGGTAATAATGACATTACAGAAAGTTTTGACTGAATGCACAGCTTATTTTTCTGGTTCTTGCTTAAAGATGCAAAAACAATATCTACTCTTTTTTAGAATTGCATTTCATACATTAAATGAGAAATGCACAACGGCTTGTGCCACATCTCTGAGTTATGAAAACCACTGAATGTTACACAATAACATACAGAGTTAGAAACAGTTTTACAAATACAGATTATAAAGTTTGCCAATGTTTCCTGCTTGACTGACAACTAATCAAAATAATAGTGATTAGATTTAAGTTGTTTATTGGAAAGCAATCAATCAACTGGCTAAACTGACAATCAGATTGCACGAACTACATTAAACAAGTGTGTTATAAATAAACGGGTTAAATGCAAGTTTCTCTCTCTGTTTAAGCGGGGCTTGTTAGGAGCTCATGGTTCAAATCAAGCCAGGAGTATAATAGGAGCAGAGGATGAGGACTTTGAGAATGATCTGGACCAGGTGGGCCCCTTATTCCTTCTTAGTATACTGACATTTATAAGTTGATGCTGGAGGGGGCGAAGGAGGCACTATAAAGTGTTTATTTTTATTCCTTTGATGAGGAAATGCATTTTTGCAGTTGGACCTGTTGAGACTGTTGATTCATTTTAATCTCCTGTTCTCCTGGAATTTTTCAGACAGTGGATGATCAATGCAGTCATTTTAATAGTATCGAACTGCTGAAAAGCAAACCCACCCATCTGGCGGTCTTCCTCCATCACGTCATCCTCCAGTTTGACTGTGCTCCTCTGGTGAGAAAATGAGAAGTGCATGATGTGCCTGATGTGATGTGTGGTACCCTCTCTCTCTCTCTCTCTCTCTCTCTCTCTCAGCTGGCATGTGTTTATGTATGTAAGTGTATATATTTTTATTAGGATTATGCATGAATGCACGTGCCTTGCTTATATATTATTGCCATTTGTTGACTACAATCCTTCTCCTAGTCCGTCTCTCATGCTTGGTAAAACATTTACGCTTTCTTTGTGTTTATAGGAAAAAAGTAATAATCTATGATATAAACAGAAACATCTGGAACTCTTATGTTGATGTGCTGTTCATATAATTTGTTCAATGTTTGTTAATTACGCAACCTTCTAGTAGCAGTAAACGAACAAGGAAATTTATTTTGCTTTCTGACGGAGTTTAAAATAGCATTAGGCTACAGCTATAAGGGTTTCTATTGTCACCACATAAGTTTCAGTTTCCTGTGTCGTAACTGCGTGTTTGGTAATATTTACATTATATATTTCTGTTTTTTTTTTTCTATTTAGCACATAAATGTGGTTTAAATTTGCTATGTTTGTTAATTTGTCAGTTTATACAGTGTGTGCGAAAATATTGTATATTTTGTGTCTTATTGAAAGTAATGTATTTTGTTTCCAAATTGGCTAAATGATTGAGAAGATATTTTAAAATCGAAATAATGTTATTATCGCAGTATTGTGCATCACTGCAAACCCCAAAAGCTGCCCAAATTAGCATCATACTATAAGTATGGCCTTAGACAGAATGTGATACCTCAAACAGGCTGCATTGTCACTATATTGCCTATAATGTGGTGATGCTTGAGAGTTTATATTTAAGAAATTTGTCGTTTTAAGAATTTTAATTCTTGAGTCACATTGTGAAGCATGAGCATCTCTCCCTTTTTGCATGCTGCCAAGTGACCCTACTGAGGTACTGTTCCCTAACACAGCACACCCTAGTCTTCCGAGTAGGGTACATTTATGTAAATCTCTTAAAACATCTTTCACTCAATTCTACTTTTTTGGTGCTATATCTACTACAAGAACAAATGCCTCTTGTATAATATTTGTTTTATTCTTCACTTGAAGCATGCATATATAAGGTAATTTATTCTGCCAGTGCTAAACCTGCTTCTAGTTAGACATTTCTACAATATTTTATACATATTTTATATGGTTATAATTTGAAATTTAAGACATGGCATGTCAGTTGATTATTATTCTCTTTGAAAGTCTGATTTTATGATGTGTAAAGCACACTCAGGGAACATTTGCTTTTCTGGTTGAACTCAACAGGTCAATATTTTCCCTTTTACCCCCTCCATCCCCCTTATTTTTCACATTGCTGGATTTGAGGACTTTACTTCATAGTGTAAAAATGAGGAAGGTTTTGAATAATACTAAATATTCTCAGGTTGCTGTACTAAATTCGTTCCAAAGCAAAATTAATTTGCAGGAGATTTGAACCATTTATCAAAGCAGCTATGTAATATTTTATTCAGCATTTGCACAAGAAATTCATGAAAATCAAGCGTGTTTGTTTATTAAGAAAAAGGTTTGTATCCTGTGAAAGCTTCTAACTGTGTGTCAGTTTACGTAGAAGGGAATTCATAAATACGGTGCTAATGAGAATAATTAATGTAAACCTCAGCTGATAGATTTAAAAAAGTTACTGGAAGTTTATCTGCAGATTATGTTGACAACTTTAGTAAACATATTTATTTCAGCACGCACACAGACGTTTGTGACTGTGGTTTCATAGTAATGACTTTAAAAGAAAGCTGAAAAAGTCTGAAGAAAATTAGTGTTGGTGACACCAATTATGATCTGTTGGAAATTTGCTTTGGTTGCACGATGCAAAAGTTTTTCACACACACTTTACTTGGAGATTGATAAATGAGGCTTATTATTAGTGAATGAAACTTTTTTAAACATGAACTTTCATAAAAAAAAAATTTACCTCTGGTAGTAAATTTACTGTCTAAGAAGAATGTGGAATGCTGAAATTTGGTTTAAATTGCAAACTACCTGAATATTCCTCAAGCGAGGTTTAATGCTTTGAACCTAATTAAAACACTTTCACCGATGCCAACACATTTGGACGCAGTTATTGTAGTATTCATTGTTGTAATACAGTACATAGTAACATGTATATAGTGAGGGCCAAATGTATTGAGATGAGTGAAATTCAAGATTTTAATGACACTCACTTATTTTAGAGAATGATTCTCAAGATAATAAGAATACAGTAGAACCTTGGATTGTGAGTAACTTGGTCTGCGAGCGTTTTGCAAGACGACCAGTCAAGATTTTTACTAAATTTTAACTTGTTAAACGAGCGAGGTCCTGACATACAAGTAGTACGTATGCGCTTCGTCTGGCGAGCTTCACATGATCACGACTGAGCCAATGGTGGTTCTCTCCTTTGCACTGCAGCATTGTGGGTAATCGTCTCAGTGCGTGTGCGTCACTCTTATAGTCAACATCCGTGCGCGCGTGTACTGTTTATTAGAACATTGTGACCACGTGTGTGTGTGTGTGTGGGCGGACGTGTAAAGCAAAAGCAAGTGTCATTAGAGAGATTCCTTGTTAAATGCTTGAGTGTCTCTCTGTCAGAAAGCAGTGATTCCTTTAGTGTATGTGCGCGTATGCGCGAGTCTCATTAGAGAGGTTCCTTGTTAAAGAAGTTTCCGTTATTGTGTGTGAGAGTACTCCTCCCCCGTGGGGGGGGGGGGGGGGGGGGGGGGGGGGGGGGGGGGGGGGGGGGGGGGGGGGGGGGGGGGGGGGGGGGGGGG
>JAQMYJ010000019.1:8635346-8652802 GCA_030014305.1 Clarias laeviceps | reverse complement strand
TAGTAACCCGTACACGTGTGCCGGGATGTGGGGTGTGTTGGGATGCAGACCGCCGCTGTTTTTTTTTTTTTTTCATTTTTGCTCCGCCCTGTCTATGAGGCGCCGAACTCTGCTAGCATCAGTGCGCGAGACCGAGTGTGTTCACTCAACTAAAGTTTTTTTTTTTAATAATCAAATGTCTCCGCGTCGCACGACACAATGAATCGATTATGAAATTCGTTGCCAACTCTTTTAGTAATCGATTTTTATTGATTTAATTGATTCGTTGTTGCAGAAGTACAAGTGGCATCATTGTGGGATTACTCATCTTTTATTTACATTTGAACAAAAAGAGCATGTCCAAAATTATTCATACCCTTCTCAATTATCAATAGAAAAGCCTTTATTGGCTATTACAGCAATCAAACACTTCCTATAATTGCTGACCAGCTTCTTGCATGTGTCCACTGGTATTTTTGCCCATTCATCTTTAGTGATGAGGTCCAACTCATTCAGGTTGGAGGGTCTTCTTGCCATCACCCTGATCTTTAGCTCCCTCCGCAGATTCTCAATTGGATTTAAGTCAGGACTCTGGCAGGGCCACTGCAAAAAAACGATTTTGACTGCTAACCATTTTTGCTGTGTGTTTTGGGTCGTTGTCATGCTGAAATGTCCAGTGATGCCCAAGGCCAAGTTTCTCTGCAGACTGCCTTATGTTGTTGTTGAGAATTTTGATGTATTGCTCCTTTTTCATGATGCCGTTTACTGTGATTAGGGTACCTGGTCCACTGGCTGAAAAACACTACTAAAACATTAGGTTCCCACCACCATGTTTGACAGTGGGGATGGTGTTCTTAGGGTTGAAGCCTTCTAATTTTTTACGCCAAATGAAGGCTTCATTGTGACCAAACAATAAAAATTTTTTCATCTGACCATAAAACAGAAGACACAGTATAAAATATATATATATACACAGTGGATAAGTGGATTTGATAAAGTTTGACTTGAAAAACGAACAAGTCTTGGTTTAAGAGTACCGATTATCATGTATCACGCATGCACTTCTTGTTTTGACCCCTAGCGTCACGTGATCACAATATGCTGGATCTTACTGGTATAATCAACATCCGTGCACTCGTGTACTGTTTACTATAACACTGTGACCACGTGTGTGCGTGTAAAACATATTTTATTTTGTGTTTGTAAGCGCGTGTGTACAGTGCACGTGTAAATCAAAAGAAAGTCTCATTAGAGAGGTTAAAGATTAATTTTCTCCCTCTCTGTCGTGTGCACACACGTAATTTGACACCGTGCCCCTTCTCACACACACACACACTCTCATGCGTTTTTGTGTGAAGTTCAAATAAGAGAGGAGAAAGGTTTACTGTGTAAGATGAGAAGGGCAAGATGGGAGGGGCTGATTCCTCCTCTTACTTCACACACACAGCGCCTGCGCGCATAAATGGACACAATTATCTGTCGGGATTAATTTTTACTTTTTTTAAAGGTAAAGTGCAGGTTAATTTGTTTTATTTTTACTTTATATTTTGTATTAATAATTTTTATGTATTTATTTTTTTGGACTGTGGAACTAATAATTTGAGTTTCCATTATTTCTTATGGGATTATGTCATTATGGATTTTGCTTTTATTTACGAGTGTTTTGGAATACGAGCCCACTTCCGGAATGAATTACGCTCGTAATCCAAGGTTCCACTGTATATATACTGTGTGTGTGTGTGTGTGTGTGTGTGTGTGTGTATGTGTATGTATGTATGTATGTATGTATGTATGTATGTATGTATGTAACCCACATAATACACACAAGCTAAATGTAGCTACATTGTTCATTAATACTGAAGACGTCCAAACTATGAAAGAACACGTATGGAATCATGCTGTAAATGAAAAAAAGTATTAAACAACCCAAATGTTTTATATTTTAGATTGTCCCGTATTGAAAATAATAAAAAGGTGTGTCCAAAATTTTGACTTAAATGGTATACTGTATATGTGTATGTGTGTATGAGAGTGTTTTTTTTGTGTTGACCTGCTGGCGCAACCGCTGATTGGAGCAGCTTAAAGAAGAAAAGTTTCAAAGGAAGGATGAAAAGTCGAAGGTGCTCAGTATCTTGAGGATCGGAGGCAGCAGTATGTATCTACCCTCTTCTACTTTACTCGACTAGTACTTATTAGTTCTGCATAGATTGGAGAATTTCTTGATTGTGCAAACTCTATGAACTGCAGAAACTGTAGGATTTAATAACTTTATACTGTGACTCCTTTTAATAAGCATTTGTTGTGTCTATGATGTAAATGGCATCTTTGATGTGTTCTAAATATTATGAGCTCACACCTGTAATACCCATTTTGAAGACAATCAGTTTTTCTATGGCTGATTTGACTCGTGACCTATGAAATGAAACGAACCCCTACCCAGGTCTAAAACAAACAGTGCCTTAACCTGTTGAGCTTCTGCAAACCTCTTGTAAATACTTGAATCTGCCCATGTTGTGCTTTGTGTTGTTGATCAGCAAGATAGAGATGTCTCTGCTTAAACGGAATTAAATTTAGACTTGTAGCAGCAGATATTTGCTGCTTTAAGATATCTGTATATAGTATACACACCATTATGAAGTCGCAGGACTTACAGGAACATGTTTGTTGCAATGTTTTCCCCTTGCAGATGAGGTCAGAATGAGAGTGGACAATGAAGGTACACAGGTTTGATCGCTTTGCGTAGTCAATCCTTCTCTTTCATAGTCTGCCCGTTGCTAATCAAAATTTGAAATCAATGCACGTTTGCATGTTCTAAATTAAGCACACAATTATGGTGTTTGGGTTGTTCTGTGTGTATACCTGTAACTGAAATGAAGGACATTAGCAGCTTCAGTTGTATTTAAGACATAAATAATACATGTAAGTACAAGTACACTACTGTATAAACCTTTGATTTTTACTGGGAGAAGGACTAACACTATCCATGTATCTGTTTCAATCTCATATCCTTTTAAGCCTTCTTAAGCAATTTCCCTTTTTCCCGTCATACTAAAACTAAGGGGATTG
Organism: Clarias laeviceps; assembly: GCA_030014305.1. Taxonomy (NCBI): domain Eukaryota; kingdom Metazoa; phylum Chordata; class Actinopteri; order Siluriformes; family Clariidae; genus Clarias; species Clarias laeviceps. The sequence goes on along the minus strand of JAQMYJ010000019.1, from coordinate 8,649,757 downwards.
CATGCTGAAAAAAGAAATAATACATTTCCTATTTTATTTATTATTATTATTAATTAAGTCAATTACTGTATTTTCTGCTGTGGTTGAATTTGTTGTTAACTATTTCTCTTGTTTCTATTCTTATCTCAGGTGATAAGGAGAAGAATAACGAACGAAGGAATACTGCAAGCACCATGGGACATCGGGGCTCCAATGCAGATGGTGGTGCAGTACCCATATTGGGTCGAAAATCTCTCGTGCCAGGGCCTGGCACTCCTCAAGGCATAGAGACTAGTGAGGTGCCAGACAGGAACATTATTATTACCCCCAGCCCTGAAAATACCCAGCCTGAGACAGGTAAGGGGTTTATTTACCTACAAGTAAGTGAAATTTAAAGATAAAGCAGCTCTTTTATGATGTGGAAGACATTGGACTGGATTGGTTTCGGTCCATGTATCCTGTTAAGGCTGATTTTTATTTTATTTTATTTTTATTGATTGTAATTACACAAAGATGGTCCCCATGGTCATCTGACCTTTTTGTGCATTTTCGGCTGTTGACATGTCTGTACGGTGCAATACCAGCATAATCAGTATAGGCAGTAAAGCAGCATGTGACATTGTCTGTGATTTTAAAAAAACTTGCGTATTTAAGTAATATTTCATACCGTTATTGAGCAGTAACACTACTGCTGCTTTTCCTGTTTGAGTAAGTGAGTGAATTTTAAAATAACGTTTTTAATCCTAAAAAATGGTCTGTTTTTGTGTAGTTTGCTTTTTAGTAAAATTTTTTCTTTTTTTTTTGACAAAAGTTTTGGATTTGTGACCGAATGACAACAATCAGGTCCAAGGCAAACAGATGTAAAAATAAACAGAGCTTATCAGTGTGTTCAACATCACTATGCATGAAATCACTAAGAAGCACAGTTTAGTGATTTCATCTAAACCAGATGTTTTGGCTTTATGAAGAGAAGATTCTTAAAGCTTCTCTGAGCTTTCGGGGGTCAAGGTGACCCACGATGGTCGGCAGCTTGCCGACATCTGGACCTAAGGCATTTTTTGACCTGTAGGTCTGCCATAGGTCTAACATACATTTCCAAAGGGCTGTTCAGAATTTGTGACCTTCCGTAGTCAGTCATAGGCAGCCGTAGATTTGCTATGTCATGTGAAAGGCAGTGTTTTAAATGCAATGATGGTTGAACGTTTTTTTTTTCTTTTTTTCTTTACTTTTTGTCGATAACTGATAGGGTTGCTTATATTAAAATCAGAACCCTTGGCAAGTATCATCTACAGGTTGATGATCAATGAGATTAATGATCTGAAGTCAGAGACATTTCTTGTAATGTACTGTGTACACCACCACTCGAAACACTTTGAAAGGCACTGCAAGTCTCTCTGTAAGGATCTGTAGACCCTGGCATGATTTTAACACCGTAGCAAAAAATGTTAAAGTGGGAACTTTGCTTTACTATAATAATTTCTCTTGGTTATTACTTTGTCACACATCTGTTTACCCTGTAAAATCTGTATATTCCTGTCCATGTCCTGAAATGTTTAATGGTGATCTCTGAACCTGAAGGCTCGAAGAAATTTATTTACTAGCATTTATGTTCTTGTTTGTTCCACAGGTCAGCCCAGCAGTCGTTCAGACCACCAGTCTACATCAGATAGTGGAGACATATCTTCAGTGAGCCCCAGTCACAGCATCTCTGTCTGGGAGCCTACATCTGTAATCGACATCCCTGTAGAAGAGACCATTGAAAAGGACAGGTAGTGTCAGATTAACAGTAAAACTAAGCCTCTTAGTACAGCTTTAAAGGAATAGTTCGGGTGCTTTTGAGTCTGTTTTAAAATTTTATGTGCATATAAGTACATTGTGGTACAGCTTGGTCGTTATAAGACGTACCACAGTATTTTTTTTTTCTGCTTTGCACACCGACTATGAAGTCTGTCACTTGAATCACAGGTATAATGTGAGTAATCGGCGCCAATTTACATAACCCTCATTCAGTGCAAAACTTTTGCAAAGTTCAGCTGAGACTCATCTGAAGCTTCTGCAATTCCACTTAGATGAAATGAGTTGGTATGTTTCATAGTTATAGTGTATTTGGTACAGATTTAACTCTTTTCTTTCGGCGAAACAAGCCATTTGGCTAACTGGAACTTCACGGTTGGTGTACAAAGTATATCTATTTAAATATAAAATGTATTCATATATTGTATGTTTGTGTGTATGTATACAGTATATATGTGTGTGTGTGTGTGTGTGTGTGTGTGTGTGTGTGTGTGTGTGTGTGCGTGCGTGTGTGTGTGTGTATATATATATATGTGTGTGTGTGTGTGTGTGTGTGTAGTACTGTGCAAAAGACTTAGGCATATTATATGCTGTACCAATTTTGTTATATATGTTTATCATGTCTGCATAATTATGTACCAAAGCATTTAGTATTTCCATATATAACTTAAAAATGAATAAATAAATAACATTACAGCTGAATATATGCATGGCTGTAAAGAAAAAATATATAGTACAAGACAGACCAGTTTTCAAATGGAAACAATTTGTACGCTCCTGGGATTTGCTTAAAAATAGAAAGGAGCGAGTGTGACAAAGTTAGCAGAAGAACTCATATTCTCCAGCAAGCTCAGTAAAACCTAACAACTATTTTACTTATAGTACTGTGCAAAAGTCTTGGCCACATACAAAAATGTGGCATAAACAAACGATGCTTTTGAAAACATTTCTGCATAAAAGAAACTTCTATAAAGAGTAATAAAATAAATAGTCAATATTTGGAGTGAAAACTCATTGCTTAAAATCAAGAGTTTTAGACACATATTCTCCAGCAAACTTTTTTTTTAAAAACTGCACAAATCTGAGTTCTTCTGAATAGGAAGAGATTAGTTAACACACACTGTATAAAGTATTGGACTGTGCTGTGACCAAGGGAGATCGGTTAAACACCATCACCCCTTGAGTCCCTGCTGTGTGCTCTTCGTTGCTGCCGCTGCTGCCAATGCTATCTATGCTCGTCGTTGACAGAGCCGCACCAGTTTGTCCCCCTCATATGCATACGCTCATATGCATACATGCTTCCCTCCCTTCTTTACCACAAATTCCTTTTCATTCTGTCCTTTATCTCCACATTTCATGTTCTTCTTTTACTTTTCTTACTTGATATTGACATGTTTATATGGCCGCTTACGGTACCGAGAGCATTTGTTTATGTCTTTTGCCTTTGTAGCAAGTGTCTTCAGTTTCTTCATAGAGAGAAAGGAATACACTATGGCTTTAAGCTTTTTTGTTTGTTTGCTTTTTGTCTTATATTTGTGGTTGAACAGCTTTTTCGAAAAATGCAGAAGACTTTAGACTTTATTTACTGAGAGCATCTTCAGCTGGTGAGCACACACGTTTAAATTTACTGCGCTGTCTTTGTAAACTCTTTGTCTAGTTCATCCTCTCGCCCTGTTTGTTTGCAGTTGCTTCGTCGAAGCCTGTTCCGCTTTGCTGTCATGTAGGTTGTTGTCCAGTTTGTGCCAGAAGTTTTAGTTCTGTTATTGCTGAGCTTGTGCTGGCGTTTTTGGTTCCATTTTTCCTTGAGATTGTGGTGCCTCTTTACAGTGGTCATGTCTGAGTAAGGTTTTGATGACGTATTGATTGATTGGAACATTGTCCGTGAGAATTGTTTCTGCTTATCCTGTATTTTACAGACGGAAGACAAGGTGGGTCTTCATGACAGAGACATGGATAATCTGCCAGCTTCAGACTGCTACTGATTCCACACTCATATTCATACCACACACAGAACAACATGTCATACCCCACACGTCTGTAATGGTAGAAAATGACTCACATGATGTTTCTGTTAAAACGGTTTCAAAAGTATGTTTAAATTTAATTCTCTTTAACTACAGTTCTCACATTGCAAAGGGCAACATTTGGTGAATTTAAGCACTTTTTAAATCTTATCATATTGAAACATTTAGCATAATAACTTTTGAACATGTTTTATTTTTGACCCCTATATGTTCTATTGTAGTTACTGCAAGCAAGCCTTTGACTTTGTTGTGACGTTGTAGTTGAGTTCAAATGGAATAATTGGAGTGGCGTTATGTGTGTGCTCAAACTTAATTGACTACATCTAATATTTCCTGACTCGAGACTTGTACTGGCTAAATCATATTATCTGTTGCTCATTCTACAAAGAAGTTATATATTCAGTGTTATGATAACACTGAGTAACAGGCATACTCAACGAAGCAGCAGGTTTTTGAGGTGCAATTGTTGGATTGCTGTTCTGAACTGATTTTCTGTTATTATTTATGATCTCTCTTCCCATTTTCTCTTCCTATAATCTTTCTAATTTTAATGGTGCATGTTTTCATATCCTTCTCATCTTCAAAATTTACTTTAAACCTTTCCACCTTCAATGTCTTGCTGTTTTCCCCCCTTCTCACATCTTTCCTTTGTCATACTTTTCTTCCTCTATCCTTCCCCTCTCCACATTTCTAACTGGTGTGTATTCAGGAGCGTGCGCCGTAGTGAGAGTCTGTGTGTGGAACGCTGTACTCGCCGAGGTGGTTCTACTCGGACAAAACAGTCTCGCTCCCGTAGTGACGTGGACCTTCAGGCAACTTCCGTTTCCACTTCCACTTCCCAGCCCCCTTCACCTTTTTCCCGGCACCCCAAGTTGTAAGATTGCATGAAAACACAAATTGACATAAAAACACAAACACTCAGATTTAATAAAAAGGCTATGAAATATATACACCGATCAGCCACATTAAATGCCACATTAAAATTGATTATCAATTGTATATGACAGGATTATGGGCATCAAAGCCTTATTTATGCCTGTGAAGATTAACCTGTGGGATCTGGTTTGATCTTGTAGAAAAGCATATCAAACTGTTGAAAAAATGGTTCATGCTGGCCATGATAGAAAGGTATCTGAACACCCAGTGCACCTAGTCCAATGATGCATGTGTTGATTCATGGAGGCCTCACCTTGCAACTTGCAGCACTTAATGCTAATGTCCTGGTGCCAGACACCACAGAACACCTTCAGAGGTCTTCAGAGGGGGGTCGGAGCTGTTTTTGTGGTACAAGGGGAACCTACACAATGTTTGGCGTAATGTTTTACGGTTTTAATTTGATGGCTGATTGGTGTATATCCATGCATACTCTTACAGCTCAGGTCACATCACGTATTCTAACACCCATAAACTAATATGCATGTACTGAACATGCTAACACTACAGAAGCAAAGATACACTAAAGCATTCCATAAAACAACATTCCCTGGGAGGAAGATGCACAGCAGGGATTCAGTAACTCATGCTGTTAAGCAGAAGAAAACGGCACTGAACTATTTGAAATTTTTACCAAATAATCACGATTATGATTCAACGAACTATGAGAACACGGATTGGAGTGAATACATTAGTTATGAACCTTTAAGTGGACCTTTTTCTGTATTTCTCGCTAACATTTTGCTTTCACTGCCTCTAGTATGGATACACCATTGGTGCCACCCGATGGCTCTTTTACAGCCAGTCCTGCTGGACCCTTAGCTCAGCAAGAGGAAGTAGAGCCACGGCTTCTGGAGTTAGAGCAAGATCCTCCCAACTGGAGAGAGCTTGCTCCCAGTGAGGTTCTGAGTAAACTCACTAAGAAAGAGACTAAGAGACAGGAAGTCATCAATGGTAAGTGGATGGGTGTCCCAGAGGGCTATTAACCAATGTAAATGGATTGTGAGTGAGGATGAAGGCAGAAACTAGCCTTCTACTAACTGCTAATGTGGAAGAATTTAACGCTTACTAGAGATGGGGGGAGATCGATTCAGTGATGTATCGCGATTCTTTTGTGTGGCAATTCATGTATTGCCAAACTGACTCCACTGACTTTTTTTTAAAAGTTGATATGTTAGAATTGGAGGCAGTAAAATGTTGCAGTTCCTCTATGATCCTACAGGTGGTGCGCTAAACAATTCACACATTGGCAGTCAGGACAGCAGCAAAATTATAAAATTTTGTTTAGAATTGTATTGAATTCTGGAAAAAACATGTAATATTCAATCAGGATATTTATACAATCTTGATACTTACAGGATTGCAATATAATGCCATCGAATTGGCACCAAAGTACCGTGATAATATTGTATCACATGGTCCCTAATGCTTACATACAAATACATTTTACTATGCAGTTATATTTTAGTATAAACCTCAATCTTGTTCTAAAACATAATCTAGATATGTTTATTTATTTTATAGATGAATTAATTTTTCTTGACTAGTTACTTTATGCTGGGTTGAGGAGAATCTGAAGCCTGTTTTAGACATGCCAGCCATAGCACATATTTTAAGTATTTTACAATTAACCACACACAAATACTCAAAAATACTTGGTGTTTTGAACACTTCAGTATTACCTGACAATTTGGAAGCCCTCCTATTTCCCCCAGCTTTATCTCTTGGCTCTCCACACAGTTTTCCTGCTTAAAATATGTTTTAAATCTTTATCCTCACTTTCTGTCAAGGTAAATAAATTGACAATATTTAGCATTTGTATTTTATTTAACTTATATGTAACCAGGAAAGACCTTACTGAGATTAGAGTTCAGTTTGCTTAGTACAAAATTACACTTTTATAATACAGTAGATTTCATCTCTATAAGTGTAATTGCATGCTACACTATTGTTCCTAGGTTGTGTTCACTATTTATTATTATCTTTAACGTTCATCCCTCACATTTGTTGCTGCTTCTTTTGCTTCTAACTCTTTTGACATATCGACACTGCTGCAACTCTGTTATGTTTGTGAGAGCCCATGTAGCACTCAGTGGTGGGCAAAGTACACAAGTCCTGTACTTGAGTGAAGTCAAAATATTTCCTAAGTAAGAGTAGACATCCTCCATTTAAATTTCAACTTGAGTAATGTACAGATGTACTCCAGTATCAAAAGTAGTGCACTGTATTAGCCCTAAAGTCATAGTTAAAGTACATAAATCTCTCCTCCCCCCCCCCCCCCATTCTTTTCCAGCTGTAACAGTGGTGTTTACTCAATGTCTGCAGTCATCCCTGCTTCACATTAGGAAGGCAAATTACTCACTTGCATATAATAGTCTGCAGGTGGCGATATTACTGCTTTGAGTACTAGTACTAGATAGCACTTTATGGTTGCACAATGTAACACAATTGCGAAGTACACATCTTGGTTGTAGGATGCATGTAAAGTAAGGTGAAAACTCTGTACTTGGGGCCAAACCTCTGGTAATGCTTGTACACCATTACCATTAGTGCACAAAAGGTTATCGATGCACTATACCTGTTTTTTGTTTGTTAATTTTTTATTACTTCTTACATTCTTTTTTTTTTCTCCATTGAAATATTTGGTGGATGTTTGCCTATTTTGACTTTTTCTGTATGCAAGTTACAGTGGATAAACTGATGATAGCAAACCATAGCAAATGGTACCAGAGTGTTTATCTGAAACTGACCTGAAAGATTAAACAGTGTGAAGCAGTTCCTTATTTCAACCACACCACAGAGTTTACATATTCGGTATGTCAGTAACATGTGGTTCGGTGATTAGCATTCCTGCCTTCTAAACAGCTGATCTGGATTTTATTGCCATCTAATGCAGAATAATTATGTAAGTCGTTAAGGACAAAAGAGGAAAGAAATTACTCTTGTTGCTAGAATCCCTGTTTTGTGCATTCATCACATGGCACTAACTGTGCACACACACTCGTATTGATTCACTCCAAGAGGAGTTTATTTTAGCCAGTTTTCCTAGCTGCATGTTTTTTAGACATTTAGAGGAGCAGAACATTAGCAGAAAACCTGGATCTATAAAGCAGCAATGCTATCTGCTCCTTCAACATACCTGTGTACCGTTTTGTATTTAAATATATTTGTCTAGGCTAATAGTCAGTCTAATAATAGTACAAATTATCTCATTAAGAGAGTGTTTGCCAATATTTATCTATCACTCAAATTTTTACACAGAGAAAAAAAACATTAACTATTATTAACAAACTCTACATAAATTCCATACTTCACATATATTACCTCTCATAAACTGTAGCCTTTTGCGAATAAAGTCCATATTGTGATTTCAATATTTATGCAATTAAGTCCCTTTAAAATCCCATTATAACTTAACGTGGTTAAAAATCTGTCAATCCCTGTCTCTAATTTTCTGTCCTATTTTCCCTGCAGAATTGTTTGCGACGGAGCATGCCCACGTGCGCATGCTGAGCGTACTACATACAGTGTTTTCTCGTCCAATGGCAAGAGATGCGATTATGGATTCTACTGAGCTAGACACAATCTTCCCTAGTTTGGATGAGATTATAGAGATGCACTGTGAGTCCTCTTTTGGATAACCATGTATTAATGTTTGTATGAACAAATGTCCATGCTATCTAAATGTATTGGAAATTATGCTTTCAGATACTTTCTATGCAAATCTGAAGAAGCTACGTCAAGATGATGACTTTGTGGTTAAAAATATAAGCACTCCGCTCCTCAACAGAGTGAGTACCGGCATTTTCATCATATATAAAGTGTCATTTAGACACTTTATTATTGTACGATTATGTGTTCTGTTGAGTAGTGTGTATTTGTAATACAGATGCATTTTAGTGGTTTGAGTTATAAAATGCTGGCATAAGACAATGCTCTTATACTCTCACAGTTTAATGGCTCAGAGGGTGAATGGTTCCAGAAGCTCACAGCTCGTTTCTGTAGTCGTCAGTCATGGACTCTGGTTCAACTCAAGAACAGGCAGAAGAAAGACCCCCGCTTCAATGCCTTTATACTGGTATACACACACATGCAAACACTTGGACATGTGCAAGAGTCAGTAATATCCAGCCAGTATGGTGAAATGTTGAAACTTTAGTTTTATTTAATATCAGAATTATTATATGACGTTCTATAAGCTGCTAAATAGAATTCAGACGAATTAGTTTGCTCTTTGAATAATAATAATAATTATTATTATTATTATATTATTAAATAATATAAGTCATTATTACTGCTACTACTACTGCTTCTCATATTACTCCTGTTGTTACAATTTTTTTATCGATTATGGGGTAAATTACTTTTATTAAACTGATTAAGTTGATTTAAGACTGATTTATTGAACTAAAGTTTTTAGGAGTAAATACATTTCAGCCCTGCTAAAGTGGTATACATAAAACACCTATAATACGCAAATATTCTCTTGTGTATACGTTTTAGGAAGCTGAGAGTAAGCCCCAGTGCAGAAGATTACAGCTGAAGGACATCATCCCCATCGAGATGCAGAGACTAACAAAGTACCCACTGCTGTTGGAGAACATTGCCAAGAGCACAGGTGTTTTTTTTGTTTTTTTTTTAATATGGTTGTTCATTGGGGTGTAACAGTACGCAAGAGTCACTATGGTTCGGTATGTACCATGGTTTCAAAATTATTGTTTGGTATGTTTTTGGTACAGCAAAGTGTGAAAAAAAAAAAAGATGAATTTTAATTTTCTTTATATTTATTATGAATTTAATTTTAGACAAACTTGTAAACTATGGTAAGTGGTCTAAGAATAGTAACAGCACTGTTAAGAGGAAATAGTAAGAACAATGGTTCATTTAAATAAAGGATATCTGAAGGATATTTGTTAACAATTATTAGTAACATTTGCTACTGGTGATGGTGGTGTTACTATTTTTGCACAAATTGTTCATTCTTTACAGAGTATATAGGGATCATGTCTTTCATAATATGAAATACCACCACCAAAAAAACGTTAACTTGATGTTATCCTAAATCCTAGGATCCTAAAGTTCCTGCCTCTCTCCTTCCTCTTAAAGAGAGTGATGTCATCACATATCTGCACACAGCATCAGAAATAAACTTCTTATCTTTAAATGAGTAAATGAGTTTGTGTATATATCAGGGGTGGGGTGAGTAAAAGTAGAGATACCCTATGGTCAAATAATACTCAAGTAAAAGTAGAAAGTACTCCATTACATTTCTACTTAAGTAAAAGTACAAAAGAACTCTCCTTCAAATTTACATAAGCATTAGAAGTACTGAACTTGTATTAGCTCACACTTCTGATTTCAAATCAACCTGCTACAATGTTAACGAAGAGAAAATATAGTAGTCATTAAATGTATAAAATGCATTTAATGTACATTTAAATCATAGCAGAAATACTTATTAGCTACTAGCGCATCAGATTACAAAAATGAACACAAGCAGAACATTTACAGACCCACGTGTCCCTGATAAGACCAAATTTGAAATAAATAAAATACAGAAAAATTCACCAAAGACACTTGTAAACCATTGTTTGGCCGACGTTAGCATGCCAGCTAAAACAGATCTTGACAGTTTGGATGTGTTACTGAGCATCAATGAACATGCTTTTATCCACTTTAGCAGCAGATAACAATGGTCGCCATTGAATGACTTGTATGCAACTATTTCTTTCTTACAGAGGATAATGTAGAGAAAGAAAATATCCAACAGGCTGCTGAATGCTGTCGTAAGATCCTCAACCATGTAAACGAGGAGGTGAAATACATGGAAAATCTTCTGGTAGGGAACTTTTTTTTAGCAAAATGTTTAAACCAATTTAATAAAATGGTAATAATAATAAAAAAAAATATGTTGGATGTGGATGTTGAAGATGAGTAGCTCTGGCTGACCACCCTAGCTCTTAAATCGATGTGGTACTGAACAGTCAACCGTTCCATAAAGTGCACACTACTGTAACAGTTTACACAGCAATATTGTTTCATACAGTACATTACAGAACACTGCAAAAACGCTTTTAAGCTTCCAGTAAAATGGGTTTGGTGTTTAAATGACAGTTAATTAATTTTTATGTCTTAGGTCTTGGCTACTGATTTTTTAATGTCATTTTATCATAACAGTTAATTCAGAAATTACCCATATAATTACATTTTCTTAAAACTGGAATCTTTAGTCTCAACCTAGGGGTAACAATCATTCGACCCATGGGCCCAGCCAAGTACTGTCAAACTTTTTTTTTTTTTTCAGAAAAGAGATTTGTGTTATTCCACCAGGTGGCAAAATTGAGCTATAAAAGCAGATCTACAACCTTTATTACTGAAATATGTGCAATGGTGCATATTTTTTCCTTAGCAAGTTAAAAATGTATGCTGTAACCATACAAAGTTCCAGAAGAAGCAATTTAGGAATATCAGTTTGACTAAATTGTTTGAATGACAGTCTGTTTATCTTTTCAGTCTGTGTGCATTGAGAATATACATTTCTGGTATAAACGTGATCATATTTCATTGTCGTTGATGTAAACAATTTTAATCTTGGATTAAGTTCAGTTCAGCTTTTAGACCCCTGTGCTAAGCAATAAGCCATAATCCCACAGAATATTTTACATACTTTTTCTTTTTTTTTATTCCAGTATGTCACCATAATCTTAATTCATGATATATAATCTTCTTTTCTTCCATAACAAGAATTTGAAAGACTACCAGCGCAGGTTGGACACTTCAGGGCTGAAGCCCAGCTTGGAGCTTTACACCGAGTACAAGGTAAGAGGTTGTCTCATGACTCGCTGTACTCAGTTAGCATCATGTAACAGTAGAAATGTTTTAGAAAAGGTTTTAAGCGATTAGTCTCTCTTTCAGTCCTTGGACATGACAACAAGATCTATGATTTACGAGGGGCCACTTACATGGAGGGTGACTAAGGAAAAAGCCCTAGGTAACTTTTGCTCTTTAAGTCTGAGTGGTATTTGCAACACACCTATCAGTGTAGTAGTTTCACATGATTAATTGCCATTCTTAAAAGGTTTTTGGCCTTATCTTTTTGATGTGTATGTATGTATGTGTCCAGATGTACAGGGTGTGTTGCTGGGAGACCTGTTGGTCCTTCTTCAGAAACAAGATGATAAGATGCTTTTGAAATGCCAAAGCAAAAGTAACATTGCTGTCCAGGAGGGCAAACAAATGCTCAGCCCCATCATAAAGCTGGAGTCGGCTTTCCTCCGAGAAGTGGCCACAGGTAAGTGTGTGTGTGTATGACCCTGTGCATGTTTCATATGGTAAGAAGGTGGATTTGTGAGGAAAAAGTCACAATATTACTTTTTTTCAGATCGTAAAGCTTTCTATCTTATCTTCACTTGGGAGAGCGGAGCACAGATCTACGAACTTGTGGCACAGTCTGTTGCTGAAAGGAAAATGTGAGGTTTACAAAGGAGCATAAGCCATCAGAAGAATCAGCAGTGATTTAAATAGTGATCTGTACCATAAGTTGTTGATTGAGTCTGAACTTTGTCTTGTAGATGGACAGATTTGATCAAGTCATCAGCAGAGGAGTTGAAAAAGAGTGGCGGTTATACACTGGACAGGGTGAGGCATGGCAGCATGCCAAGTAGCAGCTCCGCACTGGCGTATAGTGCCTCGTGAGTGTCCTATATGTTCTTTAAATGTATGTCTGAACGTATGTAATATAATAACCTACAGTTTCATTGATGTCTATTGACTAATAATATTGCCATTTATTTTGTTGTCTCTTTGATACTAAAGATGTAATTAAATGTGTGTTTTTAAGCCTATAATATATTTTTATATTGAAATGGGTTATTGCCTTCTTTGGCAATCAAACACGCTAATGAGAATTTGCTCCTGTTTCATGTATCCTACAGTCTACCACTTACCTGTGGTGTGTTGTTTACGGTCATGTAAATGATTATTGGCTTTGACTTGGCTTTACTAAGGTTTTTCTTACTTTCATCTTGTTTATTTCAGTTAAATATCTCAGAAAGAACTGAAAAATTTTCTCAACATTAAATACTGTCAGAATCTTTTTAACCAATAATTAATAAATAATTAGCTTGCGTGAAATTTAATTGCACACTCATAACTTACTGTGAAGTGCGTGGAAAGAAGGTGTGAGATCGCATTTATTAAGTAGATTTCAGTTGCACACTTGTAAGTGTGTATTTAAAAATGTACAGTGCCATATTTTGAATTTTGAGATGAAGTAATGATTTTATTCAAGCTTTATTTTATTTATTTATTTTATTTTAAAAATATTTTTTGGGGGAAGATAAGGGCATTTTCCATTTAAACTTCAGATTAGCACATCTTCTCTTCCCATGGGGTCACCATTGTGATGAAACAAAGGAATATGTTACCTCAATCCCGGCCAAATATACCTGTGAAAACCCCATTAAAATTCGTTCAGTAGATTTTACGTGATGCCTGCATAGACAGACAGACAGACGGACCATCCAAAAACCATCTTGATGTGTTCTATTTCTCATCTCGCATCCCTCAAATTATTTTTTCGCAAAATATCTTCAATGTACAGACATTTACATTTTTTAATGTAAGCAATTTCAGTTTTATTATATGCATAGATAATGATCAAGTTAAACATAGTAAATAAGTAAAACCAGGATCTGATGAAGAATTATTTTTGTCCTACTATCTCTGTCATACATGCATACACAACCACACTGACACATTTCTCTTTCTTAGACTGAACCCCCCTCTTAGCCCTACTGACAATGGACCAGACCTACTGAAAAACTCTGCAGGTAAGAAGTCATGCTCATTTGTCACTAAGGGTTTTGTTTGTAGGAGGAGCTCAAAATCAAAAGTTCTTATTAATGTTAATTTCCTTCTAACACATGATTAAGTGGAAAAGAACATCACTTTACGGATGCAAGGCATTGTGCAGGAATAAAAGATTTTTTTTTTTTTTTAGCTAAAATCGTCTCAATCGTCTCAGTGCAAGCACTCGCACCAAAAAGCTGAGCCTTAGACCAGTGTTTTAAAGAGGAGTACTATGTATTAAATTTAAGCTATTGCACTGTTGTGATTGTGATGCATCTTTTAATTCAATAGGTCAATTCAAGGACAGCCTTAGCGATGATAAGTTCAGACACTCTCACTCCTCACTGATTGACTTCTTAGCTTCCAATGGGTTTGACCCACTCGCTTACAGTAATGCCCCTCCAGAGCGGTCAGGCACTGTGGCTTTGGATGAAGGTCAGTAGTCTTTCTATTATTTTAGCATTACAAATCATATATGTATGATGGCCTCAAGTTGAAGTCATTAGGATAATTTTCTAGAAATGTAACATTATATTTCCTTGGTATATAGTAACGTCCTTGAAGACACTGTTAATCAGAAGTACCAGTCTGTCCCAGAATGAACAGAGTGGAGCAGAGCCCGGGAAGCAGGAAAACGATGAATCACAAGGTATCAATCTTATATTACACCTAAACCCCGTAGTAGAGACCTGCACTCCCGCGGGAGGACCGCGGGACCCAGCGCACGAAGTGCGGCGCGGGACAAGATTTGATTGGTGAATGCGGGTGCGGGCGGTAAGGTCCTCATGTATGTGCGGGTTGCGGGAGAATAAAATTAATCGCGGGACTCCC
>JAQMYJ010000019.1:8581705-8601943 GCA_030014305.1 Clarias laeviceps | reverse complement strand
CTGCTAAATCTTCCTGCAGGTTTTTTGCAGTCAAATGGGGGTTTTGATTTGTCTTTCTGACCAGCATACGAGCAGTTTTCTCTGACAGTTTTCTCGGTCTTCCAGATCTCATCTTGACCTCCACAGTTTCCTTGAACTGCCATCTCTTAATTACATTTCTCACTCTGGAAACTGCAAGCTGACAAACGCTTTGCTACAGTATCTTCTTGTAGCCTTCTCCTGCATTGTGGGCATCAATAACTTTCTTTTTCAGAGTCTTACATAGCTGCTTGGAGAAACCCATGGTTGTTGAGTGTCCGCAAGTGTGTGCACAAGGTTTGAAGAGTCAAAGTATTTGTTAAGCTTTGAAATTGGCATGATAGCTGTTGCCATACATCTGATCTAATGAGCTGATTAAAGTCTGAAACCTTGTAAAAAGAATCTAAGACTCTGGAACACTTGGGGTGCCCAAACTTTTGCACAGTGCCATAATGGTGTTTGTTTTTATTTATTTATATATTATGGCATAAGAAGTAATTAGGCATCAATGTTTGCTGAAAATAATGTGCCTTTTTTCATTTCCAAGAGAGATTGTGTTAACATCTTTTCAATTAAGAAAATCATAAAAATCTGTTATTTATCAAGGGTGCCTAAACTTTTACATACGACTGTATATTTAAAGAAAAACTTGAGAGCTACATCATTTGACCTATAGGCCTCTCTGTAAGTGTGTAAAATGTTTATGTTCTTGACAGAAAAAGACCGAGCTAGTATTGCTTACATGGAACGATGGCAAATAAAAGCCCCTCTTCTCTAGAATCACTATGGTTTGTGGATTTAGGTTTGCAAAATAGGATCCAAGCAAATCACAAAAGTTCTGGAGTGACATCCTTTGAACAGATGAGACCGAAATGATGTCTGGTTATTATGTAGAGCATTATGTTTGATGTAAACCCAAGCATAGCATATCATCAATTCAGTGATGTATCAAGATTCTTATGTGTGACTATACATACTGTATATCTCCACACTATTTTTATTTATATTTTTAATTTATATATGTTTGCATTTGATCTAAACTATTCCCTATTTCCTGTATATGGCATCATAATAAAATCTAAAAAAAAAAAAAATAGAATCAGTATATTTATAAAATCGTGATACTTCGAAGAATCGCAATACAAATTGAACTGGCACTTAGGTAGAGTGATACCATATCGGGCAATCCCTGGTGATTCCCATCCCTTATCATAAACACCTCTTATCAACTATCATGCTGGTGAAAGAGTGATGTCTGCTTCGATGTGCTTCTAAGCCCTGTATTGAGACAACGATAAACGCGACTTTAAAACAGAATACAGTATACCTGAGACGAGCGTGACGTTAACTGGGTTGAAACTGGGTCATGCAAAACGAGGCTCTGATCCCAAGCACACCACCCAATCAAATAGCAAATCTGATTGACAAAAGAAGAAAGAGATCAGTGTTGGAATGGCCAAGACAATGGGCTATTGAGATCCTGTGGTGGGATCATAAGAGTGCTACGGTATGCATAAACAAATGTCCTCAACATTAATGTTAGTAAAAAAGAGGCTCTACAGGTACATGTTACTGAATCATGTGTGTGTATAGCAGAAATTGTCTCGCTTTTCCAATACCTTTTTTTCATAGACTGTATATTGTATAGAATTACTGTGTAATTATTATACAAAGCAAAGCTAAACCTATAATTATTAATAATTATCACTGTGAGAGAATTACTGTAGAAAGTTACCTATTTAATTATTGCAGTTTTTTGGGGTGTTGAAAAAAAACAAAACGGCAATACATTTTTAGTAATCCTTATTGAAAGAGGTTTTGCTTAGTAATTTGGCCTTTCTCAGTTCCAAAGCCTTCATCACCTGATATATTCGTCATATGCCTTTATTACATAACTACAGTAGATGTGCGATTTAATTTGTGTGGACTTATTTGTGTGGGCACTCATAAGCACATTTTAAAAAATGTTGAATTTTGAGATGCAATAATGCATCTTTATTATTTAAATAATAAAAACCATTTTTGCTCTTAATGCATCCTACTACTGCTACATATTTCTCATACGTGTGTGTGTGTTGAGTTAGGTTTAGCTCAAGGAGCACACAAGGTTATAAATAATTGGAATGGTACCACACGTTGTGTTTGTTTGTTTGTTTGTTTGTTTATTTATTCATTTATTCATTTATTTATTTATCTATTTATTTTTATTTTGCATGCATGGCATTGTACATAGTTCTTCAACCCTCTACATGCGGTCAGCTCCAAGATAATTGCCAGTGTTTTTTTTTTTTTTAATATATATTTAGTAACCTAAATCATTATGAGAGATTCAAATCTTTAATTGAAATGAGGGTAAAAAATGTTATAATTATTACCCTCTCTGCGAACCAAATCTACCTAAAGCATGTTCATGCTCTTTCATGTTTATCTACCATTACACTCCTCGGTTTCTGGCAACTTTTAAGCCGTCTTCCCTGACTTCCTGTTTCATCGCGGTATAAATATGAGGTGACAAAGAGGCTAAGTTTCCTTAATCATTCATCAGCATGAAAAAAAATCTTGCCTTCCCAGAAGAGCAAAGCGGGATCAAATCAGGAATAGACATTTAAAAAGCACAAATCAGTGTTCCTGCCAGTAAACACAAAATGATCATCATAGTCTCCTTACCTAAACGCACTTGATGTTGTGCAGAGGTGCTGCATGTCAATTTTGAATATATTTCCTTTAGTTAATGTTTGGAAATCTCATAGTTGTTGCTGTATGAGGTACAGTTGGTGTAATTGACCCTGGTTAACGTGTGATGTCATGGAATGCCTCTCGTCCAATCAGATTACTGTCAATAATTGTCAATGACATCATAAATGAAAACTCTAACCATGCCCTTTATTCTGAATTATTTCCTTTCCCTCTATTCCAGTGATGGATACTACGGCCGTGTTTGCAGCCCTGTATGAGGTGTGTGAGGAGAACGCCACTTTCTTTGCTGGCACCCAACCGGGAGATGCTCCGCACAGGCTGGTTGAGGCCATGTTGACCATCCAGAAGCACGCTCAAAGCCTCGAACCGGTCATCTGTGGCTTTGCGGCCATCTACCATCACTTTGACTTTGTCCCTCACATTCCTGCTAATGGATACCGCTCACTAGTGAAGGTGTGTGTGTGTGTGTGTGTGTGTGTGTGCATTGTTCAAATAAATGACTCGGTCAATGTAAAGTTAATAATCCTGCTCTAGGTAAAGATTTGGTTCAACTGACAAGATTTGGTTCAACATATTTCTACCAAATGTGATCTTGATGGGAATATAGCTTATTTATTTCTTCCATAAATTTAGTTGTAATTGGTTGAGAAATACTTAAGTTAAGCCTTTATGGATTTCTGCTTTCGTTTCCTGCTCAGGTGGTACGCTGCTGTCTTCTTCACATCATCCACAAGGCACGTTACATCGCATCCCACAGACGCAGCATCTTTTTCCGTGCAGCCCATCAAGCAGCAGATATGGAAGCTTACAGCTGTGCTCTGTGCCAGCTAAGGGCTCTGGTCTACCTCGCTCAGAGGCTGCTCCACGACAACAGTCACGGCAACCTCTTCTTCCAAGACGAGAACGGTCTCAGCCAACTCTTTCTTCGGGAGTATGCCTCCATGCACAAGGGCTGCTTTTATGGCCGCTGTGTCGGCTTCCAGGTGTGTGCCTTTCTATACTTTGTACAATCAGGGATGCAATAAAAAAAAAATTCTCCACGATGTGTAGTACAGATGGAAGCTAGAATAAGGTTGCAGGATGTTGAATTTTCTCTTCACGATGACTCTTCATGATTAACTAGAAGAACTTTGACTCATCAGTTTGTCGACATCAGCCTTGTGAGCCAACGGATAGAAGAAGGAAAAAAAAAAAATCACAGTTTTTGAAAATGGATTAACTGGATGCAGAATGGAAGAATATATTCTCTGATATAAACGCTGGTGACAGTGTGCTGAGAATGTCAGTTTTTATTTCAGTATGTAGGCTGTATATTTTCCTTATTTTAAATAATAAATATTTTGGGAGACAGCTGGTTTGATTTATTTGATATTTCTCTATCATGCCAATACTGGAGATTAAAGCTTAAAGTTTGTAGGTATGAGCACTACAGTATTCTAGATCATTATAGGTTTCTATAAATTGCTCGGTTGTAGTAGTTAATCTTTTTGACAATAATTGTAAACTGTGTTTCTGTATGTGGTATAATATGATATATGAAGATATGCACTGTTAATAGTGTAGGAACGGTATTAAGTATCTGTGTACACTTAGCCGGATGGTTATAAATCAGACTGCAGCTCGAGATTGCAGTTAAATATTACTTCTAGAATTATATTATTTATTATTACACTATAGGTTTTTCTAAGTTTTATGTTCTGTTTGCAAATTTGTTAACTTGCTTAAAATGATCATTATTATTTTATGATGTTATAATGTACAGTATATATACACACACTGTACATTATAACATCATAAATAAGGTCAGTAACTTTTTATGAATACAATCCCATTGTCCGTCAGTTATCTTTTTATCTTTGGGTCTTGTTCATTCACTTATTCTCTCTCTCTCTCTCTCATATCATCGTTTAGTTCACTCCTGCTATCCGTCCACACTTGCAGAGTATTACTATAGGCTTGGTCGCTTTCGGAGATAACTACAAGAAACATCATTCCGGCATAGGTCAGTAACTTTTTATGATTACAATCCCATTGTCCGTCAGTTACCTCTTTCCCCTTTATGTGACTCAATATTACATGCACTTCAGTGGGTGGCCTGACCATACCCAAGAAATACTGTCTTATATATATTTTAAATAGCATCCCTTTTTTTTTTTTTTCCTGTACCGCTGAATATTTGCAGTCTTTTTTGTAAATTTTGCATAAAAGATAACAAATCCCTTGAGTTTGTTTTAGTTAAAAATTACCTATGCAGTAACAATAAGGCAACCCCAGGCTTGAAAGGTGTTCTAACATTTGTGTCTTGTGCTCAATTCTGCACCCTAGTGGAAACAGGAGCTAGTACATCATATGGTGAGTCAATGCTCGCTGGCTTTTTGTGGGCTTGAACAGAGAGTTTGAGGCTCCTTTGTTTCAGTCTTTGTTTCCATGCTGACCTTAGATGCTGTCTTCTAAATAGCGTATACGGGTCTTCACAAGTTCTAAACTGGGGTCATCAACATCTGAAGCAGAAGTGTGTGTATTCTTTGCTTCATGTTCGAGAAAAGGTCTTCACATTGTCTTATTTATAGTCATAAACGAATTACTAATAGTAAGCATTAACAAGTTAAAGCGGTCGCTATTCAGTCATGTTAGTTGCTTTATTTTAGTTCATCAACCATTCTCTAGAATATACAATAACTGCATGTAACTTCTTACTCAATCAAACCTGATCCAGTCGAATTTTTTTTATTCCAGACGCCTCTGGGACTGAAAGCGGTGTCACTTTAACGTCAAGTAACAATGAGTCTAGTTCAGTGTGCGTTTGTGTTTTTAAAGCCCAGTATTCACCAAAAATCTGTTTAATCAAAGGTTCATCATTTGGTGAATATCATAATGGGGTCGCTCATGTTGCATTCCCGCAATTTCACGCAGGTGTCTCATTAAATAAACTTTTAAATACCAAGTCTCGTATTCCTTCTACCTATTCTGGTGTGTCCCAAACAATCAGATACTCAGGGTAATGGATAGCCTGTGTCTACATTATTTATTCATTATCTAGTTTAAATGCAAAAGGCATATACCCTGAGACACTAGACCAGTCTTCTCAAAGTAATATGTGATTCAAGGTGTAGATAGATTACACCTTACTCTACAGAACAAAAAAAAAAGCTTCCTCTTAACAGAGTCGGCATATTGCTCGTGGATTTACAACTGTAAAACCCATAACCTTTGCTATTTTGGAGGTACAATCAACTGGCTAAGTTGCCACCAAAATTTATTCACTTTTGTTCAGTTTGCTTGGAATCATGTAGAAGGTTGCCGGTTTCTATTAATCTCCTTTCCCGATGTTGATTTCCCCTCATGATTTACAGAAGTAATATTCCTGCCTTGCCTAAGCCCTCTTTTCTCCCTGTTTCTACCATATTGCACCATCCATTCTGCTACCTGTTTTTAAGTCTGTAGAGCTTCTCTAAACCGTTTATCTATATGCTTTCAAAGCAAAAATATATTGCAAGACTACTAGAGTTATAATGTCATTTGTCACAATGACTTAGTCGTTATAGATTCCACTTTCTAGAGGAGGTTCCTTTGCTACAGTATAGCCTGGATCTTAATAAGAATAATATTTAATTGTGATAGTTTAAAAGTACAAACTAAAGTGATCTGCATTTTGATAAGGAATGGGAGGTTCAGTTTTCAAGTGAAATGGAACGAATGGTTCATTGTATGTTATCATCACTCATCACTAATCTGGGGTTGACTGCACTGGCTTATTCAAAATCATGTGTAAGGCCTATTTATATACAAAGGTGATGCATATCTGCCACCAACAACCATATCGCAACCGATGAGATAATTTTTTTTTCTCATTCTGATGTTTAATATTAATATTAATTAAGGTTGCATGATTTTATGCATTATCCAATACCACCTGATTGTCCAGTTGGATAATTGCATAAATGTACAGGTAGTCCTCGACTTACAAACATTCAATCAAACAAATCACGGAAGTAGCTTATGTGTATTGTACAAAACGTACAAAAAATAGATACTGCAGTGCACGAGATACCAATATTTGCAATTATATACAATATTTGTGTAAGTTATGTATAAAATGTCTAAGGTTCGGTAAAGTGTGTGTGGGAGAAATGAGTCAGCCTCCCCGGTTTCAATGAATCAGTCTGGAAGCACAATGATAGAAAATGGCTGTCCTGTAAAGCTGTCCTGATGGTGAACAATCCTAATTTACTGTCCTAGTTGACAGTCCAATACAGTAGAAAACAGCTCTGAGACAAAATGGCATCCGGGATTCCCCTCGTGATTTAAAGGCGCAGAGACAACACTTGCATTGACATCTGTGAGATTCATTTCCTTAGGCATGGTTACATGTTTTTGGTCACATGATGGCAGTGTGTGGAAAGGGGACAGAGATTTAGTCAAGTGGATTGGTATGCTTTACAATGTAAAAGATTCTCTTTGTCGGACTAAAGAACAAATCTGACTTATAAACGTGCTCCCAGAACGGAACTGGTTCATAAGTTGGGCATTACCTGTATAGGTTTAAAGGCAATCAAGCAATTAATGAGGGTAGAAAGGGTCATTGATTATCGGTTTCTCAAAGAATAAGATGACTTTTTTTTTTTTTTTTCCCCCCTCCAGAGTCGGTGTGCATGCTTTGCCTCAGAATGCTAGTTGATGTAGGCCATTGATGAGAACACTGTTTTAATTCTCAAACGATTATACACTACTGGATTTAAGCATATGGATCAGGACGTCACTTAGGACAGTTTGAGACCCCAGTGCTTTTGATTTCTCACTGGGATTGTCAATTTCAGCTGGGTCTTGATTCAGGAGTTTAAACAGAGCTCTTGGAAATTGGTTGGAGTGAGGGGAATAGTCCGTGTGTCTAAATTAGTCTGGCCTATTTTTTTTTCCTTGCACAAGAGCATAAAAGCTTTTCATAAAAGTCTTTTAGAAAAATATATAATATATATAGTTTTTTTCCCCCTAATGTAGTGACTATATCTCCTATTTTATCTGCTAAATGTATAGGCCTGCTTTGTAACATTTGGTACATTGGACATGAGATAATGAGGCAGTTTTAACTTCGATGTGAATGCATACACAGTTTCAATGCTATAAAAATCTTTTTTAAAAAAGCAACGAAAAAAAAAAACCAGCACGCACAACAAATGAGATTACTTGTGTTATTTATATTTTCTTTGCTAATATATTGATTCAGTTTATTAAGTGCAAATTTGCATATTCCCCCTTTTTGTTTTGGGTCTGCCTAGATCTGTGCCATGTGGCTTGCTTTAACTCTCTACTATTCTGTACGTGTGGCATTGATGGTGCATTTTATTATAGGGGTATCAGAATGCATGATATAATATAATTCATTCCTCTTGTTTGTTTGTTTTTTTGTTTGTTTGTTTTTTTCTCTTAGGTGTTGCTGCTAGTTCTTTATTTACCTCTGGAAAGTATGCCATTGATCCCGAGTTGAGGGGCCTGGAGTACGAGCGAATCACTCAGAACTTGGACGTTCATTTCTGGAAGACGTTCTGGAATATCACTGAAAGCGAAGTTTTGGCGGTCAGTACCGTATATACTTTTGTCAAGTGTCAAGTCTGAATCATTTCTGCGTTTGGGACGAGCTTGATTTTCAGTACGTAATCTTCGGTTATTCTCTTGCAGGGCTTGGCAAGTATGACCTCCACTCAGGTAAAGGTGAATCGTACTCTCTCGGTGCCACCTGACTGCTTTGACCTACCCTTGGTGGATGATCCGACACATACAGTTACGATCTCTTCTCCGGTTGCTCATGTCGGTCCTCGCCCGGTTCAGATGAGACTCATCTCCAGTGATCTGAGGGAAGGACAGGTAAAGTTCCTCAGGCATAACTTACATCTTGTTACATCTTACGCAGTTCTGATTTCATATCTCCTTCAATTGTTTTCTTTCTCAACAGGACAATGAGAAGCTGTTAGCAATATCCCGTTCTGATGGTGGCTCGATCTCGCTGTCTCTGAGTCTGAAGATTAAGAAGAGCCCTCCATCACCTTGGCTGGTGGTACATTACCATGGAGGAGGATTCGTTGCACAGACTTCTAAATCACACGAGGTATGCTCTTTTCCTCTTCTGACAAAGCCAAAGCCACCATGTTGGTATTTTTCCACGAATAACATGTACAGTAAATGCATCATAAATAGTTTTTTGTCCTTTGATCTCCTACCCACAGCCGTACCTGAAAAGTTGGTCTCAGGAATTGAATGCCCCAATCCTGTCAGTAGATTATTCTCTTGCCCCCGAAGCGCCATTTCCGCGCGCACTGGAGGAGTGTTTCTTTGCGTACTGCTGGGCTATCAAGAACCACGACCTTCTGGGTAAGACTAGTACCCCTGTCTCATTACATCCTTCCTGGTTCTAAGTGAAATTGCTATTAGTGAACTCTGTGCTTAGCATAACCTTAGTACACCGTTTGGAGAGTTATGATGCTTGAAGTGTCCTGCTCTGACTCTTACTCTTGCTCATTTCTAACATTCAGGTTGGACAGGGGAGCGAGTGAGCTTGGCTGGTGATAGTGCAGGTGGAAACCTGTGCATCACCGTGTCAATGATGGCCGTGGCACATCGAGTACGCTTGCCAGACGGCATCGTGGTTGCATACCCTGCCTTCATGCTCACCACCTGTGCCTCACCTTCCCGTCTGCTCAGTCTTATGGATCCTCTCCTTCCCCTTAGCGTCCTGTCCCGCTGCCTCAGTGCTTATGCAGGTCAGTGTTGGGAATAACAACCATAGTTCTGAATGTTCTTAGTTTTATCTGCTGTTTTGTATAAAAGCTGTCCAAACAGGAATCATTTTAGTATTCAATGTTTCTGCATTAAAAGAAATAACAATTTCTCTAAATTCTGCCTTTACTTCGTTCTCCAATGCTTCAGTGGGAATTGATATAATGTGTGTGTGTGTGTGTGTGTGTGTGTGTGTGTGTGTGTGTGTGTGTGTGTGTGTGTGTGTGTGTGTGTGTGTGTAGGTCTGGATCCTCAGGAGGAGAAACAGGTAGAGAAAGCCACCGCTCTGGGGACTGTACGGAAGGACACTGCCCTCTTATTCAAAGGCTTCAAACAGGGAGCCTCAAACTGGATCCACTCACTCCTGGACCACAACAAAGCAAGTGCAGGTGTGTGTTTGTGTGCATGTGTTTTATACTGTGATAGTACATTACGATAGTACAATAAGCACAAAGGATAACATTTTGGATTGAGCACATGGGTAGATAAATAAATGAATCATTTAGATGGGTAGATAAATTCCAGATATCCAGCAGCCATAGAGACAGTAACACCGGTAGATTGCACACTATATCTTACATATAGTCTGTACACACAGGGTAATGTGGGAACTGACCAGTTACTAGCGAAATGAATCTAAGGACAAACACTGCAAGATATAGAAGAAGTTAAGCTTATAATAAAAAAATCAAAAGTTTACAATAAATTTTTTATCTGGCAAAGTGACAACGGTGCAAACAGTATTAATGTGCAAAAACCTAAGTAGTTTTGCTAAGAGAAGCATGAAAGTGACAATGAAATTTAATGTGTGTAAATCTCAAAGTATGCAATAGTTGGAGTAACTGAGCAGAGCCTGATGCTAACAGATGAGAGTTATATATGTATCACCGTGATGTAAATAGCAGACTAGCCTAGCATAGATCTCCCCTTCCACAATTCATTATAGTGGGGTGTTGAAGAGCCGAATGGCTCTGGGAACAAAAGATTTTCTAAGTCTAAGTCTGTTGAGCATCTTTTTGATAGAAGTCTTTCGCTAAACACACGCTTCTGGTTGCAGAAATCTGTGTGAAGTGGGTGAAGTGCACTTTTTCATACAAAAGGTCTAGAAAACAGTTAAGGAGACCATGTTCTTTACCTGATCTGATCTTTTTTTTTGTATCAGTAAGAATATGTGTTTTGTGATTTAGAGTAATAATAATGCAGCATCAGTCAATGTGTATATACACTCCTCATTCACTTTAATAGGAACAACTGTACCTCTGATTATCATACAGCAGCCACACAGTGCATAAAATAATGCAGAAACGACTCAATGGCTTTGTTCACATCAGACATCTGAATGGGGAAAGAGTGTGATATCAGAAGCTTTAATGTTAGCATGAACGTTTGAGCAAACTCCAGTAACCAGTCTTTACAATCACGCTGGAAGAAAAGTATCTCAGATCAGAGAACACCGCAAAGCTAACGCTGGATTCCACTTCTGTCAGCTAGAAACAGGAACATGAGGTTACAGTGATCACTGGCTCAGCGGAAATGATCGGTTGAGGATACAATCTTTAACTATTTACTTTCTTCTAATAATGTGTTTGGGCATAAACTCACAATTTTCAAAATGGGTCATATCTTAAAAACTATTTTAATGCCACACCAAGCTTCACCATCTCTGGGACATTCTTTAGCATACAGTAACAGATATAGTTGCTGTATAAGTTGATAAACCTACCGCCTCTCTATCGTCCACTCTTCTTTTCAGAGACCATAAGGAACAGCGTTTCTGAGGGCACTCTCAGTTCTACCCAGTCTGACCTTCCAGCTCCAGGACCGTCCTCTGGGTTCTCTGTGAAGGGAGACTCTATGAAAAGCCACACATGTGACAGTCTGGTCACCCACACTGCCAGGACATTCACCAGCAGCAGCCACAACAGCACAAGCTCTACTGCCAACCACAGTGCCAACCCCACATTTCACTACCATCCTCTCCTGAGCACCACAGAAATCCTGGAAAGCAAGGTATGCCAGGAAGCATATTATATTGTCTTGCATTTAAACTCGTGAGAACTCATGTCTCTCTCTCTCTCTCTCTCTCTCTCTCTCTCTCTCACTCACCCCTTAACTACTTTCTGTTTTAGCCTGAGGATATAAGTATACTTTTCTCCAAAGAGGTAGACCCCTCCGTGTCAAGGTCCATCTCATCCGTGGCAGTGCCTCCACCTGACGGGGACGAACACTCAGAAAACCCACGGGGGTTTCCTGGGGACTTTGAGCCATTGCGTTCAGCGCAGCCTGCCAAAATGAACGTAGATTCCTCACCTGTCTTTAGAAATCCCTACATGTCACCTCTCCTGGCTCCAGACCACATGCTGAAGGGACTCCCTCCTATTCATATAGTGGTAAGAGATACTGTTGCCAGTTTTTTGTTTTCCACCTAGGTTGTCAACTTTTCAACTGAAACTTTAAAGATGTTAAATGTGTTTTTGATGACTTATTATGAACCCAGTTGATGTAGCTGAGGTTAAAGGTTTCTGACTTAAGCCACACCTACTTCAGTTTTAAACCGAAATACAGGTAGTCCCTGACTTACGAACATTCGAGTTATGAATTTCACACAGATACGAACGATTCTAATTCCGGTTCAATCACGGAGGTAGCTCACGTGTATCGTAAAAGAAAATAGACACTGCAGTGCACTAGATACCAATATTTATAATTATATACAATATTTTCAGTGTATAAGTGAATGTATAAAATGTCCAAAGTCCGGTATATTGTATGTGTGTGCATCTGGGGGTGCGCAGTCCAATTCCGTGGAAAACAGGCGTGTTAAAGGCATACAAGACTCACTTCAAAGGACTTAAGAACAAATCAGACTTGCAAAACTCATTTGTAAGTCAGAAACTACTTGTACAGATGCAGATACAAATATTTGAAGCACTAAACAGATATAAAAATAAGCTTCTTGAAACCACTTACCAATGTGCTCTGTAATCTCTGCTATTCCTCCAGGCCTGCGCTCTGGACCCCATGTTAGACGACTCTGTATCGTTCGCCAGACGACTACAGAACATCCAGCAGCCCGTGACTTTGTGTGTCGTAGATGACCTCCCACATGGTTTCCTCAGCCTGTCTCAGCTCACTAAGGAGACCCATGAAGCTTCTAATGTCTGCATGGAGAGGATCAGAGATGTGTTCACTATGAAAGACCTGCCTCCAGAGATGAATAAACACCGCAAGCTGGAAAGGACCGATCATTGTGCTTCAGATGCTTCTGCCAAGTGCTTTCAAATGGAAACCGGTGAGGATGTAAGAGAGGGTGTGGTTTAAAAGGTAAAAGGTGTTCTAACGACCAGAATAAAAGGTTGTTCAGGGAAAAGGACAAAAATGAAAACATGAAAGGTTTTAAAAACAACAATAAAAAAATGAAGACTGAAAACTGCCTAGAACCACTGTGTACCAGCAGAACAAGAATGAGTAAAATGAAGAAGAAGAAAAAAAAAAGTCTGATGTCTAATGTCCAATGTCTGACACTAAGAGTAGTGGGTCAGTGTTTGGCTTTCGTGTTTTAAATTACATGTGCGTGTGCACTTGCACTTTTCAAACATGCACAACTTTAACTAAATATTGCCACTTTGCCTCTGCACTGTATTGCTTTATTGAGATTCTGATTATGAATCGTCCAAATACCAGCATGGAAACAAATGCTTTCTGTCTTGTCCAGGCCTAAAGCTGAAATTTTTCATAAATGTTTAAATTTTTTTGATGCACATTATTACTCAACGTCATGCTTATGCCATAGCCAAGCTCCAGAGAGTCAGTTAAACCAAATTTTTTTGTTTGTGGTGTATGTGGTGTATGCCGTGTTAATTACTTTGTGTTTGTGTGAAAGTGGAACGTGGTGGTTCTGCTGGAAAAAAAAAAGACAATACTGAATCAATGTTTGACGCACATGTCTTTTTATAGTAGATTTGTGTATCGATAGTTCCAGGGTTAAGGTTCAGAAGGAAGAAAGTTCAATTCCCAAGATTCCCAAGGAAGAGACCTACTACCGGGGCCTTAACCCTGACCTTCTCAGTTCCAAGCTTGTGTAATATCTCAATTGTGAGTCAATGTGTGTAAAAGTGCCTGCTAAATGTGGATTATGTTTATTATGAGTACTTTACATTTACTAAATTTTAGTTTCAATATTTTTATAGTTCAATTGCTGCTTCAATTACAATACAATAAACAATCACAAGTCCTAAATACTCATCAGCATAGTAGAATTGCTGGGTTTTAAACAGGAAGCTTCGACCTACAGAATTATAATTTAGCCCAGCATCAGTCATCATCTGCCAGGTCGTTCATAGCTAGTAAAATTACAATGCGATTTATAACAAAATATTTTAGTTTTTTACCATTTCTTAGCCTCCTTAACTCGATTTTCTTGTTCCACTTATTGCTAGATGTCACTACCTCTCTGTTTGGTGTCAGCTTTTGAAACTCCCTGCACACCGACCCATTTCTTGAGCCCAGGAGGTATTTTATGGAACATCCTTCCGCGACCTTGAACCAGTTAGACTAGTCATTAAGCAGGGGTGTGTACTTTATGACTGCGCTCCCTGTGCAGGTGTCATTTGTGAAATCATCATTTGACCCAGGCAGACTTTCATATTTCACTCTCCTCAGTTACACGACAGAATCAAAGCAAATCCAACAACTTTCAAGGACGAACAAATTATAAATGTATTATACTTGAGTTGAAGTTTCCTATAGTCTGATGTCAAATAAATTAACCCTTTATTGAACTAGTAACATAGATAAATGCATTAATGCAGACTTGTACTGTATGTGAATAATTTAATTTGTTAAGGGGTAATATTTGTTAGAATCTAATTATTCTGCGTATCCGTCATCCTCTTTTTTGCCGACATGCTATTGGCAAGTTGTGCTTGGATCCGTCATTGCTTTTACATCCCTGCATGTTGCTGATTAAGGTTTCTTTAATTTCATTTAGTGGAAATTTCAGTGGAAATCTTTATAAAGTCCTCATTCACAACTCCATACATTTTAAATTCCATTGAGTTACCAACAATTTATTCGAAATGTAGAAAACCAATGGTTTGCTTGCTTTTCTAGATGTTGTGCAATTGTAGGCCAGGTCATTCGCTGCCCAATTTAGATCCATAGATGTATTATTGCACATCGGAGCCAAAAAAAAGAGCTAATGGGGGGGAAAACAAATCGGGAAACAAATCCCACTGGCCCATGCTTGTGGAAAGAGCCGAGGATAGACAGGAGAGTTACTGTAATTAAAGGGTTGTTAGGGTCATGATTTTTACAGCGAATTGGGCTAGGTTAAAATTATTATTATATATATTTTTTATTTTAATTAGTTTTCTTAAATAAAGCCAATGTGTAAGTACTGACAGTGTGTTTATAATGTACAGACCCATTTATAGTGTCTATAAATGTCTCTCGTTTCAACTACCGGAATATTTTTAAAGCTATTTCCAGGTCTTTTGTGTGGTTTTTAACTGGATTTTCCCCCCTGAAATCTGGCATCCTTGATACCAAAAGTAATGCAAAAGGGGCTTTTTAAAATTATTATTGAGTGACATAATTTAGGTTGGCACTTGTTGGTAGAGCAACCCTTCCTCTGTAACTCTTCTTCATGTTCTTCCGTCGTTGGGTTCGTGACAAAGGGAGGGTGCAGGTTGTCTGACATCCACAGAAGGCTACGGAATGTTTATGGAGATGATGCCATTGACGAGAGTAATATGCACAAATAGGTGAAGAAGTTTAAAGAAGGAGAAAAGACAAAGCACGCAGTGAAAGATCACCATCGATAGAAAGAAGGATGATTCGAGAGTTTATGATAAAAGACTACGTCGAGTGGTACATTAGTATCGAGGAAGAGCTACTTTACCAACATGTGCAATTTTAACAACCTATGTCAGTTAATAGAAAAGTTTGCAGTGTTTTCAATACAGCCCTTATATTATTACAAACTTTTTATATTTATTATAAGCTTCTGGAGTTGCTGGATGTTGTTGACTTTCAACAGGATGACTCTAAAAATGCACTAGTGTAGATAACCGCCTACAGCCGATCAGCCATGACATTCCTACGTGAAACGTTACAGACAATATTGTGTAGGTTTCCCTTGTGGTCAGAAGACCTCTGGGGGTGTGATGCAGTGTCTGGCACCAGGGCATTGGTGGCGGATTTGGCAGTGGGGCCTCTGTGGAATAGGCGCCTCCCATGGGTGCTCAATCGGATTGGGATCTGGGGAGTTTGGAGGCCATGTTGGCGTTCTTTACCTGCTGTGGCCCATACGTGGCGGGTTGTGGTGCACTGGGTGTTCTGGTGCCTTTCTTTCATGTCCAGCAAGGACTTTTTTTCCCCGACAATTGCTGCATTGGTCTCCGTGGTCATGGGTGCCTTGCCTCGATTTAATGTTGTTTAATGTCCTTCTGTTCTACCAAACTCTCTGCTCATGAGCAACTTCTACATTTACTAAATCACATCTACTTTTCTACTTTAGAATATACTAATAACCTGGTCTGCTTTGCGCAAGCACATGGGCTAGAGATTTGTCCATCCCAGATTTTGTAGATTAAAAAGGATAGCTGATGAAATCATATTTCATTTGCATTTGTAAAAAAAATCCGTCATTGCAAAAAAAAAAAAGAGAGAGAGAGAGAGAGAGAGAGAGAGAGATGGAGAGCGAGGCTAGTGTTGTAATTCTACTATTACATTTGTTTCTATTAGACAACACATAGCTACCTCATCTGCATCCGTTTCTGTAGGCGAATTAACAGTTACTAAAGTATTCTTGAGCGACATTAGTACATGATTCCTCAGTCAGTTCACGCTCTTGTTACTGTGGTGTTAGCCGAGACTGTTGGATCATGAAATCTGTGAAGGTCCGCTTCCACCACACGAGCTAATATAATATGGCTAATACATGCTTCTTTTCAGAGTGTTAATTATAGTTATATGGTGAATGTGTCGATCTTCCTGTGTGGCTTCTTTGTTAAAGTACTATCCTCTAAATCCTCTAGCTGTTTAATTAACTGGAGCTTTTGTGTCCGTTGTTGAGAGCAAGTTCTTAGTGTTAGATGTTGGTGTGCTTCTTCCATTCATTGGAAAACCAGCACTTTAATGATCATGACAAGTTATTCTACATACACTATACGGAGAGATACGTACAATATGCCATTCAAAAAAACATACGCACAGATACGTGTTTTTTTTTTTTTTTTTTTTTCTTTCATGTTAAAAACACCACAAGTGCAAAAGTGTTAATGGAAATTGAATGTATTTTTACTTTCCCTGCCTCATATATTAGCTTATATTTTGAATCGGTTTGGGATTTACAGACTTCATGCAAAATTCTTTGAATGATATATATATATATATATATATATATACAAGTTCATACGAAAAGCACATATATAGTATAGAACAAATAATAAAAAAAAAAAATTAAAAAAAAAACACTTAAGATACAAATATTTCTATTTATGTACTTTCTTTAAAGGCAGTGCTGAATATTAGGTCATAGAATTAAGTGTATGTATTGATTGTACTAGATATTTAAAGCGTTTGCTTGCTTCTTATTCTTGTACCTGTCTGCATTTTATGTTCTGTATGGATAAGATATTGGCAAAAGTATCAAATATCAGATTTACATTTTTAAAACTACCAAAAAAAGTACAGTAAAACACTTTATAGTATAAATGTAAATCTAAATCAAAATATAATCCAAAGGATAAAGTGCATTTTTTTTTTTTTCAGTTTTGCTATATCATATGTACTTCCTTTTTTTTTTTTTTTTTTTTTAAATCACTATACTTTTTTTCAGAAAATATTGTTATTGTAGTCTGAAACTATTTTTGTCTCCTGATGCACATGTGAATTATGCTGTTTATGTGGTTTATGTGGTTAATGCAATAAAGAATAAAACAGATTTTCAAAGCATAATTGCTGTGCCGGATTAATCAATGCTTACATTCATCACAATTGATCCAAGCCACGACTCTAAACTTTAAGACACGGACTCCACAAGGCCTCTGTAGGTGTTTTGCAAGTGGGGCATTTATGGATCGAACTAGTTAGTCCGGCACATCTCACAATGATGTATCTAAATCTGGGGAATTTGAAGGACAAGTCAACACTTTGAACTGTTTCTGTTCCTCAAAGCATTTCTAAATGATTTTGCAGCTCAGCAGGCACATTTATCCTGATAAAAGAGGCCACTGCTATCAGGGAATACTTAGTCAGCAGCAGTGTTTATGTAGGTGTTGTGTCAAAGTAACACCCATGTGAATGCGAGTACCCATTGCCCTCGCATCACTCCGTCATCGCCTGCTTGCCTTCTTCCCATAATTGAGGCACATGCACCCAGCCATCCACACAACGTCAAAGAAAAAGTGATCATCAAACCAGGCCACCTTCTTCCATTGCTCCGTGATCCAATACTGACATTCACATGCCCACTGTAGAGGTTTTCATCAGTGGACAGGGGTCAGTATGGGCACTCTGACCAGTCTGTGCCCACGCAGCCACATACTGTACACAGCAAGCTGTGACTCACTCTCGGTTCTGACACCTTCCTATCATAGCCAGCAATAACTTTTTCAGCAAATTGTGCTGCAACAGCTCTTCTGTAGAATTGACCCAAGCAGGCTAGCCTTTTCTTCCCATGTGGATTAATGACCTCTGGAAGCCCACAATTCTGTCACCAGTTCACTTTCACTTTTTAGCCATCACAATCTGGTCCTTGTTGAAATATCTCCGATCCTTATTTTCCTGCACATTCTAGCACATTAATTTTGAGAACTGAATGTTGTTGCTTCTGTCAATATAATAAGATCATTTGTGTTATTCACTTCACCTGTCAGTGTTTTTATAGTTTTAGGACTGATCAGTGCATAAACACAAAATAAAATAAAGTCAATTACCAAACATCAGGTGCACCAACACCATCTATGCACGAAATTTCTAAAGAACTTACTTAATAGGGGCCACGACTTCAATCTTAATACCTTTTGTGAGGGAAAAAATGTTACCTCTACTGTATAATACAGTATATGTTACTGAAGTATAACCATTACAGAACTTTATAGAAAGCCTTCAAACAATAAAAGGTGGAAAAAAATTAAATGGATATATCTTTTCTTAAATCTAAGCTATTTTTTTTTATTATAAAATAAATGAATATTATTAATATTCAGTTTAGCTTTTCTAATTAATATGTATTGGTGTAGGTGTTTCTTTACATTGTGCAAGTAGCCTATTAGTATTTTATTTTAAAGTACATTATTAAATCCAGCACATAACATGCTGTTACTCAACATTTTGATTTCACTTATGGTGTTGATTGAACGTCAGTCAGATATCCAAGTACTGCAAAAGTTTCATTAAATTCTGTCCAGCCAGTTTTGCATAAAGCTGTGACATAATCTGGCTGAACAGACATACAGACAGAAATATTTCTGAGTCCTCTGATGTATGAAACGTAAAGATATCATTGAAAGAGTGAGTTCTGACTAATGTACTGACAAAACCTTCCTTTTTTATTTATATAGATAAATAATGTCTAATTCTGAAAGGCAAAAGCCTGAATAGAAAATGAACCTCGGTAGATTTAAAATACAGCGACAAAAAGCATTGACATGGAAACGCCAACAGATGTGAAACAGATGGGGTACATTTACATTTTTACTCATCCAGAAACAAGTAATTTAATTTGAAATAATAGGGGGGAAATTCAGCTTTCTTCCTACCGTTCTTATCTTTTTAAAAGTTTTGAATTATGCTCAATTTCTTTTACAGTTTTTAACACTTTATCCTGAGCCAACTGTAAGACCGGGTGATAACTCTAACTGATTAACTGCCTCTCTAACCCTAATTTACACATCTTACCACAAATGCTGCATCTGCAAAGAATGTAGGTGAATATTTTTTTATACACTTTAATTTTCCTGCTGCTGAAGCAGCGCACCAAAACCCCCTCCTGCTGTATGAGCATCTTTGCACACCTGCAAACTGCAATTAGAAATTGTTTTTCACTACTGATTATACAGATACACATTCCCACATCATCTTTCTACCTCTGTGCTTGGTAGTGTAAAGGCTACTGGCTACATACAATTTATTCCACTGCAGAGAGGAGAACAGCGGTGCAGTGGGTTTCTCTGCCACTTCACAGTCACAGAGTCTTGAGCTGTCTGTATATAGTTTTATTATATTTTATGGCATTTGCCAGACACCCTTCACTCTGTGGTCTAGCTGTGGCAGCTTGGCAGTGCCACAACCATCCGATCAGTAGTCCAACATCTTAACCACTGAGTGGTTTTGACAATGTCATTGGGCTTTTCCTCTGGATTCTCTGGTGGTCTCTGGAGGCTTTTCCTCTCAATTCTCTGCAGGAAGGTGCAGTGCCAAGATTGAGTCTCCAAGTGGACTCCATATTAACTTAATCTCTTGTTCCAGCCTCCTAACACACAGTATGACAGCAGATCAATCCCTGCTATCCATTATGAGGATGGGTTCCCTGTTGGTTCCCCTCAAGGTTTCTTCCAATTGCCAGCTCAGAGAGTTTAAACTTATCGCCATCGCACTCGGCTTGCTCATCAGGGACAATCTGATCATTTTGATTTATACACATTTTCTCACACATTTTATATTTATTTCACTATATATATATATATATATATATATATATATATATATATATTTTTTTTTTTTTTTTGATTCTTTAAAGCTGCT
>JAQMYJ010000019.1:8562737-8575933 GCA_030014305.1 Clarias laeviceps | reverse complement strand
ACGGTTCTGGCCTCGACTGATGTTGACAGCTGTTTCTCTGAGGACTTGACTTGGCTGCAGTCGCTCGATAGTTCAGGCCTGGAATATCCTACAAGTCTACCTGAGTCTCCAATAACTACCTGGACGCCATATTAACATCAATCAAAATCAACTGTTATGATTGCAGATTAATTCCTGCTCTCTGTTTCACCCAATTGAGGATGGGTTCCCTGTTGAGTCTGGTTCCTCTCAAGGTTTCTTCCTATTACCATCTCAGTAATAGAGTAACAGAGTTTTTCCTTGCCACTGTCGCCCTTGGCTTGCTCATCAGGGACTATCCGACCATTTTGATTCATTCACATTCCATACAAACTTTTTTACACAATTCTTGTGATTGTGTAAAACTGCTTTGCGACAATGACAATTGGTAAAAGCGCTTTACAAATAAAATTTAATTAAATTGAATGTGGTATTGGACCAGATGGACTGGCCTTTGCTCCCTACAGGCATAAATGAGCCTTGGGTGCCCATTATCCTGTCATCACTTTACTGTTACAGGATATGATTGATAATCAGTGTTATTCAATTCACCTGGCGGTGATGCTAATGTTATGACTGAGCTGTCTGTACAAGGAGTCAAATTAATTGTAATTTAAGAAAAAATATTTCTGCAGCGTCAAATCTTATTCAAATCCATTGTGTACATAGAGTTTGCATGTTTTCTGGCACTGTCCAAAGACATGCACTGAAGGCTGTTTTTAGTTTGCCTGCAGTGTAGTATTGTGTGTGTGTGTGTGTGTGTGTGTGTGTGTGTGTGTGTGTGTGAGAGTTAGTGAGTGTGTGGGTTCAGGCCCTGTGATGCATTGGCACCCATCCAGATTGTTCCCTGCCTTGTGACCTACGTTTCCTGGCATAGTCTTCTGGCTCCACAAGACAGTACACAGTATATATAATGAATGGATGGAAGGATTTGCAGTGATAATTTATAGGAATTTGGAAATGAACAAAAAGGTTTCCTGGTATAAAAAGTTGCCTGCAATGTTAAATCCTTGGTTTGCAGAATTCTTTCAGAACTTAACTGGAAGCAGCCAGTCAGTTAAAGGGGAATCTGAAAAGACTGATGGTTTTGTTTGTCTAGGAGATGAAATAAAAGTCAATGAGAGGTTTTCAGCACAACCTGCTGCCCTGACATCTTCAAACTCAGGCATGTTTTGGAGCTCTGAAAGTTTGCTGATGACACAACATTGATTGGGCGCATCTCCAGTGGTGATGATTCTGCCACAGGTTGAAGATTAGACATCTGCTAAACTGGTGCAGAGAAAACAAATCAATGCCCTGAAGTCGGTGGAGATGTTAGTGGACCCACCCCCATCAGCCTGTGGCTCCCCAGTTGGTATTGTGGAGTCCTTCTGCCTCCTAGGCACTATCATCAGCCAGGACCACACATGGGACCTTAACTTCAGGTCACTAACCAAGAAGGCTCGAGATTAAAATGAGCTGGGATGATTGTGGGCAACTTCTTCCAACCTGGAGACTTTTTGCAACTCTGCTCTCTGGTAGGGTGGTGTAGTGGTTAGCACTATCGCCTTGCACTTCCAGGGTCTGGGTTCGATTCCCGTCTCTGTGTGCATGGAGTTTGCATGTTCTCTCCACGCTTGGTGGGTTTCCTCCGGGTACTTCAGTTTCCTCCCACAGTCCAGAGACCTGCAGATTAGGCTAATTGGCGTTCCCAAATTGCCTGTAGTGTGTGATTGAGTGTGTAAGTGAGTGTGTGTGCCCTGCGATGGATTGGCACCCTGTCCAGGGTGTACCCTGCCTTGTGCCCTAAGTCTTCTGGGATAGGCTCCAGGTCCCCCGCGACCCTGAATACAGGATAAAGCGGTATAGACGATGAGTGAATGAGTGAGTGCTTTCTGGTCAGAGGTCCATCAGGACATGCCCAAAATCAGCTTCTTCCCAAATGCAGTTGTCCTGATGAACAAGACTTTTTTTGAAACTATATGCACCTACATAATGCGGTACATTGCTTGTTTCACACTTTGCACAATGCACACATTCAGCACAACCTTTGTTTTGTTTTCACACTGTAAAGACTTGCTGTAAATACTTGCACCACATTACCAAGACTAATTCCTTGTATGTGAGAACGTACTTGGCAATAAACCTGATTCTCTAATGTATCTATCCAGTATGTACAGTATACTGTAGGTGTAAAATGGTCAGTTATTCTCAGGTGCACTGCAAATTGATCTGTACTTACCAACATTATAATGCATTTAGTTCTGCACTTGACAAGATTTAAAATCATAGACCTGGAAACTCAAACCTAGTGCAATTATTTGTCCATGCAGCAAGAACATTTTATTTGACAAGAAATCTTTAATTTAGTTCTGACTAAAAATAAGATAAGACGCTAGTAATTAACTTTTTAAAGAAGATACTTAATGTCATATGTCATTGGCATTGGATTTGGCATTGATTTAAAATCTTGGCAAGTACAGAAAATTTAGCTGTTTGGTAAGCACAGAACAATGCATATTACACTGCGAAAAATCTATAATTTTATTCTATCATTTCTTAAAATTAGATTACAACAAATCAAATAGAATTTTTAATAAGATACGATTATTAAGCTTATTTCTAATTAAATATGACTAAAATTGCAAGCAAAAAATGTCTTGTTCTGATGCCAGATCATTTTGCTTCTTTCAAGAAATAAATTCTTAACTAGTTTGAAGAAATTTATAGACAAGTTTGGCAAGATTAAAAAAATATTTTCACTTATTTGCACAAGTGAAAATATAATTTTTTTATCTTTTCACAAGATGTCATTTTTTGCAGTGTAGGGATGTTAATTGATATTAATTATTAATCGAATAATTGCTGGTAAGAGTTTAACCGGTTCAGTTTATTTTAACCAAATGTTTGTTTTGGATAATAATACTCCGTCGCTCGTGTCTTTTAACTTGTAGACTAGTGATGGGTCGTTCATGAACGATTCGTTCTTTTTATACGAATCTTTAACGTGACTCAGAAGAACAAGTCATCTCGAAGAGTGATTCATTCATTTTCTACTCGGCGCGCATGCGCAAAACCTCCGTAGGTTATGTACAGGAAACAGAATTGAACGATTCTTTCCTTAATGGCTCTTCTACTCTGAGTCGTTTGTTCTTTTGTCACGTGACTCCCATAGACGCTATGCAGTGCAGTACACCGGAAACAGAATTGAACGATTCTTTCTCAATAACTCTTCTACTGGAACTATAGCCAAAATATGTGTATGTAGACGTATTGGCAGTCTTTTTATTGAAAATACAACATTTTATTTTATTTCTGATCAAAAGAACGAAATGAACTAAATGACTCAAAAAAATAATTAGTTCATTTTGATGAACGAGATTCAAAGAACCGAGTCACTAAAATGATTCAAACCTCCCATCACTATTGCAGACCACAAGAGAGCGGACTTGAAGTTCAAAGACTGACAAGAGGACAGTAATGTGATTCTGGAAAAGAAACAGAGTAAATCAGAGTAAACTCAGACTGTCAGATTGTGCAAATTTGAGCGAGCGTTGTTGCCAAGTTGGGTGGTTTTCCAATAATTGGGCTGAATAATTTGGGCTGGCAATAAATATTAGGCTAATTTTTGTACAAAAAAAAAAGGTATGTGCATAAGTAGTTGTGATACAGTGCGTGTTCTAGTGCAGATTTTATTATTTGGCTTTAGAATGGGCAGCACTGCCTTGCTATTTATACATTATGAACTGGCAACACGGGTGAGCACAGAGTGCATGAGCGGTGTAAGAGATTGAGAGTTTGAGCAAGCAAAAAAATATAGATTGTGTGTGCATAAAAGTGGGTTTTTGTTCAAGGATGCCTAAAATATATAATGGTCCAAATGTATAACATACAGTGGCAGTAAATTTGTATTCGCTAAGACTTCAAGTCATTATTCTTTCTTTATTATTCTGTTTGTTTAAACTGTTTGGGTTTCATGAATCTGGCTTGCAAAAGTATTTTCTTGGGATTATGCAGCTGTAAAAAATTTGTACAAATATTTAATGATTAATGGATTATTGATTGTTAACATGTTCAAATATCGATTTAGGAAAATGATGCGAAATTTGCAACCGTAATGCATACACATTTATATCTTTAAGAAGAAAAATCTAAAGCGAAACTCATCCATGAAAAAAGAGAGGCGAAAATCCTGACGTGCCTGGTGTATTTGAACATGTGGGGTCACATGTTACAGTGTAACAAACGTCTTGTTACAGTGTAAAACGTCTTGTTACTATGTTACATAATAATTAATAAGTAGCTCCTCCATGTTGTTTAACGACCAGAGAGACCACGAAATATCTGTACTGTTTTTGTACTGGCTCACAAGATCATGGTTTGTAAATTTCCATGTCAGCCAAATACAAAACATCGACTCATTTGTTTAGTGATATGTAACATGTTGCATGAAACGATAGTGGAAAAATCAGAACAATTTAATGTAAAATGACCATTTTTGTGTTATTTGGCTTTATTTATCAGATGAATTTGCTAAAAAAAAAAAGAAAGACATAATAAAGCGGGACATCATTGTGGCGTTGCTGTATCTTTTTATTTATTACTTAATGTAGATCTAAATCCTGCATCTCAAATCATATCTAATGTGGTACAAAGTTGTGATATGCCACAATTTATTTGGATTATTCTCTTAAACAGACACTTTCTATTACAAACCGGACAGAAAGACAGGAGTCTTTAATTGTAGGACATCTTTATTTGATAGTAAACTACAGCACGTAAAAAGGGCAGTGTTTTGTGAGTTTATTTGACAACTTCCTGTCTTTTTATTGAAGTTCACTGTGAATATTTGCAGAGGCTAAATAATTACAGCCTGAGAAACTGCCTGTTAGTAATCAGTGAACTGTAGATCAGTCGTCCATGTACTCTGTCAGTTCTGTCTCTTTAATTAATGTCAAACATGATTCTTGTGCTTGTGTAGTGATCTTGATTTTAAGCTCATTTATATTCTCAGGTTTGTTCATGTGGACTTCTTGCTTCTTATCAGATTACAGGGTTTCACATGCCGTCACCCTCTATACCACACACACACACACACACACACACACACACACACACACACACACACACAGTTATACGCTCATTCACACACGACGGGCAGTCTGAGAACACCAGTTAGCGTAATCTGCATGTCTTTGGGCTTAGGGCTCAAATCCAGTGACTGAGGAGTTGTTCAATATTAATTACAAGGAATTAATATTGTGTTCAGAGAAGATCAGCCTCTAGACTCAGGAACATCATCAACTGGACTGAATGAGTGTGTAAAGCTACTTATCCTGATCTTTTAACACAGAGTTTGGGGAAAAAGTTTTATTTTACAGAACCTGGGATCAGACTGGGACTGGGAGTCCATGTGTGTTACAGTGTGAAGATTTAAGCCTCAGAAATGGGTCACCTTCACTTAACTATGTGATGAAGGTCGTGCGCTTTAATAGTGGTTTCAGTAGATGCTTTCATTCAGCGCACGCTTGCATCAGTCACAGATTTACATCACTTAAGCCAGTTAGATATTTACTGTTCATTTATTTAGATTGTCCTCCTTATTTTATTTACTTCCTGCTGCCTTCCTTTCATCTTTCCATTACTATTTTATTTATTTCCTTCCTTATTTACTTGTTGCCTCCCTTCTTTATCTACATTCTTACTTTTTTTTTTTTTCCTTCCTTCTTTCCTCTTCCTTTATTCCCTACCTCATTATGCCCTTCTTTCCTTTTGTCTTTTCCTCTCTTCCTTCTTGCATTTCCTTTCTAACATATTTTCTTCCTTATGTCTTTCTTCCTTCTTTCATCCATTACTGTCTCCCTGTTATTTCCTTCCTTATTTCCTTCCCACTGTCTACCTTCCATCCTGTCATTACTATCTTCCTTATTTCCTTCCTTATTTACTTGCTTCCAACCTTATCTTCATAATTCTTTACCTACAATCTTACATTTGTATTATCTTCCTTCCTTAGGCCCTTCTTTCCTTTTGTCTTTTCCTTCCTTCCTGCATTTTCTTTAACAAATTTTTTTCCTTATGTCGTTCTTCCTTCTTTCATCCATTACAATACAATCTCCCTTATTTCCTACCTTATTTACTTGTTTCCTCTCTTCCTTCCTTCTTTACCTACTATCTAACTTTTTATTTCTTTATTTCCTTCCTTCTTTCTTCCTTCCTTCCTTCCTTCCTCACTACCATTCTTCCTTCCTTTCTTCATTCCTTACATCTTTCCATCCATACTTCCTTCCTTACATAGTTTTCTACCTTCTTACTTTCATACTTTATTTCCTTTCCTCCCTCCTTATTCACTTCCTTCTTTTCCTCCTTCCTCCTTTCTTCCTTCCTTATCTATTAAGCAGTAAGTAGGGAGTTGCCGGTAGTTTGAGTGTATTTTGCCTCTCACTTTACTCCTTCGACTCTCCTTATCTTACAGGACTGGGTGTTTCTGACACGGTTTTGTTTCCTCACGGATTTCGGCAGACTGGACTTCAAGTTTCGTTACCCCAAGGTAAAATTACAAGTACAGATGATGAAATATAGTTTTCTTTTATTTCTTTTGTCTTAAATAAAATGTAAAAAAAAAAAAACAGATTACAGGTGGTATGAAGCTTTTTTTTTTCCCTTTGATTCCCACAACAATGTGTGTAGTGATAAAATAGTTAAGATACCGTAGCATTATCCAGGTTCTTACTGTATACTCGGCTTATTTTTATGCCAGTAAAATTGAAATTGGTTATATTCCAACACTTAAAGGAATAGCATAAGCGAAAAATGCTTATCAGTGTAATAGTGCATTATTGCTGTTTAATCCACTTTATAAACTCTCTGATCCAGAATTCTTACTAACGTCACTCTGCTGTCCCTCTTTATTTCTGTCACTCATTGACCTTCCTTTTTGCAGTCTGCTTGGCAGATAGTTTATCATATTTGTGTCTCAGAATATCTTCATTTTTCTCTCCGCATCTCTGTATCGTCCCCCCCAGTCACGCTGCTGTCAGAACATATTGCTCTACTTTGATGAAAGCTCACAGTGGCCAGCTGTATACAAGAGCCCGGACAAGGTGAGCTGGACACCGACAGTGCGCGTGTAGCTTTGTTGTCTACTGTATGCATGCAGAGATCAGTTTAAATGAGACGTCTGCAGTCTATGTCACGTGTAAGTCACGTGTTGTTTCCTAAATTAAATTCTCAGCTCTCATCGTCAGGTGCCAAATGTGTCACATGCCTAAGTGAAAGTGATGTGTGGGTGTGTGGAAGCGACTATTTTGACCCTCTCAGTTCTTATCTGTTTTGATGAGAGGTAAAAGACAAAAAGGTTATAGCTATACATGGTGAATGTTGCTGTATTATAGGATTGCTATCAGAAAGAGGCAGTCCTGAGGCCCGAAAACAACCAGGTCATTAACCTCACCACCCGCTACACCTGGTCTGGATGTGTGGTAAGAAATTTTATATGTATAAAATCTTTGTTCTATAAGG
This sequence comes from Clarias laeviceps, assembly GCA_030014305.1. Taxonomy (NCBI): domain Eukaryota; kingdom Metazoa; phylum Chordata; class Actinopteri; order Siluriformes; family Clariidae; genus Clarias; species Clarias laeviceps. The sequence continues at coordinate 8,568,418 of JAQMYJ010000019.1, read as the reverse complement.
AAAATTCTCATTAGAACAATATCGTATGGTTTTTTTTTTTTTTTTTTTCCAACAGTATAAATGCCAACATTACTGTATATACATGGGGTGTTCAAGTCAAACTGGGACTTGATGCTTTTTCTTGTGAATGAAGGCATAAAAATGATTGACATTTATAGCTTTCAATGACAGTATGATGAGACTCTTATTCACAGTAAAACATTTAAATGGTGCGAATGTTTTAAAGCAGGCCGTACGTCCATGAACAATGCAGTCATTCCCATTAACATTCACACCTGAGCCTTTAAAATCGACTGATTACTCGTTGCCAACTTGCAAAAGAGACACATCTGTCTGTCAAAACTGTACACACACTCGCACGTTACAGGATCTCGGCTGGGGGTTATTGCCACCCCCCCCCCCTACTGTTCTCCTGACCTCAGTCCAATCCCTTTCCATATGTTCGAGCCATTAATGGAGTTCCTGGGAGGCCAGTGTTTCAGACATGAAGCAGGCAGTCTGATTAAGTCTCTGGCACACTGAGAAAACTTTCTATCTTGATGGTATCCAAGCACTAGTGAAATACTGGGATGAGTGTATTAGTGTAGCAGGAGATTGTATAGAGAAATAATGAGAGTTTTTACTCTCATAACTGTGTTGTGCCATTCTGCAGAATCAAAAGTCCCAGTTTGACTTGAACACCCTTTGTATTAAATAAATGCAAACAAGGGGTAAAAATATTTATTTTATTTTCTGCCCACATGTAAAATCTATTTTCTCATTCCATTTCCATAAACACAAATAAAATAAATAAAACTTGAACAGAAATAAACAAATGGTAGTTTACTTGGGCAAATAATATAAAAATACTGTCTGGAAAATTGGAAAAATTCGTTTGACCGGCACAATAGCTTTGATTACAGCACACAATGTGGTGGCCAGTTTGTGTGTGAAAATGGTTGCTCATGCTCCCAGGACCACACTTCAATCAAATCCATTGATGTGATAACCTGGTCATTCAGGAGTCTAGACCTGACCAACTGAAGCAACACCAGACCATAACACTGCCTACAGAGGCTTGTACAGTGGGCACTAGGCATGATGGGTGCATCACTTCATGCACTTCCCTTCCTATCCTGATGCACCCATCACTCTGGAATGGGGTCAGTTTGGACTCATCAAACCAATTTTTTTCCAAGATGGCTCTTCCCAGTGTTGGATAGCTCTTAATCCAATTCCGGGCATTTCAAATTTCCTTAATAGTTTTCCGTACTTGATGCAGCCCAATAATTTGACCCTTCTGAAGTGAAAGTTTTCTTTTCGTCCTGGCAGTGCACATCCCGTATAAAGTTGTGATATGCCACAATTATTCTATTCTATTCTATATTTATTCAATCAAACAGACGCTTTCTGTTACAACTAGGACGAGAAGACAGGAATCTTCAAATATATAAAACATTATGACATCTTTATTTGATAGTAAACTACAGCACGTTAAAAGGGCAGTTTATTTGACAACTCCCTGTCTTTTTGTTGAAGTTCACTGTGAATATTTGCAGAGGCTAAATAATTACAGCCTGAGAAACTGCCTGTTAGTAATCAGTGAACTGTAGATCAGTCGTCCATGTACTCTGTCAGTTCTGTCTCTTTAATTAATGTCAAACATGATTCTTGTGCTTGTGTAGTGATCTTGGTCCACTCGTCCATGCGGGATATTTTAAGCTCATTTATATTCTCAGGTTTGTTCATGTGGACTTCTTGCTTCTTATCAGAGTACAAGGTTTCAGTAGGGTTCAAATCCCTAACCTGATGCATCCATCGCTCTGGAATACAGTCAGTCAGACGTGGTGACCATTGCTGGAAAGTCCGATGTTGCCTTTGTTCTGATTAGTTTTTGTTAACAAGTGGGTTTTTTTACGGCCATACAGCAATAAGTTCTCATCACATTGTGTGCGTGAAAAAAAGCTCTTACCTTCACTATTACACTTTTGTTGATCTGAAATGGCGATTTTTTTTTTTGTGCAGATAAGCAGTTACAAATACCACTGTGCACAATTGTACACAATGATTTCAGGCAAGTTCCTGAATATACAGTATTAGCCCAAATCTTGGTTGCATCTGCCAGGAGGTTCAGCCTTAAACCAAGGTAGAACTTTTTATACGCTTGTAATAATCGACCGAAACTCTTTGTGAATGTATTCAACCTTATTAGATTTTATACACCAGGAGCTGTTATTTCATCCAGAGCTGGCATCATCAACATTAAAGAAAAATGTTTAGTTTTTTGTGTGTGTGTGTTGGGGACTCTATTATGAGGAACTTTTGCTAATTTCTATGAAGGGTACAAAATATTAGGTGACTACCCTGCCTAATTTCCTGGTTTGAGGCTGTAATCATTTTGCACCTTAGGTTGAAGAAGAGGATGGTGAAGAATTTCTCAGCTGTGTCGGAGGGCGTAGCTTTCGTTCGGTCAGAGAGAGGTGGTGGTACATTGTGCTCAGCAAGTGTGGGGTGAGTGCTAATTAAGCTTCTTCTTTTTCTTAGTACTTCTTAATACTTCTTCTGACTTGTCGTCTACTGGTGTTATCAGTATTAGGTGTAGCAACTCTAGATTGCCTCCACCCATACAGTACCAGTTAAAGGTTTGGACACACCTTCTAATTCAATGTTTTTTGGGTTCGTGATCTATTTTCTATATTGTAGAACAATTTTGGAGATTTCAAAAATATGAAATAAGACATACGGCATCAGGTAATTAAGTAACAACAGCAGTCAGTTGTTATTTTAGGACACGGAGGTCAGCTGGTCTGGAATAGTTCTTACAAGAACAGTATTGTCAAGTGCATTTGCAAAACCCATCAAGCACCATGATGAACCTGGCTCTCATGAAGACCATCCCAGGAAAGCAAGACCTAAACCTACCTTTGCTGCAGAGGAGAAGCTCATTTAGAGTTATCAGGCTCAGAAATCACCAATTAACAATCAGCATCTCAGATTAGAGCCGTTATAAAGGCATCTCAATATCAACTCTTCATCCATATTTTGGACGCCTTCAGCATTGATTTACAATGTAGAAAGAAATAAAAATCAGGAAAGATGATGGGAATTAAAGTTGTATCCAAACTTTTGACTGGTTGAGTAAATGATTAACTGCATTCCTGGAACATGTGAATTACAAATGGTGATCTCCCTCCACACTTCAAAGCTCACTGAATATTAAAATGTCACCACATTATATGTTCAGAAATATGTGGACACCTGACCATCACATGAATAAGTGATTCCTCCCCACACTGTTTCCACAAAGATGAACAAGCCAAATTGTATTGGATGTCTTCATATGCTATAACTTTGAGTTCTCTTCCGGGCAACTAAGGAGCCTAATCATGTTGCTGCAATGGTATCTGCATAAATGGAGGTATACTGGAAAGACATAGTTTGCCAAATTGCCAATGGTTGGTATATATATAGTGCATCTCTAAAAGGTTTGGGTTTTAGGTCAGCCTTTTTGGCTTGCAAGTCATGAAAATCTTCCTAATATTTCCTAAGATCAATCAAAAAGGATTTACAATACAGAAATGTCCAACGTTTGACAAGTATGTTCATCTAAGCACTCAGTACTTGGTTGGGGTCTCTTATGCACATATTACCGCATCAGTGTGACATGGCATGAAGGCCATTAGCCTGCGGTACCACTGAGGCATTATTGAAGACAAGATTGCTTTGAGAGTAGCTTTCAGCCCATCTGTATTCTGTGCTTTCCATCCTCCTCTTGACAAGACACTGTAGATTCTCTATGGGGTTCAGGTCAAATGAGTTGGCTGGCCAGTTAAGCACAGTATTATCATCATATCAGCAGTTAGTGGTAGTTTTGGCTGGTAGTCCTTCTGGAAAAGAAAATCAGCATCTCCATAAAACTTGTCAGCCAAGTACGAAAGCATGAAGTGCTATAAAATCTGGTAGATGGCTGTGTTGATGGAGGACTTGATAAAACACAGTGGACCAACACGGGCAGATGACGTGGAACCCCAAATCATCATTGACTGGAAACTTGACAATAAACCTACAGCAACTTGGATTCTGTTCTTTTCCACTCTTCCTCCAGACTCTGATTTCCAAATGAAATGTAAAATTTACTTTCATCTGAAAAGGAAAATTTAGACCACTGAGCTACAGTTCATTTTATTTTCTCCTTAGCCCAGGTAAGATACTTCTGACACTGTCTCTGGTTCAGGAGTGGCATTTCAGTAAATTCTCTTTCATTGAAGCCAGTTTTGCATGATAAAATTATAAAAATTAGTTTGGGTATTTTCCATACCCTCTCCTCGGGCTGCTGCGGATATGTTTGCTCTAACAACTCATGTTTTACTTCACATCACTGCTTTTTATTAGCGCCACGGTTTCGGAACAAATAAGACAAATTGGTTTTAAACTTCTTGCAGGAAGACTAAACATACTTTAATCTGTCCATTCATCTTTGAAGGTTCAGTTTTCAGAGTGTAATTGGCTTTTTGTGGAGTAAGCCATGCTGTGTAGCGCTTTCATTTGTGTTTAGTGAGGATTGTAGTTGTTTGTGGTGCATTACGGTCGGTTTTTGTGTCTTCTGCATACTCTGTGTATACCCGGTAAACTATCGTGTTGATTGGCTCTGTTGAGTGGCGTGTATAGCCACGCCTACCTCGAGGGACAGAGCCCTAAATTAGTAATAAAAATGTAATTAAAAAGCACTAGATGCTATGATGTAATCTGGCACATAACTGCTCATAACTTCACTTTTACTCAACATTTTGATTGATGGTGCAGGTTAAACTTCAGGCAAATATCTTAAGTACTGGCAAAGTTTGGACAGACGGACATTTTTCTGAGACTGGTTTCGGGTCCTCCAATGTATGGAAAAGATAGGTTTGAAAAGGCGAGTTCTGCCCAGTAAACAAACAAAACTTTTCTTTTATTTATACGATTAAAATTGTGCTGAAGAGGTGTGCACTGAAAAGAATGTTTTTACTTACACATGTCTAAGCCTAGAAGAGATCAGCTTGCTTTCTGTTATTCCCAACCTAATGCATTTATTTTCTAGCCTTTGATACCTTGCTGTCTTTTATCCGCTCCCTCAGCCTCACACCATCTCCAGCCACATTGACAGCGTACGCTCCGTACTCTTTACCCCTTTTTGATAAAGAGAGAGGAGGATTTCCTACTAAATGAAATCAAAGCGTGTTATCTTTTTTTCAAGCTTGCCTCAAATCCTCTCAAGAACTAGAAGATCTGATGCTTTGAAGTCCTTTATAGATGAGCTCTTTGTGTTCTGAATAGTTCTCTGCCTCTCTATCCTGTTTTTCACACACTCACAGGGTGGAGGGTTACAGCTGGAGTATGAGATGAAGCTGACCAATGGGCAGTCTTTCTGGAAACAGCATTTTTCTGCAGACGAGTTTGGTGAGACACACAGAAGGAGGCTCGCATATTAGACCTAATGGAAGATGTAACAGTGAAACTGAAAAAAGTGGAAGATTTCTATGTATCTCGAATAGTTGGAGAAAGTAGTTCAATTTAACAGAATTTATATTTTTTCTACAGTATAATGCAATGCTGTGTTATTAAGTTAACTTTATACGTGCATGCCAACATGTTGCAACTGAAGTTTTTGCAAGAAATAAAATCTTTAATATATATGTATTATATATATATATATATATATATAT
>JAQMYJ010000019.1:8502847-8531432 GCA_030014305.1 Clarias laeviceps | reverse complement strand
ATTTCATTCAAATTCAGAGCAAATAGGAAAAGCACTCATGTAAATAACAATATCCCTAACTTATTGTGAGTAGTGTACTTTAAAATGCGCTACTAATAAGCTACTTGTTCAATGTAAACAAACACCTGCACCAATAGATATTAATTAGAAAAGCTAAACTAAATAGTTTTACTGGGATATTTTACCACTGAAATTGTGCTGCATATTTTCAGCGCTGAAGGGGTTTAAGTGAATTTTAACTCGTCGTTTTAAGACAGTGCTTAATCTTTATCCGATCGACTTTTTTAGTTTTCTCACCTGTGATTCACTCTCAGATTACCGAAAAGGGAGTGTATTTGGCTAACAAAGGAAGAAGTACAACTTAGCGTAAACAAGGCATAAACAAGGCATAAGATTCTCAACCTTATAAAATTTTATTTCTTTGTATTAATAAGGTAGGAAGAGAGTTCTGTCGTACAGAAAGACAGGCAGACATATACATGGGCTTCAAACTGAAATGTTAATATGACTGATTACATTAAAGCTTAGCAGCTTATTTTTAGCTTTAACCTTTTTTACCTATTTCTACAAACTCTTTTTCCATCAATGACAGGTACTTCAGCTAGTAAATTAATAAATAAAGTGATTGTAATGTTTTAAGTACTGAAGGTGAGTGTACGTTGTCTATAAAAAAAGCTGGTTATGAGACTTAATAATATTTAAAAACAGCTCAGACAGCCGTTCATAGAGTTGACAGATATGACTGAAGAGTGTGAATTAGGATAATACAAATTTTGATTGGCTGTGCTCTCGGTATGCCGCCCTGCTATTGGCTGTGTGATGCTTGGTGGGCGGTGCAGCCACTTCTCCGTTCGCTGCATCTTTCTGCTAACCGTTATCTGCGATTTTTCTTCCGGGTTGAGACGGTGGGCGTGGACTGAGTTTCCTCCGGCTCCTCCTCTTCCAGCAGGCAGCAGCGGCGGTTCAGCTCGAGCCGAGTCCGACTGAGGCGCGCGCCAGTTCGGTTCGTTTATTTCACAGTTCGTGCTGAGAGGAAGCAGTCCGAGCGGGGATAATCTCAACGTCGCCATTTTACAAACTCGAATATTCTAGCACGTTGGGGAATTCGACGTGAAAAATTATCCCTCTAACTCATTTTAAGGTCTTGCGGTTGTTTTTTTCCGTTTCCAGAACGACGTTACATCTTCACCGGGACACAACAAGGCTAACGGCCCTGAACGCCTTTTTCCCCCTCCCAGTAAGGCTGCTGGAAACGCGGCGGTTCACGCTAACGAATATCACCGAGTGATAACGGAATCCCGGGCCGGTTTGTCCCGTTTTTTTTTTTTTCCTCACGCGAACTGAAGGACATTTTGGTCGCCAGGAACGTTACCGCTATCACGCGCGCGCGAGGCTAGGGGAGAAAATGCCATTCTGTCAACATCTGTAAGCTTTCTGCCAAGGAAACATCTGCACTGTTCAGTGCTCAGGCTTCACATTTAAAGGTAACTGACATACTTTTTTAATAAGTCTCACATTACACAAAATTTTGCATGGAAATTTTCAGTTCCCCTTCACACTACTGAAAAACTTGCACTGGAATCCTGTGCATTCACTATAACACCTTCATTCCTTATTAAGTCTTGCAATATCATGCACCATTAGCTCTAATATTTGATTTTCATTAATACTTAAATGACTTTAACGCTATATGATTGTGAGGATGCCTTATCAAGCGTTTAACCATGTGGGGTCAGTTTTCAGAGCTTCCTGTTAACTCCTAACAGACTCAAGAAATCACTAAAGACACGTGTCCATCCTGTTTCCTTTTCAAGAGCCTGGCTCAGGACTTTAAGGTTAAAGAGTTGCCTCATATACTGTATAAAAAGGAAATCTCTTGATGCCTTCCTTATAAGGAGAAAGCGAGCGCTGACATCAGAAAGCTTGACCTCGGGATTGTGACGACATCAAGGTTACGCTGCTTGCGAGCTGAGCCGGTCAGGACATTGTAAGTCAGGCTCACGATCTGTACGTGACGGTCACCATCACGTTTTCGGGCTCGATTACGCTCAACGTTTTTGAAGAGTCAGTACGGCGCTTGACGATTGATCGTGCAGTCGGAAGATGCTCTTGCAGCTCAGTAATCACTTGCCGTGCCCATTAGGAGATTAGAGAGTGCATTCGGCTGGCTGCAGGACGCCAGCCGGGATCAGATCCGGACAAATCCTGATTTAATTGTATTTAAATAAAAAAAAAGAGAGAGCAAGAGGCTTCTGTTATTTTGTCTGTTTATATTTCTTACTCTGTAGTTGATAGAAGAATCATCAGTGTTCCTTTACTTCTCTCATCCAAGAACTAGTGGTGGAAAACACTCCTTATTAGAGGTGTATCCATCAGACAGGATTGATTTTACTTACACTGGAATTAAGAAGAATTAAGGCGATACTTTTTATTTTTAAAAATTAATTACTGGTATTAAATTAACACTGGTTTACGAAGTCGATTCTTGTTAGTGAAGGAGTGCAGACAGACGCTGTAATAAGCATCATCCGTCACTGATTTGTCTGTACGTCATCATTTGCGAATTTCTTTATTCTTTGGAAACTTGAGATTTACACCCCTGGTTCATGACGAACAAAAGTCAGCTCGTATACTATATGAATACTGATCTCCTCTTTAAATGCGAATATTCTGCTTGTTTCAGGAGTAGTACTTACCAGGGGTGTTTGTTCGCTTTAAAAGATGCTCGTCTGGATTTTCTCACTCTAGTACAAATTACAGCAGATATGAGAGAAATCTATATAAAGAAAGAAATCCAAATATTTATCTCCTGGATCATTCCTGTGATTCCTTACTCGTGTGGAACTTTCCTTCACTTCCGCACTCACAACTTCCTACTTGTAATTCCTATTTAAGTAGGAGACCTGGTATTTAGATACTCGCTTATTTTTCCATAGCGTCATTAATGAAGATAATGAACTCCGCACATTTATGTGCAGTGCCAGCTGTTTTTTGGATTTCTGGCATAACATGGGACCAGACAGCAGGCGTGCAAGCTTTTTGGAGGATGCTCTCAAACCTTGTGCTGCTTTGTGGTTTGTACAGAATGACATTAGTGAAAATAGGGCATGAGAGCAGACATCTCTTTTAAGAAGTATAAACATGCCTGCAGTGCAATAAATCAAACCTGAGGGCTGAAGTGTTCCACGAAACCACTGTGTTAAAGTCCAGCTTTTGGTCTATAAAACGAATGAATCGTATTCCACACAAAAGGGGCTTAAAACCACTCCCTGCTGTTCGCTGTAACACCAGGAGTGTGCTGATGTAGATCCTCAAATATTATTCCTGTGTGTGTGTGTGTGTGTGTGTGTGTGTGTGTGTGTTGGGCTGTAAATAGCGGAGTCACTTAAGAGTGTGTTTATAAGGGATGTGTACATAAGGAAAATATTTAAATAGAGCAACTGTTGGTATATGTATAGTGTTTTTTGTTTTGTTTTTTTTTTTGTTTTTTTTTTGCGCTGTGTGAGGTCTTGCATGTCTCTAGTTTTGCGAGTGGCCACGGAACAATGGCACTATTCTGCAGTTTAGCTTTGACCGAGCCAGTGCTGAGACGGACATGCACACACGGCAGATGGAAAGGATCGAGTTCCTACCGGCACCTGGCTTCACCGAACAGACCAGCTCAGTTTTCCTGGGCATGCCGTTAGAGAAAAAGGGAAGAACCGAATTCCAGGTCTATCAGAACAGCAGATCGAGTGCTCTCAGGGGTCTCGGAGTTAACAAGAGAGACGCGAGAGAGCGAGTGGCCATAAGTCGAGGATCGGCAGCTGAAAGCGACTTTTGTAATAGATTTGACAAAGTCATGCCTAGAGGCTCGTTTTTATGAAGGAAAGTGCTCATGGTGTAGATTAAGACTACATGCGTGAGGAGTGCAGAGAGCAAAAAAATTAATAAAAATCATGCATGCTAATTAAAGTGAGTTCCCGTGAAATTAGGGTGTGTACAGAAACAGTGTTTGAGGTTGACTGGTGTGGCCCCAACATCAGATTTTTCTTCTTTTGAAGCAGTGAAGGTAGTTGGTTCAATCGGAAGGAAGTAAGGTGCTAACTGTCAGCTTTGGCTGATCACAGCTCTCACCAGAACCCACGCTTCAAACATATAACTTCCCCTACTGAGAGGAAGTCACGTAAGCGGTTACAAAGCTTTGGTCAGTACTGCAGCGTCAGACATCGTGTGTGCCTGTTTCAGTGTATCACAGAGAACAACGAAAAGGAATAAAGCAGACAGAAGTCTTGCAGGTACAATAGTCTGGTTGATATCTTACTGTTTTTTGCATACATGATGTGCTGAGGAGGGAGACAGCATGCTGTGGATACACACACGATTAAGCATCATGCATATCTCATCGCACAATGAAAAATGTCTAAGAGATGAAGTCAGCCCTGATCCAGCTGCTTCTGTCTGTGAGGAGTCGAGACCAAAGTCCAGGGGTGGAGATAAGAGATGTCTGTTTTTTTTTTCTTTTTTTCTTTGTTACAGGGCGTCTCATACTTTAGGGGTTAAAGGTTAGAGTCATGGTTATAGGTGGAGATGGATTAGGTTCAGCTCCACCACCTGGAAGTTCTAATTCAGCACCTTAAAAATGAAAAGCAACTACTACCTGAAAATAATCAACAATCTGATGCTGTTATCACCCTTAGGGTGATAGATTTTTTTTGTAGGAGCACATACTGCACTGTTTTATTTCTTTCATGCAGGAGCAATTTGATTTAATAATAATAAAAAAAAGACTTATTGTCAATTTATAATTGCGTTTAATGCTGTGAAATTTAATGCCCTCCCCCCCAAAAAAAGTGTATAATGCTTCTGCTGTAAAAGCTATAAACAACAGTTCTCTCTCTCCAAGCCTCTCTTTCTTGTTGATGTTTCAGTCTAAAAGTCTGAAATAAATATTTCCTTACAGAAAACCTATGAGGATGTGATGCACATTAGAACAAGTGCATTAATAGCGTCATATATACACATGGGACTTAAATGCTATCTGAATTACATTACCCGCTACCGTGCAAGCTGGCTTTCTGATTAATCAGATTTGCGAATTCACAAGCGCTTATGTAAACTACCAGTAAAAAGTTTGGTCACAGATTCAAGTTCAGTGGTCTTTTCTGGATTTTTATTTCTTTCTGAAGTCGTCCAAAAAATGGATGAATAGTTGATGTTAAGATGTTTCTGCTACTTCTGCTCTATAAAGTCTTCATAACGGCTCTAATCTGAGGTGCTGCTTGTTAATTGGTGATTTTTGAGGCTGGTGACTAAATAAACTTCTCCTTTGCAGCAGAGGTACGTTTTGGTCTTGCTTTCCCGGGATGGTCTTCATGAGGGACAGTTTCATCATGGTGCTTGATGGGTTTCGCTAACGCACTTGACAACAATGTTTTTGCAAGAACTATGCCAAAACAGCTGACCGACGTGTCTGAAAATAACAGCCGTTTGTTGTTGTTACTGAATTACCTAATGCCATACTTCATAGTTTTGAAAATAATATTATGATTATTATGATAAATGATTATTATAAATGATAATAAATGATTAGAACACAAAAAAACATTGAATTAGAAGGTGTGTTCAAACCTTTGAATGGTACTATAAAATGGTATATATAAAAAATAAAAAAAAAGTACCAATGCATGAGCTAAGCTTTCAGAAAGTACCGAGCGCAGTAAGTGCCGCCCTCTGACTGTTAGTGTCCACAGTGACATTTCGGAGATCTCTCTCCCTCTCTCTCTCTCCAGACCCGAGACTCCTTTCTGTAATGGAAACACTGACAAACATCTTCCTCCTCTGTCTCTGCTGTGTGCCTGCTGCTCTGTAATTAAATTAAAGCTCATTAGTGTTGATTTGATCTCCAGCATGTTGCACGTTGTTGCACGTGATCCATCATCTGCTGTGAGCTATTAATATTTATTAGTGATATTAATCTGTTACTTCACCTTGAGGCTCCAAAGATTTCTGGTAATAATTATTGAAATGTTTAAAAATATGTTTTATTTTATCCCAATAAGTAATTGTTTAATGTGTATTACAGAGCATTATGCTGTGCATGAAAGAAATTGTATTGCAGTTTCCTATGATTCAGATGGATGATTCAGTAAATAAAAAAAAAAAACGGCTTTTACAGAAAATAGAAGCTCCATCTTTCAGAAATCCTCTTTTGCTGGAGTATCGCTTCTTCTTATTTCAAGTTTATGCACAGATACTGCCACCTACTGAGCTGGAGTGTGGAGCAAAAGAGGCAGGAGAAAAAAGATTTTCGCTTTGTACAAGATTTTACACTGAAAAAAAAAAAAATAAAATCTCCACAACATTACAAGTTACACATTTCAATGCTTGAATGCGTTTTAGCACCTATAATTCAAATATCTAGTTCCAAGTGGCTGGAAAACGCAGATATTATCCAGATAAGCTCTCGAATAATTTTATTGGTTGAAACAAAATTTTGGTCGTATTGGTGTATGAGATATTGAACAAATAATTCATGATTTATGGTTGGTCTTTCAATAATTTTTTTTCACTGATGTGTCTGTTGGCTTTTATTTAGGACTAGATGTGCCTGCGACTTCATTTGCGTTGAATTTAACTGCACACTCATTAGTGTGTTAAAAAAAAAAAAAAGGTACAACGGCATCTGTAGAATTTTGGAATGAGCTAAAATTTTGACATGTTACCGTTACGTGCGCGAATGAAGGTGCGAGATCGTGTTTATCAAGTAAATTTTAATTGCACACTAATAAGGGCGGATTTAAAAATGTCAAAATCTGTTGAATTTTAAGATGAACTGATGATTTTTTTCAAGGGTGTTTTTCATTTAAATTTCAAATTAGCATATCTTCTCTTCCCGTTGCCCGTTTCCGATGAAGCAAAAAGCCTATATGTTACCTTTGAAAATCCCATTAAACTTTGTTCAGTAGTTTTTATGTGATGTGTGCACAATCAAACAGACAGAAAAAATTCTAAAAACAATCTTGATGTGTTCTATTATTCGTCTTGCGCACCTCCAAATTATTTTTGGCAAATATCTTCAATATACAGACACCAACTTTACAGGTTTATTGGATGAGGCTGAGTACATATACAGTACAGAGTACATAACCTTACATTTATTTTATTTACACAACTGAACAGTTGAGGGATTAAGGGACATTTGCATTTGCTGAAGGCCCCACCAGTGGCAGCTTGGGGCGCTGGACTTTGAACCTGCGACTTTCCGACCAGTGGTCCAATATGTTAAATTCCGAGCCGCCACTGCCCCCGCTGAGCCGCCACTTTCCACTATACTTCATGCCCATTATCAGTTTTTAGATTTTTGAATTGCAATGTGTATGTCTGTAGACAGCATTTCAAAGAACCTGACAATTCAAAAACCACCGGCCTAAACTGGCTACATTAGTTGTGAGTGTAGCAAGACGTCTGACAAAACTTATGAGCATAGTGAGAAACTGACAGCTCATGGGGTATTTTTTTGCTCAAACAGCAGAAGGTTTTGCTTAGGAAGAAAAAAAAATCGAGGGAAATCATTAATCACCTTATCAAACTTTTTTGTCATATTTGTTGACCCTAACATTTGGTGGACTATTTTGGGATATATTTATTAAGGTAGTGTTTAGTGTTATAAAGTGTTATATATACATATACATATACACAAAACCCAGGGTTTCTTAAACAAAATGTTTTTGTCCCGCACCCCCTGTTAATCCGCAAACATAATTATGTCTGCTATTAAAAACATAAAAGACTAAGCTGAAGAACTGGGCTTTGCTAGCCGGATTTCATCAACTTCCTTTCTGAATCTTGTCAGATGCTCCAGCTGAGACACAACCTTGCCTTTTCTTCTCGTTCCCTCCTTTTCCTCCTCCTCCTCAGCATTTCGCTCTCAGGAGAGCCGCAGTCATATTAACCGAAAAAATAATTGAGCCTTTAGAGGAGCTAAATACTGAATGCTAATTATCTGATCAGTGCCACTTGAGACATGGATCTAAACGTGCAGTGCGTGATAGGTATTCATCTGAAAACACAAAAGGATAACAACGAAGTGAAACGCGCTTTCTGCAAACATGCTCGGGATCTGACGGCTTAACTGTCCTCGTAGGTTCACTCTGTTGTGACGCGGACTTTGAATTAGGAAAGGTTGTCCTATTGTCATTCGTGTGTTTAAAAACGGCAGTGAAGTAATAATTTCTGTGTGTGAATGCTGTATTACTACTTTTTTTTTCTTTATATAAAGGGTAACCTGTTGTATCAGAGATGTTAAACTTTTCAGTCTTGAAACGGTCTTAATCGAATGCTCTAGTGTCCATTATGTAGGTTTATGTTACGAAGTGCTGAGTGGTAGATGAGCTCACACAAGTATTGCGTTTTCACCATGACTGGTTTCCATTCCCCTGTCAGGACAACCGGAGGGTGCTGTGGTATAATTAAGGAGTCCAGAGAGAGGAAATTGTGAACGTTTTTACGTTTTGTAAATATGCAAAAACGACAAGAATCCGCTGGAATCGATTGGGTGAAATCGTTGGAACTGGTGGAATACTGTTAAATCCGTACTTGTTGGAAATGCTTGCCGTGACATGAGGTAGATAAGGTGGCTAACGGTGACACCATACCAACCTACAGCGACTGACTTTAGCTTTTTTTACTTTAGTCACCAAGTTTGCACCGCAGAATCGTAAACAATGGTGCTATTATGGTTATCCTGAAACATAGATGAAAGCCATGAGACATTTTTTTTTTCATCATCTCCGGCTAATCAGGAACAGGATCAGACAAACAGGAAACACTTCCTCGTGATTAAGACACGGCGAAGCATTTAGCTTCTGTCTAAGTAAACAATTTACTTTGAAGCGAGCTCTGACATTAAACTATGGTACTGTGCACTCTCACTTTATTTCCTGCTACACATAAAATTACCGTGTGATCCCTTATGTTTGTATAAGAGATATAACCAGATATGAGCAGAATTAAATAATGTGTTCTTAGGAGACACCAGATAAAGAAATAAATAAGCCTTTTAGTGATGTAACGAACGCTGGAAGAATCATTACACTAGACAGCACAACCATGTGAGCACGCAAAGCAATTTAGCTACTCATATGACGGCATACAGAGGACCATTTAATGTATTACACAGTATTTACTATATACATGCGAACTGTGGTGGAAAAAAAAAAAAAAAAGAAATCCCACTTGTCGATGGTGATTCCCAGCAGGAATTTTTTTTGAGAACTTATGAACTGAGAAAAGTCACTCAATCGTTCAGGACTGGAGTTTCCTACAGTCTACCTGAGCCACCAATAACGAACTGGACTCCATATTAACTTGGAGACATCAACTGTTATATTGAACTTCCAGCCTCCTAACACACAGTATGCCTGCACTACAATTCCTGCTATCTGTTATCACCCAAATGAGGATGGGTTCCCTGTTGAGTTTGTTTCCTCTCAAGATTTCTTCCTGTTGGGATCTCAGGGTGTTTTTCCTCACCACCGTCACCCTAGGCTTGCTCATCAGGGACTATCTGATCAATTTGATTCATACACATTTTTCACATTTCATACATATTTCCATAATTTCGCGCTATTTTTATTGAATTGAATTGATACATAACTGAATAAAAAAACTAACTGATTCTATTTACTTTTTACATAGTTAGGTTAGATTTAATATTAGCTGCTTTCATTTGTTGTTTGATCCTGGTCGTTTTATTTTTTTCCTAATCATTGTACAGCACTTTGGTCAACTTTAGCTGTTTTTTTTTTTTTTTTTGAACGTGCTATAAATAAATTTGACTTTGACTAAAAACAAAGGCCTAAGCAGAACTCAAATTCTGGTCACCGCAGTGAGAAAGAGCACTGTGTGTTTACCACCGGACCGCTAGAGAACATGTTGTTGATGTGAGTAAACATAATGACGAGAGCCAGTAAACACCATGTAACAGTAATTTTGGAAAAAAAAAACAAAAAAAAAAACAACGGTGTGTACGGGAAGCTGGTGTGTCTGCCCCAATCTCTGATCAGACTTTTAATCCTTGTTGGAAACTTAAAGGGAAAGAAATAGTGACTCTTTCTGCTGCTGATACACTTCAGATGCAATGCTCTTCCTGCATCTCCACAAACTCTGCCTGTGCTGGAACGATGGAAGACATCAACCAGATTCTGCTCAGAGTGCAGAAGCTTCATATGAGTCTTGGCTGAACTTTGCAATAATTTTTTGGCATGGATTGAGAGTTGCGGAATTTGGCTCAGTGCTCATGTTCTGGATGACAAACTTCACGGTTGTTCTGCAGAGCAGGAAAATTTATACTGACCATGACCTAATGTCGTTGTGATGTAGTTTCATGCAACTCAGTTTTAGACAATTTTGGACAGACTTGGAAAAATATATATTTTTTCAATCAATATATTTATTACATTTTTCTTAACCAAAAAACCCCAGAAAAACACATTAGCGCTCAGCACATACATGAACATGGGAGGAAAGTAAAAGAGAGAATATAAATAAATAAATAAATGAGCAAATGTATAAGAAAACAGCCACATATAGTATTCCTACACTGGGGATGAGGAAACCCTCTGTAATACAGAGGATGATGGATAACAAATGTCCAATGAAATTAAAATAAGGGTCCAAGATTTTGATGTAGGTACTTGTAGAAAAATGTAACATGCAAAGAAAATGTATTTATTAGTCATTAGTATAATGTCATCCATAATAATATTGTGTCAAGACTTTTTTTCTGTTGGAGCAGTGTCTTTTTAATCCAGAACAAGAAGACATTTTTTTCCTAGCTGCAAAAGTCAGATGACAAATGAAATAACCTCCTATGTGTGATATTGAAAATACGAGTATCTGGGAGAGCCAAGAAGAAGAAACATAGGATCTGTCCACCCAGATCATCCACAATATTAGTCATTTTACAGATAAAGTTTAAGTAGATCTATCTACAGAATTAATCTGATCTGTAAAGTGTGTTATTTATTTTTTGGTGTTGAGAGAACAAATTGATAGACAGTCCAAACAAGACTTCTATATCTTTTTTTGTTAACTCTTGTAGTTTGACACATGACCAAAAACCCAAACTTTGGACATTGGGTGAATGAATGTTAATCAGCATAAATCTTCCAAATACAGATTCAAATTTCGTTGTTTTGAGGTTGTATTTTTAACTTTGTGCTTGAGTCGTTCATAGTTGTTTAAAGTTATCTCAGAATCAGTTTATCAAAACTTTCTAAAACTAAACTTTCAGAAACATTCGTGTCAATGTTGAGCATTACCGCAGTGTCATTACAACCACTAGGTTATAATTAATTAGTTAAGCTAAAAAAGATTAATCATGTTATATGCTAACTTTCTGCTTTCGTTTCAACTAAAACTCTCTTCAAACTTTCAGATCTTCTTGATAATCAAGGGATTGAATTTTTTTATACAAGAGCAAAAGTGTAAATCCGTTCCAAAAGCCAACCCAAGTGAACTCTCTGTAAAGTACTTAGTGTTTCGAAACCGTAGAAGGATCTTAGCTGTCAGTCAAACAAGGCAGCGTAAATTGATTTATTAACGCTCGAATTTTATTCGAGTCCTTTTAATTAAAATGGTGCTTCACGCTGACTGATCAGGATATTGCTGTTTTTTGCTGTGCCTGAAGAAGATTATACAGTATCACATCCTTTAATGAAAAAACATTACTTTAGCAAGCATGACGTGACACTCCTGAACTTTTCTCAGAGCTCGATTAAAGCTAAACGCTTGTCTGACTCCCAGCTTGTCCCTTATTATGAATTAAAGTTAGAGCAGCCTAATTTTAAAATGCAGCAAGTCCCTGAACAGAGATTCTCTATAAAACAGCTCATTATACTGACTTCCAAAAAAAAAAAAAAACTAACAGTGGTACCAATGGACTGGGTTGTTTTAATGAACAAGTAGCGGAGATCAACACCTCATGATTTCATTTTCTGTGTGCTTGTCAGTAGCTGCTTCATGCACACGGATCGTTAAGAATGACGACTGTTCGTTAAACTTTTTTTTCCAGAAGACATTTCCAGAGAACAAAAAAAATTTAAAATTAAAATCCAAAGCTGTTAGAAATGTGTAAGCGTGGAATTTTGGAGGTTGAGTTGAGTGTTACACGCACCATTAAGTTGCGCTCACTTGTTGCATCGTTTGCTGGCTCATACTCGCATCACCGTAGTGAAAATAAACAGGAGACGAGCAGTCGACATTTTCTGAGTGATAAATCTTCGAAAGGATACAAAATCAACATTTTCTTTAATTTAACAAACTGTTTAGAACCGATCAAAGGCCAGAAAATAATAATTACTCGAGGGCCGGCTTGAAGGGGGAATTGAATCGCCTTGCACCACATCATCCGTCAGTGGAAATGGACCATAATGGCTCCGTGACTGAGCAGATATTTTTGAAGATTGGAACAAGATTCAGTTCAACAGGAGTCTTTGTTGCAAATCTCTGGAAAAAAAATAAGAGATCACTGCAAAATAATCCGTTTATGTTTTTTTTTTTTTTTTATCTTACATGTGCATGTATTGGTGAGCTGAACAGTTTTGTTTAATTTTTTGTGAACTGCTGACCTTATTTGTCCTAAATTCAACGTTGTTTTTCAAAACTATAATTTACACTGTATATTTAAAGAAAATGACATCACAGCACATCAAAATAACCCAAGATCATGCAGTATTTGCAGAGCTTCAATAGAACAAAATGCAAGTAAGTTGTAAACAAATTGTTAATGCTTTTTGGCTAAATAACATTAAAAAAAATCAGTATTTGGTGGAATAACTGCCGTTTGCATTTTACAGCTTACATGCGTTTTTTGGCAAGTTCTCCACCAGTTTTTTCATATTGCTGTTGGGTAATTTTATACCACTCTTTTTGCAAAAAAACAAAGAGCTCAGCTTTGCTTGATGGTTTGTGACCATCCATCTTACTCTTGAGACGTTTTCTGGAGTAAATTGCAATGGTCTCTTCTTTTTTGTTTCCAGACCTGAATGAGAAACAATGTAAGGAAAAAAGTTTAAATTATAATTATATCACTTTGTCCCTGATGGGATGATGGTGGCAAGGAAAAATTCCCTGTGATGACAAGAGGAAGAAACCTTGAACCAGGACGAACCAGACTCTATATCCACTGATTTGGGTGATATCAGATAGTGGACCAGGCAGTGTGTTCCTGTTGAGCGAGTCTGCGTCCACTGGAGCTGCAGGTTCAGATTCCCGTTCTTGTCTAATAGGAGTGAAACCCGATGTGATCTTCTGCTGCTCTGCAGTTGTAAGTCATCTGTCTGAAGATTTGGTGCATTCTGGGATGTTTTTCTGGCTATTTGAGTTACCTGTTGGCTCAAACCAGTCCGGTCTTTCTTCTATAATCTCTTTCATCTATAAAGCTTTTTCATTCACAGAACTGCCGCTCGCTGTTTTTTCTTTTTCTTTTTCTTTTTCCCCCCACACCACACTTTTTATGTAAAGTCTAGATTTACTTGTGCAGGAAAATCCCAGGAGGTCTGCCTTGTCTGAAATCCTCGAACCAGCCTGCCTGATGTGAACATTAACTGAAGCTCGTGCATGATTTTATGCATTGAACTGCAGGCTGATTGAATAATTGCAAGTATGAGCAGGGGTTCGGTTATTCCTCTTAAATGTGTACGTGTGTTTGTGTGAGGCATCTAAAGCACCACAAACATCCTGTCTGCAAACACATGGCTCATTAAAATACCTGTGTGTAATGTGAGGAAAGCGTGCTGGGAATTTGACACCGCTGCATATTTTAATCTCTGAGTTATTGCTGCGTGTCTTCTTTATATCCCCCTGCGAGTTTCAGCATACTTTGTGCATGTGTGCGTGTGTATATCAGAGACCGGAGTGAGACGGTCTATAGCACTCCGAGTGTTCTCTCGTTACCGGTAGAGCTCCCTCTAAATGGGTCATCGCTAGCCAAGAGGGAACAGAGCCAGCCTTGTCGGAGGAAACGGCCAGAGTAACACAAAACCACTAGCTAACAGGCTAACACCTGAGCCCTTACCATCCTTCCATCCAGGAGCATCATGGGTGTAATTGTAATCTATTTCAAAAGATCTCAGTCAGAAGTTTCTGCTCCTGCTGTTCATGTGGCATGCAGGATAAGCCTGTGGTCATCAGCAGAATAGAGGCTTTAAGGGGAAATAAAATGGCTATACAGATGCCAGTTATGAAAATAATACAGATGATGGGATATCCTTTAAAAAAATTAGAATTAAATGTACAATTATTGAAGGGTGTGTGCCCCGTCCAAAAGTTTTGGAACAGCACAGGAAGTTTTTTTTTTTTTTTCTTCTCTACAATGTAGACATTTGATTTTGAGATCAAAATATGAACCTGCCATGATGATCAGAATTTCAGCTTTTAATTGAAATTTTTTAGGACTTTTGTTTTAATTATTATCATTATCATTATTATTTCTATTTTTCTTGGGATTTTTCTTCCTAATTTAGTCGTTGCCAATTCCTAACCAACTAGGGCACTCCTGCATCAAGAGTACAACTGCCAATCAGGAAGGGCGAAGAATACCAGACGTTTCCTCTGAGCCACGTGACGCTGGCCGACCGCATATTTATTTATTTTTTGGGTTTTTCCAATTTTCTCCCCAATATTAATGGTGTCCAATTCCTCCCCGCCGCTAGGTGGGCTCCCACATTAAGGCTACCACTACCACTCAGTCGGGAGGGCGAAGACTATCCCATGTTTCCTCTGAACCGCGAGGAAACATGGGATAGTCTCGCGCGAGCTCACAGACGCCCCTAATTGGCTGTAGAGCCGTGATTAATGTGGGAGCGCAAGAACCTCTCATCCCTCCCCCCTGAGAGAGCTTGGCCAATCAGCTCTCTCTGTGCCTCCGGCACAGCATCACCCGGGGTTCGAACCAGCGATCCCCGGATGATGGGGCGAGCGCTTTACCACTGCGCCACTCGGAGGCCGTCGACCGCATATTTCTGAACTGCTCGCTCATGAGTGCGTAACAATTAAAAATTAAAAATATTTGTTCGCACGTCTTGTTTACATGAACCACATTAAGCCAGTGACCCACTGGCTTGGATGAATTTGCTCAGTTGATTGGCAGACAGAATATTTCTGTAGACCTCTTATTTCATTCTGCTGATATCATCATGAATTACAAATAAATAAAATAAATTTCCAAATAAAGATTAGTGAGCCTGATCCAGAACCAGCCATCCAAGCCAAATCCATGACATCATCTTGACCATGATTAGGTTTTGGATTACGAGCAGATCTTTTTCTGCCGTTCTATCTACTTGGTAGATGTTAGTCTTTGTTGTAGAACTTTTGTAGCTCATCTTTGAATTTCTGTGTGAATTCAGTTTGCCCTTTTGATCCTTACTGCTGATGAGACGGAAGCATTTTGTGGTATCATCTCTCTATATTTCTACTCTGAAAATCTCATACGCTGGCTGTTTTTTTTTTACATTTTTTTTTAGGTTTTTCTTCACAGCTCTCTGTGTTTCTGACATCAGTTGCTGTGGTTTTTCTTGGCCAACTAGTTCCATTTCTGGTTGTTTAGTACACCCGTGGTTTCTTTCTTTTTCAAGACATTCCAAATAGTTGTATTAGCTATGCCCAATGTTTATGTAAGTAGTCTGATCAATTTATCCTCCTCCAAAAAATTTCAGAATGCCTCGATTTTCTCTTTTACACAGCTCTCTGGGCTGGTAATTCCCATCCTTACTTTTAATATGTTTACAGATTATTATCAAGAAAATGAGCTGAATTTCTTAATTCTTTTTAAACACGTGTTTAACTGGGCATTCGTTGCACCCAGTGGTTTTAAATTACCAGCTTGAAGCTCGTAGTTTGTCGATATGTTTGGCTTTTAGATTAAAGACAGTTTCCCCAGAATGTTCCAGATATTACCAAACAATCCTGCAAAACCATTATTGTATAGTTCAAATTAAAAACAGTAAGCAGAAAATGAGTTTAGATCTCAAACCGTTTCGTTAGGATGACGCTCAGCTAGCACTCATGCTGCTCCAGTGACTGCCGCATAGATCGTTTGTTCACACGAGCATATATTTATCACACCCGTTATCTCTGTTTATATCCCGGCGCTGCTCATTTATGAACCATGTTAAGCCATTTATAGTGGATTGAAAATGTAGAACCCAGGGCCATCAGGATTAATTAAAATTATGTAATGTTAGTTTTAAATCTGAACTTCTTGGAAATGGAACAGTTCTAGACTCTGGGTCTATTAGAATGTACAGTTCTGTAACCTCTTCTGACAGTTGTTTTCTTTAGCCCATTTCTGACTTACGAGTTCTAGAATTTGTCAAATCAACATCCCTGCCTCAGATATTAAACTTCTCCTGAGTTGTAAAATAAGAAAACGAACACTTCTCATATAATTGATTGTGATTATCAATGTAATTTAATATAGAAATTGATTCTATTATGAATCATGATTCTTTAGTGTGGCGATTCATGTATTCCAAAATCAGATTTTTTTTTTCGTGTTTATAATCGAGATAAACGGGCCGATTGGCCAGTGACCAGAATTGGCCCGGTTTTCAGTTTGTTTGGCTGTGAGCGGTGGTCAGCCGATCAGCCTCAGATATGAACAATTCCGTACCGGATGCAGAAACTTCTGAGTGATGCAAATGAGATGCATTTTTATGGTGTTACATTATCAAAAATCTCATGTGTTTAAAGCCTCCGAACAGCCTTTTCTCCAAACACTAGTCTCAAAACATTGCAAGCGCTAAATAGTCGAAAATTGTGTGCATAAACCGCACTCGCCCATGTGCTCGCGGTCACTCGACTCACGAGCTCGATGTCAAGGAAAATCGTAGCAGTTTCTTTATAATCCTGGACATATAGACTCTGAACAGTTTCATTTTGTGTGGCAGGAGTGAATTATTTGCTAATTGTTTGTTTAGAAATTATAATTATGGTGGAGGACAGATACACATGGTGCTCAGTTAAATGCTAAACACTTGTATTTTAAGATGGTGTGTATTGATTGTTTAAATGCTGTTCTCGGTTTTTAATTGAATGTTACAAGGAATGGGTTACATTTAATTACTCATTCAACTTTTTTTTTATAGGTTTCAAACTGTAACAAAATCGGAGAAAATTTAATATCGAATCAGGATATTTATAAAATGTCCAGTTGGCACCTGGGTATCATGATAATATTGTATCGTGTGGTCACTCGTGTTCCCATCCCTATTACACTGTATTGTCAAATACCGTAGTTGCTGGTTCGCCCCAAACCGAGGTAGGAGCCAGTGTCGCTTGGACACCATCTTGTTATTGAAGATTGATTATGTGACCCGAAATGTACTTTTTTGTGATACTTTTATTCCTCTCCGGATGATTTTTATCACTGAAAAAAAAAACATCAGTGATAAAGTAACCCGACCCCAATAGGGCTAATACGTTTAAACAGAATCTTTAATCGAGCGTCACATAACTGGAGCATGCAGAGCTGTGTCAGCATGTGTGGTGATTAAGATTACCGTAAATTTCTCACACACAGAGTGCCAGTATTGCAGCAGTTTGTGAAATACAGCAGTGCTGCTAATATAAGTAGTACTTAATAGAGTTCGTTACAGGAATTTTGTTCGTGATCAATAAAGTATCTATCTGTGATAGTTAAAAAGTTTTTAGAAATAGTTTGAGGGTTAAAGCCAAAAATAAGATGATCAGCTTTAATGTAATCAGTGATATCAGCCTGATTCATTAATAAAAAGAAATAACATTTTGCAAGATAGAGAATCTTACACCTGGTTAAGTTATACTTCCTTTGTCGTCAACCAAATACACTCCCTGTTTAAAGTAAATGATTACATCTGGCATGTAACTGTTCATAACATCACTTTAACTCAACATTTTCATTTGAGCGGCTAACACTATCAGTTCGGGTATTTTACACGCCCTCACCTCGGACTGCTGCGGATATGTTTCCTTTAATGAGCCGTGTTTTATCTCATAGTGGCGCTACACAACACTGCTTTTTAATAGCGCCATGGATACAGAACATATGAGACAAACTGGTTTTAAACTGCTGAAAGAATAAACATACAATGATCTGTCCATTCATCTTTGAAGGTTCAGTTTTCAAAAGTTGTGTACCATTCTGTTGAAGTAGTTTTTAATACTTGCATCAAATACCTGTAATAAATATAGCTGTTTAAGACAAATCAGACAGTAAACATTAGTGCAATGTAATTGAATCGATAATCGTAATGCCCTAAAATTGAATCGTATTGAATTGACCACCCTTGAATCACAGCTCTAGTGAGCAGGTTTATATTTTGATAATTTCCAATATTAGTTGTCAATTCCAGATTCAAATGTATTGAATTCTCTTGCTTGAGGTGAGCTTATACTCTTTTACTTTATTATTAGAAAAATTATACAGTGGATGAATTCTGCAAATGAAAACAGGCAAAAATGATTGGATCACAGGTTGGACTCTTGATGGATTTTTAGCAGGATGATGTTGAAGGTGTTTGGACTAGGTTATGTTTTAGTTCTTTTTTTAGACAGACAGACAGATAGATAGATACTTAATAACTGTTGTCAAAGCTGCAATTCTCTTGTGATATCACATTGTTATCAAAACAAAGAGGACTGCTTAAATACTCAAAAGAAAACAGCACAAAGTGTTTTGTGAGCATGAAAAGTTTTGTGAGCGGAACTGAGTGAATGGCCATCCAAGCGAGGATGATTTTGATGATGCCTAATGATGACTAGTGATCATGACACTTTTATAAATAGATAAATTGATGAGGTCATAAATATAGAGTCAGACAGGACATCTTTCAGCAAAACCATCTTTCAATTTCAAATGTCAAAATATTTCCTCAGTGATGTATGTAAAAGGTTAACATTAGCATGCCGTGTGTTGTTTATCCTGATGCACCTGAACCAGTGAGGTGTGAGTCACTGAAACTGCAGAAGTCTATTAACACG
The DNA here is from genome assembly GCA_030014305.1 of Clarias laeviceps. Taxonomy (NCBI): domain Eukaryota; kingdom Metazoa; phylum Chordata; class Actinopteri; order Siluriformes; family Clariidae; genus Clarias; species Clarias laeviceps. The sequence continues at coordinate 8,512,427 of JAQMYJ010000019.1, read as the reverse complement.
GCACGGATAGAAAAGCCAGACTGAGTAATGGTCTGAATATCTGATTTTTGCAAATCTAAATGGAGGCTTGAGGGGAAAAAAAGGGTCAGTCAGAAATCTCTCCAGAATTTCTCCTTGCAGGTGATCCGATTATGAAGTTGTGTTTGGTTTATATCACCAGAGTTCCCGACAGTTTGGCACGGGTGGCAGACATAACATCTAGCAGTTCACTCATTGCTCAAGGTGAGTTTTAAAGCATAACTAGAACTTCTTAAACTTGGAACGTCTGTAAAAATGTTACATTTTTTAAAACTTCATATCAGATATTCACAGAAGCTCTAATCCTTAAAAATTATATTTAAGACCTAGTCTTTAAATTAGTATTATCTTTGCTGCTCACTGGAGCTCAAGTTTTTAATCCAGACTTTATTTTTTGCAGTTCATGCAAAATCTGACAGTGAAAGTAAAAAAAAAAAAAAAAAAAAAAATAGATGATGATGGGGCAATATTTGCAGACTCACAGACTCAGCATCTGCTGCATGATGAGGGGTTTGAATTCTGTCAGCCCACTGGACCTTTCCGGATTATTAACAATCCTCGAAGCACATTTCTGTATCAGATTTACGATGTAGAATGAAGGTCTTTTTCTACAGTTAATACTGATCGATTTGCGCGGGTATTTCAGAGGGCATCTCTGTCATATTAACTCAGAGGCTGCGAGCCTCGCCCCCTTTGTCCATCTCACATGTGAGCGGAGCTCTCGCTTTGTGTCAAAGGTAAAAGATTATTTTGGTTTAGTACAGTTAAAACAAATAAACTTAATTAGTGTACAGTTGAATAACATCAGACTAAAACATTACTTGGCCAATAATTTATTTAATAACAGTAACTGTTATTCTGTTCAGTAGCGTCTTTGGTTTTGGCATGCAATGCAGTGGCCAGGTCCTGTATGAAATGTGACCTTTATTCATGATTTTACTCCACCCACTACGAATAATGTTGATATTGAAGATATTTAAAAAGTGATTATACACACTTATATCAAAATGTACTTTTGTTATTTTATGTTTACAGCACATTGCTGTTAAATCAACAAATAATCCACTAAATCTACAAATAATTGCCACTGTCAGCAAACAGTTCCTGACTACACATCTGGTATCAGACAAATATTGCATTATAGTGTGTATGTGTGTATGTGTATGTGTATGTGTGTATGTGTATGTGTGTGTATGTGTGTATGTGTGTATGTGTGTGTGTGTGTGTGTGTGTATGTGTATGTGTATGTGTGTGTGTGTGTGTATGTGTGTATGTGTGTATGTGTGTATGTGTGTATGTGTGTATGTGTGTGTGTGTGTATGTGTGTGTGTGTGTGTATGTATATGTGTGTATGTATATGTGTGTATGTGAGCGAGCTGGTGGTCCAGTCTATATTTAAGGCATGTTGTGTTACATGGTTGTGTTTTTAATATCCAAATAATGAAAGTCCGAACAAACAATCTAATGTCTGTTATTCTTTGTGTGCTAATTCTCATTTTGATTTTTTGATATTTTTTTTTCCTCAGTGCGAAGAGCCACTGCCACATCAGTACAGAGTTATTTGACTGATCACATCTGTCCTATGATGAAGCACTTTTGAATCATTGTTCAGTCTGTGATAGTTAGCAGTTATGTTGTTATGGATGCTCGTGGTAGTCTGACATCTTGATTATTATTTTTTTTTTTTTATGCATATAGACATTTTTGTGCTTAGAGAGGAGTTTTTAACTTTTTCTCTTTCTCAGGGTCACCACATTTTTGTCACACCAGATTTTATGTCGAATGCCCTTCCTGCCACGGTCAACCCGTTTCTCCAGGCTTGTGACTGGCACTGGGGATGCCCTGGTATTATATATAGGCATACGGTGTGTTGCCCAAGGCCCCAAAATTGATAGTCTGCCGATGTCGGGGCTTGAACCCACAACCCTTAGATCATCAACCCAGAGCCTCAACCACCTGAGCCACCACTACCCCAGTTATTTAGTCTCTGTATGTTCATCGTGTCCATAACAAGACACGTAAAAGGTGTGTGTATGTGTATGTGTATGTATGTATGTATGTGCGGGGTAGAAGGGGAGTTAAATGTAGACAAGGACGGAGAGAGAGAGAGAAGGATTTGCTCCCTGGATCAGGTTGCTCAGCTGTCTCATAACTCATGTTTCTATTTTTAATTTCTTCTTGAGTATGTGAATGGAACCGTTTATCCTGGGCCTCATTTTGCATTCCTGACCAAAGAGCTCAGACGTTCCCACTCCACACAAGTCCATGCTGTTGTTCTGTTCTGTTCCTGCAAGTCACCGAAGCAGAGTCTGGAATAAAAATGGAATAAAATTCAGAAACGGGATAAAAAGATCTGGCGTGTGATCAGAGAACACTGGAGTGGCTTCTTTCTAGTAGAAAGCTGTAATATTTTAATGCCATTTTTTTCTACTTTACCTTAAATGTGTCATGCAGGTAGGTTAAGTGCATGAACAGCCCATGCATGACTTCTTCAGTGTAATATTACTTAAGCACAGGGGTCTTGACTGGGGTCATGACCCCAAGCGGGTTTTTCATTTACTAATGAGGTTGTGTGAAACTCGCATCTTCCTTTTTTATTTTTTATTTATTTATTTTATAAAATCTTGGAAGTATGGAAGGCCTAATTTGTGCACTAATATTCGTCAGTCACTAATTTGCATCATGTTGGTGCAAATTAAGGAAGATTGCACTCGTTCAGAGGCTTTCAAGTGTCCTCTTCCTGTATCTGCTCGCACTGATCCTCACTCGCAAAGCCAAAACCAGCCGAGCCGAAGCGCTGCCTGAAGGCACTAATCAATCTCCGCTCTCCACCCTGATCCCTGCGAACACGTAGAGTAGATGAACACGACCTCACAGTCTTCTAGGTACAAGGTAGACATGCTTCAAGACTCGTCTCCGTCCTGGTAACCAGATGGCGGAATGAACTTTCCCTGACTGTTTGAACAGCTGAGTCACTGTCTTTAAACAAAGACTAAAGAACTACCTCTTCAACAAGCACTTAAATGAGCACTTTGTGCACTCGCCCTCTCTACAAGGGTTTTCGCTTAATAGCTTTGTTACAGCCTTAACATTTTGCGCTGCCCTCAGGTCATACATAATCTTTTAATTTTGCATACATTTACATTTTCAATATAAAAAAAAAAGAAAACCTCCTCTATAATCATTTAATCTGGGTATATTTGGTGGTAGAACTCGCCAATGTCACAGGTTTGTGGCCGACCCACCAGGGATGTTTAACGGTTGATGCTTCAGAAGTTTGACAACAGGGTGTGACAACAGGGATGTAGATCGTTGGAGTTTTACGTGATTGGGCCGCTGCGCTCATACTGCTCATGGTTCGCCGAAAATAGGATCGTTAGAAGTGTGCGCACACTTACTGTAAAATATTTTGGATTCTTCGGATGCTGCTAGGAGCTGTGCTAAAATTAGTGTGTGTGTGTGTGTGTGTGTGTGTGTGTGTGTGTGTGTGTGTGTGTGTGTGTGTGTGTGTGTGTGTGTGTGTGTGTTAGAGAAACTTTTGACCTGCATGCAGTTTTATTATGCCACATGACACCGTTCTAGAGAGAAAACCACCGTGTGTATAAATGAAGGAGGCAGAATAAGAGGAAGGGATGAGGAAGACATGACATGCGGAGGATAGGATGTGTAATGTTGCTCTTGGCTTAATGCTTGCAATTGTTTCTGTTCACTCTGTTCTGTAGGAAGTGTTATTTAGCTTGTGAAGAAACATCGCCAGGATAAAGGGTGCAAGTTTAAAGGGTGCAGCAAAATGCATCTTTCTGTCTGTTTATTACTCCAAATATCTGTATTTCTATTCGGATTTCATCCAAAAGTGGGTGTAGGTTAAACCAGAAAGCGATCCGTTTTTTTAAATATTATTATTATTATTCATTGTGAGCCTTGAGAAACAATGAGGAAGAAACACCAGTCGTGTCTCCGTCGTCTCTGAAAGTTCCTCAGTCTCAGCTACGTCACACAAGTGTGTGGGAATGTTTTCTAATTTCATTTGTGCGGATTTTATTTTTGCCTGAACCCGTCTGTTCATTCCGAATAACATATTCATGTGCGATTTACTTTCCTTGTGTGTGTGTCTGAGTTTGTATCTGTATTTGCAGACCTGCTGTTTCTTAATTAAATGCAAATAATATTTTGGCTAAAAACTGAAATAATGATTATCACAAGATTTGACATTTGAATAATAATTACAGTGTTTTCGAAACAAAAAGACGTACATTTCTGTACCCTTTAAAAAAAAAATCCGTCCGGTAGAACGATGCCGCCTGTCATCGATTAGATCGCAGTAGACGGTTCCTGTACCTGTTGCAGGAGCCGTTTATTCTGCTACCGCGAGAGAGCGGTGTATTGAGAGGCAGTAAATGCATCGGATGCCAACTGCTATAAAAAGAATAGGGAGGAGGGTGTACAGGTGGTCGCACATGCTCTGCAGAGAAACAGTTTCGCACAGCGAAGGGACTCTTCTTTACAAAACCCTTAAAACTCAAGCGGTACGAAAACACAGCACTGGTTAATGATAACGATAATAATAAATAATAACGATTAAAATAAATGGATAAATAAATTTGGAAGTCTTGCTGGTGTGTGTCGACGGGGAAGGCTTCTGACATCAAACTGCATTTGGGTTTTCTAAAATGTCATGTCATGAAAGTTATCATTACTTTTAAACCATGTAACTTTTACTGCTACAGAAATATGCGGATGGGATATTATGCACTTTTTTCCCCCCATAGAAACAACAAAAACAATCATACGAACATGTTGTCTCATGAATCTGTGTAATTTTTTTGCCTGTGACTTTTTTTTTTTTTTTTTTTTTTTTTCCCCGCTTTGCACACAGTTGTTTGTATAGTTGGTTAAAATTAAGTAAAATTCTGTTCATCATATTTTCTAGATTATGCTGAACAAGCCTTCAAGCTCAGACAAACAGTGCCATCTTAATGTTTTTACTTTCTATTACATTTCCATTGCATTTTAATCACATGAAATGTGAAATTAATAGAGATCTCAAATAATTATATAACCATTATCATATATATTTATTGTTTGTTGTATGCGTAGACCACTTATGTATTGTTTAAGTATATTTAAGTTTAAGTTTTAGTCAATGAAAAAGTAACATTTTAGCAGTAAGATTATAATTAATCTATAGTCAATCTAGTCTAAAGTATTATCTTAACATTTAAAATTGATCTTTTTTATGCCGGTCCCATTCGAGAGATTTTAATTTAACATTTGTTAAATGTGAATGTTTGAGATGTAATAAAACTGCATAATCTGTTTCTGCATAATCTGTTGGTGGTTGGGGGGAAAAAAAAAACTATGATTAATTCAGACTCATGTTCATGGTTTGTTCTATAATTTAGTCGAACATCTGACAGATTTACATTGATATACTAATATGTTTCTGCCTCAATTCTAGTTAATAAATTAACAGTTTAAACCAATACAGACGATTTCTGTGACCATTGCTTGACCATTGGAGTGACGTAACGAGACTACGGTGGCTGAGAAGTGTAAATAAAATAACAAAACGAAATCAAAATAACAAAACCGAAAACAAAATAATGAAACCGAAAACAAAATTAACGAAACTGAAAAAAAAAAATTTAACAAAACTGAAAACAAAATAACAAATTCAAAAATGTTGTATTTTCTGATTTATGTTGTTTTTGTTGTTTCGTTTTCAGTTTTGTTCTTTTGTTTTGGCTTTGTTCCTTTCGGATGTTTAGTTTTATTTTTGGTTTTGTTCCCTTTTTTTCCGGTTTTATCTTGATTTTGAATTTATTTTGTTTTGCACTTCTGGACCACCATACGAGACCCACCACAAATGAAATAAATAAATAAATAAATCTGATACGGCATCCGAGTGGAGCAGCGGTAAAGTGCTCGCTTTAGTGCAAGCGGAAAGAGTGAATAGCGCTAAGTGTCACGCCGCTCCTAACAGTGCGTGAGCTTGCAGTTCGAAAAGATTCGTTTGGTGCCTCGGAGGAAACAAGTGCTAGCCTTCGCCCTCCCTGGTTGGTGGTTGTAGCCTTGATGTGGGATTGCATGTGGTAATTGGTTTCGATTAAATTAGGGTGAACAAACAGGAAAAACCCTAAAAAAACAAAAAGTATAATAAAAAAAAATAGATCTGATACTCACTTGCCTTTGAGCATTGTCTTGCCTGTGTGATTTTCCATCACTTGACTCAATAGGAATTTGAAGAATCACACTTGTTACTGTGTTTGTGTTCTCCGTTTAGTAAAGTCTATTCTGGGTTTATTATTATGATTATTTTTATCATCTATCGAAGACTTACTGGCTGAGACTGATAACAGTAAACAATACATTGTACCGTACACATACTGAACACATCTTCAGACACGAGCAGGAAGAGACAATGTCAGAAACCAGTGGGTGAATTTTAAAATGACCCCAAATCCTCCCCTAGTAGTGAGAAGAGCGAGTGAGTCATGACTGCACTCTTTGTCCAATTCCTGCCCATGCTTACGCACAGCGTGTGTGTTTATCAAGGCTGATCTTCACCCGCAAGTGGCTCGTGACTTGCTGTTGGCAAAAGAAAAAGCAAATCCAGGGCATATTTAGCCATGCATTGATATCGCTGGTTGCTTGGATGTTACTGTAATTTTTATTTTGAGAGGATGCATGGGACATTTGTGTGAAAAACACGGCATGCACAATTCATCAAACATTTCTGATGCACCACATGGAAAATCATTTGCTTTTTAGCCAGCAGCTTCATAAACCTTTACTATAATAACGGTATGATGGCCTTCTAATGGTTTAATGTGTTACACTGAGAGGTGACGATAAGAAAAAGACAAACACAAAAGGCACTGTAGCTGTTTTATTTGCTACTATAGCCATGTCATATTTGTGTACAGTGCAGGCCGAAAGTATTGAAACAAAGATGAAATTCAATGTTTTAATTGATGTAGATGGTTTTGCATTCTTATTATTTATTTATTTTTTAAAATATTAAATATTGACAGTCGGGAATAATAATAATTTGTCATTTTATGCAATGCAATTGCTCTACAACAATCAATATTTAGTGTAATGTCCCTTATTCGCTCAGTTTGTGATTGTTAGATTGCTTCCTGAATTTCATGCACAGAAAACGGTTGCTTGTCTTCTAGTGCCGCCTTCACCACTGTCCAACAGATTTCTATTTGCGGAATCACATGTTTTGTGGACAGGGAGACCAGTAATACTTGACATATGCTCGTCTAATACTTTCGGCCCACCACTTTATGTGCATATGTCACAGTAACATGATTTGTATTTTGGCTTTTCAGAAAATGTTATCATTAAAGCATTTTTTTAAATTATGAAATTACTAATGTTTAATAAATAAAATGCATTAAAAAAGACTTTTCCAAGTGTAGTCTTGCAAAATGTGTTGCTGACAAAATTGTGTTCATCCAGTCTGAAATACTGGCAGACTAACAAAGTACACTAACCAGATTAGTTGACATTCCTAAAGCAGTGTCTAGTGAATATATTAGTCTGTACATCCTCTACCACAAACATTTGTTTATTAAGATGTTGTTCAGGTCACTCACTGTGGTCTTAATGTTATGGCATGGATATGGATTAACGCAGGTGTTGATTGTTTGCCTTTTTTGGTTTTGACACCAATTGATGCATGCTGGGTTTCTTCCGGTGCTCCAGTTTCCTCACACAGTCCAAAGACATGCAGATTAGACTGATTCACATTCCCAAATTGCCCGTAGTGTGTGAATGAGCGTTTGGGAGTGTGTGTACAGTATGTGTGTGTGCCCAGCGATGGATTGGCACCCTGTCCAGGGTCTACCCCGCCTCCTGGGATGGGCTTCAGGCCTCCCACGACACTACAGTATAAAGCGGAATAGACGATGAATGAGTGAGTGAGTGATACTTTTTCTTGCACATTTTATATAAGTGTTGTTTCCAAGACTGCTCCATGTTAACTAATGTATGATATAGTGAAATGGTGTCAGTTACTGTTAATATAAAGCTTTACCTAACAGCTGGACCTCTGCGTCCAAAACATCTGGTCCTGCTGGTTACTCATGTGTATCTCTGAAATATCCGTAAAATATATTTCAAACAGGAACGAAGGTAGTTAAAAAAACACTATGACCCTGTTTTGATCATTTACAAACTATAATCTGCTCATCTGCTGTTTACAATAAAAATTCCAACCATATAAATCCTACAAAAGAACCTCACATTCTTGATCTATTGTGGTTACAAGAATCTTGGACAGATGCACAAAAGGACAGACTAATGGCCAATCTTAGATAGTCAAAAAATAAGGCCTTAGGTTCCTGAAAAAGAATGCATTAATCCAAATACATCTCTGTATAACAAACAGGAAGAAAGCTATTGAAGAAAAACAATTTGACACTATTTGTGTGTGTGACGCTGGATCAGTCCTTCAATCTAATCAGTTTATCTTGTGGTTTCCGTGGGAACAAGTTCCAGTGTGTCTCAGAGGCGCATTGTGATCTGATTATGCATGTCACTACTGGAGGTGGTCTTGGACACATGTGACCTCATAACATTTGTAATGAAACATGAAACGATAAATCATAGGCAGTCTGTCGATACAATTGCATTTTTTATGGGCATTGCCGTTTTCAATTTGATTCAACGTTAATGTTTATCATGTAATTTGTTTTAATCGGCTACATTTCTTACATTTAGTATTAAAAAACTATTTTAAGTATTAAATTTTGAAATGCTGTGTAAATTGCAGAGTTGGTTGGTTAAATGTCACGTCTTGTACGAAGCGCGACTTCTGCCCATTGCTCCAGTCCAGTAGGTGGCAGTCATACACACTATCTTCGCTCGCCTCTCAATATGAGATTCTTGCTAGTACTTTGAGAAAGACTGGAAGCGGATTGTATTTTCTACATAATCTTATTTGAACAGGATGAACCGATCTTAAATTATTGAGAACTGATGCATCGTTTGAATTGAATCGACCAACAAAAGATTTATTAAATTGCATACTCGATTTAATCTCACAGCTCTTGTAAAAAAACAAAACAAAAAAAAACCACATCGATATGTCCCGGACGACAGCTCACTGGACATTTCTACCTATTTTGCTCAGAGTTTGGAGAAAAAAGCCGATTGGAGGCAACTTTTGATTACTGTAACAACAAAAATGCGTCTCTGTTGCATCACTCGGATTATCATGCACTTGGCACATTCAAGGCTGGTTGGTCATGGCTGATCAAATACTGGCCAGTTACATTGGCTGACTGATCGACCGGTGCATTCTTGATTATAAATGTAATAAATCTCTGTCGAGCTAGAAATGTGTCTGAGCTCCTGAGCAGACACTCTCTGCCCTGATGTCAATTCAATTCAATTCAATTTTATTTGTATAGCGCTTTTAACAATTGACATTGTACCAAAGCAGCTTTACACAATCAAGAATTATTTAAGTTTTTGTATGGAATTTGAATGTGTATGAATCAAAATGGTCAGATAGTCCCTGGTGAGCAAGCCGACGGCGACAGTGGCA
>JAQMYJ010000019.1:8458871-8472441 GCA_030014305.1 Clarias laeviceps | reverse complement strand
GTTTTTCTTTATTGTTTTTCAAAAAAAAAAATGTGTTAACCTCAAAACCTCTCTCTCTCTCACTCTCTCTCTCTCTCCACCAGTCTACATTCATTTATCTACTCGCTTCTGGTCTCTGGCTGAGGAGGGACCACTTTATTTCTTTATTTCTTTATTTTTTCTTTGTATTTTTTTTCTCCCTGAACGAAAAGTTAGCGAAGAAGGCAATTCAGTGTATCTTGTTTTGAAGTGTACTGTCCAATTACATCAGTAAAAAAAAAAGGAGGGGGTAAAAATATCTAAAAATATCATAATATATAAATATTACACAAACGTCGCAAAAAAAATCCTGAAATCCCTTTCATTTGTTTACATTCACCTTCTCTCTCTCTCTCTCTCTCTCAGTTCTGCTTCCTTTACTCCTGACCATAAGCCACATTGATGTTTGACGTACTTCAGCTAGCGGAGACGTGACCCGGCAACCCTGACACTCGGCTCAGGAAAAACAAGATTTTATTTTTGTCCCACTGTTTCAGTCATGTTTTTCTTTTTTTTTTTTTCCTCCGATTTTAAAAAAAGACTTCCATCCACTATGGCAATTTGTTTTCTTCTTTTTTTTGAAGCCTGTCTCTGCCCTCTTTAAGTCTCGAGTCACTAAGGAAAAGCTTTTTTTTTTTTTTTTTTTTTTAAACAGCAAAACGATGCGTTGAGACCGGATATGGTTTCCGGATTCATGTCTGTAGAGTAACGTTACACGTCTGGACGACGTCTGCAGCAGTTGCAATCGATATAAATACGAGAAAAGTGATCTCCGTGTGTGTGTGTGTGTGTGTGTGTGTGTGTGTGTGTGTGTGTGTGTGTGCACGTATGGTCCCACCATTAAAAATTCAATACTTCAAAAAGAAAAAATAAATAAATAATTGAATCGACTTTGTTCTAACAAACACTGACGCGCTTCGAGCCTTCAGGTCACATGATCGCTCCGATCGTTCTATTTTTTTCCAGACGAGACGCTTTTTAAAATTTTTGTGAATGTTCGATCGTTCTGCATGTAATATCAGTACTTGAGAGCGAGCGCTTTCTTAAGTGATGATGTCACTTCTGAAAGATTTTTATTACCCCTGTGTTTCATCAGGCGCAAGCATTAAAAAATATGACAGACGCGATGAATTTGTAAGCGAGTGAAACCGCGTTGAGTGAGATCTTAATAAAATCACCTCGACTTCCAGAGGAAATCGGATCCGAACAAGCACGTACTGTACTGTACTGTGTGTAGCGTGCGGTTTAATGGTATTTGTTTTTATGATCCGTGAAGTCATGTGTTTTGAGGACCTGCAAATTACATGTTTTATGAACCACTTGGAGGACACATGAGTGAAAAAAAAAAATTTATTTACATTTACAGAAAAGCAGGAACGTGTTTATATTTGAGCTCAGGCGTTTTTCAGGCTTTTAAAACGGAAAATGTGATATATATATAGTGGCGAACCGACTTTCGAGTATCAGCTTTATTTCACTCGCACATCTGAAACAGAAAGCATGTATGTGTGTGTGTATGTGATGTGTGTGTGATGTGCCCGGCTCAGCCGAGGGCCTTTAATTGCTCCTTTGTTCGTGTAGCAGCTGTTGCCATGGCACCTTTGAGGCTCTCCGAGTAGTGCTGTCTCTCTCTCTCACACACACATATACACACACACACACACAAACACACATGTACACACCTGGGATAGAATCAGGTTTAAGCGGAGGTTTGATTAAACAGCCTCTCACCCTCGTGCGCGTGCAGCCGCAGGGAATCAGAACGAGAAAACTGTTTTACGCCGAAGCGTGACCGGACACTTAACACGCCTGAGCGTTACATGCTTCTGGCATGAGAGCGCTTTCTCTCTCTCTCTCTCTCTGTGTGTGTGTCAGTGTGTGTGCTGGGGGGGCGTGTGTAGAAGGTTGATCTCCTGATCGGCGGTGTTTGATAGAGATGTTGCGCTGATATTTTATTCATGACGCCTGAGAAAGCTGCAGGCCGTAGCGCCGCACGAGGAGGAGTGTCGAATAAGCGATTCTGACTTGGCCAGTTTTTCTTCTTTTCTCACAGACACACACACACACATAAATTATCATCATTCAGAGAGAGTCTAATAGAGAGGCGAAGGTGTGGAATGAACGTGAAGGAAGATACTGTTACAAGCGGCGCCGGTTGGTTCGTTTTTTTTTTTTTAAGAGAGAAAAAATGAACGCGATTAACGCGAGTGTGTTTTGCGTTCGTCCTGACAGGAGGGATGTGCGATTAGCGGCCACGCAGGTGGAATCGTGAACTCCAAAGCGCGGGAAAGCTGTACTTCATCCACACCGATTTCAGCCCAGCAGGTAAGGAGTGTGTTTGTTACGTCTCTTGATGAGAAAATCAATCTACATTCTCATACATACAAATGAGCAAAAATTTGTGCTTCAGAGGCAACTCCACTCAAGCGCTATGTTTGTATAGTAGTAGTAGTATTGAAATTTCAGAAAGGATTATTCATTTATTAGTTTAACTTCTTTCCTCTGAACGTCGATGGAGTTGGATCGAAATTGTCAAAAAAAAGATCGCACGAAATAATTTGCATTGAAAATGAATAAAAACTATATTAAGCTATAAGAACGAACCGCAACCGCATACAGCATTAAATGGTGTCCACTTTTCTTTCACTGATCAGTTATTTTGTTTTGTAAATGCGATTGATGAGTGCATTCTCTCATGTCAGTCGTACTGTACTGTCGCAGCATGAAGCCATCCTGTACATCTGCCCTTTATTCCCTCCCCTAAGGTGCGCGAGCAGCAGTTCGAGAAGTTCGTGTCCCAGCGGAATCATGAGGTTGCCTGCACCAGTGTTTTCCAAAGGTCTGAAATACAGTATATCTGCTGTGGTCGCTCTCAGAACGGCACGGCATTATTTGTATAGATATATAGATAAATAGGGCTTTTATAGCATTAGCATAAACAGTATCTCTCTCAAAAGTGTCTACACCCCTGACATTTCAGCAACCACTTTATTATACTGTATAAATGAAAAGTGAGACATACAGTACTCGGCCGCTGACAAACACACGAACATGATGAATAGGTCATGTGGCTTTGCATGGTTAAAGATCTACAGCTGTAATCACTTACTGTAGGGTGCACTCACTTTTTACAATAATGGCTGTATGTATAAAATATATCCCTAGTTTCATTTCTACAGTATCGTCCTTTGAGATGATATAATAAAACGTTTGCTGAAATTAGAAGGGTGTATTTACTTTTGTGCGTGGTGTATATATGTATATGTATCTGTGTATATATGGCTCAGGATTGTGCAGTACAGAGTGACGCATCTTTTTTTTTTTTTTTCCCCCCCACACAACCAATATGATGAGCTAAATTTTATTACATTTTATATATTAAATTATACAAGCATGACCTTAAATAAATGTTTTTTAAATTTGTTTTTAAAAAGGCTGCACAGGTAATAGATAGTATAGATTTATAAGATCACATGTGGTTGACTAATAATAATAATAATAATAATACAGTAATAATATGCACATTTTTAGTTTTTCATCTTTGCGATGTCATTCCCATGTTACGATTCAATTACGATACAATTTACACTTTTTAAAAAGTATAAGCAGTTGTTTTATAAATCCTGTGCTACAGTATGTTTCCGCGCAGATCCTCGCTGCTTGACTTTTAAGGGTTAACCCTCCTGTGTATTTTTTTCTTAAAGAAGAATTTTATTTTTTTTTTTTTTTTTTGGACAATATCAGTTTTTTGAAAAGAAAAAAGAAAATGATTATCTGTGGGTTAGACTTTCTTAAAAAAAAAACAACTGAAACGTTAAATTTTCAACTGGTGAAGCGCTACATTTATCCTAATTCTTCATGTTGCTGCTCGCTCTATCCACATCAGGGTTTAGATAAGAAACAGAATCATTCTTTTTTTGAATCATTTGTTTTATTGATTTAGATTTATGTGAATTTCTGCCTTAAACATCTAAGAAACAGATCAAATATTATTTATCCAGTTCTGCACCATGGATTTAGGACATAAGATTTAGGTCTTCAGCTACCCCTTATTTCTTCTTGTATTTTTTATGTAGTCTTGAGGAATAGTTCTCCATCCCTCCTGGAGGACGTTTTGTCTCTCATTTTCAGTCCACTCCCTGTACCTGACCAGTTTCAGAGGAATGTTTGTTAATTAAGCCACACGGTGACCTATGAATCATTCAAGCATTAAAACGGGTGCAGATGATGACGGATGATCAGGTCGGTGATTAATATACTAATGATGCTGAAGAATGAGAGATTGGACAACAGACGAGAGGGGAAATGAGGTTTCTGCTGCATAACTAACGATTTTTATAAGTGTATCTTTTAAGTTTCGAGACCGCCACAGTAAAATGTTCCCATTTCTTTATTCTACACAATTGAATGTAATTTAACGTGACGAAGGGAGAAGACTTTTTTTTTTTTCCAGTACTGTGTATTTTATAATCCTTTTTTATTTTTTATTTTAATTTTTTATATACGACTCTGTTTTATATTAGGAGCAGAGATCATGTTTAAAGGAGAAGTTTTTATTCGTTTTAAATGCATTGTGCATTTCACAGCACTGTGAAATTCTTCTGAAGTTCCTCATGTTTCCCAGCTTGTAAGGAAGTTGGGGTCAGAGTGCAGGCTCTGCTAGGTTACAGCACCCTTGGGGCAGAAATGAGTTTAAGGGCCTTGCAGGGTTTTATGTGCTGCTGGAGTATTTTGTAACGTGACATGATGAACATATGCATGGTTATGAAAATACAGGAACCATCTCAGCATCTCACACCCAGTAGAGTTTAAGACGATGGTTCAAGGTTCATGTTTAGGGCGTGGTGGTAGCATTTAAGGACTTTTGTCACACAAGAAATGGTGAAATGGACTCAGCATGTCTTCTTCTTCTGAGGTTTTAAAGAGTAAAAGGGATTAAAAGGGGCAGAGGCTCTTGGAATGTCCTCTTGATTAGGAATATTCCAGAAAACAAGCCTCAAACAAGCATATGATGCTCAGTCTAACTGTAGGTGAGTGTGTGTGTGTGTGTGTGTGTGTGTGTGTGTGTGTGTGTGTGTGTGGGACCCTCTGGCACCGAACTTGACAGTAATGTGTATCGATCAGAGTAACACCACCACAAAACGGCTTAACCGTTATTAAGACGTGAGATTTAATTCCGTGTCAGGGTTTGTATCGGAATCCAGTCTGTGAATCCTCGTGCTCTTATCTTCCTCCAGCTCTAACCTTCTCTCCGTTTCTGCACTTCCACTGACCACTCGAAGGAAATGTGAGCAGACGGCAAAAGAAAGCGTTAGACGAAGCCGATTCTACACTTTTTTTATTTATATATATATATATATATATATATATTTTTTTTTGGCTTTAATGTTTCGTTAACACATTATCGCTTTGCATGAAACGGGAGACGTGTCAGCGAGAGCTTGCGAAATCCCACGCAGCGAGTTTAGAGCCAGATCGGCGGCGCGTGTCGGCTCAAAGGAGACGATCCCAGACTCGTTTTTTCCCGGGTGCTGCTGAGGCGACGACATCATAACCCGCCTGAGACTCAACCCGCATCCGCCATCAAGCTCCAGGTTTCAGAATCAGCAAGTTCATCCTGAAACCGATGCTCTCTCGTAGCGTATATCACAACGCATAATTTTTATCGTGCACTTAAAAAAAATAATAATAATTTAACCAGCGCAACCTGAGAAAAAGGATTAAAATATCATTTGTAGGTAAAAAAGTAAAACAGCAACGGGAAGGTGATCACTCTACTCCTGTTACTGCAGCTAAAACAGTTTGTCCACCTAGTAATCGTTATACGATTCCTGCGTTGAGAGGGATCGCGTGCTTATGAACCTTAATGTGTAATAAATAGCAAGAAGCACAGGAAGTTACTGAAGCATAAAGAGGAAGGGGGCCCGCTGGTCAAAAAATGCCACCACACACACACACACGCACACACACTCTTCACTGCGCACCACGTGGTACAGTAGCTCTTAGTTTACTTTACCTCCAGTGGTTCCAAATAAAATAACTAAATATGTCTTTACCATTAAAGAGCAATTTATCTCTGTTTTATTTATTTTATTTTATTTTTTTATTGTTCATGTCGTATCTGTTTCTGCAAGTTCTTCTTGTAGGCACATCAGGCTCACTTCCCCTTTTGTGGTTTAGCCTTGAGGGCTTCCTGGTAATGTCTATTTCAATCTGTGTCTATACACACACACACACACACACACACACACACACACACACACACACACACACACACGCACGCACACAAGAACTACTCCAGCTACAGTCACATGGATAAATGTGAGGCTGTAAATAGGTTTGTAATCTGTTTTTCAGTTTTAGCTTGGCATTAAAACTACCGAAATATATAGGAATATGTAAATGTTATTGACTAATTTCACCGTTACAATCGCCTAAGGAAAGCCATTAGAAATAAACCGCACCGAAACCTAAAATCGAAAGTCGCCGCATCTACGCTGGCCAAGACCTCAATCACTCCGGTGACCTGTGCGGTGAGATACTAATATACTATTTATCACCTGCATTACAGAGGAACCCCTTTGAGAACTTTGACCTGGCAATCACAAGCCTCTGACTTTGGAGCTAATAGGAAACAAGTGGTCAGGATGGTGCTTCCTGTATCTCCAACATACACTGGGCTTTTGTGGTGAAATTAGTCCGTTTCTGTCTGCTTTCGGCTGGGATTTTCTTGATAGCAGTCCGTGACACCTCTGACCTGATACACCAGTCGGACTTCTACAATCTATTTGCCAAAAATAAAAACAGGAAGGTGAAAGACCAATCTAATTTGTCTAACATCTTAGTACTTGCTCTTGAATCCAGGTTTAGGTGCAGCGCTTAGAAATAGTTTGGTAATAAGTAGGAACTGAAACGAACTGAGACGAGCACAGGTTTCTCGATAAAGTGCCCCGTGTCCATGGTCACATGACGTCCATGACCGGGAAGTTAAGGTTGCAAGGACAGGAAGGAGACATACACATGGTTTACTCTGGCTGTGTTTGTCTTGTGCACCAAGGAGACGAGCTCGACAGCTCAGGAAAGTATGAGACGCTGCTTCTCTGAATTGTAAAGACCCAGTTTAGGCACCTGACTAAAGTGATGGCCCCGATAAAGCTGGGATCAGACACTTTAAAGAAGACTGACACCCTGGGGCAGACCCTGGAAGTTCTGGAGCGATGATGCATCACAGTTGGCTTGGGAACAGATGGAGAGACTGAAGGTGATGCGGATGTAGATTCGTGGATGGAGTTCGCAAAAAATCATGGGTGATGCGGCTGCAGTTCCTACTACAAAAAAAAA
This sequence comes from Clarias laeviceps, assembly GCA_030014305.1. NCBI lineage: Eukaryota > Metazoa > Chordata > Actinopteri > Siluriformes > Clariidae > Clarias > Clarias laeviceps. The sequence goes on along the minus strand of JAQMYJ010000019.1, from coordinate 8,465,082 downwards.
GGAAGGAAAATGAATGAAGGAAGGAAGGAACATTCGCTGTTATAATAACACCATCTCAAGTGTAAGAGATTAGGAAGGTTGGACCAGGATGGCTGAGGTGCAATCAGTGTCACAGTTTATCCCAAAGGCGATCAGTAGGGTTGGTTTCAGTACTCTCGAAGTCTACTCGAAGTCTTCCACTTCCACAAAAGTTGTATTTCCTGGCAAACCTGGTTTGTCTGTCCTATTTCCAACAAAGGGAAATTGCAGTTCTACACCATACAAAGACGCTCTATACATAACTGTATGTAACTATAACATTGTGGCAACAGTTTGGAGAAGAATTGGTTTTAGGTGAGATGGTGAGGTGTCCACAAACTTTTAGTCATATATTGTATTAATCATCAGGACAGTCCTGTTCTGCGGTTAAAGCTACTGGATTGGAAGTTACCTTGCTTTCTGAACTTGAAAAAAAACAAAAAAACAATTGTTCTCCTTTTGCCCAGGAGGAGATAACAGTCAGTCAAGACGTGATTAGTTTTTTTTTTCTTTTTTCTTTTTAAACCGCAATACATGATCTGTTCTGCTCTTCAGTTCACTTCTCTTGATATATGCAGTGTGTGAAAGCATAAGAAATTCACTGAGGTGAAGCAACCTGTAAAGAGTCCAGGCATTAAATATTTGCCCCTATAACCAACAGTGATGCTCCTGCTGTGGAATAGATTGTTTTCACAAATTCACTCTGCCAGCGGAGGTGGAGACCCGTATCGATCGCCACAACGCAGCAGACAAAAAGAGGCTGCTGCCGATAACACCTCTGACAGCGAGACAGAAGCAGCGGCTCAAGAGTAAAGCTACTCTTAGATAAACTCACCTCGCTTTCCTTCTCCCTCAGTCTCTGTCTTTACAAACTTAACACCTTTTAAAACATCATCATAGTGTAATGTACAGGAGTTTCGCTCCACTCAGACAAACTCGTGAAGCCTCTCAGCTCTGAGAGAGAGAGAGAGAGAAGTGCTCTTGAAACCATCTCGTGGATTATGCTGCAGTTATACGAACACGTCTTGACTAGAGAGAGACATATGGACTGCGATCACTGTTATAGTAACGACTCATTTACATCGAAGCCAAATGTATAGTTGCTGTATAGATGTATGTCTTCTGTGTTTAATTCGAGTTAAGCTTAGGTTTCAGCTCTTCTGTAAGCATTTCATTGAACTGAGCACTGGTGATGGTTGAACCTTTTTTCTGATGATCTTCCAATCCTGACCCTTGAGAATCCCAGAAAACTGACTTTTGAACTTTTTCTTGGTCAGCTGCCATTTACTCTCATGGCCGTACTGATTAATCCATGTCTCATCACCAGTAATGATTCTTTTGAAGAAACTTTCACCTCACCCATAGAGTATTTGTCCAAATTTTGTTCACGGATACCCAAACACTTTCTCCATATACATTTTTGCTCCCACCGCAGTTACAAATGAACTGATGTAACACGTTCACACCTGCACAGCAGCAGACAGTAGCCTTTAACAGAAACGGCTGGTAAGACAGAAGTTTTAATTAATCGGAGCGCGGGTAATTTTTGACCCTTGCCCTCATACACTAGGTGAGGAAGTCACTTATTTGGTGGCTGTTCGGATTTACATAGAACTATAATGGATAAAGTTGGTGAAAAAGGAATAAAAAGAAGCAGTAATACTCTTACAAAACAGGAGTATTTGTTTAAGATAGAAGCGGTTTCTATTTTTAGACCACTTAACGTTTGTAAGTTTACCTAAATAATTGTGAACGGATTTGAATGGAAAGCTGACCCAACAAATTGAATTGCGTAATCGTTTAATCACACAGCTCTAGCTCTGCAGGTGCATAGTGTATTTTTTGGCACACTTCAATGTTTCGGTCCACCTCTTGTTAACCATTAGCATGAAGTTCTCCCAGACTTTTAACGATTTAAGGAATCTAACTTGTTCAGTTCGTTATTGCTGACTGTTGCCATTTCTGTTTTTCAATAGCTACCATGCTGGATAATACAGACTATTTATTATTATTATAATATGTTATTGTAATAATGTTATTGTAAATGGTTATTTGATACAATTATATATACAAATATATTCACATCCCGCCCCATCCAGCATTAGCATTAACATGTAACGAACTGTGTGTGTGTGTGCGTGTGTGCTTTTATGCGTGTGTGATGTATTATGCATGGCCATGTCTGGGTAGTATGTTAATTATGGAACTATGTTTGGCAACTCAGTCTTGCCTTCAGCCAAGTCCACATGAAATCACATCTGACATTTAAGAGTTTTCTTTAGCAGTCTGCCAGCGCTGTAGATACAAACACACCAGTAGGTTTTGGAGATCTGAATTTTAGTCGACAGTTTCTGGGGAAAAATAGGCATAGTTTTTAGCAAAGACTGATCCTGTGCTCTTCTTCTTGTTGGCGTTCGTGTAGCATCAGTATTTTGGGTCATTAGTTTAATTTTGTTCATGCTGCTTACTGCATGTTCATTTCTTCAAAATATAAAGCTCAAACATACAACCTCACTAGTGACTAGAGAGCAAGCGTTTGGAGAGATCTAGGCATGTTGGTTAGTGTGTGTGTGTGTGTGTGTGTGTGTGTGTGTGTGTGTGTGTGTGTGTGTGTGTGTGTGTGAGAGAATCGTCCTGAAAGCTTGTTTCTCTTCCTCTGCCTCGTGTTAACTGGCAGGCTTTTCCCTCGCCACCTGCGGCACTGAGAGCATTCGACTTCCCACGGGGGGAGAGGAAAAAGACTGTCGGGCAGAAAGAGGAACAAACAACCCATGGCCTGGCGTTTGAAAGCCTGTGCTCTCGAATGCTTGAACAAGTCCCTCGGACTCATTAGCATTGCGGAATCCTACAAGCTCTATTTAAATTCACGTCCCATCATCCTTGAGTAATTTTTAATTCAGCGAGAAGCGGAGCGTATCTGGAACAGTACTGGCCCTTGTTGAAATCAGTCAGGCAATTTGATATCGACTTCCTGTTACAAAAGGAAAAACACAGACAAAACGGAATCAAATCATAGCAATTCTTTGGGCACTTGAAAGACCCACGTACATCATTAATTGTAATCTCAAAACAATTTGGTCGCCGAAGTCTAGACACACAGAAAGACACTAAGTGGCTAAATGTTATCAAACTAACCACGGTGACACTCGACAGCACAATGCGTGAAACGATGCACATACAGGTCTAAAGATTTCGTTAATACTTTTATCAGACATCAGAATAAATGGCGGAAAATGGTGATGTTTTCATTGGAAATCCAAGCTGATGTCTTGGATATTTTTATAAAAAAAGTTAAAATAAATTCATGCAGCAAGTCCCAGGTGAGTACCTTGTTGAGGTCAGAGGTCAGAAGAGTAGGTGCAGGTGGACAAGAAGACTCCGGTAACCCGTAACCAATCATTACAACCATGGTGGACGGAAGAGTTTTTCAGGATGCACAACACTTTGAAATCTGAGCTGCAACAAGCAGAGAACCACATCAGAATTGACTCCAGTCGGTCTGGAACAGGAATCTGAAGCAACAGCGGACACAGGCTGACTAGACCTTTGCCCACCACTGTAGACTGTAGCTTCCTGTTCAAAAGGAAAGCACATTCTAGACTTAGCTTCCTGTTCCTTCCTTTCTTCCTGAAAGCGGACAACCTGATGTTTTCTTCAAACTAGTTACCTCCCTCATGGCCCTTTGTGGAAGTGCATTTTTCCAGCCAGTCAAAACCCAGGAAAGAGAACTTGGCCAAAAATAATTCCTTGGAGTTAACGTGGAGAAGGGGCTATGCAATTTCAGATCTTCCCCTCAATTTTTTTTTCTTCTTCTTGTCTGGGGGGGATGTCATACCAGGCAGCACATTTTCAGTGGCCTGTTTAAGCACATTTATGAAAAAATTATGAATGAGGATATTTTTTAGGGCCCAAGCACTATGACATCATCTCTATGTAGTCATAGTGTGTGAAGGACCCTTTTGTTCTTCTAAGGACTATTAATTTTTTTTCCAGCATCCGAGGCTTTTTGGGGGCCTCATGCTCAAACATGCTCAAGAAGTCATGAAAATCGGCACACAAGTTGGAATCTGCTGCCATTAGGATGCCTGAGATTTTTTTAGGATGCCTGAGAGATTTTGCATCGAATCTCATACACACTTGCACGTATGCGCTCAGAACCCGGTAGACATTTAGAGCTCAATAAGCTTTAACTTTTATATTCATAATTACATCATGGGCTCTACTCAACAGGAAGTCAGTTATTTTGGGTCCTTTGCAAAAACACACCCAGTGGATTTTGATGTACTCCTCTTAGGCAGTTTATAGAACCACCACTAAAACGGACCTATGTGATCTCAATACAATGAGGATACAAAATTGCGGATGGATTTTTGATATCTCAAACAGGTCAGCTGTGACAACACCTTAAAGTTATGTGGTTACTAAAAGTGGTTAATAACGTTCCGTGACCTTGTCTAAACATAAAATCCCCCTTTTCTAAAATGATGTCATAATGGTATTGGTACAGTATGTCCCATTTAAAATGCATGTGCCCGGTTTGCCCACTGTCTTTCTGTTGCACCAGGGGGACGATGGCGCAGGGTGCTTGGGCCCACTCATCGTTGCTTGCAACTATTTTTTTTTCTTATATTTTGTTTGTGTACAATACACACTGGCAAACCATGTGAAGACAAAAATAATAAATAGATTTGGCATAATAGATGCCTTTTAATTGCGCTGTGTATATGTGAGGACATTACTACATGCAGTACTCATAGCAAAAACATTTAGAAAAAGCAGCGTTCTTGTGTGTGCCAATGTCTAATGCCCTATACATGAAACAGCCCAGTATGTCCACTCATGTGCATGACAGAAAGGATAGTTAGTGGTGATGTAATGGTTATGACTAATATGGAAGAAACTGGGTAATTTGTTGAGTAATGGTGCAGAATATTTTTTCAGATGAATGTCTTACTGTTTCTGTTGTTTTACTCAAAACAGAACAGCAAATATCAAAAGGCATAAGACTAAAACCAAACCAGAGAAACTGGTTAGATGATCATCAGGATACTGGAGTTTTACCACAAGTGAGATGACTGAATAATCAGTAGCCCAAAAGCCAGGTTATAATAATAATAATAATAATAATAATAATAATAGAAAAAATGAAATATGCACAAAGACAACCTGGCCATTCTGGGGCAACAGACCAGATCATAACACTGGAAATGCTCTTACTTTAATTATTAAACATAGCTGTGAGCTCTACTGATGTAACTTCAGCAAGTGTTTAAGTGTTCTCCGATCAGCTTCATTCATTTATTTCATACTAATAATTTCCTCAGTGATGTTAACACCTCACCACAATCCTTCCAGCTTTTAATAATGCGTAAGTCATTTATTTATTTATTTTTTGGCCAGGCAGTGTATATACTGTAAATGGACAATCCCGCATCAAGCATAGTAAACTATATCTATGACTGGGTAGACTTGTTGAATATAATCCTTTTAGATATAAAAAAAGATAAAAACATTCCTTTTTTTTTTTTTTTTTTTTTTTAGGAAAATACCTATCCAGTTGTAACTGTAATAAACGATCTAAACAAGACACTTTAAAAAGTTATTGAGTTTGTCTAAATCTGTAAATATCATTTCAGCAAATTAAAAGCACTTTTATTTAAAAAAAAAAAAAAAAAGAACAGTCAAGTTTGTTACTCTTGAAAAAACACTAAAATTTGCTCTGGTAAAATTATTTAGTAAATGGAAAGCCCATGCTAAAGTGTTAACATTTACAAACCAATCCCATGATATCAGATTTTGGAAATAATTTGTTTAGTGACTAACTGAAATCTCTGTATATGCAGGAGACACGAGACGCTCTGTAATTGATTTACAGTAACTATTTAATCAGTCTTTTGTTGGTTGATCTGATTCACTGAATTAGTCTCAAATCCCACTCATTACACGCACTTACACCAGTCCCTAAACATCACGCGTTCAAATTAGTCTCAACTTGCACGCAACATCTTAACACACACACATTCTCAAAGGTTTGCACTCATTATCAACACCTTCGCTGTTTCTTTATAATCCTGCAGGAATGTGGTGCGCTCTTAACTGCTCTCTGTTCCACCCAAAAGAGGATGGGTTCCCTGTTGAGTCTGGTTCCTCTCAAGGTTTCTTCCTATTACCATCTCAGGGAGTTTTTCCTTGC
>JAQMYJ010000019.1:8438354-8449087 GCA_030014305.1 Clarias laeviceps | reverse complement strand
CAAACACACAAAACATACCAAAAAGAAAACCCTCCTGCATGATCACAGCAGGAGGAACGCCATGAGCACACTCATAGTATCAACGATATAACATATGTGCCTCAGCGGGCTTTGCACGAACAAAATAAACACAGAAAAAAAACATGTACTCACATGCGAAATGGACACGTATATCCCGCCCTCGGGTTTTCCACCAACTTTGGCTTTTAGCATTGGCTTTTAGCTATTAGCATTTGGCCTGAGGCTATGAAATGACTGCTGTTTCTCAGGCCCAGCCTTTCTTCCTCTTTTATTAAAATCACCTTACTAGGTCCCACAGCGCCCCCGCTGGCCGGGAGCCCGTAACTAGGCAACCGCCTGTTACACTGTGTTGAGAGCGATGCATGCTTGCCACTGGACTACTGGGAAACTAACTGTTGATGCTTGTAAATACCTGTACACAACAAAAAGCAGCAAAGAAAAATACCAGTCGACAGCAATTTTCTGGAACATTAAATTGAAGAGCAGCCAAAAGGGTTTAAAAGGAAACATGATCTGTCCTGTGAAACCGATGCAGTTTGGACGCTGTGCAGACACCATATGACAGCAGAGTAATTAGGGAGCTAAGCTGCACCTCACAATAATATTTCTGAAAGAAAAATAAGCAGAGAGGTAACACTGCAACACTAAGTGACACGTGACATTTACACACTCTTTTACACACGCCGTCGGACGCTGTGCAAATGGATGTTAATCAGCATAAAACTCCTAATAAAGGTTAAAACTACAGGGTTTTGAGGTTGTATTTGCAGTGTTGTGTTTGGGTCGTGCATTCAACGTTCTATCAACACCATTTTATCAAAGGCATTCTAACTTTTCAAAAACTTAGCAATTTAATTGATGATGGGGGCCAGGGGTAGCTCAGTGGTTAAGGCATTGGCCTACGGTTCGGAAGATCCCAGGTTCAAACCCCACAACCACCAAGTTGCCACTGTTGCCACCCTTGTGCAAGGCCCTTAACCCTCAACTGCTCAGATGTATAATGAGATAAAAAAAATGTAAGTCACTCTGGATAAGAGCGTCTGCCAAATGCCTAAATGTAAATGTATTACGATAATCTAGTGTTCTGCTGGATTGTCCTGATATCAGTTCATTCCATTCATTCATTCATCTTCTGTATTGCTTATAGAATGTCCCGCACTTAGAAACATTCGAGTTACGAATTTCCGCAGATACGTAGAAAATGGCAGTGTTGTAAAGCTGTCTTGATGGTGAATAATCCTAATTTTGGAAAATGCTCATCTAAACAGAGTTCACAGTCCAATACAGTCCGGGCTTCCCCTCACGATTTAAAGTCGCAGAGACAACACATTTCACTCTGATTCATTTCCTTAGGTGCAATTACGTTTTTTGGCCACATAATAGCAGTGTGAGGAAAAACGATAGAGATTTAGTCAAGTGGATTGGTATACTTTACATTATATATATTAGTGTCAAAGGCGTATAAGACTCACTTTGTCGGACTTAAGAGCAAATCCGACTTACAGACATGCTCCTTAAACGGAACTTGTTCGTAAGTAGGAGGCTACCTGTACAGAGGAAAGACTTGGGCAAGCGGCAGGGTACACCCTGCACAGGATGCCAATCCATTGCAGAGCACACACACACACACACACACACACACACACACACACACACACAGAGTGGAGGGAACCAGAGTACTTGCAAGCAACATGCAAGCTCCATACATAGATCTTCAAAATGCATTCTGTAGTCAGAACGAGACATTTGTTCCATGGTCTGTTTCCTCAATCTGCAACGCAAACGTGGATTCCATGAATGCACTTCTCATGATTGTGGATGCGGCTCGCCACTGAAAAGGAGAAGTCTGGAAACGAGCGGCTGCAGAAATTAACTGCTAGTAGAACGGTTGCATGCGAAAGTACTACAATATTCACCCTCATTGCCATGACACAATAAGTTGAACATGTGGACAATTAAAGTGCCACTTGATCTCAATAATACATCATAATAATATGTGAATAGATGAGCGACGGTTACTCTGAAGGAACTGGGGAGTTCCACATATGAAATGGTTGCCATAAGAACCCTGGACAAATTGTAAGAACTCCATACAATGAAGCATAGTGGTACTAGTGTAGAGTACAATTAAATTAGGGCTGTGTGACTTACTTTATCATTTGCTCAGAATTGAATAAGATTTTTAAAGATATTTAGGTAAACTTACACACATTAAGTGATCTGAAATTTCTTTAAAGTACTTACTGCAGGTTTTGAAGAAAATACAAACCACTTCCATCTTCTGCAAATACTCAAGTTTTGTAAGAGTATCACTTCTTCTCCTTTTGAGTTTGAGAGCATAGTGCATGACTGACATCTACTGGACTGGAGTGGGGAGCAGAAGATGCTTATAAACAACCAACAAATTAAAATTGTATTTGTCGCGTACACAACCACCCACATTATGATATGCAGTGAAATGCTTATACGACTGTCCGTGACCTTAAAAAAAAAAGCTTTCACTGTATAAAAATAAATAAATTTCACTACACCAGTACATTAGAAATAGAAAATTTCAGTACGAGTAAAATAAGAATTTAAAAAAATTATGAAAATTGTATAAATTTAGCCTGGAAATTTGCAATATTTATAAAAGTTACAAAAATAAAATGGAATTAAAATAAATTATGCAGTATTTACAGACTGTACAGAACGAGGTGGTAAACTCTGAGGGGAAAGGAGTGTAAGAATATAGAAGTGTAAAAATATGTTGTGTGGGTATGACAGCTGAAGGATGATTGACAACACAGGTTACACAGCATTTCAATGCTAATTATATACTATTAGTACCTTTTAATACTTCAAAACCTGTTGCTACTTGAGACAAATCTGCTAGTTTAATAAAAGTTTAATATCGAAAAGTACAACGCCCAAAAATCTAATTAAATCAACTCCACAATCTACCTACTGTATGATTCACAGATCTGGTGGGAATGCAGCAGTAGAGGCTGAGAGCATGATTCTAGCTTTGATGGAGTGTTTGTTGGATCTCATGGACAGTCAGCAACGATACTGTGGAATTTAACCATGCTCAATTGTCACTATTTAAAATACCCTCACACCAGGATGTAGGCAGGATGGATTCATGCTTTCAAGTTGTTTACACCAAATTCTGACCCGATCATCCGGATGTCGCAGCAGAAATCAAGACTCATCAGACCAGGCAACGTTTCCTCCATTATTCTGTTGTCCAGTTTTTTGGTTAGCGCATGCAAACTGTAGCCTCAGTTCCCTGTTCTTAGCTGACAGGAGAGGCACCTGGCGTGGTCTTCTGCTGCTGCAGCCCATCTGCTTCAAGGTTTGATCTGATGTGTGTTCAGAGGTGCTCTTCAGCATACTTCAGTTGTAGCCAGATGTTATTCGGGTTACCGTCGCCTTTCTCTCTATCAGCTCGAACCTGTCTACAATAAATTCAGTGTTAACAGCAAATGAACAACAAAACCGCCACCTGCTTATCTTCCATTTTCTGTGTGCGCGCTAGTTTGCGTATGTAATTGTGGCTGTTTGTATATCCCAGTGGTCTGTACCCACAGGTGTGTGTGTGTGTGTGTGTGTGTGTGTGTGTGTGTGTGTGTGTGTGTGTGTGGTCTGTCAGAGTGATGAATGTTTGGCCAGGCTACAATGGACAAGAGCCTCTGGCGTTGCCACAGTGATGGACGAGGGCCACCAGGACCGTGGCACTTCTCGCTGTGCCAGTCATAACCTTGTGCCATATTCACACACACACACACACACAGAAACACAAGACAGGTTTTCTCTGTGCGCTTTTAGCAGAGGCCATTGTTTTGAATCACAAACACAAAAAAAAAAAGGAAAATAAATGTGACTTCCTGCATGAAGTCTCACGGTTAAATAAAATGAAGTAAAATAATTCTTTATAATATCGCTTTTCTTAAATTCTTATAAAGAAAAGCACGACCGCACCCTCAGACGCTTAAAAAAAAAAAAAAAAAAGTCCTTAGAGGGTTCGCACCATCTAGATAAATGTCATATGAGAGGTGTCTGGAAACTGTCCTTGGTGATGTTCCCAGGAGTGAGAAACAGACAAAAGGGAACGAGGGAAGCAGGAGGAGACCAGAATGAAAGAAAGCAGAGACTTGGTGCATCAGGAGACAACCTGGTTTCTAGTAGACCCACTTTACATGCTCACACAAGAGAGAGAATCATGTACTAGAAAAAGGCACACACACGTACACAAAGAAAGAATGAGCTTGCAGATAAAAATATATATATATATATATCTCAGCATGGCTGTTCTCAGGAAAGCTGTAGTCTCCCGATCGTGCGTCTTTCACACAGCTGAGATTACAGCGTCATGTTTCTTTTTTCATCAGAACGCCACACGCCTGTCTCTTCTCTCTCCATCGCAGGAGCCGCCTGCGTTTGTTTTTTCTTCTCTTTTTTCTTCCCATGCTGCTTGGGAACGCACGTGTGCTCAGTGATTTATAACGAGTGGATAATTAGCCTCACACAGCTCGTCATTAGGGCTCTGAGACAGACGTTGCACACAGGATATTTTCTTTTCATAATGCCCCGTGTTTTCTTTTTTGCTGCTGCTGCTGCTGTTGTTGGACGAGCCGCCTTAATCACTTCTCATCAGAGAGGAGCTGCTTAATTAATGCCAATTAATGAATGGTGGCCTGCTGGAGGAGCAGCTCCTGCGCTCGAGTCACGTATCGTCTGTGTGCTGTTACAAACTCTTTAACACTTCTAAAGCTCTCTCGCACTGTTTCTCTCTCTCTCTCTCTCTCTCTCTCTCTCTCGCTCTCGCAGGTGTGAAGATGAGGAAGTTCGCCTACTGTAAGGTGGTCCTGGCGACTTCTCTGGTTTGGGTGATGCTGGATATGTTCATCCTTCTCTACTTCAGCGAGTGCAACAAGTGCGATGACAAGAAAGAGAGGGGACTTCCAGGGAGAGAAGGTGTGTGTGTTTATGATTAGTGTGGGAATTATTGAATCAGATTGCGTGTAAAAGTTTGCGGTAACCCAACCGCGCTACATGTTACTATGACACATTGTAAATACTATCATAAACTCTGATTTTCCTTGTGTTTGTGTGTGTATGTTGATAAATTCTTGTCACCTGTAATGGGAATCACCAGGGATCACCTGATATGATATTATCATGATACCTCGGTGCCGATTCGATCTGTATTGCTATCACAATTTTATAAATATCACGGGTTTGCTATCAAAGCTTTCTCCAATTTCAAACAAACTTAGCAACCGCCTGCCAGTGTGTGAATAGTTTCTAGCGCGCCACCTATAGGATTATAGAGGAACAGCACCATTTTACCACTTTGAATGCAAACATGTACAAATTCTAAATTAATAATAAAACTGAATCGATTTAATGTAACCCCCCCCCCCCCCAACCCCCAAATTCTCTACCTGTAATTTACTGGCCGTGTGGAGGTTAATTCAGTGTCATCAATTCAGCGCAGGATAAATGAGGTCAAAAGAAAATGGACTAACCCAAATACTCAATCTTTTTTTTGTATTACTGCTAATAGTTTTTCTCTCCTACCAGGGGAAGGCCAAATCATCACAGAGCTTTTTTAAAATAAGCTTTTTTTTTTTTTTTTTTGCTTCCAACTAAAAACATTTCTATACTTTGTTGAAAATTGTAAAAGGAGAATTTTCACTACCCAGCAGGAATTATTGTTTGTCCAAATGTTAATGTTAACATTATGTTGGAACAGTGTTCATACCAGTGATGCTCTTCAATCACTTCATTTTAACTGACCTTTAACTGTCTCTCAGCTGACCGATTGCATACTACTGTATTGTGAGACGCAAAATACACGTCAACATGCTGTCACCAGTCTGGGAACATCAAGTGTCTACGTTTTTTTTTTTTTTTTTGTCTGCCAACAGCTTCGACACAACTAACCGTATTCGTTGGTTAAAGTGCCCCTATTATGCCATTTTAAATGTTGCTAATATTGCTTTATGAGTGTCTTAAAACAGGTTTACATGTATGCAAGGTCAAAAAAACACTTTAGTTTTCTCCAAAAATAGATTTAATTTTACTCCATTTCTAAATGATTCGTAAACGACTCGTGTGAAGCAGTTCGAAGATCCAGTCTGTCTAAACCACTCCTTTCCTTGAGCCCTCACTGCTGTGATTGGTCAGATGGCGCGGTCCTTTATGATTGGTCTACCGCTACAGCGTGTGTAGGAAAACGAAACGCCCATTACCATAACTGAATGGCAGCTCTGGAGACCCGTCAATACATAGAAAAGATGGCCTCGATTTTACCCTATCAATTCGAGCCGGAGTCTGACAATGAAACGGTTGAAGTGGCATATCGACAAGAAACAGTTTCGCAAGCACGACTGCAGCAGGACGTTTCTCAGTGGTAAGCGCGGGATACAGCGTCTTCTTGACATGATGTAACGTTAATCCACGTGGAAATTGTACTGTTTGTGGGCGGGCAAGTTGTTCGCGACGTAGAACGTGGGCGGACATTATGCAAATATGTTACTTAGTGACGTGGATCCGTAACACAAAAAGATTCGAATTGCTAACGACTCGTTTAGGCGAATGTGAGCCGACTCTTTCAGATAGTTTATGTTCACATACAGCTACATGACACACTGCATGAAAGATCATATTTGAAAACGTATAATAGGGGCACTTTAAGAACAATGCACAATGACTAATTTGAGTATGAAAAATTATTCGCAAAGGCAGCAGCTCTAGTAACTCTTGTAAGTCGACCCTGACTCAACCACCTATAGCAGAAGCGCTCAAAAAGCTCGAGCCTTAGTCTGTAGAGATTAAAACGGCTAAAACCGTTGTCCCAAGACTAATAATGATGAGAGGTACAGTATTAAGCCCGGGTTTACTTTACAGTGCATGCGGGCTGACAGAGAGCTGCACTCATTCTAGATGATAAGAGGAACAGACAGTCTCTTAAAAATGCAGAAATTCTGATATTTATAAAGAAATGCCGCTTACTAATGGTTGGATTCTATAGAATATATAGAAAAACGTTTGGTGCAGAGTTTGGCTTTGCTGTTTATTGACTTGTTATGGACAGCCTTGTTCCATGTGCTGCATGTTATAACTTTTTATAGTTATAAAAAAGTTATAATTTTTTGCTCTTTATTCTATTGGTTTTATTTTATTGATAACCTACATGAAATAATTACAGAATGGAATATATCGCATTCCAATAAATAAAAGTTTTTAATGTATGGTACTTTCCCAGATCTTAATTATATTTATGCATTGCTGTTTAGAATTTTAATTTTTTTTTATAATAAAAAAAAAGAGGAAATAAATAAACAATACTACACAGTAAGTAGGGCACTGTAGATGGCAGAACCCAAAAATCCCTCAAACACTTATGATCAGAAATCAGTGACCAGTGAATGATTCCTGTGACCTGGGATCAAAGATCGGCCCCAAAGATCCTGATTGGAGCACCTCTAGCATCAGGTTGTTTTTAAAAGTTTGAATGACTTAATACCCCCAAACACCCCCCCCCCTTTCTGCCTATAAACTGATGGCCTGAGCACAACTCAAGGTCAGGTTGCTGCATTGCGAGAGCTGGCTGCCTACCACTGGACCACTAGGGAACCTGCTGCTGAGCCTAAAAGCACAAATATTGCTTTGGCAAACAAGCAGCTCCTCAAAATAAACCCCTAGGTCAAAAAGCATCATCGACTGCAACTTGAAAAAGTTAAATCAAGACAAAGTCATTGTAACTTTGAAAAATAAGATTGTCCCAATGCTGGACGATGTCACAACGTCATAACAACCATATGAAAAGGATCATCTAAGGTTTCATTCCAAAACGATTAGAAATGTATGCAGGACATGCTTTGGGGTCAGTTGGGGTCAGAGTGCATGGTCAGCCAGGAAGCAGCTAGAGTTTAGGGACTTGCTCAAGGACTCAACAGTGGCAACTTGATGGTTCTGGGTCTAGGACCACCGACCTTCCGATCAGTAACCCACAGCCTTAACCGTTTGAACCACCACTACCCGAAAAATTACTTGTTCACATATCCCAGTTAGGAAGCTAGGGTCAGAGCGCAGGGTCAGCCAGGTTACGAACCCCTAACTTTCCGATCAGTAACCCACAGGCTTAACTATTTCAGCCACCACTGCCCTTCTGATTATACTGTATACTGGACACGATGTCTTTAAACTTTAACCCTCAAACCCTGGAGGTTGAAGGCCACGGTGTTACCACTATGGCACCAAGTCACCGCCCAAAGAACAACAAACATACTGTATATTTTCCCACTTTGTTCATCAGACCTTAAAACCAAGTGGGAGATGTTTGATGAGGTCCTGAACATGGATGTTTTTCAGTCCCTGCCTTATGATTGCCTAGGAAAATACACTTCAGGGCAGTTAATTTTAAAGCTATGGACAGTGAAATGTTTGGAAAAGGAGTGAAACAGAAAGAAAACAAAGCAGCCAGACTGCAGGATCTTGAGTCATGTCTCAGCTGGAACATGCCGTGGTGAATTCTAAGAGCTTATTCAGTCTTGTACAAACTTGTTCCTAAAGGAGTATAATATGTGACCTTTATCAATCCCAAAGGATACCAAAGTTTACTTTCCCTGATTGCAGACGTGCTTCTGTCCTAAAGGTTCTCCTTTGGTATCTATTTTGTTACCTAGAAAGATGCATGTAAGCATATGTTTTAAGAATTGTTTCTAAATATATTTATCCTTTTTTTAAAGGGTCTGTACACTGTATACATGTAAAATACATGAGCTAAGTAACGAGGAAAGTATAAATGTCAGATGTAGACATTAGTTGATGGGATGCTGATGTGTTTGGCTTTAACTCTCAACATCCAGGCTCACTGCTACCTTGGGTCTTTTAACAACGAAATGATGCACACTTCGTACTTTCAGGACACAGGAGTGTAAAAAATAAATGTCTCTCTGACTATCAATAATGAAGCCATGTCGTCTGGATCATGAATTACTTCTATACACGAGGAGCAAGGGAGCTGACGATGTACAAAGTGGGCTCATAATTCAGCCCTGAATACCACAGCAGACTGAACTCACTTGGTAAGCTTGTAGCTCTATAGGTACCGAGGCTTTCAGGTGCAGGATACAGAAGACCAGGCCAGCTCTAACGTCCTGTCCACGTTATCATGAAATACTACTCAGTTGATGGCAGACCAGCAAAATTAACATTCATTAGAATTTGAATCCTAAATCACAACATGATGTACAGGAGTGGACCAATCGCTAGCCCAGGTTTCTGAACAACTGGGCGTGGTATGCTCTGGGATAACCCCGCCCCCGCCCCCGCCCATCCATTAGGCATGATGGCACATGGAACAGTTTGATTGAGCATCTTGTAGAAGAAATTTGTAAATACCATGGTGCACTACTGAAGCTGTTCTAAAGCTCACAGTTTCTTGGCACTACAGCTCATGGCTGAAATATTAGCCACAGACGTGCGTTGGGTCAAGGTCAGAAAGATGACGAGAGGAAAAAATAACGGTTACACAATGATTTATATACCTACCACCATGTGCACCTCGCTCATCTGTCTGTTAATGCACTTGACTAAGCAGCTAGCTTATTAGATAGTCTTGGGATTAATTAGGTTAGTTTCCACTTTTAGCTTAAGTTAATTAGTTTTCCGGCCAACCAGACTGGTGGGGATTTTTGTGTAATCTTTTCTGCATTAAATCCATCCGTAGTCATCATTCGTGATCATCATCATCATCATCATTATTATTTCTTCATCCTAGTCACGGTCAGGCTAAATTTAAACATTAATACTTTTAGTAATCAGATGTACAGAATAACATGCATCATGCTGTTTCTTAAGGATAGACGTGCACCTGCAACACTATACAAGAAGTATATGATAAAAAAATGATCATAGACCGTTGGCAAGTACTCATTTACTGGACCTGGACCTTACAGTCAGGTGGTTATCAGTTTAAGTCGATAAACGAATAGCAACCCAACCAATCCCATAATTCTTTACTCTTTAACCCCCCCCTCCCCCTCCCCCTCCCCATCTCCCTCTCTCCTGACACCCAGTATCCTGTGAGACCTCTTTACTTTTTCCTCCACACTAAATCTTCACATCAGTCCCATTTTTTTGGTAACGATAGACACACACACACACACACACACACACACACACACACACACACACACACACACACACACACCACAGGGATCTGAATTTTAAAGGTTAAGCCATGATTAGCATTTTTCTTCGATAGTCTCCAGGTTATTTTTCTCTATAGAACGCTCTGTGGGACGTCGATAATAGCTCAAGAAGTGGAAGCATCCTTATTAAAAACATGATAATTTTATATAATCTATAGGGGGGCAAAAAAGTATTTAGTCAGCCACCAATTGTGCAAGTTCTCCCACTTACAAAGATGAGAGAGGCCTGTAATTTCCATCATAGGTCTACATCAACTACTGTATGAGAGACAAAATAAGAAAAAGAAATCCAGAAAATCACATTTTAGGATTTTTAAAGAATTTATTTGCAAATTATGGTGGAAAATACTGTAAGTGTTTGGTCAATAACAAAATTTCATCTCAATACTTTGTTATATACCCTTTGTTGGCAATAACAGTGGTCAAATTTTTCTGTAAGTCTTCACAAGGTTTTCACACACTGTTGCTGGTATTTTGGCCCATTCCTCCATGCAGATCTCCTCT
>JAQMYJ010000019.1:8425731-8437696 GCA_030014305.1 Clarias laeviceps | reverse complement strand
GGCCTCTCTCATCTTTTTAAGTGGGAGAACTTGCACAATTGGTGGCTGACTAAATACTTTTTTGCCCCACTGTATAGGCTGATACTAGGTAAGGTACGAACAAACCATAAAACAAAAAGATGATGACTTGCATAAGGTTGAATAATGCACTTTGTCAATTAATATCTCAACCTTTTTTTTGTTTTTTAAATCACCATTATGGACAGGGTTTGGATTGTGTACGCACAACGCGTTAAGTTTTAAATAATTTAAATGCGGTAAGCTAATTTGAATTGTAAAAATGTTGGAATAGTTTTGTTGGCATAACTGCATAAAAATGGTGGCATAATTGTTCCTGCATGCATTTGCATCCTTTTAACACTGTGTTTTGGATTCTGCATCAATAGGGACATTATTCGAACTTTGTTGGTATATTTAAACAACATGATGACCAAGAGTGCAGGCATACTGAGTAGCACCCGGACTATGATTACTATACCTACAGCATTCAGTAAAATTTTTAAAAATAAAATCCAATATTGCTTAAATACGACAATTCTGTAAGCAAGAATTTAATATAAAGTATTTGACATTTTGGACACAATATGGCAAATCTTGTTTATATTTTTGCTCCTTTAGTGGAAATCAATGCTGAGGGATGCGTGTGAGCTAGCAGTCTCATTGATTGATTGTTACATAATGAATAATAAAAATCATATATTGTATAATATTGTATATTATGAAATCAGTGTCATCTGACAAGTCAAATTATTTTTGAACAGTATCATTTGCAAGATAAGTGATGTCACAAACACTACTGGTTTTAAACTTGGAACACAGCTCAATTTATTATATAGCTATATTAATAACGCTAAAGGAAAACACTAAAACAAGTGGTTAAGAACGAGTGGCTCCCTTAAAGGTCCCATGTATTGCTGTTGTGTTTTTTTTTTTTGTATCTTTTTATATGACATCATATGGGGGAAAATCTAATCATAGGTGGCAGTGATACAATGTACAGAAGTCCTGATAAAAACGCAGTGTGGTAGTGAGAGGGAGGATGTCGAGAAGAAAGTGCCGGATAAGAGCAGACCAAGAGTTCGATACACAGAACAAGACGAGATCAGGGAATGAACATTAGACTTTTTTTTTTTTTTTTTAAAGAAAGCTAGACAGGAACATCAGCTTTAAGAGGCCAGGAGGATGAGAGAGAATGAGACCTACTGAATGTACAGTAGATAATGCAACCTACTGACTCAAGGATTCCACCCGCCATTAAACAACAAAGAAGAAGAGAAATCTAATTGCCGTGTTTGTTGAATGTTTTTAATGGAACCATCTGAGCGTCTAAAAATAAGTAAAAAGGTGGTGTTGCAGAGTAGAGCTCCTTTACTCTTGTCTGTGTTAAACAGTATAATTACCAAGCTGCTAGGACAGGAATGAGCTGTGTGATGTTCCCGGTTGCTATGGATTTGGAGAAGGATTGTAGAGGATGAAAGGATGGCTGTATTACTGTAAAAGTTATTATCTTTAATCTGATGATTTTGTAGTTTGTGGTAAAGTGCTGACTCCCATCGGGACACCGTTCTTGCCGTCGAGTCGCGCCAGATGCAGCAGATTCTCAGTCTTTTCCAGCTCATAGGATGGCTGAGTCAGCTAATTGGCTCTGCGTGGCAGAAATGCTTTAGAGATGCACTGGAACAAAAAAACGTACAGATGGTCTACAGGTTATCAGGAACATATTCGAATGCTTCTTGTTGAGTGTTTTGGACGGTTTCAGATATGGGTAAAGCGGTACACCGTATTCATACTGTAATATTCGGTGCACGCTGTGATTTGAGTGAAGACAGTGAAGCTTTAACTGGTGCTATTGATTTTCTTCATTCTTTTAGGTAATTCATATTCATCATTTTAATGCAATTTTTTTATGCTCTAATCAATAATGAACGTGTTGGTATGTCCAGCTCATGTTTTAGTTACCCATCAGCAATAACAATAAATCGATTGGGACGTGGCTCTCGTGTGTGCGGTGTTGTCTGGCACCAGGAAGCTGGAACCATTGGCTTTTTTTCACCGATTTATGCTGCATTGGTTTTTCTGTGGGATCAGATTGGATGGACTGGTCTTTGGTCTCTGTGTGCATGGGTGAGCCCTGGGTGAATATGATCCTCTCACCAGTTCACTGGTATATACTCGATCAATGTTGTTCAGTTCACCTGCCGGTGTTGTGGATGTTATTAACCTGCACTTAACACTGATCAGCCATAACAGTTCTTGGGTTCATAGAGAGGCCTTAAACTACATATCTATAGTCAGTAATCTCAATCAGAATTCTGTCTCTGACAGTTCCTCATGTGGGGTCTATGACTATTTGTTTTAGTCCTGTCCTTTCAGTTATTACTCTTTGTATGTACTTGCCCGTGGAATAGTCTAACAAATATAGCTGATTCGAGATCTTAAAATATAAACAAGCTACTATAGCAGCCTTTTCGAGTGGATTTCTGACATTTGCTTGGACCCACATGAATGAAAAAAAAAAATCCTGCTTGCACAAACTTTTTATATCCCATGGGATCCAAAAAACAAATCACTAAAAAATTTGTATACCTGTTATGGATATCAGTATTAGTAGTGATTAAAATTAATTCATAACCACAATAAGCAACTCGGGCAGAACCTGTTTCTAATTTGCCTGGAAAATTGCATAATTTATGATTTATTTACACAACGAGCTTCATTAAAATTTCTCAGAATTCTCAGATTTTTTTTCCCCCTAATGTCGGTATTGAAGCCAATTTATTCTTCATTGTTATTGTAATATTTGATGATGCTAAAAGAACATAAACATGATTAGCTTATTTCATTTTAACGCACAAGACATTAACACCCAATTTACACTTTATGCACAAAGAGCATAAAGACACACAGGATTAAAGAGGCGGAGCCATTACCATGCTAAAGATAACATAATCTCTTTGTTAGTGTGGAAATCTGACCTTAATCTCACTAAAGTATTTGTTTGGGTTGAAGTCAGCAAAGCTCTCAGTACAAGATCTCCCACAAACACACACACACACACACACACACACACACACACAGGCTATGATCTGCGTGTTACACGGATCTTATTTAAAGCAAAGCTCGTAAATGATTTAGTGAAAATGGATATTCCAGTTTATCCAGGATTTTTTTTGCTGTTGTTGTTAAATAAACATGACACATTTTCCACCATTTTCCTGTTTCAGTCTTGACGTTTTTGGCACAGCCCACGCCGCTCCACAAACGCACAGCAATCTCCGCGAGAAGCCCACCCTCACTTTTCAACACTCATCACGTAACCAGAGCCGATTTCACTGCCGCAGTTCTACATATGCAGGCGAAATTCCAAAGGCTGCAGTTCCAGATTAATTATTATTTCTTTACCCATGAGCAACCAGATCATAGCGCGAAGCCTCGTGATAACACCGAAGCTTCACTCTTCACTCCACTCCACATTCAGGCGTCGTGACCCCGAGTCGGATCCAGCACCAGCACACACGATATCTCCCAAGTTTTACACCTCCCAAGTGTCTGCAGTAGACCTGATATACATATCCCATAATACAGTGCATGCATAATGCATTATTAGTGCTTTTGTGGAATTAGCTAGAGCAGAGTGTAAATCCCCTCAGGACATAATGAGGAGCAGCTGACCATTTTCACTAATGCGCCTTTTTTTTGGGAGGAAAAAAAGCGCCCAAATATGGGGTTACTGTATCATCAAAGAATATTATACGAGTCATAAATAAATTTATACGTGAATCGTAGTGTAAATTGGAACTGTTTTAATGTTTCTGTTAATTACTTTTTCATATCAGTATTGTTCAAAGCTCTACTGCAATAAAAACGCAATGAAATCTGTAAATATTTAATTTGTAATATTGAGCTTCAGTATAAAGTGCTGCAGCTTTTCCTGCATTCACATTTACATTCCAAGCTCATATTTCCATTGAAATATGAATTAGATGTTTGTATATAACCTTTATATAGTTTATACGAAAATAAATCCATACCAAATGTAAAAAATACAATCTGTAAAATAAATATTAAACAGTAGATAGTCTGATATTGTTATTTATAAAAATATGTAAAATGATGATATTATGCCAGCTATGTCCTGGTAAAGTGTTTTGTTATATAAATAGAGATGCGCAATTTGCAATTTTGATTTCAAATTAATTTATTTATTATTTTTAAAATAAATTCTGGCCTTTATTTTTAAAAATTCCCTCAAATTGAGCCGTATTCCCACTACATTCTCAGAAAATCGCGTGAACGCATTACGAACTTGTACGACTTGGTAAGAACGATGTAGTAACCAGCAAGGATGCGATTTTGTCCCCCTCGATTTGGAGCTGTAGTGGTTGAGGTGAGGAAGTGATTGAAGCAAGATGCTTAATAAGAATGTTAATAGTAACGATGGCATTGAACAATTAATTGTGTAACTAACACCTCACTGGGACACTGATGTACAACATACAGTACATGATGCAGACAGAAAAGATTGCATTGCGTTCTGGGCGAGTTGTGGTCATTGTGATGTCACTGCGTTGTTGGAGCTATCACCATGGCAGGTCCATGCCACATTGTAGAAAACTACATTAAATTCATATAAAGTTCTTAATGCTCACCATGTTGATGGCGTGCAGACAGCAGTGTATCAACATGTCTATGTCATGTTCAGAGAATTTAGTATAAATACACATTTATACAGCACTGCACATGTTGCGGTATTTATTCCAACCTGCCAGACACCATGACATCGTCTGATAATCATGCGCTTACTGTGTTGTCATGGCGCCGGGCAGGTTAAAATAAATACAGTACCACAGCACGATATTTTAGTTTGGTGACAGCATGATGGATGCATTGAGAACCTGACAGGGACATAGCATAAACTTGATAAATGCACATTTTTCCATATTTTTAGGACGCAGTGGAAACTTTATGGTCTTTGTCGAAGTGTGGCTGGGCAAAAGAACTAAAGTTTCTTCCAAAGTTTTAAAACTTAACTTGACAGCGAGCGTGTGGGTTGAGTGGCAGCGAGCGCACAGGCGCATACAGTACAGTTTAGTCTAGCGCACATGATTTTCAACAATTTGGCACTCGTTGTGTTTTGAGAATTTTGAAAGCGTGTGTAATGAGTGGGTGTAGGACGAATTTGTTCACAATTTCGAGTTTGGGGAAAAGGGCAAATTTAACACACAATTTTTGATAATGTAACACCATAGAAATGTTTCTGTTTTGCCACTCTGTACAGAATCATTTATATCTGTCGATCAGTCGATCAACCAGCCAAATCTGGTCACTGGCCGATCGACCGGTTCATCTCTATTATAAATGTAAAAAATCTATTTTTAAAAAAAATCTATTTTTGAGTCGATACGTAAATTACCACACCAAAGAATTGCAATTCATATGTTAACCATAAATTTTTTTCCCCCCTCCACCTCTAATACACAAACATGTTTGTAACTTTTCTTTCATGGAAAATTAAACTGTATGTTCATAATAAAACATGGATTATTGGATACTGACTGGCGCAGCAGAGACGTGTTAACCACTATCATCCGGACAGAGATCGCAAGGTCGATTCCCAGGTGATGCTTCAGCCATCAGTAGTCAGGAATCTAGAAAGGGCAAACTGGGGGAAGCCTGTGGTAGCTTACGCTCCCACTGGTTAGTACCTGTTGCTGAGTGTCCAAACAAGAAAGCTTGGAATTGGACACGACTAAATTACAACAGATCTAAAAAGAATGTGTTCCTGGTTACTGGACAAACATGAAAAATAAAAAAAATAAAATAAAAAAACATTTGTACTTCCTTTGAGACTCCAGGTTACTGCAGTTTTTAGGAACTGCTGCTGCTTACACAACATTTGTTAATAGGACGTGTACTACAGTATATGCCATCTGTTTCCCTGAGAGCACAGACTGTCTGATTTCCAGACTTCGATCTCTGGCTTGCTCTTTACATATAAACTATTATTATATTCATATCATATGCTCATATCTCCATGTCTTGGATAACACCACAGCTAGCATTATAGAACAACTAAAGTTTATAATAATAAGTTAAGTTCTTAATATTCCTGCTAAGCTACTAAAATGGCAGTGTGACAGTGGACAAAGGTTGACTTTTTTTCTGGTGATGAGTGTTAGAAGTTGTTAGAACTTTTTTTCTAATAATTCCCACCTTCTGTGTTCTGATTGATTAAAAGACTCCAGTCTTATCTATGATTGATTAGATCTTAACTCATCATGAAGTGTGAATAAGCCTGGACTTGAATTAATGTTGCTCAAAAGCATTTTTAGTGATGAAGTGTCTTGAATATTTGTTTAGTGTTAAATCTCACTCTCCGTATAAACAGTTTTACAGACTGTATAAAGATTATTGTACATAGAATTCATGGTTAATGATGAGGATTATCTGATAATCTGATAGAATAACGACTTGTATAGCAACTGAAGAATGACCACAAAGTTGCGTTACGAGAACTTTTCCTCAAGAATACAAGAAAGTTTGGCTCTTTGCAAAAGTCTTGAGCCCCTCCTTATTTCTTTATATTTTGCTTTCACATAGAAATACTTCCTTCTCTCCCTGCTCTTGCACCTTGTCTCTTGTCTGTTGAGCTGTCCTTAGCTTAAAAAAAAATTTGCCTACATGCATGTGATTGCATCTCTCTTTTTTTATTTTTTTTATTTTCCGCAAATGTTTGGTTTGGTCAAATGAAACTTTAGAGTTTCCATCTCAACACGAATCTGAAAGTTAGCGCTCCATGTTATAGACTGTAAAATGTTATAACAAAAAAAAACACTCAAGACAGGCACTTTACAGAGCACATGTTCCTTTCTGCCTCCATCATTTGTCATTGTGAGCATTTTGTGAGTTAACTTTTGACCAAACAATTGAACCTTTTACACTCAGCACTCATTTATTTATTTTTTTTCTCCAGAGGTGGTCCCGAGGCCTCATGAAGGTCCAGGTGAAATGGGAAAGCCAGTGGTTATTCCCAAAGAGCAGCAGGAGAAGATGAAGGAGATGTTTAAGATCAACCAGTTCAACCTGATGGCCAGTGAGATGATCGCACTCAACCGCACACTGCCTGACGTCCGGCTCGAAGGGTACGTGTGTGTGCGTTTGTGCATATGTGTGTTCATATGTGTGTGCATATGTGTGTGCATATGTGTGTGCATATGTGTGTGCATATGTGCGTGCATATGTGCGTGCATATGTGCGTGCATATGTGCGTGTATACTGTGTGTGTATGTGGGTGCAGTGTATGCACAAACGGAAACACTTATCTTTCGGGATTTATTTCTACTTTTTTTAAAGGTCAAGTGCAGGTTAATTTGTTTTATTTTTACTGTATATTTTGTGTTAATTATTTTTATGTATTTATTTTTTGGGCTGTGGAAATATTTGAGTTTCTATTATTTCTTATGGGAAAATTCGATTTGGTTTACGAATGTTTTAAAATATGAGCCCACTTCTGGAATGAATTATGCTCGTAATCCAAAGTTTCACTATGTGTGTGTATACACACACACACACACGCGCGCACACACACACACACACACACACACACACACACACACACACACACACACACACACACACACACACACACACTGGGGTTGTGTTTAGGGTTACCATTGAATTAATTAGAGACAATAATTATGTCTACGGGAGGATATGGTGTGTGTGCGTGTGTGTGTGTGTGTGTGTGCGTGTGCGCGCATGTGGCAAGCGTAGCAAGCGGAATGCAAACACTGATCCATGAAATGTGTTTACTTTTTCTCTTCACTTAATTACTAGTCAGCTTGTCCATCCCTTCCTCCTCGTTCTGTGGAAGAGAAAAAAAAACACCTCCAATAGAATTGACACATTCAATTAAAAGATAAGAGTGTGCCAATTACCAAGTTACAGCCCGCGCTTACCATCAAACTTCCTCTCTTCTGACTTTCTCTCTCTAGCAGACAGATAAGCCAGCGATAAAAACATTGTGCGACTGTTTAGATCCACTCGGGTACTCCACTGTTTAGATGTCCCTCGGACCCGCGCTGTGTCCCATTGTGAAGCTGAACACCAGTCTGGCTCAAGTGCAGCCTCTGTGCCTAATGTTACCAACCCATCAATCAGTTCAGATCTCTCAGAAGCAAAGCCAACTTGCTGGCACAGGTTAGTGTGTGTGATGATGTAGATTTCTCTCTGGCATCTGTGCGTGTGTGTGACTGGAGCTTGGCACGACTCCCAGGCGTGGATTCTGACTGATATTTAAACATGGCTAATCTGCATGCAGGTGGCAAATACTGCCTTTGAGCACAGCTGAGTAAAAAAGGTCAAACGATTGTGTTTGCTTATGTAAAGCTGCGCCGCCAACATCTCTGCTTTCGGCGTAGCACTTATGAATTTGTGACCCCTTGCTACAGTGATATGAAGGCACTTTTTTTTTTTTTTTTTTGCTGTTGCAGCGAAACAAACTTGAATAGAAATGACCTTGCGGAAAATCCAAGTCCGTGTTTTTTTATGCATTTATGTCTGGAGGCCATTACACTCTCTTCTCACTGATTTTATAAGGGCAAACGTTAACATGTGACAGTATGAGCCTATAAAAAATAATTAGGGTGTGGTAAAAAAACAACACCACACTATAACCACACACAAAAAAAAACTTACTCTTGCTTGGAATGCATTTAAAAACAAACATATTTTATATTTTTATTTATATTAAATATACATACAGCAATAATAAACTATATGCTGCTATTTGGTTTGAAAAGCATTTACTCGTGATTTACTGTTTGATTTACCAGAATATAAAAGTCTGTATTCCGGTAAATCAAACAGTAAATCGCCAGTAAATGTTTTTCACAACAGCAGCAGATAGTTTATTATTGTATAGAATAATATGGACATGAGCTGTCCATATTATTTTACTCTCAACTGATAAGCGATGCTTATCTTTTCTACTATAAGTCACCCTGTCAAAATTTATTTTTTCTAGGATTTTATTGTTTGTATAAGGCTCAGATCATTGTGTGTTTAGGAGTGAAAAAGAAAGTAAAACGTGAAAGGAAGGAATGTTTTGGACCCCATCCAAACCAATGTTGTTGGAATTAGATTAGAGCCAGCAGTATAATGATGTATATTATAGAACTGGAAAACTAGAACATTTTAAAAAACACTGTTATTAGTCCTTGTTATTGCCCTGATTTGTTGTATAATTCCAGCTAGACAATGTGCTTTCCTTACTGTTGAACATGTCTGTTTTTAATGTAGCTAATTACGTTGGTCAATCTTTAAAGGGGAACTATGATGCAAATTTATATCTTTATATTCGTCAGTTTTATATATTTAGATGAAAGAAAAGTCCCCCCCCCCTTTTAAATTTTTGCATTTCTCAGGCCCTTAGTTTTTCAGACAGTTTCCCCTAATATGATCGCAATTTTTGAGGTTATTTTCTTTTTTACCAGAAGAAATTTGCATTAGACCCTTATCTGACTTGTTGCTCAGCTCTCTTTTAAAAAAGGCTTACTGCATGATTATAAAAAAAATAATAAAATTAATTTTAAAAAATAGGCACATGAAGATGAAATTGTCCACAACAGTATTACATCCTGAAGGAGGATAAATCTTTGTGCTAGTGATTTTAAATAATAATCTGAATATTCCAGAGAAATTATGTAAAACTTTTAAGTCAGTTTTACAATTAAGTCCTTTTTTTTGTCTTGGTGATATAAAAGTTTGAACTCTATGTAATAGATGAAGAAGGGCAGGTTGGCCGTTAGTGGTTAGTGGCTGATGCCCGAAAATGGATGGGTTACAAAAAGCGTTTATTTTATTTCATTTACATTTAGGCATTTGACATTTCTTCAGTGTAAGACATAGTACTGCTGTACAACTTGCTGGAGGATTGCTGATTGCAGGCTCATGTTACATGATCATCTTCCCAGTGACATGCAATCTCAACATCTGGAGGTCAAGTCAAGGCCCTGCCATTTCTAAACTCTTAATATAAAATAATATTCAATGTTTTTTCTCAGCTTTGCACAAGGAACAGAAGTGAATGCTTGAGTGTTGAAGTCCCTATAAAATTTCTTCTTTGATATTATTGCAAATAACACGTTCTCCTCTGAAACAGGAAATCAAGTGACAGTATGTTGAAGCCCTCTGTATACATAGACATCACGCGATAGTGTTCCAGACAAGCCACACCCCCACTGAATCTAAACCAATGTGGATAAACGGTTAGAGAAAATGTCAGACTGAGGATTTGCATAAGAGTGTGTGTTTCTCTCTTGTTAACTCCCGCTGGCAAACTTTTATTTTAATTACTGTGTGATGTGACTCAGATTTGTCCCCTCAGTTTTGTTTGCTCAATTTGTTTATTCAGCTGATCAGAGAGAAAGGCTCATTAGATAGCCACTAACATGCCTGTCCTTGAAAAATAGTGAAAAAGTTGTTGTACGTGCACAGTCTAGACTCCAGAGCCTCACCATTTGACTTCACTGGATGGCCTCAAAAAGAAGCGACCATGGAAACAAGTTTGCCATGACAACAAGGTTACAAGGGCTTCATTTGCCAAGAGAGGCAAGGACTGGTTTATGAAAGTTGGCTTAATGATCTTTCCCATGACAGACACCTCAAAGGTGAGGTAAGCCTTTTGTGTGGTCCCTAGTTTCTCTAACATTTTCCCTCTACACAATGAAATTCTGAATGTGCACATTAAAGATCAGATTCCTGTCTTTTTTTTTTTTTACCTATTTTTTCATTTTTTTTTATTTTATATGTTGTTTATTTGCACCGATTGCAAATTTTCAAAAACCCTCTTTTTAAAAGTTAAAATTTTCTTTCTAAGAATCATAATTGACACAATATACAAATGTTTTCACATAAAATGGGAGGGTTGTGTCAGGAAGGGCATCCGGCATAAAAGCTTGTACAGTATGTGCTGACCGGATGGTCCGTTGTGGCGACCCCTTGTCGGAAGCAGGCGAAAGACCAACAAATAAACAACTGTTTTTGTAACATTTCTTTAGTGGAAAAGTAATAATAGTGTGTTCATAATAAAACGTGGATTATTAAATAACTTTCACATTTTTTCCAAACCTGCACAAGGTTACAAGGTCGCTCAAACTAATTTCAAAATACTACTACATAGAATAAAACATACATTTATTTACAAATAAGATCCAATTGGGCGATTAGTTAGTTGGGTGGATGGTTTGAGTCATTATAGTTGGTTGTTTTGAGTTTTTGGTTGGTTTAAGATGTTTCTTAGTTGGTTTGAGTTTTTGATAGGTTGGTTTGTCTCACTTGTTGGTTGGTTTGAGTCAGTGGTTGGTTGTTTATATAAGTCGATGGTTAGGTGGTTTAAGTTGTTGGTTGGTTTGAGTCATTGGTTGGTTGGTTGTTTATATAAGTCGATGGTTAGGTGGTTTAAGTTGTTGGTTGGTTTGAGTCACTGGGTGTTGGGATTGAGCTGTTGGTTGGTTTGAGTAATTGGTTAGTTGGATGGTTTGAGTTGTTGGTTTGTGTCATTTGTTAGTTGGTCGGTTGGATTAAATCATTGGCTGGTTGGTTTATGGGTTAGTTTGAATCACTGGTTGTTTGGTTTGATGGTTTGTTTGAGTCACTGGTTGTTTGGTTTGATGGTTGGTTTGAGTCACTGGTTGTTTGGTTTGATGGTTGGTTTGAGTCACTGGTTGTTTGGTTTGATGGTTGGTTTGAATCACTGGCTGGTTGGTTTGTTGGTTAGTTTGAATCAGTGGTTGTATTTTATTGGCTGTTTTGTTCTTTGGTTGGTTGTTTTGCTGCTTGGTTTGTTTGTCTTGTTTGTTTGTTGGTTGGTTCATTTCTTTATTGGTGGTTTGGTTCATTTATTGATTCAATGATATCAGCTTAAGTAAGAATGTCTCAAAGATACTAATACATTTAAGTATTA
>JAQMYJ010000019.1:8399934-8413171 GCA_030014305.1 Clarias laeviceps | reverse complement strand
CACACACACACACACACACACACACACACACACACACACACACACACACACACACACACAGCGCCTGCGCGCACAAAAGTTTATCTGTCAGGATTAATTTTTTACTGTTTTTAAAGGTAAATGCAGGTTAATTTGGTTTTTTTTTATTTTATGTTTTGTGTTAATTATTATTATTATCTATTTATTTTTTTAGCTGTGGAACGAATAATTTGAGTTTCCATTATTTATTATGGGAAAATGTGCTTTGATGTACAAGTGTTTTGAAATACGAGCTCACTTCCAGAACGAATAATGCTCGTAATCCAAGGTTCCACTGTATATTAAAAGTTTAAAGTATACATAAATATAAGTAAATACAAAGCTCAACTAATTTACATACTGCATAACCCAACTATAATAATTTAACACCAATAACAGCAAAGTAGTTTATATTCTTGGTAAACTGCAAACCAGCTTCAAATCTCAGCAATTCTTTTGCATAAAAATATGACTAGACCACTTTATCTAGAAAAATACGACACCTCCACTGACTTTGCTTGTGTTGGTCTAATCGGGGCCGGAAACACACACACACACACACACACACACACACACACACACACACACACACACACACACACTCTGCCAGCTTTACACACCCAATTGTTGAAAGACATTAGTTGCACGTCAGAATCCTTTGTTGTGAAATACAGCCACACTTTAGAACGTTTAGTTTAAGCTACTATAATTTTAATTTAAGCTACTATATGGGTACCGGTGCTGTATTGGCACCAGGTTTCAGTACCCAACTCTCTAGGCACGACAGAAAGAACGACGAAGAAACATACATTTATGATCAGACGTTTACATACATATCATGAATAAGAATGTCATCACTATATTGTGCTTTCAGTGTTTTCTTGTGGCGTTTTTTCTTAGAGCAGAATGATTGTCCAACATACAGTCTGTGTTGACCATAAGGAACCCCAGAGCGTTTGGAGCACAAGGTTTAAGTTATTGTTGGGCTTTCTTGAATCAACACATTCTTGAGTCAGTTCAATTCGATTCAGTTTTATTTACAGTATATAGAGCTTTTAACAACAGTCATTATTGCAAAGCAGCTTTACAGAATCAAAAACACATCATAGAAATGAGTTTGGAAATATTTAAAAGTCATAATTATTAAATTGTTTCTGATGAGCAAGCCGAGGACAACTGTGGCAAAGACAAACTCACAGAGATGGCAGTAGGAAGAAACCTTGATAAGAACCAAGGTTTGAGAGCAGCAGGGATTTGATCTGTGTTGATACTGTGTGTTAAAATTAAACATACAGCACATTTTGGTAAATGTCTCTTAGCATGTTTCACCTTTTGCAGGTGCTTTTGCTAGCCATCAACAAGCTTTTAACACAATTCTGGTTGGATGTTTGACCACTTTTTCTGACAGAGCTGTTAGTGGTCAGTTAAAATTCTTGGTTTCCTGGCGCATACAAATGGTCCGCAAATTTTTTGACAGGGTTGAGGTTCCAGAAGCTTAAAGTTATCCTGTTTTGACCATGTTGGCACAGAGAAGCCACCAGCTGATCAGGAAGTTGAGAGGCCCTTGTGCTTGGCAAGTTAAAAGACAGCGTTTTGGGATTTTCAAAACATACGTTTTTAGTCATCATTCTACCAGAGAAAAAGACAAGTTCAAAGAAATCATTGAAAGCCCAGTATTACCATCACATGGTCGTGATGAGTGTGTATAAACTTCTGTCTGCAAGTGCAGATTAAAAGAGAAAGAAATGGAAACAGTTGGAAGGAAAGACCGAGAGATTTAGAGAGAAAGGCGAGAGACGCACAGGGTGAGAGAGTGCGCCAAACTAATTGAAACATACACAAAGGGGAAAAGAGAGAGAAAGCGAAATACAGGATGACGGAGAAACAAAATAAGAGAGGCTCAGGCGGTTGTGGCTCTGGGCTGCTGATTGGAGGGTCAGGGATGAGAAAGGAGGAGGGTTGGGCATCTCAACCCGTCCCCATAAAAACTGCCACCGCTATAGAAACGATCACCCAATGTGCTCAACAGAACAGGAGGGAAAAAAAACCCAGAACAGACTGGCGGCGAGACAGAGCGGTAGAGTGAGGCACTGAGGGTCTCTGAGCTGCTTTGTTGTATGAAATGGCTGCGCTGTGTGTGGGTGTTCATTGCTCATCTCTTTTCGCAGTTATCTTGAACTCTGATCTGTAATTTGATTTAATTGAGGGATCTGCAGGCATAATGAGCATTTATGTCAAATTTCACCCATATCTCTCTCACTCCCCACACACGCACGCACACACACACACACACACACACACACACACACACACACACACACACACACACACACCCCCCTGTTCTAAGGACAGCAAGAGAATAAAATGAAGTAAAGCATGCCTCTAGCGATTTACCCCCCCTGCCTGGGTAGTTAATATTTAGGATGTCCTCAGTTCCTGTGACCAATAATGCATTCAGATATAGTTAGTGTTCCTTCAGGAGCAGCTTTTTAAAAAAACATCCCAAATGCTAGAAAGCACAAAACCCATTCTCGCTGTTCATTACTTTATTCATTAAGTGTACGTGTATTGTCACCTCAGGGGAACAGATGACTGTAAATAAACACTCATGAACACCTGCTCATTTTATGCAATTATCCTGTCAGCCAATCATTTGGCAGCAGCACGCACAATACATGAAGTCATGCAGGTAAAAATAATCACTCTTTACAACTGTGGTGAGCAGAAAAACATCTCAGGCACATTTCAATCGATGGAGAAACCTTTGAGTTTTTTTAGTTAGCCTGTACTTAAAATAGACTCTAGATATTTTAGCCCATCTGCATTTTGGGTTAATATGTTGTGTGAACTGAGATGCTTTTCTGTTCACCCTGGATGTTAAGAGTGATTATTTTTGAGTCATTATCGCCTTCCTGTCGGCTAGAGCCAGTCTCAGCCATTCTCCTTTGCCCTCTGTCATCAACAAGGCATTTCCACCTGCAGAGCTGCTGCTAACTGGATGTTTTTTCCCCCCTCGCTATTGTGTGTGAACTCTAGAACTTGTTTTGTGTGAAAGTCTCAGGAAATCAAGAATTTTCGGGGCGGGGGGGGGATGAATGTCCCTGTTAGTTTTTATCATATTTTGTCAATCTTATCCTATTTTTGTTTAGTCAAGTTTTTAATAGTCTGAACATTGTAGTCTAGTTTTAGTCAATGAAAACATAACCTTTTTACAATAAGATTATTATGAATTAATCCTACAGTCAATCTAGTCTAGCCAAAACCCGTTTTTAAAGGTTTTTCACAAAATGATTATCTTAACACTTTCCATGAGAGTTTGTGTGTGTGTTTGAGTGAAGTTTAACTTAAGCTGTATACGCCGCCTCATAAAAATGGGCCCAAATATCGTCTCTTCTTTTTGGTCTGAGTAATACTGCTGTGAAGACAAAGAGATAAAGATGACTGAGCTTTAACACGTGATCACTGCGTGCGCAAACTACTCCTGATACGCCCTGTGCTGTGACCGCATCGCAGCGGATTGTGACGAAAATTTAAATAAACAAAGTTGTTTTAATTGTTTTTATTTTTTAAACTACATTTAAAGTCCTATTTTAGTCTCGTCTTGTTACGTTAACGATATTGCATGCTGATTCCGTCACTGTTACTGTTCACTGATACCGGTGACGTCTCGACATTGTCTCGTCTCAGTCCCAGGAAAGAATGTCGTCAACGAATATTTTCCGTCATTATTTTCGTTGACGAAATTAACACTACTTCCAAGTACTCACTTCAGTAACATGCTAGGAGTTGGATTGACTATTCCAAAAATACATGCAGATGTATACCTGCTTTACACCCAGCATTTCCTACGCTGGTTCATCCCCTGCTATTTATTGCTCATGTCACCTGTGTTTCCTCTGACCACCATTCCTAGACACGCACTATCCATGATCTGTGTGACCCCACATCACTCGCGCACATCCTGTGACGTGCCATGCTGCTGAAAACAGACCTACCCAGGGCCACGGACACACTTCTAAACAAAGAGCCTGCCAGACAGTTATTACCTCCGAGGCCACCTCCTACATTTTCTGTGAACCACTCCAGCACGGCCCTGGTCTCCTCCTCCGAAAGAACACCATAGAAGTGTGAAGTAATTACACAAGGATGAACGATTTAACCTTGCTCACTGTGTGGCACAGGGAAATCCCACTGTGTCATCATGATTATATTCTGATTATGAGGATAGGAAACGAATTGGCTAGAAACACTCCCAGGTCTCGCAGAACAGTCGAAGAAAATGTAATGACTGGTTTTGAAGGCACAGTGTCGCTGACCTGTTTAATGGAAAAGGTTGAGCACATTATCTTTCCCAGGCAGTTACTGTTTTTATTTGATATAAGACCATAATAATCTAAACGTGATAAGTAACCTAAATCCATGGGCTCTTTGTTTGAACCTACTGCTTTTCTTAAACAAATTAAATTAAAATAAAAGTTATCAAAAATATTGGAACACATGACCAACAGGAGTTTCTTGTTGCCCAGGTGAGCCGTGTTAGATTGTTGGTTAAAACAGTTAATAGCTCTGAATGTATACGGTTTGAGAGAAAGGTTTCACCTGTGAAACTGCATTTGTTATTATAAAGCATAGACCGGAGAGTTTAATCTTACACACAAGCCTCATCGTCGTGGCTTCACTTGACTAAACGTCAGCACAGAAATAAACGCTGATTTATTTATTCAGTCAGCTGTGAAAAACAAAAAAACTAAAAAATTGAGATTTTAGGTGTGCCTAGGCAAAGGTTTGCGTTATTTAATATTCCTCGAGCATATACAGCCCCTTTCAAAAGTATTGGAACAGCAACCCCAATTAAATTTTGTTTTTGGTACTTAGATTAAGACATGTAGATTTAAGGATAAAAGATAAGGACGTCTATATGAAGTGTACGGCTTGGAACATGTGCTAATCTGGTGGCAAAGCACCCGAATTTTTGGGTAAGTAAAAGTACAGGAACAAGTAGTCTGGAAGTTAATTTAAATTGTTATAGGCAAGAGTTTTGTTTTGAGAGAAAGGCAAACCATTCTGCATCTAAGAAAAGAGGGAACATCATTTAGAGCCATTGCATAAGCATTAGGCATAGCCAGTACAACTATTTGGAATATCCTGAAAAGGAAAGAAACCACTGGTGTACTAACAACCAGATAAGGAACACGTCAGCCAGGGAAAATAGAGCAAGTAATGACAAACATTGTAAGAGCTGTGAAGCAAGTCACAAAATCACAACAGTCAGAGCAGAATTATAGAGACCAAATGCAAACCACTTATCAGCAACAAAGATGAGCCACAAAAGTCCTGGAGCTAAGACCGACGTCTTCCAAAGTGATGGAAAATCCAAAGTGTGGAGAGAAAAGGATCTGCTCCGGATCCAAAACACACCAGCTCGTTGATCAATCAGGGTGGAGGTGATGTCATGTCTTTGGCTTGCATGGCCGGTTCTGGAACAGCCTCACTAATATTTCTTGCTGATGTAACTCATGTTGGTAGCAGCAGAAGACTACAGAAACATTCTGTTTGAAATGCATCCAATCTAACTGGACTTCATCATGTAGCGAGGAGACGACCCAAAACACAACAAAGGACTTCATCAAGGGGGAGGAAAGTGGAATGTTTTCGACTGTCCAAGTAAATCATCAGATATTAACTCAATCGATTGAGCATGTCACTTTCTGAAGAGGAGACTGAAGCAAGGAAACACAACGCCTCCAAAACAAGCCACAACTAAATGATGTTGCGGTACAAGCCAGGAACGGCATCACAAAAGAAGAATGTAGCGCCGGCGTGATCCGGTTATCGTAAGCAAGGCATGCGCAACCAGAAACGAAGCGTTGTTTCATTTAATTAACGTTCAGACTATTTGTCCTGTACTTTTACTTACCAACAAGTTGGGTGTTTTGCAACCAGAGGAGCCATGTTCCATGACGTATGTTTTATATACTGTAGATGGTCCTTATTCTTAGATCTTAAACCTAATGTCATAATCTGGGTAGCAAAAACAAAATCATTTAATTGGGTTTGCTGTTCCAATTCTTTTGAAGGGACTGTATATATTTGAGGTATATTAAATAACGCAAACCTTTGCCTAGGCTAAAATCTCATGTTTTATTATTATTATTATTATTATTTTTTACACCTAAATGACTCAGCGATTATTTCTGCATTGCTGTTTAGTCAAGTGAAGAGACGACAATGAGACTTGTGTAAGTGCCGTGCCTTTTTCCTCAGATGATGGAGACAGAGATTGAAGTGAGTAGGATCAAAGTGAGAAATCATTTCACATTTGTAATTCCTTACTGCTTTTCTGTAATACAGTTTGTCCATACAGTGTATGTAATTTTTGTGGATGTACCCGGTGTCGAGTACTTTGTGCGCAGTATAAGTGTGTCTCAGGGGTCAGGGGTAGCTCAGTGGTTAAGGCATTGGACTACGGTTCGGAAGGTCCCAGGTTCAAATTCCACGACCACCAAGTTGTCCCGGTTGGGCCCTTGTGTACGAGGCCCTTAACCCTCAACTGCTCAGATATACAATTACATTTAAAAAAATCTAAGTCGCTCTGGATAAGGGCGTCTGCCAAATGACTAAATGTAAATGTTTTTGAAAAATGTTTTGTCATGAAGAAGTGTGTATGAATGAATACAGAAGTTAAAAGAAGATCCCACAAGTGATCTCGCTCCATCTGACTCTTACTCGTTTTTTTCCCTTGCAATGACAGAGATTCACTTCTGATGAAGAAGTGAAGACATAGGGCATTTTAGTATAAAATAGGACATTTTGACTCTGTGAAGGGACACAACATACAACCCAGATACCTTTTCATTCATTCTACCATATATCTAATTAAATATATTTTTTTATCCTGTATATACTACAGTGTGTGCAGTAAGGTGTTAATGATGAACAAGCGAACACAACATATTTATTTTACTGCACTGTTCTTCATAATCACACGACAGCTACTGTTTTCACCACACACGTCCTCTGCTTGACAATGAAAAGAGAGAGTCACTGAACTGAAATGTGGTCAGCTGTGGATAAAACATGAAGAAGAAAAAAAAGTGACCACGCACGCCTCATTGTTCTAGGATTTTCCTGCTCTCCTTCATTTCTGTTTCCTCTCTCACTCGTTCATTTCACTCAAGGCCATCTGTAAGACATAGTCTGTTCTCTCGACAATAGCTGTCCTACAATCTGGTCACCACATGAAGGACACGTTCTATATCTCTCTCTCGCGCTCTCTCTCTCTCTCTCTCTCTCTGTCTTTCTCTCTGTCTTTCTCTCTGTGTCCTTCTCTCTCTCTCATTCTCTTGCTCTGGCTCGTGTTCCCTGTTATCAGAATGAGTGTTTATATGGGGAAGGCAAATATTGATCTTCGTGTAGCTTTAACCTTTCTTTTTCTCATTACTGCTTTTCAAAGAGCACAGGAAAGTCAAAGTGTGTGTGTGGTTACATGCACATGTATTAAAGGATTTGCAGACCTGCTGGTTACTTTTAGTTTCTTTTCACAAACCTAGAAATGCTGAATGTGTGTCTGTGTGAGCTCAGATTGTGCAAGATTTCCATGTGTTATCTGTTTAGTATCATAAAATAAACTGAAGTGATTATGTAAACAGAAACAGTGTGTTCATCTCAATGTGACTTTCAGGTGTCTTTCAGGCCATATACAAACACACACGCATATATACAGAAATATACATATACACACACGCACACGACCACTGGGAATATAATGATCTGTTTCTTCAGCCTTAACAACTAGGTGAACAGATTTTTTTTTTATTCCTCTCTTTCACTCCCCCTCATTCTGGTCTGTTCATCCTGCGGAGTGATAACTCTATGACTCTATGCAGTATTTTATTTATTTTTCTCTGACAGACTTAAAAGGCTTTTTATTTTGGGCACTTGAAGGGCAAATATTGTTTACTGTGCAACAGCTTAAAGACAGGGCTTTCTTCAAACCACACTATTACCTAAAGACAGGTCTTGAGATATTCAGCACTTTTGCTTAAGCTCCACTACACTAAGAGCTACAGTAGTTAAATTTATCGGTGCAAGCTGCGGTTGTTTAAGAGTGCGGCATCAAAAATATGTATCATGTTTTTATGTAGGTTAACCATGTTATAGACAGTGACGTGTTGGTGTTGGTGTGATGTGGCTTCTCGTGCAGCATAGTTACTGTTAACACACTGCAGATGCCTAATTACTAAGTTTAACCATCATAGTGTGAGACACAGTTTCACTGCCCTGTATGGTGATGTACAGAGATGAGGAGGCGGCAGAACGATCCTGTAAAAAAAATCTTAATTCTTTTGCGATTCACGTATCGCTACACTGACTCCAAAAACTATTTTTACATTAATGATAGAGATGAACCGGACGATCGGCCAGTGACCAGAATTAAATGGTTTTCAGTCTGATTGTCCGTGACGAGCAGAGAAGCTTCCAAGTGGCGCAACCGTTAAACTATTCATGTGTAAAGTTACACTATTCATTCCTTCCTACAATTTTACACATTTTCATCTTGTATGGTAGGAGAACTTTGTTTAGAAATAATCATTTTGGCAGACAACCAAATATACTCGTTGCTTAGCAAAAATGTAGATTTATTTTGTTTAATTCAATTCTAAGTAAAATTTTTACCTCTTGGATTTGAAATTAGTTTGTAATGCTGTGCTCGGTTTTTAAGTAAGAAAACTGTATGGAATGGGCTACAATTAATTACTAGTCAAATTCTTAGTAACTATTACAAATTCTGTTCCAATCTTAAATCTTCAGGTCAAAATAAAAAAATTTGATATCAAATCTGGATAGTTACAGAATCGCTATTTTAATTGAATCGGCGTCTACTGTGGGTATTGTGATAATATTGTATCAGGTGATGACTGGTGATTCCCACCATGATATATATGGCAAACTTTATTAGAGCTTTAATATAGCATGCAGTTGAATCAGTATTGTCATCAAATCTCTTATCGCTCCTCGCTCACTCCGTAGGCTCCCTAGGTAGGTGGCACCCCCTTCTGCAGGTATACAAAGGGACGGGGCCGCCTATTCGGGCCGGCTGGCGGTGATGAACGTCAATAGGATCTCGGGCTTGCTCCGTATCGGGCTTGCTCCGTAAAAGCAAGATGCGGAGTTTAGTTCGGGGTCCGGGAAGAATGTAATGCGGTGGAGCATAAGAGAGTGGCAAGCGAGTGGGGCAATGTGACACGCCCCAGGGACTTTAAAAAAGGACACTGAATCTCTGCATCTTTAAACTATGTAAGCTCCTGAGCACCTTCACTCCCACGTCCCCGCCGCCGAAGAGGAAAAGGCTGCGAGGACGGCTGCGTAAGGGCCCCCAATCCCAGCCGGGAAAGCCGTCCAGCCGACGGACACCAGCGAGGACTCCCGCCTGAGGCCGCACCCAGAGAGAGGGACCGGTCTTGGCTCGTGACAGCGGGAGAAGAACCGTTGAGGGAGCGTGCAGGAGCGCTGCCTCCGCGTGCTCCGTTCTGCCACACCGCCCACCGCCACCTATCGCCAGCTGTGTGCCCGCATGCCAGCTAGGCACTGCCCCCGGACCTGCACGTGCCCATTCCTTTCTTCCCTTTCTTCCCCATTTATCCTAAATAAATTATCCTTTTTCCCGTAAGACCTCGCCTCGTGTCCGTGCTTTATGGTGCCGCCCGTGCAACATGGGTCGAACCCGTTGCTAGAGAGTTTAAGTGCGCAAAATTTTTATTTGGTCGTGTGCAAAAGATTTTTCACTAGGAAATGATTAGGGCTGTGAATAGTAGGTAGACGGTCAACTCGATTTAACATTTTGCTAAATAATGAATGTAAAAATGCAATAATAAAAATAATTATAAAATTGTATATAAAATTATATAATAAGAATAAATAATTGTGTAAAAAAAAAAAGAGAGAGAGATTCTATGTAAAAAAAAAAGAGAGAATTCTGTCAATTCTATTTACCGTTTGTAAAATAATTAATGGAAAAATACACAATAATAAAAATAATGATAAATTAATATATAAAATAATATTTTTTAAAAAGGATAAATGTAAAAAGGATGAGTTGACCCTGAATCAAAAACTGATCCATCGATTCAATTAAAACCAAATAAAAAAAAATTCCCACTCAAACTCTCTAGCAAGTATGTCCAACTAAATATTGATTCAGTTGCATAATTTATTAAAGCTCTAATTAAGTTGGCCATGTATATCAGTAGTGATGCCAGCACACAGCGAGCATGAGAACGTGACTTTCACCGAGTAAAAATGTACTCTCTACATGTGAAAGAGTTTGAGTGGGCGAAATTTAAATTTGATTTTAATTGAATCGATGGATCAGTTCTTGATTCATTTACATTTATCCTTTTTTTTAAATATTATTTTATATATTAATTTATCATAATTTTTTTTTATTGTACATTTTTCCATTAATTATTTTACAAACTGTAAATGGAACTGACAGGCTACCTACTATTCACAGCCCTAATCATTACCTAGTAAAAAAACTTTTTGCACACGACCAAATTTCAATTTTGCCCACTCAAACTATCACATGTACAGACTACATTTTCACTTGTTGAAAGTTACTTTCCCATGCTCACTTTGCGCTGGCTGGGGTTGCCATATTGCATTAACAAAATCCCCCCTGGGCAGTGCTAAAAAACTTCCCACACTGATTAAAAGAATTGGTCAAATAATGGCAGTCCTAAAACACGTACTCTAGTTTAATTATTTGCACATATCCACTCAAGGCGATGATAAAAAGTGGCCCATATCTACTCTACCCGGAAAACTGTCCAATCTGTCAGCAAGACTGGGGAACTTTGATCAGTTGGCTTTATGGCCCTTTTATCACACTGCTAAGATGAAAGCCTCTTTTTCCTTTCTTTCCTTCTTTCTTTTTCTTTTTTCTTTTTTGCTGATTGAAATTTACATGATTTAAAGAGGCCAGTAAAGAAGAAAAAAAAAGGTCAGTTTAAAAAAAAAAAAAAGGGAAAAATTATCACGCTTTATGTTGTGATTTATGTTTACCAGATGGTTACGGAAGATTTTATTTCAACTTTGAACATCTTGAATATTGTTTTCATTTAAGATGCTGGACAAATGTTCCTTTCTTTAAGTTTTCTTTAAGTTTTATGCAGTAATCATTTTGACCGTAGCTTATAAAATATATTTGTCTCCTTATACCACAACAATACACCTTTTATGTAGTAAAGACTGACATGTTGCACTCCTTAGATATTCATAGTTAACTTTACAATCTATTTCATGCGGAACTTATTTGAACATGATGATAAATGTATTGTTTTCAGTAATGACAGGTTTGATAATGACCTAATGAAGCAGTGTGAGTGACTTAATGCATACGATTGTGTGTGTGTGTGTGTGTGTGTGTGTGTGTGTGTGTGTGTGTGTGTGTGTGTGTGTAAACAGACTTCCTGAAGAGGCATTTGGAGCAGTACGTGCGGACGTTGGAGGTGCCGGTGCGGATCGTGCGTATGGAGCAGCGCTCAGGTCTGATTCGTGCACGTCTGAAGGGGGCGTCGCTCTCCACCGGTCAGGTCATCACCTTCCTGGACGCTCACTGCGAGTGCACCGTGGGCTGGCTGGAGCCACTGCTCGCTCGCATCAAGCAAGACAAGTAAGCGCTACAACCCCCACAGCGCAACGCTGTAAGAACATGTCACGGCGTCGAACTATATGACGGAGACAGAACGAGATGAAGATTCTCGCTCAGCCTTTAACTAAATACTGGAGTACAAAATTATAGTACGCTCGGTGTAGTTCTCGCTGATCAGACCTGACATCACTTCTCACTTTAGATCGGCTGGAGAGTGTAAAGTTAAAGCTTAAAAAATTTTTGCTTCCTTTTCTATGAAAGGTGCCTTGCATGGCCACATACAGACACACACACTTATACTCGTATCGCCCTTTCAAGGACCTTTTATAGACATAAAAATAATACTAAGTGTATACCTTAATAAACGCAAATGTCCTCAGAAGATCTAAACACTGCTGTCATGCTGAGACTTTTGGTTTTCACGAAGATGTGCTGCAAAACCTGCCATCTCACCAATATTCATGGGTGTAGGTTAAACTTTTTTACCAGTACTGTGTAAACCAAAAGGTGAGAAGAAGAGAATAAAAAAACTTAGGTGGTGGGCAGGTCTGTAAATCTAAGTCTCTTTTTGTTTTTACTTATAATGCTTTAAAATAGCCTGAGATAACTAACTGTTCTGGCAGCATGGTGGCCGTAGCGGTTAGCACTGTAGCCTCACACCTCCATAGTCGAGGGTTCAATTTCCACCTCAGGTCTGTATGTGTGTGTGGAGTTTGCATGTTCTCGCCAAGATTGTTGGGTTTCTTCAGGGTTCTCCAGTTTCCTCCCACAGCCCAAAGATGTGCAGATAGGATTAAGTGGCATTTCCAAGTTGCCCATTGTGTGTGTGCGTGTGCGTGCCCTGCAGCCCAGGGTGTCCCCTGCCTCGTGCCCAAAGTCTCGTAGCTCAGTGGTTAAGGTGTTGGACTACGGTTCGGAAGGTCCAAGGTTCAAACCCCATGACCACCAAGTTGCCACTGTTGGGCCCTTGAACAAGGCCCTTAACCCTCAACTGCTCAGATGTATAATGAGATGTATAAGTCGCTCTCGATAAGGGCGTTCCACAAACCAATTAGTGCAAATTAGTTATTGTAAAGAGAGATTTGAGATTCGCCCTTGTTAGTCATAAACAAAGCGACGATGTGAGTCATGAACCTGTCAGCAGGTTGGCGGAAGCTAATGCTCGGGTTAACCAGCTGTAACGAAAGATCAAAACACAGATGGTTCAGAGGCAATTCGGAACGACTCAAAAATCACAAAAGAGATAGTGTTGTTTAGGTTTAAGACGTACTGTAACGTTATTAAGAGGGGTTTCTTGCTGAAAGTGCTTCAGTGACCGGTGAACAGTGATACTGTACAGTGTGGGTTTGGCAGGCAGCTGCTCTCCCCTCGTTCCAGTACCGCCATTGAATCTTTTAGTGGTATGCAGTACTTTTAGTGGTACACTACTTTCACCCCATGATTCTAAAAAGTTGTTGTTAGTCTTTCGGCTGCTCCCGACAAGGGGTCAGCACAGGTTTTACGCCGGATGCCCTTCCTGACGCAACCCTCCCATTTTATCCGGGCTTGGGACCGGCACTGCATCCA
>JAQMYJ010000019.1:8385162-8397015 GCA_030014305.1 Clarias laeviceps | reverse complement strand
AGCTGTCAACATCAGTCGAGGCCAGAACCGTCTTCATGGTAGAGTGAAACCGTCCCCAGACACCAGACGCATCCCAAGGAGACACATGGGACATCCATGTGACGAGGCTCCAGGTTGAGTCAGACAGGTCCAGAGGGCAGAGGAAGTCTGGATCACTGGCAGCTCAGAAGTGACATGTGTAGCTCGACAGAGAGAGGGGAAAGAGAGAGAGAGAGAGATAGTGACAGAGCTTTCAGAACAAAACAATGACGAGACAAAACAAACAAAAAAAAAAAAGTTAACAACAAATGAAGTAGGGTGTGGGATTCTATCAAATAAGTTAAATAAATATCTGTGGATTGTTCAAATTGGATTGAAGAAATATTGGGGCGGCATGGTGGCGTTAGCATTGTACAGGCTCAAGGGTTCGATTTCAGCCTCGGGTCTGTGTGCATGTGTGCATGCTTGTTCTCACCGTGCTTGCCGGGTTTCCTCCAGGTAATCCGGTTTCCTCCCACAGCCCGAAGACATGTACTGTAGATCAAGTTAATTGCCGTTCCCAAATTGCCCACGATGTGTGATTGTGTGTGTGTGTGTGGTCGCTACAATGGACTGGCACGCTGTACAGGGAGGGTGTACCCTGCCTAAGTCTCCTGGGTGAGGTGACCCTGTATAGGATAAGTGGTGTAAAAAAAAAAGGAAGAAATACTGTCCATGTAAACGTAGCTAATGATAATGTATCAGTAGAATCAGTGCACTACGATAAACATTCGATTTTCTTGCAGGTTATAGAAAACATATCAATCTTCTAATCAATCAGAGTTGAGACATTAACATGGCTTCAGTCTGTACGAGTTTCTGACTGTTTTGTGTATGTATTTGTCCCAGACGAACGGTGGTGTGTCCCATCATCGACGTGATCAGCGACGACACGTTCGAGTACATGGCAGGCTCGGATATGACGTACGGAGGGTTTAACTGGAAGCTGAACTTCCGCTGGTACCCAGTTCCTCAAAGGGAGATGGATCGCAGAAAAGGAGACCGAACTCTACCTGTCAGGTAACACACACACACACACACGTGTGTTAAAACAGGGCTAATTCACAAATAATATTTTCATAAACTATGTCTGAAAATAGAATAGGGGTTGTTTTTTTAAAAAATCTCTAATTTATAAATATAAATAAATCTTGCCACGTGCATTATTACAAATCCAGTACAACGTGAGCGCGCAAAAGAATACGAATGTTAAATGAGTATATGTTTCGATCATAAGGTGCCTGCGAATGGAAAGAAATTCAATAATTAATGACGAGACGCTAATACAGTACCTGGTGAATATCTAATATAAAAACCCATCTTGACCTTATTAATCATCATTTTAAAGCTTTTTCTGATCATTACATTTATCAATATCTTGATGAATCTTTATATTATTAAAACCTAATGAACTAGAAACAGTCTTCTGCAATATACTCTATAATACCTGCTATTTGTATTAATTTATGCACAGAGTTTCAATTCCCTGGGTGATTTTCAGGATGAGTAAAT
The DNA here is from genome assembly GCA_030014305.1 of Clarias laeviceps. Lineage (NCBI taxonomy): Eukaryota > Metazoa > Chordata > Actinopteri > Siluriformes > Clariidae > Clarias > Clarias laeviceps. Next base: position 8,395,485 of record JAQMYJ010000019.1, on the reverse strand, counting down.
TCCACTGCAGTGCAAAATTGATCAATTGGCCCAATGGTTCTCAAATAGACTTTTAAGCCCAGGTCCCAGTTTCACGATTTTTACTTTGAATTCGCGTGTTGTGATGAGCCATGTGTAGTTGTACTGTATGATGTTGGGAGGGTGACCTTTAATGATGCACCACGTGCCGGCATGGACAGATAATTTCTTTTTTTTGAGCATAAAACAAAAGTTACAGCTACGGATTTTTATGACCTCTGGATTTGACACAAGTTTTTTTTTTTTCGCTTATCTTCGGTCAATTCATAACCAAGGGACTATGGGAACCTACATCAGGGCTATAGCAACAGCTACACTATGCCATAAGCTGCCAGGTCACATGACATTGAGACACAGGGTCACATGATGCCAAGGTGTTTTAATACTTTAATATTTTCTCTGTAATTTTTATTAACAATTGAAAAAACTGTGTAACCTGTTTACTGAATGTAAAATCAGCATCATTAGCAAGTTAATGCATAGTGGGATTAACGATTTTTAAGGACACCTGTTATGGAAAAGTTTTAGACGGGTCCTCAGTGTGCAAACCCAAAAAAGCTCAAAAAAACGTTTCCGGCTTTTATCTATTTTCTATTGGCAGAGGTTTAAACAAGCCAGTTATATTTTTTTTCCTCTAATGTCACCTCATATAAGTGTATACATATAAAATACCACTCGTAGCACTTTGTCGGTTATAACAGGTCTCTCTGTGGGGATCTGTAGACCACTGTAGTGTAGTAGAATCACGGCAAGTCATGATTTTGAGACAATTTATAGTTGGGACCGAGCTTTAGGTTTAACAAACTAAACAATAACAATTGAACATTGAACCTATTGTCAGCAATTACAGTTTTGTAGCTTTGACTAGCCACAGTTTCTTGTTCTATATATATATAGTTTTTTAATAGAAAAAACTTTTTTCAGCTATATTTGTAATTAGTTCGATTTGATTCCGCCACTGATGCACAGATACTGTACACTACCGCTCAAAAGTGTGGGATCACTTTCTAACTCCATGGTCGTTCCTGGTTGTTATTTCTTTCTACACTGTAAAGCAATGCTGAAGGCGTACAAAAAATATGCAGTAATCATCTTTGAAGATTAGATACTGAGATGTGTCTGCTCCTTATACTCTGTAAAGCCTTTATAATGGCTCTAATCTGAGGTGCTGTTTGCTAATTGGTGATTTCTGAGACTCTAAATGATCTTTAAAGTGCTATGAACTTTAAAGTGCAGTAGAGGTAAGTTTTGGTCTCACTTTCCTGGGATGGTCTTCATGAGAGCCAGTTTCATCACGGTGCTTGATGGTTTTAGCAAATGCACTTGACAAAACTGTTCTTGCAAGAACTATTCCAGACCAGCTGACCCTTGTGTCTTAAAATAACACCTGACTGTTGTTGTTGTTACATAATTACTTAATGCCGTGTGTTGTTTCATAGTTTTGAAATCAACAGTATTGTTGTAGAATGTAGAAAGAAAGAAAAAAGAAATTTGCAAGTAATCCGAAACTTTATTTATAACTGTTGTGTGCGTCAAATGAAATAACCACTAAAGTCATTCACTAAAAGAAAGACTTGCGCGATTATACGGGTTACATAACGCAGTATGGTAAAGTAGTGCACTTCAGCATTCTTGAGTCAGCTTTCAGTTTGTAGGAATCTGGAAAGCTAGTTACACAGATGTGTGATTTTATGGTCTGTTTACAGCTTTTCCTGTTCACGCACTCTCAGTAATGTAGATCTAAAGGCGTCGCGTTCCGAGCTCTCGGTGTTATCCTTCGGCATTAAGGACTCATTAATGTGCTAATCCACATGATCCTGCCTCTTGTAAGTCGTTTGAATAGACATTACGGTACATTTAATTTCAACGGTCTCGTTCTTATTTCTTCTAGAAGGATCTGAATTTGTCGTTCCATGTTGTCAGCATTCACAGTACTATATATAGACGCCATGCAGACTCTCAGAAATAAAGTTACAAGATTGGTACTTTTCCTCGTCGCTGGAGGTGCGATCATGGAGATGTGTCTTTAGTGTGCAGGTTTTACCCGGGAAGGTTTACTCTACGTAATAAGTCCTTAATTAGCTATTATAGAGAAAAGCTTTAAAGGTACATCAGCGCTCTAAGTATGAACCTTTTTAAAAGCTTTTACGGTACGATCTCATCGACAGGGGAACGGCATCTTTATTTCTCGAAGTTCTGGATATCTTAACTGAAGGATATCAAGTCTGTCAATCATAAGATAAATTGTTTCTGCTAAGAAGTTCAGCTTGCGTCGGAGTGGACAGTTACACATAGGTATAACGTTAATATAAGATTGTCCTGTGCTTAATCCCGGACTTTGATTTACAGTCTGGTCATACTGCACTTCCTTTCAGCCAAGCACTTTATAGTACACAGTTGCATATTTGCCTTTTTTTTTTTCCTGCCACTGACACAAGGGTGAGTCAAAAATTATGCGCACTCTGGTCATGTTGGCTGCATCAGCGCTTTCCGTTCATGGCTACCGTGCAGATGTGAACGTGTTACATCAGTAAATTTATAAAAAATAATGTAAATAACGTTACAAGTAAAATGGATTCTCAAGAAGAGCAGCATGCAGTGATCTAAGGAAGGTCGCACAAGTGTTGGCCATCAAGAAAGACCCGGATCCATGACTGACAATGTTCCTTCCTCCCTATAGTCCTCATCTTGGTCTAGTGGACTTTCACCGGTTCGGTCCCCTGAAAGCAGCCCTACGAGGACGAAGATTCACTTCTGACGAAGAAGTGAGGACAGCGGTGCATTCATGGCTCGCAGCTCATGCTAAAAAATTTCTTTAATGAGGGAATACGAAAATATTTTGAGAAGCAAGGAGATTATGTTAAAAGAAATTATGTATTCGTTTTTTCTAAAAGTTTATTAAAATAAACTCTGCAGCCAGTGTGCGTATAATTTTTGACTCACCCTCATATATCAGTGCATCTGTTGGCATTTTACATAAAATAAAATCAGAAGTGCCTCTCTAGAACTTTACCTCACATTGTTTTATTTTTTAATAAATTTTTTTGCTGTTGTTTTTGGTGAGTGGTCTTTGCTCCTACTAACAGGAGCAAGTTTTCATGAACGACAAAGCAGCTTAACTTTTATAATCGACGCGGTGAGATATACAAACAAGCACGGAACAATGAGAACAACAACACACACAGGTCCTCACCAGTGGAAAACAAGCGGTATGAAAGCAGGACGGGGGGCAAACAGGAAAAAGCCCAGCGCCCGAGTAAAGAAAAGCAGAGGGAGTGATATTTACTGAGAGCACAGCATTTCGAAAATTGTTGTTGGATAACAGATGGGAAGTTAAAAGTGCAGAAGATAAGATCACGTTCTCCTGAATTATGTGTTTGTTCCTCTGAGAGAAAAACAGGCTGGGAGAAACATAACGAAGTGCTGCTCCAAAAATAAAAGACTGAAAAAAAAAGTTGATTTACATTACAAGTGTGTGTGTGTGTGTGTGTGTGTGTGTGTGTGTGTGTGTGTTTCTGTGCAGGACTCCTACCATGGCAGGTGGACTGTTCTCTATAGACAGAGACTACTTTGCGGAGATCGGGACGTACGACGCAGGCATGGACATCTGGGGAGGAGAGAACCTGGAGATCTCCTTCAGGGTCAGTTTCAGCGCTCAAAATATTAATAGACCAGACGGATTATTTTCAGTTTCAAACATTTCTATGCAGACACAGGATACGAGTCATTATTTACTATTTACTTATTTACTTATTGGAGGAAGTAGTGCATATGACTGCAAAAGGATTGATTGTAAAGCTTTGATTACTACAGTATAATTCTACTACTATATATATATATATATATATATATATATACTGTAAGACAGTATTACATAATAGGATCTTACTTTCTGTTTTACTTTGTTTTTAAAGCAGTAGCTAGCTCGCAACGTTCGAAACAATCCCTGATTTAGAAAGGTTCTCTAAAAATGCATACTAATTAACATGCGACAAGAATCTCCTACCCCAAGAACCAATATGTAAATGAGATTTTCACATGTCCTAATTAGCGATGGCGAGAAGCGTCAGAAACTGAGTGAAGACGCAAGTCTATGTTCTTTTTATAAGGTATACAGGAACGGAAATCTTTCCAACTATTTAAGTAAGGTGTCGTTTCTCATTATCATCAGTGAATTGTGTCAGTAAAATATATCATGTTTAATCTTAACCTAAAAACAGTGAACGGTCCTTTTTTTCAGCTGGGAAGTTTAACAGTTCAAATCAGGTCAAGTAGGGTATTATTGTCATTTCAGCCATATACAGTGAAACGAAACGACGTTCCTCCAGGTCCAAGGTGCTACATGCAACATAAATTAACAAAAACTAACTAGCTAACTAAGAAACCTAATTAGCCGGCTAGCTTGGACAAGACAGATTTACATTTTAAGTTCAACTATTTACGTTTTTATACAAAAGAGACAACATAAAGTGCACGTGCAAATGTGCAAACAAGAGCGACAATGTGACAACATGGCATTACAATACTGTGGTAATGAGGTGATGAGTTGAGGTAGTGGGAGGAGAAACAGTAGGCAGTAAAAGTTCCTTGTAATTAGCAGCAAAGATAAAAATAGTTTGTGCAAAAGAGCATTTACAGGTTGGTGTGTACAATAGTTTTGATAGTGTAGATCAGTTCAAACTAATGGTTAGCTGTACCTGTGGCAAACCTGCTTTCTTGGCTTTCTAATAAACTGGTTAGTGAGGTAGGCCTCGTAATGTCTTAGTGGTTAGCACTTTTGTCTCGCACCTCCAGGGCTAAGGGGTTTAAAGCTCGCCTCGTGTGAGAGTTGCATGTTCTCCTCGTGCTTGTTGGGCTTCATCCGGGTATTCCAGGTTCATCCCAGGTTGGAAGATAGGCTGTGTAGGCTGATTAGCATTTCCCGATTGGCTGAAGAGTATGATTGGGTGTGGCCTGCCTTGTACTCTATGGTCTTGTTCAGACTGCCAGCTCAAATCTGATTTTTGGCATTTCAGCAAATTGGAATCAGATTCCTTTCATGTTGTCAATCTGTTTTTTGAACCACATACAAAGCTGGTTTGCAATCAGATTCAAATCAGATTCCTAAAGATGTGTACTCAGTCTGGCTGGATTTATTTAAATCAGATACGGTCTATTATGTCATTGACACACGGCGTGGATGTACAAGTCCACATGATCACGTGGTACAGGACATGGATCGATGGTTGAAAAATGAGAAAGAAGACGATGGAAGAAGTTTAGATGGAAATGGTGATAGAGTTGTTCTGTACCACGACCAGACAGCATTGTGGACCTAATGGGTGAGATGTGATGTCTCCGTTCTTAACTGTCTTGCTCTTATCTGTCTGTTGTTATAATCACCAGCATTTGATGTCCCACAGCATAGGTGCTGCAGTGTACCCACGTCTCTGGCATTGTTGCCACAGCAACCGGTGCATATACTGTAGGTCGACAGTGTGTCTGATTCGGGCTGCCAGTCTGAACAGAGCCAAATCTGATCTGATCAGTTCCAAGTAACCGCGTGGTCAGTCAGTCCTGAAGATCAGATATGTGAAAAACAGTCTGAACAGGACTGGGATCGGCTGCAGGCCCTTCCCGATCCTACACAGCATACAGTAGATGGTATAGGAAATGGATGAACGTATAGTTAATGAGGTAATGTTTTTGGTAGAAAAAAAACAACAACAAAAAAAAACATAGTTTCCCTACAGTATTTTCACTGCAGTTTGGGAAAACATCTGATTCCGCTCTGAATGTATTCTGACCGACAGCCAAAAAGGCTTTTACTAAAATTGACATAATCTGCTGGTTTTATACTTTGCTATCTCTACTTTAAGAAAATATAAATGCAAAAGTTTCCAACTCCACAGGAAAACATCAGCTTTTTTTTCTGAATAAATAATAAGTGCGCAAATTTTTCTCGTCTGTATTTTACTGCAAACTCAGGTTCTCTTGCATCGGATTTTCAACTCCAGAACTAATTATTGATCATCATTTATTTCAAACAAGTTAAAATGCTGCTTGCTGAAGTGTTCAACCCCCCCAGAGTCCAGATGAAAAGATATTGTTTTAACGAGAATGCAGCTGATTCATAATTGGCCTTAACCTGTGAAATATTAAACAGAGTAAATATTATTTACTGAACAAAAAAACAACTCAGCCGAACTATCATTAAGAGACCGAAGGAACGAAGTGAGATCTGAGGGCTAAGAAGCATTCTAAGGATTTAAAGATAGAAAAGTACTCCAGTTTCCCACAATAATCCACATGTTGTTGGCTGATTCAGGCAATTCCACATTGTGCGTACTGTGTGGCGTCTGCCGTTCCAGTATACTCCTATACCTTACACTGCGTAAGTGATATGGAAGTGGATGGATGGATGGAGAAATGGGGTGCAAATTTGCAGCACTTGGACTAATTCCAAAAAAACAATTATAATAATCCCCTTCCCAATTGTGTTTGACTGATGGCACTTGGTTAGCAACCTAGTAACTCAATGTAAGTATCTATGCAACGATGGAAACTTCAAAACACTTGGATAAGAGCGTCTGCCAAATGCCTAAATGTAAATGTAGTTACAAGAATCCCGCCTCATCTATGATTGGTTAGATGCTTTACTACTGTAGGTATGAAATGTGAGCCAATCAGGGTCCCAGTTGATGGAAGTGAAGAATGATAACAGGGAGTTGTTCTCAGAGAAGCAGCATTTCCCTTCTGCAAACTCTTCCCGTCACTGGATGTTTCCCCCATGTGGGGCGAACGTGCACAGAAATGCTACATTAATTCTCTCAAGAGAGAAACGATTGGATCAGGTGTTTACTTGCATGTTCAGTGGCAGCATAAAAATATGTAAGTAAGCACAGACTTTCTGTTTGGCCAAAAGTTTGCACAAGCATGACCGTCACACCCATATATGGTTCTTCCGCAAACCTGTTTAAGTGACCTCCATGTTGTGCCAAAGATGGAGTGGAAGAACCCGAGTGTCCTGTACAGAGCCCTGACCTCAACCCCACTGATCACTGATCCACCCCAGACCTCCTCACCAAACATCAGTCTCTGTTCGCACTAACACTCTTGTAGCTGAATGAGCACAAATAAAGACAATTGGAGGTTATAACAAAGCAAATGGGATTATATTTCTTTTATATATGTTTTTTTAAAGATGATTGTTATGTTTCGTGCATTAAGGGTTGACATGAGGGAAGAGGAGGCTGTAAGTGTAACTAGATAAAATGAGACAGATAAAGTTTCATTTCTAAACTAAGATTGGATTGATTTGGGTTGTGATTCCTGGCGATCATTCTGGCAGAAGTAAAATTGCTTCTGCTTTTCTTTTCTTTTTTTTTTTGTTCCCTTGGCAAAGCTGATTGCTTTATTCAGGTCACATTAAAGCTGGTGATCCGAGTCTTCACTTTTCTTTTACACTGATGAAAGCTTCTCTCGCTCTCTTTTTCTTTCTCTCGCTCTGTTTTTGTAAGGTTTTTCTAGTTATTAGCAGTTACCCTCACAGAATGTGATAGATGGTGTAAGTGAATCAGGCTGGTTGTGAAAGTTTTCATTTTTAGCTTTAAAAACATCCCGTCAGTAAAGCTCTCAAACTGCTTCTAACTGAAATCTGTGTGTCTGTGTGTGTTTGTTTCAGATCTGGCAGTGTGGTGGGACGCTGGAGATCGTGACGTGTTCTCACGTGGGACACGTTTTCCGGAAGGCCACGCCGTACACGTTCCCCGGGGGCACGGGCCAGATCATCAACAAGAACAACCGGCGCCTGGCCGAGGTGTGGATGGACGAGTTTAAGAATTTCTTCTACATCATTTCACCTGGTGAGTTTCATACCGTGTCTCTCTCTCACACACCATCCAACTTGTCTGTTTGCTCTCGACTGTTTTTTCTCCTCTCTCTACCTTCTCTCTTCCCTCTGATCCAACTCTCTCTCTCTCTCCCTCTCTCTCTGCCTGTTGGCTCTCTTCTCTTTCTTTTCTTCCTCCCTTTCTTTTTCTATCTGTCTCTGTTTATTCTCTTCTGCCTTTTTCTTTCTCTCTCTCTCCCTGCTCTAACAGTCCTCTCTTTGTCCTCCTGTCCAACTATCTATCTTTCTGCCTGTTTATTTGTCTATCTCCTTTCTCTCTTCTCCCTTTTGTCCTCAGTTTTTCTCTCCCTATCCATCTTTCTGTGTCTGTTTGCGTTTTTTCTGTCTGCGCTATTATTCCTCATCCTCCTCTCTGTCTCCATTTCTTGCCCCGCTATCTATCTATCCATCTTTCTCTCTCTCTCTCAGGGGTATTAGCGTATTTGTATTGTCAGTGCTCAGAGGTAGAGCATAATGGGTATTAATGTCACTGTCAATATTTCTCATTGCAGCCTGCACTACTGAGTTCAGTTGGCGCTGCTTAGAGGCGATTCGTATTTTCAAATTTGTTCTTAGTAAATTTTTTTATAAATGTATTCTCTGCTTTCTCTTCATTTCTCCCACTTCTCTGTGTGTGTGTGTGTGTGTGTGTGTGTGTGTAGGAGTGACGAAGGTGGACTACGGGGACGTGTCATCCAGAACCGCCTTGAGACAGAAGCTGCAGTGTAAACCGTTCTCCTGGTACCTGGAGAACATCTATCCTGATTCTCAAATCCCTCGTCACTACTACTCCCTGGGAGAGGTAACACACACACACACACACATTTTAAATACAGCATAAGGCGTGTATCATATTGCATTAATAACCAGGTCCTGGGTGTGTGTATGTGTGTGTGAGGAAGAAATAAGAAGTGAACGAAATAGAGCGGAATGTAGACGGCGGTGTCTCTCTTTTATTATTAGATTATTAGTATTCCACCAGTACTCACCCCCCCCCCTTTCTGTCTCCTGCGCTCTATCAGTCTGTCTCTATCCTCTCTCTCTCGCTCTTCTGCCTGTCTCGGCTGTTTGTTTTCATCTTTCCCTTTATCCCTTTTATTTCTCTCCTTCTTTCTTCTTTGTAAAGAAAACGTCTGCGTCTTTTCTCCCTCTTGACTCGACACTCGTTCGTCCTCTGTCTGTCCATCACTTGTATCGTCGTCGTCAGTCCTCGATGCCAGAGCTCCGCGATGTCTGAGTTTTAAGTTGTTTCCTCACACAACAGGATGTTTAGCGTGCAGCTTTTCATAGGAGCGAGAGCAGTACGTTCGTTTCATAGAACGCATCATTAAATAGCGCTGTGCAAGCATGCACGGTTCAGTCGTGTCTCAGTTTGTGTACACCCCCATGTTTGAACGTATTTTAGTAATTAGCGATGTTTACACGTTTGACACAGGGCCAGCGGTGAATGTATTTATTTACGTCTCTAGCAGAAATGTATTTCGTCGGCATGTGCCAACTCCCTACAGTCAGAGCGTAATCACGTCTGTCTGAATCTCACAGATCCGGAACGTGGAGACTAACCAGTGTCTGGACAACATGGCGCGCAAAGAGAACGAAAAAGTCGGCATCTTTAATTGTCATGGCATGGGAGGCAACCAGGTCAGGACATCCCTCTCTGTCTCTCTCTCTCTCTGTCTCTATGTCTGTCTCTCTTCCTCTTGATCATTTCATAATAACCCTGTCGAGCAAAGAAAATGATCATGCATAGGTGTGTGTGTGTGCAGGTTTTCTCTTACACAGCCAATAAGGAGATCCGAACTGACGACCTGTGTCTAGACGTCTCCAAACTGAACGGGCCCGTAATGATGCTCAAGTGCCATCATCTGAAAGGCAACCAGCTGTGGGAGTACGATCCTCTGGTGAGTGTGTGGAGTCAGCTACAGGAATATTGCCCTTCATGAATGAGTAATGCGTTGTATTAAGCGATACAGCACAGATCTGCAGGAGGTTTACAGGAGACACCAACGTACAGTAAATAAAATCCCCCGGATCACTAGCTCCGATGTCACGCAGGGCCGAAAACTTCTGACCACATTACACATTTTAGTTTGTACTTTCAGTGACCCCTAGCAAAGATCAGCCTCTGTGGTTTGTGTGATGCCATGTGGAACGAAACCTTTTGCACTCAGCTCATCTGAACAGCTACTAAAATAAGAGTTTTCTTACCAGCTCACAGTGTGAGAGAGATTCATTATTATTATTATTATGAATATAGTTGTAGCCCTCATTTTTAGAACAGCTTTATAACATTTTTGTCTGCTGAGGTATTTTGTATTCTGTACATGTACGGGCCAGCTGTTTGTGTATGTATGTATGTATGTATGTATGTATATATATATATATATATATATATATATATATATATGTGTGTGTGTGTGTGTGTGTGTGTGTGT
>JAQMYJ010000019.1:8368289-8380611 GCA_030014305.1 Clarias laeviceps | reverse complement strand
CTTTTAAATAAATAGACAATTTTATGATGTAGGCCGAAAATGAGCTTCCCCTATTTGACAGACCAGTAGCCGCCACTTGTTTATACGTTTTGTTGCGTTTACCTTTTTCAGTTTTCTAAACTGGAATCAGATTTAGTCTTTCTTTTACTGTAGATGTTTGTTCTCCAGATAATCAGCCAGGTGGATTTTTATACTCTATGTTGTGTTGAGTAGATCTTTCATTTGGTTTGGGATTTCATTTCATTTCTCCACTGCCCTGTGTACATCATCTCTCTCTCTCTCTCTCTCTCTCTCTCTCTCTGCTCTGTTTGTGTCTCTGTTTCCTTCTCTCAACCTGTCTGTCCATTTGGCACTCTCTCTCTCTCTCTCTCTCTCTCTCTCACTCACTCACTCTAAGTTTTTCCTCTCAATATTCAATCATTTAACTCGTGTTATTTTCGCTGTTAAGGTCAAAAACTGGTTGATGGATTTTCCGACAACGAGAGCTAAAAAAGCAGTTTAATGTAGCAGAAGGAAAAACGATGAACCGGTCCAGATCGTCATGAGCATTTTTTTTTTAAGCGTGGATACGGCTCGATACGAGTCTGTCACTCAGTGCTGTACTTGGCAAGGTTTTGAGAATGTGTGGGATTTCAGAGAAGCTCTCTTTACTATTAATAATGATTATCTAACCTTTCCTGACTTGTTAAAGTGTAAGTCTATGAAAAATGTGAAAAAGTTCTCTCAATTCACGCTCTGCTCTCTCTCTCTCTCTCTCTCTCTCTCTCTGCAGAAGCTGACCCTAGTGCACGTGAACAGTAACCAGTGCCTGGACAAAGCGTCGGAGGACGACAGCCAGGTCCCCAGCGTCAGAGACTGCAGTGGCAGCCGCTCGCAACAGTGGCTCCTACGCAATGTCACACTGCCCGAAATCTTCTGAGCACACCGCGCACGACACGAGGACGTACGGAGAGGCGGACGGAGAGACGGACACACTCTTCACACCAGCTCTGGTGGGGGAACGCAAAAAGATAAAGGAGATTGAGCGAGGGAGGGAGAGGAAGAGAGAGAAGGCTGAATGATCTCTCTACATTATCCTTTCACTTCCTGATGGTGTGGTCTTGAGGCAGAGCCAAAATACCAGACATACACGTGTACATGAATCTCCCCATCACTCCACTTTACTGACACCCACAATGAGATGGAGAGAGAGAGCGAAGAAAAAAAAAAAGAGACTGTATTTTACACAGAGAAGCTTATAGGATCAGTGGCCTTGTCTTCCTTTAAAGGAGCAGAGGGTGATGAAGTGATGTTTACCAGTTGCCTCCTTTTTAGAATATCAGAATATTGTGTGTGTGTGTGTGTGTGTGTGTGTGTGTGTGTGTGTGTGTGAGACAGAGAAAGACTGTACGTGGCTACACTGTGGCGTTTTATTTAATTCTTTTACAACTTCAACGAGCATCGAGCACATTCAGATTACAACACATATCAGTAGCTGCTTTCATGATCTGTTCTCTGATTGGTCAGAGCTGGAGCCATGGACTTCCTGCTTGGCTTCACTGATTCATCCATCCATCAATCAAAAAAATGAAATGAAATTTAAAAAATCCCCAAAGAAGAAAGAACTAAACAAAAAGATCAGATTATTAATGACTGTACAGGGTGACTGTTTTAACCATGAATGATCTCGAAGCTTTTGTATCTTTTATATACTATATATATATATATATATAGATATATATAGATATATATAGATATATATAGTGTATACTATATAGTATATAGTTTTTTTTTTTTTTTTTTAAACAAAGGCTCCCAGATCATTCCTTGAATTTCGACTGAAAGTTTTTTTTTGTTGCAGTTTGTAACTAAACCTCTGCATTGTAGCCTGTCTAGTTAGTAGGAACGAGAGAGTGCTAGAATCATGCATCGTTAACAAATTCAAGGGCTTAGCCTTTGCGTGTGTGTGTGTGTGTGCGCGCTTCTGTATGGAAAAAAAACTGTTTACTGTTTTATGTTTGTGTGAATCCTGTATTTAAATTTGTTCACACACACACTTTCACAAAGAATCGCTTCTTTTTTTTATTACATAAAGGCCAAAAGAGATTGAGCTCGCATATGAATTCTTTTACATTTCATTCAACCATTGATGCGTTTAATCGACTTTTTATATTTGCTTTGTAAAACCATGTGTCACGTCCATGTCTCTCGTCTGTACTTTGTTGTTCTCACATCAATGGAAGCTGCAAAAAAAAAAAAAGAAGAAAATAGAACGCTGCTTAGCACTGAGCGTGGATGTGAAAGACAAGACTCCGCCCCCCTCCTCCTCTGCTTCCTCCTCCTCCTCCTTCTCCTCCTCCGCTCGGCTTCAACCTTTCTCACCCTCGGTAATCCAGATAAAGGACAAAGCGGAAGGACTTTCCCAGAAATACAGACTCATAATGGAATGATGGGAACAAATGTGTGCAAACAGATACTCGTGTGTGTGTGTGTGTGTGTGTGTGTGTGTGTGTGTGTGTTTAGGTCAGAGAGGGGCACCAGAGAGATCTCCTCATCATCCCACTCCATCAGTCCCTCATGGACAACTAGAGTTTACACTTTTTTTTTTTTTCCCCTCCCCTCCATCTGACATGACCGGGAGTCATCTCTACAGAGGGGTGTGTGTATGTGTGTGTGTGTGTGTGTGTGTGTGTGTGTGTGTGCGTGTGCGTGTGCGCGCGTGTACACTGTACGAGTGAGCGAGGCGTGTGAGAGCAACATGCATGTGTGTTAGTGTTTCTGTCAGAGGGATTTTTTTTGTTCGTTTGTTTGTTTCCTTTTTTCATTAAAGCTGAAGGACGGTGTGACCTGATGATTGACAGGTCACTGCACACAGAGCTTGATCCACAGGCTGGAGAAATAAACACGGAACGTTTACAGTCCAGCAGATCTCCTGTGCCGTGGTCTATAATTTTCACACACACACACACACACACACACGTTATAAAGGATTTCTTTGAGTTTAATAATATATAATGTGCTTAAATATAGAGGAGCTGATCGACATGTGATTCATGGTGTTTTGAAATGTTAACTGGAAGATGTGCCTCCTTTTGCTTTTTTTGAATGTTGCACCACATTCACTTTGTCAAGGGTTAAGTTTGAGTTCATTAATCTATACTTAAACAAGCCAGGGTGTTCCTAAAAAAGTGGCTACGGAGTGTACAGACAGTGGGATTTCAAAAATACTAACACTAACAGTCGGATGGAATTGTGTAAAAGCTTACGAACGAGTAAAGAAGTGAGGTCGGTCACATTGTTTTTATTTCATTTAACAGATGAGCGAGCACTCTGATGAAGCCATCAGGTTGAGAGAGCCAGGCAATCAGACCAAACACACACACACACACACAGAGAGAGAGAGAGCGAGAGGGAGTGAGAGAGGGAGCGAGAGAGAGAGGGAGCGAGCCTGGCCATCAAGGAAGAATACAGATAGAGCTCAAGAAAGATAAAAAGGCAAGTCGATAACACTGTTCATTGTAATTGTGCAGGGCTGAAACAATCGATTTCAATCTTCCACTCGCTGCTCCGACGGCCCTCTGATGGCTGGAGCGGCGAGGTGGGTCGTGGCTACGTGACCTTCGCGGGGTGGAAAGGTCAGATCGTCAAACGAGGGGCGGAATAACAGCATCAAAATATTCATAGAGTACGTGATGTTTATAGATTTATACAAAAAAATATATATAGCTTTTTAAGTGCTGTGTGTTTGAGGTAGGCGGGCGCAGAAGTGTAGTGGTTAGAGCACTGTGGCCTCACACCTCCAGGGTCAAGGGTCGGAGGCTCGCCTTTGGGTTTGCGTGTGCAAACATGAGTTTGCGTGTTCTTGGTGGGTTTCCTACCACAGTCCAAAAATATGCAGGGTGTAGGCTGATTCTTCTTTGTCTTTCTGCTGTTCCCTTTCAGGGGTCGCCACAGCGAATCATCTGCCTCCATCTAACCCCATCCTCTGCTTCCTCTTCTCTCACACCAACTACCTTCACTGCATCATAAACTCATTACATCCATAAATCTCCTCTTTGGTCTTCCTCTAGACCTCCTGCCTGGCAGTTCCAACCTCAACATCCTTCTACCGATATATTTACAATCTCTCCTCTGAACATGTCCAACCACATCAATCTGGTCTCTCTTCAAAACATCTAACATGGGTTGTCCCTCTGATGCACTCATTCTTGATCCTATCTATCCTTATCACTCCCAAGGAGAACCTCAACATCTTCAGCTCTGCTACCTCCAACTCTGCTTCCTGTCCTTTCTTCAGTGCCAAACCCACTACAGGCAATTTGGTGTTTCCAAATTGCCTGTAGTGTGTGTGTGTGTATGCACTTCTGCCCTGTGATGCTTTGGCACCATGTCCTCCGACCCTGTACAGAATAAGCGGTAAAAAGAGTGATCAGATAAGATTCAAATTATTTGTTATAGGTATCTTACAGCACAGTGAACTGATGTTTTTATTTATTTATTTATTTATTTATTTATTACATATTCCAGATAGGGGTCAAAGTGCAGGGTGAGTCAGGATTCAGCGCCCCTGGAGCAGACAGGGTTAAGGTCCTTGCTCAAGGGCTCAACATTGGCCTCAAACACACATCACAGAAAAAAAACTAATTTTTCATAAATCAATAAACATCAATGAATATTTGATGGAAGTCCACACTGTTTTTCTGGCTCTCATTTGACAATCTGACCTTTCCACCATGTGAAGGTCACACAACCAATAAGTGAGTGAGTGTGTGTGTGTTTGTGGTAATCAGGAAGCAAAAAACTGGTGCATTTTTAAAAATAGTTTTAATAGTGTTGTAAAAAAAAAAAAAAAAGTTCAGAAAAGAAATACCTAAATTCTTTCTGAGGACCACAATCAGTTGCATCAGTCCAACAAAACATAAATCGCTATCTTAGGTTTGTAAAAAAAAAAAAAAAATACAAACTACTAAAAATCTTCCATTTCGTGTAGAATTCTTCATCAAATCATCTCCATCACTTCCTGAATGAGTAAAATATCCTACTCTCAGCTCGATAGTAAGAGACTAATTCTAGCAGGGTCACTCCATCAGTGCTACATATCGATCTACAAGAATTTAAAACTCTACCTACGCTATACATGTGCGCATAAGAGCAACAGATCCGTCTTTGGTCGTCCGCAGTTTCCTCCTCTTTATGCCCTTCGGAATTCCACCCCCCCACCCCCATGGCGTTTTCGCTCCACTCAGATCCGCTAAACCATCAGTATGCTTCACCTGTGAGTAATGACGACGCTGCTGCTGCTGCTAGCTAGGAGCAGGAGCTTTGCTAATATTAAGCAGGGTGTGAAAAAGCGTGCGTGTCAATCAAAACGAGTTCCAGGAACGAGTGCGCGGTGATGTATGGGACGAGAAGCAGACGGGAAAATGAAGAATCGAAAATCGTTAGGTATTCCGCGAGCACGAAACATAGTGACAAAGCCATCACTTAAAAATGTTTAGTGGAGTCTGAGGAATGAATCAGCGAGGGTATGGCAAGGGTGTGTGTGTGTGTGTGTGTGCGCGCGCTCACGTACTCTCTTATACACACACGTTTTCTTATTATACTGTACTTATGCGGACCTTCCACTGATACAAAGTGTTTGTGCTCCACTTAAATGTAATGTAACACTAAACTTAACCTCAGCGACTGAAAGCAAACCATTAGATTTTTTTGTAAAAATAAAACAAAATTGGTTTTCTTTGTGGGGACCAGCAGAATGTCCCCACAACGTCAAAACTGTTAGATATTTCTACCATTGCAAGATATAAAACTATGGCCCCACACTCACAAACACACCCGTGTGCACACGAGAAGTGCTTACAGAGTTTAACATTTAAATAATGAAAAGAAAATAGCAACCCCCCTACACACACACACACACACACACACACAAAGCAGCAGGGTAAATCTTGTCACATTATATTCTATAAATAATTCATTAACACAGTTAAAGTAAAAAAAAAACTATAACCGTTATAATAAAACCAGTGTGAATTTGAGTTTACAGTCAAGCGCTGTGTGTAAACAGTTACCCTAACGATCGTACAGTGCTAGTTGCTAGTTGAGTTTATAGATGCTATGCCAAATGGGACACAATCCTGCTAACTGCAGTAGGCGCTCAGGTGTTAGCAGCGTAAAAAAAATAATATTGCACTCAGGCTGTGGAAGCTTAGCATTAATCGCTGAGCGTGAGTCGCGAGAGCCCGCCGATCCCGAGCCGATCCCCAGATCATAAGCACTCCAGGTGCGTCTTCGGTGCCCGAGACGTCCGTACCCTGTGGGAGGAGGAGGAGGTTCCAGACTCGGGCTCGCCAGAGTACTGAGGGATGAGTAACAGCAGAACGGACCGGGAAACCAGCTCGGGTTTTCTTTTTTTGTTCACTCCGTCACGTTTTTCATCAGCAGAGGAGAGTCCAGGAACGTACTGCAAGAGGTTCAAGGTCAGCAACGGTCTCCATAGCAACGTGAAACTGTGTGCTCTATCAAGTCAAGTTCATTTAAGAGTGTGTGTGTGTGAGAGGGAGAGAAAAGGAATTTGTTCAAATATCAATTCGGATGCGAAGTACAGTTACGTTTAGTATATTAACAGTGCTGTGAAAAAGTATTTGCCCCCTTCTGATTTTTTTATTTTCATAATTGCCACATTTAAATGATTCCGATCATCAAACTAATTTTAATAATCACAGAAAAATAACCCGAATAAACACAAAATGCTATTTTAAAATTATGATTTAATTTATTAAGGGAAAAAAAAGCTGTCCAAATCGATGTGAAATTTCCTATGTGAAAACGTTATTGCCCCTAAACTTAACCCTTGGTGGCAACAACTGCAAGTAAGTGTTTGCAATAACTGGAAATGAGTCATACACATCACTGTGGAGGAATTTTGGCCCACTCTCCTATGTAGAATAACTAGGGGACACTGAAGAGCTTTCAAGTATGAAAGACCTGTTTAATGCCACTGTTATGACTCCGGACTTTGACTAGGCCACTGCAGACATTTTTTTTTTTTTTTTTTACCATTCAGAGGTGGACTTGCTGATGTGTTTCATTTACATTTTAGGCATTTCGCAGACACTCTTATCCAACGCGACTTACATTTGTATTTCATTATACATCTGAGCAGTTGAGGGTTAAGGACCTTGCTTTATTTATTTTTTATTCCTATTATTTTTGCCTGCAGTTCTTTAGATGATGTTCTAGGTTCTTTTATGAGCTCCTGGATGAGTCTTCGCTGTGCTCTTGTTATAAGAGTAATATTATTATAAGAGTAAAACCAAAAAAATATCAAGAAGGGGGCAAATACTTTCTCAGCACTGACGTTCCTGGTTTGCATTTCCACCACGCTGCAGGAACAATGCGATGTGACACACCTGGGGAAAATATCGATGCAGAGCGGAGCACTTGTCATGGTGGTCAAAACAAGGCTGGTTTAAACTTCGCAAAATGTCACCGTCCATCTGGTTTCCAAGTCGAAGTTTAAAATGTTCAGTGATTTCGTGTACAAACTCTCTGTTTTAAAACCTGTCCACTGTCTTTGTGACTGCTGCCATGAACTCGTCTCAATTGAAAACATTTATTTTGGTAGCTTTACAATGACAAATTCTTAGTAGAGTACAGCGGTACCTCGGCATACGAACGCCCCGCCCTGTCTTGCGAATTTCCACCTTAAGAAATGAAAGTGAGTGAGAAATTTGCCTCGACATACGAGCGGTTTTTCCGGTTGCGTTTACATATATTCATTTACAGTTGTGTCTTTCGGTGTCAGCGCCAATGTAAAGCCAAGCGAAGCAAAGTTTACATATTTCTGTGTTGTTGTTTTTTTTGCATTTTGTGCCTGATTTAGTTAGGACATGGGTCCCAGCATGGCTCCAAAGAATGTTATCACATCAGGAAGTAGAAAACTTTCCGTTTCGTTTTTAAAGCAGCCGGTGCCAAGAGGAATCATAAATGAAGTTTAAGTGAGGTTTAATGTCTATTTGTTTCATATTTTACTACAATTTTATGTTTTTTCTAAATGTTTTGATTGTTTTTATATACAAAAATATGATTATAGTGTTGGAAATTGGTAATATTGGTAATGTTTTATGAGTGACTGGAACGGATTATCTGTATTTTTATTGTTTCCTATGGAAGAGTGCGTTTCGCAATACACATTTTCGCCTTGCGTCTGGGACGGATTATATTCGTATATCGAGGTACCACTGTAGTACTGTACGTACAGTAGGTACCAAGTCTGTGATGGCGATATGTGACGCAGCCCTAGATTAATATTCAGTTACTACTCAACAAACAAGCACTTGTGCCACACTGCCCCCTTTATTTACTGGGGTTACTGCACCATATTTCTAAGGATATGCACAAGTGATGTTCCAAACAACCGCAGGAAAAAGAATTTTGCCAATGCAGTTAAAATCAGGTATAATCCATAATCCAGACATGGATTTAGACATGTGTGTGTGTGTGTGTATTCAGTTAAATAAAAAGAGCAGTTATAAATATTACACTTTTTTTTTCTTCTCATTATATTCTTCGACGCCTACGTTTGACCAATCGGTGCTCAGTATAGGAAGCTCCACCCACTCCTGAGGAGGAACTTAATAAGGTGGAACTACAGACCAGGAAAAGACGAGCGGAAAAGTGTGTATGTGGCTCGAAACTGCAGCACCTACATTTATGGTAGATGTAGAGGTTAAAGTTGACTTGATTATATGCATGTATGTGTGTGTGGGTAGTGTGTGTCTGCGTGTGTATACTGTACCTGCCCAGGTGCTGAGGGAAGTTGCTCTGCACTGGTGTAGCTTGGCTGCTGCTGGGACTCATCAGCATGGCACTGTAGATGTTGGACGCTACCACCAGGATGCAGAGCAGGATCGGGCCTATGATCGCCCCTTCCAAACCCAGATAGTATGCTCCACCAGCCACAGCTAGGCCAGTCAGATAAGGATGACCCCCTCTAAATATACACACACACACACACACACACACACATTAAGACTACAGGGTGCAATCAGAGCACGTCTTTCATAATTTAGCAGCAACTGACTTCAAAGTAGATGAATCAATAAAACCTAATAAAACTGACCCCTGCTAGACAGACAGACACACACACACACACACAGCTCGATTACATGAAGACCCGTCCCTGCAGGATAGGGAACATTAAAATGTCCTTGTTATTTCCTCGAGAGCTGAATGCATTATCTGCTCTGCCCTTAATTAATCTAATTAAACACTTGTGCATTAGGGAGTCGGTTAGTCAGTCAGACAAGGACACACTGCTCATCTTTACATCACACACACACCCTGATATGTCCGAGTAAATGGCCGTATCGACGAAGTAGGTCGGCAGCAGGTGAGCGAGGAGCAGCAGCAGGGCTTTAACACCTTCACCTTGTGCCAGCCAGAGATCCAGAACTGCCGGCAGCGCTGCCCAGTACGTCCCCAAAAACGGGACGGCACCAAGGATGGCTGCCAGCGCTGCAAACACACACACACACACACACACACACACACAGTGAGCTTTACATCTTAAATCAGGTCGTGTATATTTAGTTAAGCTATGGCGTTTCAAAATTTTCGCAGAGTCAAAAAAAAAATACTACTTAATATTACATCATCTAAAATGTCATCATCCATCATCCAGCAGCTTCATGCATCACATCTGAGTGAATTTCTTAATATTTAAATCCTCTTAGCTCACTCTCTAAATATTTCATCTGGTGCTGCACTTTAATGTCTAAAACTATTTATTCAGCTCATTTAGGCAAAGCTGGCTCTAACGCATGCTACCTTTTTCTTTCAATTAAATTTCAAATGAAACTACGTAAAAAAAAAAAAAAAACGGTTACACCAGAGTGCTGTTGAATTCTCCATTCTGATTGGTCAGAAGATTAATTATCCACAACAGCAGCTTGGACACTACAGTAGATCCAAACTTTAAAACGCGAATTCTCCTTGAGGTGGTTGAGTTTTCTATGAGATCTCTATTTAGTGTCTATGGAAAAGAGACTCCAGCATTAAGCTTCAACTGTTTTCTGCAAAAAAAAAACATATTCAAGGTGGAACTGTTTGCAGTTTCTTAGTAATGTAGTTTATTAACTTCATGAGGAAAAAAAACAAGACCAAGAAGAGAACTTGTGTATACAGTAGCTGCAGTAGTGAGAACTGTATAGTACTGTATAGTGCGATTCAAGGACATTGTACAACACTAACGCTGTGTTACACATTTGGACCATACAACATGCTTGTATTTTTTTCCTACTTAAAGTGGAACATTTTAACAAAAGCAATATGCGTATTAATTCTTAATATTTTTTTAATCTCAGTAATTTTGAAGTATAATGATAATTACTGCAGCGATCAATTTGAATCATCTGGAAATAAGTTCAATACGTTTAACCCTAACTGATGCTGTGAGTAGCTTCTCATTTCTTAAACAACCAAGTCATGTGTGCTATGTGTATCCCGTGGTCGTGGTAAAGATGTTACTGTGTTTCAGAAAGTTATCATTTTTGGACTGCACCAAGCAAAGACAACAACTAAGGAGATTGTTGTATATAGTACTGAACTGTCACTCCTGGTGAGGTTTCATTGTTTAAAAAAAAACTGTAAAAATCACAGCTACGTTTAATAGTAAAGAGCATTTCTACACACATGAGAGTTTACAAGAGCTGTATTGCCATAAGCAAACCACTTGTTAGTGAGACTAATTAGAAAAAAAGGCCATGTTGGTTTGCACAGCTTTTTTCCCTTTAATAATTGAAATTATCATTCAAAAAGTGCATGTTTAAATGGTTGAAACATTCATGGATTATTTCTCATTGCAAGATTATTATGTAACGAACATAAGGCCATAAAGCCTATTTCTACACATTCGGTTTGTCTTTGTTTATTTCTTTATAAAAATAAATTACAAATGAATGAACACAAAAACGACTGCTAAACTGTTTACAAGCCTTTGTGTGAAGTTAAGAAAACCCGCCTTCTGCGTTATGATTGGTTATAAGAATTCGGTCTAAACTATAATTGGTTAGAAATCTAGCGTATGAAGGCTGGACTTAAATCGTTGTGTTTTTAGTCAGGTTTAGCAAAATATTTGTTAGATATTACATTACAGCGTGGAGGCGCGATTTAAGTTGTGTTTTTAAATGACCCAGAAGTATCGGAGTCACTCTGGGTTTCTCATAAAAGTTTTGCAAATGAAATTACTCATTTATAAGGAGAATCTTTTTTTCTTCTTTCTTTCGTATCCTATTAAGGATAAGACTCACACATGCTTATTCACACAGGCAATTTGGGAACACCAATCAGACGACCCTGCATGATTTTGTATTGTGGGAGAAAGAAACGGAGTAAAACCCACTATGCACAGGGAGAACAAGCAAACTCCATGTACACACAGACCCGAGGTGGGAATCGAACCCGGACCCTGGAGGCGCAAGGCGACAGTGCTGACCATGCCACCCTGTTTAAAATCAATTTAAACTGTTATTAATTCACTACACAATATAATGTTGAACCTGTGTTTATCCCTGTGTATATGACAGAAATGACAAACCTACTGAGTGTGTAGTAATATTTCGTTAGCATGCTTTTATTGTTATTATTATGACTACAATATATTAATCTCAAAAATAGACGACACTGTGAGTGAGTATGTGTGTGTGTGTGGTTGTGTGTATGTCGGGTGGGTGTTTGTTTAAATTCCACATGGAGATGTGAGGGTGGAAAGATAGAAATAAAAGAGATAAGGACGATACAGCAGAACTCTTTCTAACATGAGCACTGGCAGATGGATCCAGGCTTCCTGAGTAAACTCCATGGTATGTGTAAAGTGTGTGTGTGTGTGTGTGTGTGTGTGTGTGTGTGTGCGCAGATAAGCATTTATAAATAGGTATAACTATTTTTGAATATGGCCGTCTTACCGGAGGGAATGAAGACGATATTAATGCCAAAGATGGTGTGTGTGAGCCAGGTGTAGAGGCCATAAAATCCTGCCATCTTTAGAGATGCATCAAACACACCTCTGAGAGAGAGAGAGAGAGAGGATCAGGAAAACAGTATTTTTCACCCTGATGCTGAAATGAACATGAAAATGGCTTCCTTGGACATCTGGGCCACTTTAGTTAAGTGCGGGCAATTACACACATGCAGACACAGTCAGTTCCTTAACTAAACACTTGTGCACAGTGTGAATCATGAAAATTCTTTGCCTGGTTTCCTTTCGAGCTTGACAAAAACTCAGCCACAGCTGCATCCTGACTGGGAAAATGTGCGTGCTTGAATTCGTACTTTAAGGATG
>JAQMYJ010000019.1:8350868-8364818 GCA_030014305.1 Clarias laeviceps | reverse complement strand
TCTCCGTCTGCCTGCCTGTCTCAATTTGTCTCTGTCTGCCTCAATTTGTCTCCGTCTGTCTCAATTCTTCTGTCTTCCTGTCTCTTAATTCTTATCCTGTCTTAATTAGGCCATGTCTTCACTTGTCTCTGTCTGCCTGTCTCTACTTGTCTCTGTTTGCCTGTCTGTCTCAATTTGTCTCCGTCTGCCTGCCTGTCTCAATTTGTCTCCGTCTGCCTGCCTGTCTCAATTTGTCTCTGTCTGCCTCAATTTGTCTCCGTCTGTCTCAATTCTTCTGTCTTCCTGTCTCTTAATTCTTATCCTGTCTTAATTAGGCCATGTCTTCACTTGTCTCTGTCTGCCTGTCTCTACTTGTCTCTGTCTGCCTGTCTGTCTCAATTTATCTCTGCCTCCCTGTCTGTCTCGACATGTCTCTGTCTGCCTTTCTGTCTCAATTTGTCTCTGTCTGCCTGTCTGTCTCAATTTGTCTCTGTCTGCCTGTCTGTCTCAATTTGTGTCTACCTGCTTGTCTGCCTATATGTCTGTGTTTGTCTGTCTATATCTGTCTGTTTGTCCCTGTCTCTCTGTTCTGATTACCTTAACAAACCATGAGTGGTAAAGTCGGTCCCACAGCTCCAGAACCTGCTTCTCGATCACTGCAGTGTTGTTCACTTTCTCACCGAGCATCTTGTGGAGCTACAAAAACACAAACACACACTTACTGCTTCTCTTTCCTTCAATTGCACATTCATACACACGCTGGTCATGTTAAACATACCTTCACTGGCTTTTGTTGCATTATAATGAAATACCATATTCAGTTCCATAAGCATTTGGACAGTGATAATTTTAGTATTTTTGCCTGTGGGCAGCACCACAATGGATTTTAAATGGTGCGGTCAGGATGTGATAGGAGAGTAGACGTTCAGCATTAATTGAAGGGATTTAACAAAAATATCAGATTGCTATGCTATGCACTTTTTAGTCTTTTCATTTTCGCAGGCTTCAAAGTAACTGGACAGCTGACTGCTATGCAGTTTGAGTGTCACCTGTTTCTCTGTGATTTCATGAGAG
Organism: Clarias laeviceps; assembly: GCA_030014305.1. Classification (NCBI taxonomy): domain Eukaryota; kingdom Metazoa; phylum Chordata; class Actinopteri; order Siluriformes; family Clariidae; genus Clarias; species Clarias laeviceps. Next base: position 8,363,765 of record JAQMYJ010000019.1, on the reverse strand, counting down.
ATTATGAAGATAAAAGCTCTGGAGGAGATTCCAAGTGTTTGCATTTGGTAGCACTTGGCATTTGTTCATGTAAATTCTCAATATGCTGCACAAAGAAGTGTCGATGCCAGTGAAAGTGGCCATCATTAGGTTTAAAAGACAAAAACAGACCTACCAGTGTGACAGAACGTTAGGAGTGACCAAATACACAATTTGGCACATAATTAAAAAGAAGGAATGCACTGCTCAGCAACACCAAAAGGCCAACTAAGGACGACTCCTTTGGTGAATAAAAACACTTCAAACTTTCCAGCTAAGTCAGGAAGAATGTGGAGGAGATCGTTGTATCATTGTCAAAGCATACACTCAAGAGTCACTTAAGAATTGAATTACATACGGTTTACCTTAAGGTACAAGACACTGGAAACACAAAGGCCAGATTAGACTACAAACAAAAAACCCAGTCCTAGTACAAGAATAACTTATACCAGAATGATAAGAACAGAAAAGTTCAGAAAAGGATTGATGTTGTGACTGCTATAGTAGAAGTAGAATAGTAGTAGAATGAATTCTGGATTCTGCATAGAGCTAAACCAATGAATTATAACACAAAGCATATAGTCAAAGCAATCCAACATCTTCTTAAAGTGAAGAAATTAAATGCTCTTAAAATGTAGCCAGTTGTCTCATCTCAACCAAACTAAGCTGCAGTTTCTGCAAAGTCTGAGAAATGAAAATCATCATGAATGACATAAATGGGTTTCACATTTCAGGCAGTTATTGACTCCAATGGATTTGCATCCAACTATTCAACATAATCCTAATGTTTTCAGAGTATGTTAAGTTTGTCCATTGTTTTTGACCCTGTGAAACTAGAGGAACTTACTTTTTTTTTAAATGGCTGCAATTACTAAATGTTTAATGCAATATTAACTGCTTTAATAAAGTCTACACTTCAATTACATCTTGAATGCTTTATTTCAAATCCATCGTGGTGGTGCTTGGAGGCAACACTACGAAAACTATGTCCTTGTCCAAATACTTATGGACATGACTGCGTATGATCAAAACACTCCCTTTTCTCAGTGTTACAGTGTTACATAAGCTGGCTAAAATCCCCCTGACCTGCTTTAAAACTCTACCTTTTGAGTTATCCACTCTCTCCCATGCTGGTACACGTTCGTGGCTGCGGAGTTAAGCGCTTTCTGAACAACGCGGGCCTCTGGAAGCCAGCTGCGAAAAACACACACACACAAGCACATGTAAACGTTCATAAAGGCACTGTATTGTGTTACAGTGAGCGAGTGTGTGCTTGTTGTCATGTGACTTACTTGGCCCACTCGGGGTGGTTGGCGAGAGTCTCGTTGATCAGGTTGCTGGTGACCTCTACGATATGAGCGCTCTCGTGGTGCACCTAAAAAAGAATTGCACCAACTATTTAAAGACTAAATCAAACACAGAGAACACATTTTGTAGAATCCGCATGCTATATACTGTACCATAGCAGTGAGCAAGAGGGCCATGAGGAGTGTCCCTGTGACCAGGAGAAAGATGATGAAGATACTGATGAGTTTATCCAGAGACTTCTCTAACCATATGATCATCTGGAGGGGATACAAGAAAGAGATAGAGAGATGTATATAGATTAGCTTTTATAAGGCGTAGACGTTAAAAACATCAAGTGTGCCTGAGCAAAGAGAAACCTGCTTCCACTGTCCTAAAAGTCAACCCTGAGGAACCACCTGGCCAAGCAGTAGCCATCATGAGTCTGTACAATAATGGACTAGACAATATTTAAAAACAGGGGTGATGTTTTTTGTAGTTTACATGCTTGTTATCGAGGTGACAACTTCGGCACACTCTTAGAAAAAAAAAAGGGTGTCTCAAAGGTTATTAGTTTGTTCATAAAAGGTTCTACGCAGATCATACAGCCCTTAAGGGTCCTAGAGCTTAGCTTTAGGGAACATTTAGTTCCTGATCATGCATCCATTTAGAAAAAAGACAAATACTCAGTGTGCATTATGAGATGCTTTTCTGCTCAGCACGGTTGTAAAGAGTGGTTATTAGAGTCACTGTAGCCTTTCTGTCAACTCGAACCCGTCTGGTCGATCTCCTCTGTCTCGCCTGCAGAAAATGATTTTTTTGTTTTTCGCACCATTCTATACCTGTTGTGCATGAAAGTCACAGATAGCAGGGTGGTCTGAAACAATCGAACCACTAACAGTAATAGATAGAACCTGTTAACCATCCAGATAACACTTTTTTTTTTCTAAGAGTGTACGTTCATGACAGTGTTGCAGAGCCAGCAGGTTTAATAACCCCTAACAGCAAGCTCTGCTAAACAGGAAGTGGTCGATGACTACAGATAAGTGTTACAGAAGTCTACTTTTACAGCAGACCAGGTTTCTCTGTGCCCCCCTCGGTGTAACTAAAAGGTCCCTTCTGAAGCAGTCTAATCCTGTTCCCATGTCTAGTTCAGTCGTGTGACCAATTAGTCCCCATCACAGCTTAACGCTGGTTTATTAGGTGTTAGTGACACTCGCGTGTTCCGGGTGATGAACGTTTAAGCGAGAATTTCTAGACCGTAGATTGAAATGTGAGTAAAATGCTAGCATTTGATGACAATGAGCCAAAGCCACATGCTGAGACCTTCAAGTGACCTTCAGTACCATCTGTTCCTTTCACTGGGGAGAATGTGTTCTATATCTGACACTGCACTTTGGGGAATGTCATGTCATGTTCCCTCATAGTGTTTACAAGAGCTCAAGCCTGATTCAGGACATTCTTTTTATTGGTGTAATTTTGTAATTGGTGTTTTTGTATTCTTATTCTTAAGACTATTGAAAATAGCATGAGGGCCAAAATTTAACCAAGTTTAACAAATGTGGCCAGAAAATTAGTGATATGTAAAAGATTTACTATTTGCACTAATGTTCATTTCATTTTACAAAACTGATTCAAAGGAACAGACCCTCATTACTGTGCTTGACTCCATATTGACTCTAAAACCTGTATGGCATTTTATTGGTAATAATAATCATTACCCGTGTGTTTGAGTTTTTTAAAGATGTAATTGGATTAAGGCCATGCTTTCTCAGTTTCAAATGGTTTTATTAGTTGGACCATTGGACTTGGATGGCATTGGCCAAATGTATTCATTCTGTAAAAACCCCATGACACAGCTCAGCTTCTCTGTCCCCAAGTGTCACATTACAAAATAGCAAGCGCCAACTCCCAGGGGTAAATCCTCTCCACCCGGGACTCACTCCAAACCAAAGTCACCCCGCCACTGTCTGTCTGATTCAAGCATGTGCCGATAGGAGCTTCTCACCACAATACGTGTCTATCCTTTCATGAGTCTTTATTATATTAGCCGAAAGTGTTTAATTGCAAACTGATGACTTTTTGCAAACTGATGACAACTTTTTTGTTGAGCGAAAAAAGAATTTAAGATGAAAATAAATGATAAACTCATTAGCTAGAACTGTACTAGGTAGCTGAAAGCTCTAATGTGTCAGAAATGTGACTGCTATAATGTAACGGTCAGCTAATGAGCGCATTAATTCAGATTAGTGGAAACAAACATGTATATGAACTTTCTAATGATCTTGTACGGCTGTTGTTTCAACCACAAGGCAACTCTGCGAATAATATATTGAGATTGCACTGGATTTATTATATTATTTGCTTGGTTTCCACAAGATCATTTGTCAATATTTGCGCGGCTAGTAAAAAGCATTGAGATGTGTGTAGTGTAGCAGGCAGTCAGATGCAACTGGATACAAGTAATAAATTACCAGCCCAACCATGAAATCTGCTTACAGTATGTCCACAACTGCAAAGACATGTTTATACAGTGGTTAACTCTTGGATTAATGATTAAAGAGAATACAGCTTTAAAACCTTTTTACCTGTAAGGTATTTTTAAAGCATGGTGGTGGTTGTTTCTATATTGCAGACTAATAACGTGTTATGAACACTACAGTAACAAACCTGTTATCGGCACATGTCAAATCTAAGATTTTTTCCTCCATGCCTCTCACACACACTGAAGCCAACCAAGCCCACACACATGCCTTCATCTGTGGAAAAGACCTGAAGCCTCACAGGTTCTGTTTCTTCACTGGGATGTTGCCAAATATTCACTTTCTAACTTGACAGGAAAAGCTTTCGGCTTCTTCCACAGAATAAAAGCAGTACACACACAAACGAAAGCGAAAAACTGTAAGCCTGTGAGCGTAGCTGAGAATATGAAGATGGAGGGATGACGGTGGATGGAGGGGAAAAAAAGCGTCAGTCCAAGCTTCTACTAGGTGTGCACACTTTCACGCTTTTGCATTTCCTTTCTGTTATTTATTTATTTTTTCTCAGTGTCTCTCTCCCACTCTTGCTAGCGCAAACCATTTACCTGCTTGTTAAGCCAATGCCAGAGCTTTGAGGAAGGAGACAGAGAGACAAAGTGTTATTAGAAACAACCAATAAGAGTGCAGGAAAGCAGCAGACATCAACATGTTGTGTTTTTTTTTTCAGGCAACAAGAGAACAGGACAGGATTGAGGGAAGGACATATCAGGAACTGTACCACTTGCATAGTTATGAAGGTACGGCATAGAATTAAATAAATACTCCCATTCAAAACCAGGTGTTCAAGTCAAGCCAGGTCTTGTGATGAAAGTTCTTGTGCATGAGGCCGTAAAACCCGATTGACATTTATGGAAGACTTCAAACACAGCACAGTGAAGAGACTCTTAGCTGTCATCAAGCATTTGAGGGGTGAAAATGTTTTAAAGACTACATGTGTGTGAATGACGATCCTGGCCGAGGTCCATTTTTTTTAGCCCCCACTGCAGGGCTAAAAAAATGGACTTGTTTGATCACCAAAGGCGTTCTGTTTTTGCACGACAATTCATGACCTCATACTGGAACATTACAGGAACTTGGCTGGCTTTCACATGTTGGAGCCATTAAAGGAGTTCCTGGGAGGCCAGCGTTTCAGGCATGAAGCCCCACCACAATTAAAAGTCCCAGTTTGACTTGAAAACCCTTCATACCAAATCCAACACATCTGGTTTTGATTAGATGGGATAATGTTTATGTAGAGTCTGTCAAACAAATTAAGTATTTGTTAATTCAAAAAAAATTGAGGTGATTAATAAATATTGCCATCATCCTCTTAATGAGCTCATTTGTGCTGTTATTTGCTGTTAGCCTGGATAAATTCTTTTGAATACAAAATACTTACATATCGCAAAATGATCTCAATGTAAATTTTTTTTGGTCAAATCGTGCTGCCCTATTTGTTGGTTAATAAAGACAATGTAATCTGTGGCAAATTGTTGTAGCATGAGGAGGAAAAAAGCAGAATATTAACACAACAAGCACCATCTCCAGTGCACATCATGACTGATGAGATGTTTCATACGAGGTTTCTTCAGGTAACTGTAGTGACGGTGCTTTGGAAGTGGATCCGCTAGAGGCGTTACCTTGGTATCGACCCGCAGGAGGAACTGTGCGAGTCCTTTGATCGGTCCAGGCAACAGAGCATCCTGTCTGTCTCTGATAAACCTCTCCAGCACCACCCACCACGCTGCCAGTGTACGCTCAGTGAACTTCTTCACCCCGAAATGCACCACCAACCTCTTAATTACCCACACTGTTAAAGCAAAACACAGCAAAACACAGTACATATAGACCTATAGCAAAACATACAGTACAGTACATACAGTACAGTATAGGTTCTAATGTAGTATACACATAAATACACACCAGCGAAGGGGATGGGTAACAGCTGTAGGATCCAGAGGTTGAGCCAGATCTGCACCAGTACGATGGCCCACACCAGCATCACAAAATAGATATCGCTGGCTTTCTCCTTGTGCGTGAGACCCTGGAAAACCGGACGAGGACGCAGCGGCGGCGGGGTGAAAACCTGGCTCGTTTGGCTCGAGTCATCTGCATGTATGCACAGAGACACGCCGTCACACTTAGCAACACTTCCAAAACAACCATATTATACACGATAGACTGTTTAACACTTGCTGCGGTAATACTGTATAATGACACAGATCTTACAGTGTGTTAAATGATATTTCTTATTATCAACCAAAGCTCATAATTGTGATCAAAATCATGTTACATCAAAAAGTTTCATTCAGGAACTGAAACATTTCATTTAGAATATTGAGAAGAAAAAGAAAAAAAAGACAATTCATAAAAGCATCCTTTAGCTTAGTGTTGAAATTACAGATATTTAAAACTAATTATAATCTAGAATGTAGAAATGTTATTGTTGATTGTTTGACTAAATATTTGGCAACCACACAAGATGTCTTTGTCATCAATCAATCATTACAATCAATGTATTATTATGTACAAAACCATTCACTATCTCCAAACCTACCTTAAAAATTAATAAATAAATAACATTGCAAAAGAATATTTGCATGAAGGTAAAGAAAGCAACATATTAAAAGACAGACCAGGTTTCAGATGAAAACAAATCCATGTAATGTAGCCTCCTGGGTTTTACATTAAAATAGTTAACAGGATAACTCATATTCTCCAGCACGCTGTTTATTTCTTATTAAACTGCACAAATCTGTACCTAAAATTACTGATTATTTTCATACAGAGTTTCCACACCAAATATTGACTGTGTTTATTTTATTACAGCATTTGTACTACAGATAATATGGTCCCTAAGACCTTTGAAAAGTACTCAACTTTGTTTAATTTAAATTAATTTAATTTAATATGAAGCCAAAAAGGATGGCTCAGGACATTTGTACAGTACTGTAGTCTCAGAATTCCTCCAAAGTATGTCTGTTTTAAGCCTCCAAATGGCGCAGTGGTAAAGTGCTCGCCCTATCATCTGGAGATCGCTGGTTCGATCCCCGGGTGATGCGGTAACCTCTCACAGCCGGAGCTCTAGACAGAGCTGATTGGCCGAGCTCTCTCAGAGGGGAGGGATGAGAGGTACTTCGTGCTCCCACATTAATCACGGCTGTACAAGCCAATCAGGGGCGTCTGTGAGCTCACGTAAGCGGAGGGAGCGGATAGCGCTGTCCTCCGAGTGTGTTACGCCGCCCCCAACGGTACGTGAGCGAGCAGTTCGAAAAGATGGTCGGTGACATGTGGAAACGCGTGATAGTCTGCGTCCCTCCCGACTGATTGGTAGTACAAGCTTAATGTGGAAGCCCCCTAGTGACTGGGAGGAATTGGACACCACTAAATTAGGGAGAAAAATTGGGTAAAAAAAAAAAAAATATATATATATATATATATATGTATAGTAAAAAAAAGTATGTCTGTTAATTACCTTGTTCTCTAGCTGAAATACAACACTGCATTTATTTTGATATACCTCAAACCTTTATTTTACTCCTCTTTCAAAAGCATGTTTTTGCTGTCTATGTAAATGTGCTGCTGCTGATCGGAGCAACGAGCCAGGAGGAGGGTGCTTATTTACATGAGGTCACATTAGGGGAAAACCTAACTAGCTTGTTTAAACCCTGGCCAGTACAAAAATGGGAAAGAAAAAAAAAAAGCAAGGAGTCTTTATTTTCACTTGTGTTATACCCTGTAGACCTATCTGAATGGCTAAAAATGACTTAAAAGTAAATTCTGCATTACTTTTACCTAGTTCCCTGTAAATGAAATTACCTTGTTTTTGACCTGAAATTATAATATGTATATAAAATATAATAGAACATTCTATACACCTGTAAGAAAATACCAAAAGAGAGGGTTTTAATGTGTACGTCTCCTTTACCTTTAGAAGGTGTTTTAGCCTCATTCTCCTGATCTTTCTCAGTCACAGGCCGGTGGTTACTGCAGGTAATGGCCATGTAGATAGTGCTAGCAGCAAGGGAGAGCACCTGTCCTGGAAGTTCTCCTAGGAATGAAGAAGTTATCACAAGTTTTTACCTCACTCCTGTCTAGACTAGTCCTCACTAGTCTTGTATACAGTGCCTGGTGTGTCTGCTTCAGATTTGTACAATCATGACAACAAGGTTCCTGGATATTTCTTCTCTTCCTTACCTTTTCCTGGTACCGGCGCTTTCTCCTGAGAGCCCACGATGAGCAGAATGACCATCAACACAAACATGGGTACTCGCCAGGCTCCTGTCAGAGACACTGCGACAAGGAAACAAAACGTTAAGTGAGACTATTATGCACACAAGTGCATTAAATGAAGTTACATCTTTGATTATGATTGTCCAAAAGGGGACGGGTCTATTTTTATTAAGATTTGACGGTTGATATACTGATATTTTACACGAGTCAGCTTTTATTTAGCATTTATGGAAGGAGCCCAGTGCTTCAGTTTTCTATTAAAAAAATAGATTTCAGAACAGAGAGCTTTGAAAATAGGATGCTGATGGAATGACTGCTTTTAGCTGCTTTTACAAAAGTGATAACTTACTACCTAGTTTCATGAAAGCTCTCCATTAGCTATAAATAAGGGGCGGTGTGGTTGGCACGGTCCTTACACCTCCAGGGTCCGGGTTTGATTCCCGGCCAGGTTCGATTCCCACCTCTGTGTGCATGGAGTTTGCATGTTCTCCCTGTGCTTGGTGGGTTTCCTCCGGGTACTCCGGTTTTCTGGCAGATTAGGCTAATTGGCGTTCCCAGATTGCCCGTAGTGTGTGTGTGTGCCCTGCGATGGACTGGCACCCTGTCCAGGGTGTACCCTGCCTTGTGCCCCAAGGTAGCTTTAACTTACCACAGGAAATGCTACAGTTACCACAAGGTGATGCGTAGGGTATGTATGTATGTATGTTCAATCAAACCAGAGTAATGTTTGCATATAATTGAACATTAGCCACCTGAGCATTTTAGCTAATTGCTGCTAAGCTAGTTAGGTAAGTAGGCATGTTCTAACCAACAGCCAGGTTCCATTCATTCTGACAATTTGCCTATTTATGGATTATCATATCAGGGGTTTAGGCAGAATAAGCTTGTGTAAAGATGGTGACGACCAGAGCTCCAACAGCTGAGCTTCCAAACTGCTCTTCAGAAAAGCAATGCGTCACGGAGGGTTTGTCTAGTTCCTTTTTTTAAAAAATTTTTTTATTCAGTCTATGGTTAATATTTTGCTTTCTGCTTTGCTTCAGGCCACATGGCACCACTATGTAGTTTATTAATTCTCTAGAACATCATTTTATATATGTTTTATATAAACTGTTATCCAAAATAGATATTGACAAAGGCACAAATTAAAGAAAATACATTAAAATACACAGTTGTAAATAGTAAATATAATAAATGTTACACAATTCTGTGTGTCTAGGTTGTGTTAGATCTGTGTGCTTGGTAAAGTAGCCAGGCAGTAGAGCACTGGGAGGATTTTATTCAGCACGAAAAATAACAAAGATCACAGGCGCATACGCGTCACTCCGGGGTCTTCTTTCGCAACTTTTCTAAAACTAGTGCTTCCTGCTTAAATACAGTCCCGTATCCAAATGCAGTCAAAAATAATGGATGGCAAAATTAATGCGTGTAATCTTCATCAGAAAGGGGACTCAGGGATGTATTGTGTGTGTGTGTGTGTGTGTGTGTGTGTGTGTGTGTGTGTGTGTGTGTGTGCGTGCGTGCGTGCGTGCGTGCGTGAGAGAGAAAGAAAAAGAGGGGGCGATTAAGCAGTAGGAGAAGTGGTTGGTTACCAGACAGCAGCTGTGAGGAAAGAATAACCACAGTGTAGATTTAGGGCGTGTTAATGAGATGATCACTGATGGCACAAACACTAGTGTTTCTGTATGAAAGGCCATTTTGTCGGGTCTAGCACGTCAGCTCAGGAAATAAGCAGCTCTCTTTAATCAGGAACTGAATACACTAAAAACAGTGAGGGCTATTATGTGGTTATGAAACTTCTGTATAAGCAGAATAAACAAAACAGGAAATAAAAGCTGGATATTTTGTAGGTGTGGGTTTAAACTCTTCTAACTTCAGGATGTTCTTCGGTTTTTGGTACGCACATGCCCTTGAGCTTCTTACTCTTGATGCAAATCTGCCTTAACTAATTTGAACATTCTTGTCTCTTGTCTTGCTTCTTTGCCGAATTGTGCCAGACTTACCCAGGTAGAATATAAAAACCGCCCAAATGGGCACAGACATGGCGCGCAGGTAACCCTCCATACCCGGTGTCCACTTAAACACCACAGCCAGCACATATCCCACCACTAACGTTCCAACCTGGAAAAGACACACAGAGCGAGAAGCTTTCAGTTCATGATCTGATACACACGGACACGTTCAGTGTCATCCGATTCTAAAATGATAGACAATTTTGTGTCTATATAGACTATTAACATTGTCATGAAAAGAAAATATATACAATAATATCACATAATTGTGCAAAAGTGGAAGTCTTGAAATGCCTCCATTTAATTTTCATACTTTCCTGGCCCTAAAAAAGTGTTCCGAATTTTATATGTTCATGGTCCTTATCTTATCTGGAGATCAATTAAAACAAAGTTTTATTAAACACATTCTGATCTATTGGAATGTGTGAAACTGTATCATCTTAGGCCTAATGCTGGTTAGACTTAGCATCATGCTATCACACGTTCACCATGTGGAGTAAATGAACTTGCCTGACAAACTCAAATTTGTACAAGATGTACGAGATGTTATGTGAAGACTTCTAATCGCCAGATCACTGAGGCCAAAGTATTACACATTACAGTATAATGTGTGTATTTAATCTAGCTACTGTAGGTGTAGTTTCTCCATCATGGGCATTTCAGGGGAGAGAATGCGTTTCACTTCTTTTATTTCTCTGATTGAAATCATTCCGATTAGAGATTCCAACTGAACTGTTTATGTGGACGCTGATCCAATAAGATGTGCATTAACAGTACATGCTCGAGGTACTGTATTTCATCAGGATAAAAGGTTTTTGACCTGCGCAAAGTGTGAAGAATTTATTCTGGCAAAAAATAACAGAAGAAGGAGAAGAAGGAACGTTGAAGTTAGTTTAGGCTTCCGAACTTTTCTGATAAAACCTGCTTTCTAGGGATTGGAATTACCAGGGATTACAATATTATCACGATACCTAGCTGGTGAGTCGATCTGTATTGTGATTCTATAAGTGTCTAAACGATTTTAGAAATATCCCAATTCAATATATATATTTTAAAGATTTTGTTTCAATTCTAATCAAACTATGGAAATGATTTGGTCGTATCACACAGGATGCTGCTCTGCTTGCCAATGTGTGAATAGCTTAACATTTTTCCGCATTTCTACCACTTGTTTACAAGAATTCGGTCTCATCTCTGATGGGCCAAATAGCTTTACTACTGTATGTGTGAAATGGCGAGCCAACGAGTGCCCCTTTATAAGCCAGAGACCCAGTGAACTAAAGTAAAATCAGGTGGGAGAGAGTTGTTCTCACCTAGTTTCCTGATCAAATTTCCATCATATCACTTACTGTTACCCCATGTGAGCCACACATGCATAGAAACACCATATTTATTCCTAGAACAGAGAACCTATCAGATCACATGGCTAATATTTACCTACTGAATGGACCTTGTCACTTCATGAATTTACGATCTAGGCTAAAGAGGGATCAGTCCCAGTGAATCTTCTTCATACCACACTGTGTGTTGTTTTTATAACAATTTGATTTGACCCAACTCCAAAATATGATTAATGACTCAATGTAAATGTCAACAATTGAAGCTTACACTGATGTTTCTGTATCATTTCACTACAATTTATTTAGCAGAAGACCACATCAGGTTCTGCTCCTTTCAACCAGAAAAAGTCATTTAAACCTACAGAAGTTACAAACTGAACAGGTCCAGCAACCAGGCCACAATCACTGAGGTCACACACTTTCCTGTTGCCATGCTTAAATATAAAGATCTTCAATTCAATTCAGTTTCAGTTTTAACAATAGATATTGTCGCGAAGCAGCTTTATAGAATCAAATGTAAATTAAGGAAATGAGTGTGAAATGTGTGAGGGGTTTTCCATGTTAGTTAGGGCCCAAACAATATAGGGTGCACAGGACCCACTTGTATTCCTAAGGATTTTTTTCCACCCTTTTGGGCTTTTTGGGGGTCTTAACATGCTTAAAAACTCAAACATTAAAATTGACAGACAGGTTGGAATCTGCTGCCATTAGGATGTCTGAGAGTCACGTGGCCCCACACAAGACTTTGCTGCATAGCTCACACACACTTGCACATATGCTCGCGAAACCCACTGCATAAACTTAACAGGAAGTCAGTTATTTTGGACCGTTCGCAAAAACACACCCAATGGAATTTGATATACTCCTCCTATGGAAATTATACAATCACCACCAAACTAGATTTTTGATATCTTAAACGGGTCAGCTGTGACGACACCTTAAACTTATGCTGAAAAGTGGTTAATAATTTTCTGTGTTGCCTTATATTGAGTGACATTATATTCAGTGACACCTTCAGTGACATCACGTCCAGTGACATCACAATGCGTAACATCAGGATGAAATATAAAGTCATTGACCTGTATCAGCATCATACTGTGTATTCACCTCATGATTGAATAACGGCATGGATGAGTGTGTTTCTAATAAATTCCTCAGTGTTAAAGAAAAAAAAGTTTGATAAGGTAGAAGAGATTGACAGAACCCGGCATGAGGGGTGTGTCTCTCTCTACATCCCTTTCTGTGGCAGGGGTAGCTCAGTTGATAAGGTGTTGGATTACTGATTGGAGGGTCCCAGGTGCCACTGTTGGGCCCTTGAGCAAAGCCCTTAAGCTCTTAGATGTATAATGTGAAAAAAATGTAAGTCGCACTGTTGCCTTGCACCTACAGGGTACGGGTTCGATTCCCGGCCAAGCTTGATTCCCGTCTCTGTGTGCATGGAGTTTGCATCTTCTCCCTGTGCTTGGTGGGTTTCCTCCGGGTACTCCGGTTTCC
>JAQMYJ010000019.1:8338190-8348616 GCA_030014305.1 Clarias laeviceps | reverse complement strand
ATATAGAGAGAGAGAGAGAGGGAGAGATTCTTTGTGACCTGACGTGGGTGTTTGTTTGGCTGGTGTGTGTGTGTGTGTGTCACAGGCTTTCCTCAACACATGTAACAATAGGCAGAGACATCAAATTTTATGTCATTCGGTGATGTAATAATATCTCTTTGTTCCATTACCAGATCATCATTAGGTGTTAGGCTGTTGGCAAGTAACCGCTAGTATTAATATAAACAGCATTGTCTTATCCTAGACCTTGTTTCAAAATATATCAAAATAATTTAAAAACTCAAGACAACACCCCACAGTGCAACACCCAGCCACCCACATATTATGCATAAATCTTTATAAAAAAAATTTTGGCAGTGCTTTCGGTTTTATACGGTGCCTAAAGTCGTACATGTTAAGAAACAACTTTTTTGCATATTTTGTTTATATTTTTTACCTTTACATCCCCCAAAAACATTTAAGAGAAGCATTCAAGTCAACCTGGGACTTTTGATTGCGCAGAATACCAGAACACAGTTATGAGATTAAAAGCATTTATATCTCTATATAATCCCCTGCTACACTAATGCACTTATCCCAACGTTTCACAAGTGATTGGATACCATGATGGTAGAAAAAATTCTGAGTATGTCAGAGCCATGCTCATACTGCCTGCTTCACATCTCAAACATTAGCTTTCCAGGAACTCCTTTAATGGCCCAAACATGTTGCAATGACTTGGACTTTACAAGGGATATGGCAATAACTCCCAGCCGAGATACTGTAATGTGCAAGTGGCATTTGTGAATGATTGTGTATACAGTTCCTACAGACCGATGTGCAAGTTGGCAAGAAATAATCAGTCGATTTTCAAGGACAAATGATGATCAGACATTCTACTCGCTGAATATTCATGGAAACGACTGCAGTGGGCTCTGAGCCCGGGGGATCATCATTCACAGACATACCTGTACATCCGTCTTTAAAACGTTTGCACCATTCAATTGTTTTACTGTGACTAAGAGTCTCATCACTGTACTGTGCTTGAAGTCTTCTGTACATGTCAATTGATTTTATGCCTTCATTTACAATTTCATCACAAGTCCAGGTTTGACTTGAACACCATTCGTAGAGTATGTGAATTTTTTGTACCTGTATAGGTGAAAATTTTAGAGGGTCAAAAAAAAGGTAAGACAAATACGTTGTTATTGAAGCCTACAGTATGTACAGCAGGTAGATTTTTAAGTAAATCCACTTCATTAAGCTAAAGGCAAAATCATGTTTTTTTAATTTTTTATATTATAAAGTACAGTGACAGTTCATTACACATTTCAGTATATTTACCCCATGCCTAAGTCAGTTAAAGAAAAACAATCACTGTTTTTTTGTTTGTTTGTTTGTTTTTTAAGCGACACGGTCAAAAATCACACCTGCATGTATCACTTGAATTCTCAATTCTGATTTATTTAAAGGTGTTGATTACATTTCTATAAAAGCAGATCTGATACTCATGCTGGCTGTAATGAAAAATCACAGGTTGATATTAATGCACTGGTTATAATATGTTATTGTTTCTATAGTAATGTCTAATTCAAAACAAGTTGCATGATGGATAGGTTGCATGTTATTTAACAAATTAGGACACAATCCTTGATATCATACCGCTTGAAGAGGTTCATTTAATGTTTACAGACGGGTCTTTAGTGTCAGTATTTTGTTAAAAAAAAAAAAAAGGGTAAATTGTTCCACAAAGGAGAAGATTTCAGAAAGTAGAGTTTTTCGGTTTTCATCTTTTGTTTCTTTTATTTATTATCAAAAGAGAGTGAAAAGAAAGGCATGAGAGGAAATGATGTTTATAGCTGTTATAACGCCAGTAATAACCAGAACTAACATTAAACTCGTTCTGTAATACTAAATGTACTTAAAATGTTTTGGAATGCACAGTCACTTCAGCGTGAGCTCTGTGAGACAAATAATCCTTCAGGAGTTAATAGTATCTCTGCTTTGCCTCAGGGCACGTCACATCATCACATCTTTTTCCTCTCTTGAATTTTACTTAATCCAGTTAATCCGTACACACAGCTAACGAACAGCCACAGACGACTAGACTGTTTAATAACGAGATATCAGTAACAGATAAACGCTGGTTCAGGAAATGAGAACCATTGACATGAAATAGAAATACTGCTTTAAACATGTTAAAATAGCACATCCTAGTGGAGACCTGTGTCTGTGGATTGTTACGGGAAATCCTGGTTTGCTGGCATTCTTCAGCGTTTCCGAGATGCTAAAAGTACTCTTGCGAGTGTGGAGTTTTGTGGTTGTGTGTTAGTCTGTAGGTTTGTTAAAGGCGGTGTTTAAACAGATAACGGTCTCTGCTCCAAAATCACGCTATATATTATATTTAAAGATCTTCAGTGCGTTACAGAGATTCTAGATCTCTAGCTTGTGATTCTATGGTTATGTGATCATTTCCTGCCGCACCTGCATGTGATACTGGACACAAAATATCCCTTAGTGTGTGTGTGTGATGCTACTGTGAAAAAACTGGCACTTGCATGTACAGTATTTGGCACTATCAGCAATGCTGGAGATGCACATGACAAAAAAGCTAAGGCGTTTCATCTGTATAGCCTCTCAGCTTGATTAATAATATAGCTTTCTCCCTAGAACTGTGTCTACACTGCATAAATCTAACTTGCTGCAGATGGTAGCTGTTGATTTCTAATACACGGCTTGTTTTTTGTTTGTTTGTTATTTGTATTAATATTATTATTATTATTATTCTCCTATGCTGTATTATTGCTGCCCTGTAACCTGTAATGCTGTTAAATCGTAATCCCTGCCTGTTTCTTCCTGGTTATGGGCTTCCCATGAGCAGGTAGAATGTGAGCGCGACGATGAGCAAGAGGCAGAATGGGGATGAGAAGGTCTGGTAGGCCGTAGCAGGCATGAAAATGTCCTCGTATTTATAAATGCTGATCATGCGATCAGACACCGGCGGCGCATCAATGTCGTGCCTCGTTATGGAGCCTGAGGGAAAAATAAAGACAGGAGTGTTAGAGCAGATATTGTGGTGGTGATGCTGTTGCATGTGGTTGACAAAATATAGAAATGCGACAATTCTGTGTGGAGCAGAGTAATGTCTGAGTAGTTTATGCAGCTATCTAATCAACCAATCATGTTGCAGCAGAAGAATGCATAAAGTCATGGGAAGAGATTTAATTAACGTTCACATCAAACATTAGAATTGGGGAAAAGTGTGATCTTTAACCATGGAATGGTTGTTGGTGCCAGATGACTGATTTGAGTATTTTTACAGTACATGCACTAATCTCTACAGTTTACACAGAATAGTGGGGAAAAAGCATACAGTGAGTGAAAACACACTGTTAATAAACAGAGGTAGGTAGTAACGAGTTACATTTATTTCTTTACATTTACTTGAGTAACTTTTTGAAAAAAATTTACTTCTATGAGTGGTTTTACTGCACCACATTTTTTACTTTTACTTTACTTCTGCTACATTCGGCTACACTCGACTCGTTACTTTTCTAACCATTTATTTTACACGTCACCGGTAGATCTAGAACTTGACTGTTTCACCAATCAGCTGCGGTAACAATAACCACAGGTAGTCACATGACCACACCAAAAAAATTCTTCAGCCGACATCCTCGGCATCATAAAAGCATTTTTCGCTTGTGAAAGAATAAGCACATCGGTCTCAGTGGTCAGGAAGTACATAAAGGTTAATGTCTCAGACACTTGGGTTACCAGACTTGATATTCTTAGACTGTCATCATCTTTACCTCAAAATGTAAAACCCAATGTACATAACTTTCAGTTTAAATACTATTACATTAGAACCTAGATTTAACATTTTATAATTTTTTTCTGTCAAAACAGACGCACACTTCAGCACATAAAAAACTCGACTTCTAACCTGAGGAAACATGCCGCAGTAAGTTTCGCTGTATCATTAATGTTGCATTGTTGGCATTTATAATTATTATAATTATAATATATTTATATACTGTATATACAGTATACAAATATACATTTAATATAATTTACTGTGTATATACGTATATACTGTATATATATAAATATTAACATGTGATTAACATCCAAAATATTACTCTTACTTGAGTACATTTTTTGGCTACTCTACCCACCTCTGTTGATGGGAGAGGACAGAGCAAAATAGCTGAATTGGTTCAAGATGCTAGAAAGGATATAACTTAATTTGTCAAAATTATTCTTTACATCTATGGTAAGCAGAAAAACATCTCTGCATGCACGAAATATCGATCCTTAAGGTGAATCATGAGCATACAGTAAGCTCAACCTAAACGTTCTGAGGACCACTTGGTCTTTTTCCAGTGTTCAACTGGGTGATAGCCTGAGATTCTTGCTCCTGGATGAGAGTAGTAAAACCTGAAGAGCTGTGCAGTAGCTGCTCTAAATCACACCCATTAACTCCTTCATTAGGTACAACAGTTTAAATGCATGTTAACGTAAACTGTCTGCCAATCACATGTCAGCAACTTGATGCATTTAGGCGTGTAGACACGATCAAGACGAGCTTCTGAAGTTTAACCTGAGCATCAGAAAGGGAAAGAAAGGTGATTTAAGTGGCATATTTGTTGGCACCAGACAGGCTGGTCTGAGTATTTCTGCAAATATAGAAAAAAAAAAAAAGGGTTTACAGAGAATGGTCTGAAAAGAGAAAACATCCAGTTCTCTGAGTGAAAATGCCTTGTTGATGCCAGAGGTCAGAGGAGAATAGCCAGGCACGATCAAGCTGACAGAAAGGCAACAGTAACTCAAATAACATCTTGTTACAATCGAGGTATGCCAAAGAGCACCTCTGAACAGATAACATGTCAAACCTTGAAGGAGATGGGCTGCAGCAGCAGAAGCCCACACCAGGTGCCTCTCCTGACAGCTAAACGTTGGGGAACTGAGGCTACAGTTTGCATGGGCTCACCAAAATTGGACAATGGAATAATGGAAAAACGTTGCCTGGTCTGATAAGTCTTCATTTTTGCTGCAATATTCAGATGTTATGGTCAGAATTTGGTGTGTGGCATATTTTCCTGGCACACTTTGTGCTTCTTAGTACCAACTGAGCATTGTTAAAATGCCATAGCCTACCTAAGTATTATTGCTGACTATGTCCAGCCCTTTATGGCCACAGGATAACGCTCCAAGTCACAAAGTTAAAATCATCTCAAACTGGTTTCTTGAACATCACAATGAGGTCACTGTACTCAAATGGCCTCCACAGTCACCAGATCTCAATCAACAACTACAAACTTGAAGAAATGTAAGACTCAGATTGACTAGACTATAAAAGAAAAACTGTTTTTAGTAAAATCCAGATACAGATATTTGAAATACTAGCAGATAAAGATCACAGCATTTTGTAATACACACGTACCCTGTATAGCAGGACCCCAGGCAAACAGGTAGTACCAGCTGAGATGAAGGTCCACCAGCGTTTCCTCACGTGGCACATGAAGTGGGCGCTTAAAGCGACAAGTCACCCGATTGTTCTCGAAGAGCCCCTCCTCATCCCGCGCTGGGTTTCGTCTGATCTCTTTGGCCCACTGGCCTACGTTATAGAAGTGATGGATCCTCACCCGGCCGTTGTCATCGTGGACACAGCCCATGACATCATCACCTCCCTGGCAGAGATATAACAGATTACAACCATGACTTTCCTTTAATTCTTGTGTGTTTTACATGGGAACATAGACACATGATGGGTCTAAATTAATTGTTAATGTTACTGCTTATTTTATTTGAAACAAAAAAAATCTGAATGTGTCATTTGGGTAAATTTAATTACTTAGTATGATAAAATCAGTAAGCAGTTGAAACAAAAATTAACTATGAAATTGAACAAGACTGTGTGTGGAGGGGGGGTATAGGTCAATCGTTATGCCAAAAGTATCCCAGTAAACCCATTTTAATGTAATCGTTCAAATTTACTGAACAACATTCATACGACTGCAGATCCCTGCTATCTGATATCACCAAAATGAGGTGTTGAGTCTGGTTCCTCAAGGTTTCTTCCTATTGCCATCTCAGGGAGTTTTTCTTTGCCAGCGTCGTCCTCAGTTTGCTCATCAGGGACTATCCGATCATTTCTCACAATTGCCTAATTTTCTTTTGATTCTAAAAAACTGCTATGCAACAATTACCGTTGTTAAAAGCACTATACAACTAAGGGCACTGGTGGCTCAGTGGTAGGTGTTTCGCCTGCCATGCGGAAGGCCGGGTTCGATTCCCAGCCAGTTCCCAAACCCCCAGCCACTGGATGCAGTGCCGATTCCAAGCCCGGATAAAATGGGAGGGTTGCGTCAGGAAGGGCATCCGGCGTAAAACCTGTGCCAAGTTGTTGTGCGGACTGGATATTCCGCTGTGGCGACCCCTTGCCGGGAGCAGCCGAAAGACCAACAAAAGCACTATACAACTAAAATTTAATCTAATTATATTGGAATTTAGTTTGTGGTAGGTTCTTGTTGATCTCAGGTCTTTTATAGTTACCATTTTCTTATCAGAAGAAAAGCCGACAGCAACCCAGCCATCCGTGTCTGCGCTCATCTCATACTCAACATCTGTACCGATGCGCCTGTAACTTAGGAAATAGTCGCAGGTTTCTGCATCACAGCCCGGCTTTCCATACCTACACACACACAAATAAACAAAGAGAGAGATAAACAGACACAATATATTATACTTTAACATATTTTTTTATAGGTATTGTTCCACCAATTTAGCCTAATTTGGCTTTGTCCAAGTACATGGAGTTCACATGAAGCTTACTTCTGTTAGTTACATTAGTTAAAGTGTTTCAGTACTGTACATTTCAGATTCTCAAACATATCGTGGGACAAAGGTTGCTGTCGACTCCTGCAAATGGAGACAATTTGTTCGCATAATGCTTACAAAGTACATTACTAGAACAGTGAAATTTCATAACAATACACAGCATAACTGTGTTACTTGGTGCTTGAGTAGCTTCATTAGTGGATAAATTTTACTTCTACTCCACTACATCATACAATAAATACCCGTACTTTTAACTTCACTACGTTTCTGCATGGCTTTGCGTTTCATAACCAGATTTGTGTGTAGTATGTGAAGCATCAATATAGCAATTGCATTTCATGTTGTAGAAAGTGCACAAAACAAGTTAGCCATGAAGTACATGGAGCAGCTGTCACATATTAGAATGTATTGCAAAGCTTACCGTCTAAAAAAATGTATCAAGACCTTCTGACTAATCAGAATCAAGCATACATCATCATGTTGTAGAAGAAGCACAAATGTTTTACTGCACAGTATATGAGTTTGTTTAAATATTAAACTTTAAGATCACCTGATACAGCCTTTTGTTACTCCACAGTCACTGACTTTGATGCGGGCAAAAGGGTCAACAGGAGGGGCTGTTGGGAAAGGATAACCTGGGAACACAAAGCAAAGACAGGATAAGAGTGGGTCTCCAGGGGTTCTTATTGGTTCCAATAATTGGAAACTGTAATGCTATGGCATAAAAATAAATTTTGTACAATGTCTTGCTTGGGGAAGAAGCACATATGGGTATGATTGTCAGGGGTCTATATACATTTGACCAGATACTGTAGTGTCAGAGCTCTGAAGAATTTGATCAGTATACCAAAGAACAAATGTCCTTTGAAGAACCTGTGGAAGTGGGCATGGTTGTGAACTGGGTGTCGGGAATGTTTAAAAGTTCATGTGCATATTATCAACATGTTGATGTATGATCACAAACAACATACATACTGTAGGATCTGATTATTTACAGTAGTGTCACTTTCTACAGGGTAACTTAATTTTAACCCTCTGGACCTGTGGAGGTGTTTATGCTCTGATTGGGTCATTCTAACACATTCATGTTCTTCTAAACCCCTATAGTAAAGCTTTAACAGTATGATTAGTCTCAGGTTTGCTTCTGAGATTCTCCTGTACTTATTCATGTATCTCACTCTCAACCCTGACCAGCTTCCACTGCTGAAAAAAACAACATCCCCACAGCATGACCCTAACACATTGTTCTTCACTGTGGAGAAGGTGCTTCGGGCCAAAATTGTGCCAAGGTTGAACAATTCTAATCAGTCAAGGACAAAGACTGATTGTTCCACATATTCACAGGATTCCCAAAACCAGATGCAGTGATGGCTTTTCTTCTTCTGAGTGTCCATGCTGTAGTTGTCCTTGTCCTGTCTGAGCTGATCTCTCCCGCTCCTTACATTTACATTTACATTTACATTCAGGCATTTGGCAGACGATCTTATCCAGAGCGACTTAAAAAAGTGCCTTGAACTTTCCGTCATTGGATCGATACTTACACTGCATTACAAGGTTACTAACTAAGTGCCATCAGTCAAACACCTTCAGACCTTCAGTCAGGCTCCTTCAAACTTAGCTGTTTTTTTTTCCATTTTGCACAAATTGACTTAATTGTGCTTTGGAATATTTTTAGAACCAAGACCTGATCAAACTCAGTAAACAGACAGTGGCCTGTGTTTTTCTGAGCAGCATGAGGCAGAGGGGGCGTGGCTTAATCCTGAGTCAAGGTGCTGACCATGGTGCTGATTCAACAACACCTGCCTCCACAACAAGGCACAAAATCACACAGTCAATCTTTTTATATATATATATATATATACTGTATATATTTTACCATAAGCTTTTTCTAACTGCTATAACGTCATATGTATGTCCAAAAAACAGGCCTACAGCAACAGAACTCCAATACACAACAACAACAACAACAACAAACACATATTGACATGAAAACACAGCCAGTTTGCACTAACCCAGGTCCTATTTACCTTCATCTGAGAGATATCTAGACTCCAGGAACTCTGAAGCGAACGTGCTGTAGGAATCCTTGTGGTGCTCATTGTGTCCCGGCTCTCCGTGCTCTCCATGGCCGCCCCGGAGTGCGTTGTCGTCGGTAGGGCTTCCCGAGCTCAGCCGCCACAGGCTCGGCTCCAGCAGCAGCACGAACACTCGCGCAGGAAACATCACACCGGAGGGTTATTTATCGAAACCAAAAATCAGGAGGTGTGATGTAATGCCTTGCGTCGCATTCCAGTGTGTAATACTGTATATAACGCTGATTAGATCATGTTCATGAATGAAGGAAATTCAGCTAATAATAACGAAGATGATGGAGATGATGATGCGAAGGGGGTAATAAGGCTGTACCAAGTACCCCAGAGGGGGGTTTAGAACAGGATGCACACCAGAGCTTTGGAGAATACTCACTTCCTTGATTTTATTTGACACAAAATATTATTTGATTCATTATATAACCCGAACCTACTGTAAACCCACTAAAACCTATCAGCCCAATATTTTTTAGTCTTTTAATCTCATAGTCCCTCCCCCCCCATTATAGTTCTCTCCCCCTCCTCATATCAGTGTCCAGACTGCCACTGTGTGTCTCCAATAAGAGAGCACTACGTGTCTGATGGAGTAGAGTCATGCCTGCACATTTTACTGTGACTTATTTTACTGCCACCATTGTCACATTCACAAACCGACAGCAAATCCAATTTAATTCCACACTAGTATACTCTGTGTAAAAGCCTAATCAATATGTTATTACTGTAAATAAATAACAGCAAGTGTTGTCTTGCAAGTGGCTTAGCACTGTTGATGTGCACCTCCAGGGTTGGCGGTTCGAATCTCAAATCCGGACTGTCTGTGTCAAGTTTGCACGTTTTCCCAGGGCTTAGTGGTTTCCTATCACACAGTCCAAATAAATATGCTGTTTGGTATTTCCAAATTGCCTGTATGATTGGATGTGTGAGGACCTTTTGGAAGCTCCTGTCCACCGCTTTTCTTTCCTTGGATTACTTTTGGTAGGTCCTGACCACTGCAGCCTGGAAACATCCCTAAAGAGGTGCAGTTTTGGAGTTGCTCTGACCCAGTTGTCAAGCCATCACAATTTGGTCCTTGTCAAAGTCATTCTAATCCTTATGCTTGGCTATTTTTTTTTTGTCTCCTTCTAATACATCAACTTCAGAAAAAAAATTCCCTTTTTACCTAATTTATCCCTCCTACTTCTAGCTGATATTGTAATGAGATATTGAAAATGCAGTTACTGTAATGGCTAGACAACTGGGTCAGAGCAGCTCCAACAAAGTAGCTCTTGTGTGATGTTCCCAGGCTGCAGTGGTCAGGACCTACCAAAAGTAATCCAAGGAAAGAAAAGCGGTGAATTGGCAACAGGGTCATTGGTGGCCAAGGTTTACTGATGCACATATGGAGTGAAGGCTGGGCCGTGTGGTCCAATCGAGTAGAAGTGCTAGTGTACAGGGTGTGCCATTTATATGGATACACCTTAATAAAATGGGAATGGTTGGTGATATTAACTTCCTGTTTGTGGCACATTAGTATA
>JAQMYJ010000019.1:8316328-8329172 GCA_030014305.1 Clarias laeviceps | reverse complement strand
TGTTGTCCAGTCTTATTTTTGTCAGATATATGATAATTATTGTATTTGTACAATAGTTTGGGTCTCTCTACAGTATATGTACAAATCGTGGGTCATAGTTTCAACAGCGAGCAAAATACTGGATTAGTGGTTAGCACTGTCACTTTGCACCTCCAGGGTCTGTGTTCGAGTCCCACCTCAGGTCTGTGTGCATGGAGTTTGCATGTACTCTTTTTCCTCCCACAGTCCAAAGACATGCACATTAGGCTGATTGACGTTCCCAAATTGCCCGTAGTGTGTGAACGAGCGTGTTTGCCCTAAGTCTCCAGGATAAAGCGGTATAGCGATATAGACAGATGCAATAGTGTGCAAAGGTTTTAGATACCCTGTTGTTGTTTTTTTAGTATAAATATATATCTTTTCCAGATATATATTTATTTTTTAGTTCTTAGGACTTTATTATTGAGTGGGGACAAAACATTTCTGATTACAATTATCAGTTAAAGAAAGATATTTCTGTTCCAGGGAAGAAAGCAGCACATTATACAAGTGACCACTTTTCAGACAATTTTCATAATTTGCCCTGAAATATGATTATTCTGGTGTCTCTGCACAATTATTTGGTTTTGAATTCTCTGGCAACACTGTTCTGACAGCTTGCTTGGTCGACGGCATTCTTTTGTGTCTTGTTGTCTTTCTGTTTTTCCTCTTCAGCTATTGTGTTTTACGTAAATGATTTTCAGATTTTAAAGAGCTTGCTTGTCAGTTGTCTTTGTCTTGCACTCATTGTCTATATCACTGTTTCCCAAACGATTCTTTCTAGGGATTGAGTTTTTTTTTTTTTTTTTTAAAGGAACCCAATTCCCAAAGCTCCCATGACCCGATCCACAATAGGCATTATTTATAAATCACGAGAAATTTTTATGTGCATAAATGAATGCTAGTGATCAGTTTTATTGCCATTTAAACATCACTTTATGACCCTGAATGGTAAACCAGCCATTTCTGACATAAATCACAACTTCATATGCATTTCTTATTTTAAAAGTCAACAATAAAACTAGACTTTACAAATGATATTGTACCAAATAAATGCTTTTATAGGCAGAGTTCACAGACTAGTATATTATTCCCTCAATTCTCAAACTGCAAGCAGAATTATGACAGAAATCATGACTGTGGTAGAAAACTTCATAACTCCCCCCTGTGACTGAAAAGTGTACTACGGATATAAATGGTGACATAATATAAATGGCGACAATGGTGACCCTAAAAAAATCTCACGCGACCCACTTGTTAGTCGTAGCCAGGTACATATTTGGTAACAAATGGTCTTCATGCTAATGGTGAAATTTTTTCACAATGTTTACGAGACATGTGGTCTTTCATTTTGTTTGCTTAGCTACATGCTAAGGATAATCAATAAAATGATTTGCTTTGTGAATGTTAAATCACAATAAAATTACACATTTATCTACAGTATAAGTCTCCCTTGTAACTGTGCACTAGAACACTTAATTCATGCCACAGAGACACTGACCAATCATAGATGTCAGTGTGCTCATGAATGTTGAAGAGGGCGAATAGTGTTTTTTTTCCAAATGTCTTACATGGCCCTGTGATTCAGCATGAGCAGCAATTTGGAAAGATGTGCAAAATGGCGTGGTTTATGTCATCATATGTTTGTAGAAAAATAGATAATGATTTTAATGTGGTAAAAGATGCATTTGTAGTTTTAAACTGTTTATATAAAAAGAAAAAGATATCATTCCTTGAATCGATTAAGTCATTCCGGGAGTGTAGCTATGTGCATTTTCTGCAATAGGATATAAGTAAAAAGTATATTGTACCTGCAAGTGACACACATAAAAAATAAAATAAATTTTATAAGATTGCAAGATATTACTAATTTTACAAATATTTCAAATTTCCTGCAATAACATTCCACAGTTATTTGTCTTCGTGCCTGTCTAACAGTTTTGTTCTATAAAACGTCTATTGCACAGCTGTTTCTTGTTCGCTTTTCTGTATTTTGTCTTTTCTGTGTTAATGCAGGTGTGCTCAGCTAATCTGACGGCTTCGACCAGAGCTGTTGGAACACAAACGCCGCCGTGTTTTCCGATCAATAGCTCCATTAAGCACGAATTAGTGCAAACTAGATCAAACAGCATGCCTTAGTGCCAATCTCTGTCAATTACCATGGTAACTGTGAGAGGCTCTTCTAACCGGCTCCAGGAGCCACTCGATCCGCATCGGGAGACGCCAATCACTCTCCACAGCCCGCAGCAAGAGCAGAAGATGAGAAGAAGAGAGAGAGAGAGAGAAGAGAAAAAAGGAAACAGGGAGAGGGGAAGTACTCTCAGTGGCAGACTCCTCCAGCACATCTCCAAGTTAAGGATGAAGTTCTAAGATGGAACGAGGTGGAAAATAGAACACCATTTCTAATTTTATTGAAGTCAGCTGGATGGCAGGAAGACTGCTGTGGTTGTGGCGTTTGCATTCAATTCTCTTATTAGTGTGTCCACACACACAAACACACACATGCAGAGTTTAAGTATAATATGTATAGTTATAATTTTTAGTGCAATAGCATAAATATGAATTATTTATAGACTCAATAAGTGTGTTATTATTTACAGACAGAAACAACAACAACATTACAATATGGTGGTATTTTTATGGAAGGGGTCTCCAGTTTTATAATGTTTATATGTGACGCATCATATTAAGTCACGTATTGAGTCACACAGATTAGTTATGTGCTCTGGTCAATAATGTGCAGTAGGTGAAATGTATAACATTTTCAATTTCAGCTATAAAAAAAAAGCCTTGTCTTCCTGATTATTTATTGAATTGAGAAATTATTAATCACAAACATTGCTTTCCATCCATCGATCTAGTAGTAGTTTATCTCCATCTATCTCTGTAGTCCAACAAGAGAACGTAAAGGGCATTGGGGACCATTGTATTTATTCCTATTTTATGACTGTCCTGGGACCTCCGGTCAACATTCATAAGCTCATTCACTCACTACGGGCAATTTGGAAACGCCAATTAGCCTAATCTGCATGTCTTTGGACTTTGGAGGAAACTGGAGTACCTGGAGGAAACCCACCAAGCACGGGGAAAACATTCAAACTCCTTGTACACAGACTCCGAGGTTGGAATCGAATCCGGACCCTGGAGGTGCAAGGCGACGGTGCTAACCACTAAGCCACTGTGCTGCCAAACATTGCTTTAAAGAACTTTAATGAACATGGTCCAAATTGGTTACTCCAGTTGTGATAGATAAACACACATTTTCCACTATAAAGCACTATAATGCAAAGTTATTTTTAGGGGTAGCAGGGAAATCCTGGTGTCAAAATTGAGACTGAGAGTTCCCTCTTTCTCATTACATCATAAAATGGCAATAAAACTATCACTTGCATTCATTTAAATGTTCAAAAGATTTCAGTTTTTTTTTTTGTTGTAAAGGCCCTCCTTGTAAACAGATTCACACTGGCTATATATCTCAGCAATCGGCAATTAGACAGTAATAAACTACTTATCAAGTTTCATAAATACATACAATCAGAGTGGCTTTGTGTTTGGTGTAAATAACCATGTGCTATATACAGAGAACAAACAGTATTCAGAGCAGTTCTAATATTCAGGAGACAATGGCCTCTGGTGGTGTGGAGACGAAATGTCCTGGGTTCTTGACAATTTCTTACTTGACATAATACATTTTAATTATTTTGAAAAAATTGAGAAAAACTTATAATGGGGCACATAATGGTGTACTGTACTACATGCAATCTTCACCTACAACTGGGCTGTTGTGATTGTGCACAAAAGTTTGCATAGAATTTGCAAGATGTATAACATTTTTTAGAGAAAACAGGAATCAAGTTAATATGTAAGGCATAACAAGATGGCACAATTATCAAACAAAACATGACAATAAAGATAATTAGGAAATAATCCCTGTTCAAGGTTTACCTTTACCTTTAGTTTTTAATTTTGTGTATTGCCTGTTTAGCATCAATGATGGCATGCAGTCTTTTGTAATAATTGTGCATATACGTAGTCCTTAATTCTCTCAGGTGATTCTCTGCCCATGGATCTTGGCAAAATGTAAATTGTGTGAATTTTTTTGGTTGTCTTGCATGAGCTGCATGTTTGAGATCTTACCAAAGTGGCTCAATGATCAAGTTTTCATGGGCGCAGTAACGACTTTCTCCTGGCAACTCGACCATACAGGTCAGTTGTGTTCAAGTACCTCCTTATAGTGCTTCTTGAAAAACAACACCACTTTTTTTCCCCTGTATTTCTCTTAAAGTTGTTTGTGGGTTTTTCGTTCCGTCCTGAACAATTCTTCTGGCAGTAGTGGATGAAATCGTTCTTGGTCTATATATTGTATGCATTGATTGTATTTGTAAGACCCAGGCGAACTTTTGGCTTGTTATGAAGTTTTTTTTATGTGTCGTATTGCATTGGTATGGAAGGTAGAGCTGAGCTGAACATCACAGAACTGAGAGTACGTGTTTGCATGGGTGTGTAGTCACTGCCTTTCTAAAAAGCAAAAATAAGAGACTGAGAATACAAAGGTTAAGATTTTAAATGTAAAAATGTAAAGCCCTGCTCTAGACACAGGCAGATGGTTGGCAGGTGCTCTGGAACCTGGTCTTGGCTGAAAGTACCCCAGCTGCCGCATCTGCGCCACAGTGACGCTGATGAACATAGAGCTGCAGGATGAGCCAGAGCCATTGCTGGAGCTGTTAGAAGCATGGGGCTGACCGGAGACGTGTTGGGTGGCTCGCCTACTACCCATCCTAACCAGCAAAGCCCAAATCACTTCTCACTAAACATTCTGTGCAGCCTGGTCAAAGGTAAAGCCTGAGCAGGATTGCTGGTATGAAGGAAATATAAGAATTCCCAGGATCCACATGCACATGGCACATGACATAAATATGACCTTAGTTCATAAAAGTCTGATTTGATAAGGGCTGTAGAAAATGCCCAGATGGTGAAGGTGAGGTGTGTCCACAGGGATTTTTACAGAATCTTCTGTCCACACACCACTGCTTACATCTATTATACTGATTGAGATTTAAGCCTAGAAAAATGGGTGAGGCAGCTATTGCTGTTGGCTAGCTATTAAAAGAGGTTTGTTCTTAATCTTACAGAAGTCACCAGGCCGCATGCCTGACCTCACTAAAAGGGGGCACCAGATGTGGTCCAGTGGACAGAGCCATGTGAGCGTGCTTTTAGCTAGGTCTTTTTATGTGGGGGCCCATTGTTGCATTCACCACATTTTTCTCTCCCTTTTTCTCTGTAGGCCGATGTGTCAGACAGAGGACTGGGGGCCATTTTGTCCCAGGTGGTGCAGGGGGAGGAGCACCTGGTGCTATACATGACTGTGAGAAAGACCAAGTACAGAGAAGGAATGTCTGGTCAACAAATGGGTGGCCCTCAATCTCTGGTACTATGTACTACTGGGGCGCCCATTCACAATTTGTTCAGATCGCTCCCTGCTCGAATGGTTTCACCTCATGATAGCTGCTAACATGCACGTTGTTTGAGGTTGAGGTGGTCCACAGGCCAGGTGCACAGATGGCTATGGCAGCTTTTCTTCCCCACCGGAGGGCTGCTGTGCTTGAGCATCACCTAAACATGAAGAAAGGTGGGTGGAGCAACAGGTACATGTAATGCTTTCCACTTGTGGCTTGGTATGAACTAATTTGTGTAGTGTATAGTCACTGCCTCGCTGAAAAGCAAAACAGTTAAGAGTCTTAGATACTTCTTACAAGGAGATGTTCATAAACAGTGTAATAAATGAATATCAAAAGCTGCACAAGTGACATTGTTAACTGAATGGCTTTAACTGCTTGTAGAAACGTCTCTAGGATGTAATCCTTATTCAGAAAGCATCATTTGGTTTATGTAAGCCACTTATGGGTGTTTGAGCCACATGAGTGTTTAAACATTGTCTAGATTTGATACATCACACCTTCACTATTACACAGACGTGTTATTTTAATAAAAGATCCAATCATAACTGTAATCACAAGCACTGATGAGATTGGTTATCTTTGTCATTACCCCCCCCAACCCCCTTCCCTACACACACAGTGGTATGAGGAATGTCCCAGCATTATGTGTCTTACTGTAATTGATGCAAATAGCCTACAGTAAAAGTGATGGTATGCAGGTCCTGCATTGGCCTTTGAAACAATGATAAATAATTATCAGGTAACTTTTGCATAATACATAATACTTTGCCACCTTATTACTTATGGGTCCTTGTCTGGGTCCAGATTACTCTCTGTGTGGGATGGTAAAGGGTGGTAATCCATGATTATTTCTGGTTTTCATCTGGGTTTTTCTGACTTTTCTCTCATTGTCCAAAAACATGCTGGTTGCTGGACTGGAGACTCTACTGCATTGGTCACTCTGTGTCAGGGTGTAGGTAGGATGGCGTCATATCCCTGCTGTTTTCTGGATCCATCATAAGGCTAATAAATTGATTGCTGAAGATGATTGAAATTAGTGTATAAGAATCAATATGTGTGTTAAATCATTTTAATCTTATCGAGGATAAATTCATTGCTGTTTGGGTATCTGGTGTCAATAACTGAATCATGTAACACACAGACACAGACACACACACACACACTGCAGATGTGGAGATGCCCTGAGCAGTGATTATCGGTACAGGCTGCAAAGGGACCTCTCACATACCTCCTAACCCCTGATTTCCAATAATTAGCCTGAGTTAATTACAGCCTTACTGCAGGTTAAGCTAGTGAAAAGAATCACCCAAGAGATATGGTTATAGCTCACACACACACATGTACATACCTTCTGAGACTGATTTTATGAGCTCAGTGTCCATGCTCAGAGCAGATTTTGACAAGGGTCAAAAGGACAAGGATGACAGTTCAGCCCTTACACACACACACACACATACACACAATGATATGACGCCACCTATAGTACTATACATCTGCTATCTAACTGATAGCCATAAATCCTTTTTGTAATAAAATAAAACACACTTTTCCTCATAGGCACTATTTAAATGGTCCCATGAGATGAAGGTAACTATTTTCATGGGAACATCCGGCCCTCATTAAGACACACACACAAATGCGCACAGACACAGAAATGGTTTCTGAGAGCAGCAATGCAGGGGCATACTGGAAGTGCCAATTAAGAAATAGCTTACGGTCCTGATGCTCTTAGGGATGAATTTTTTTTCTCTCTCTTTCTCACTTTAACGCTCCTCCCTGATTTACTTCCTTTTTCTTCTTGCTCATTTTTCTGACCCCTTTTCAATAATAGGATGTTGTCCTCCTCCTTATACAGATGCACACACAAACTGTAACACACTTCTGTAATGACCTCATATCATTTTAACTGTTGTTTTTTAATAACGCTGTTCCACTGTAGGAAATTAACAATTATCCAATTAGCAGTTACAGTCTATTACTCTCAACATGGGAGCACCCCCTGTCTCTTCCAGCACCCTATTAATTATGTATCACTAGCATAAATTTCTGAAATATAGTTAGACATACAGTTTACACATCTTCAACTTTAAATGTGTACAAATAACACATGCAATGGTCATTTTAACAGGTATACTTACAGTATATCACTGGTACGGTTTGTGTGTCTCACTCTGCTGTGTTCATCAGTGGATATTTTATTGTGTCTAATGAAGTGATTTCTTCATTTGATTGAAAAAAAAAATCACTGATTTCCTGATTAGCTGATTTCCCCTTACTAACACCATAAACACTCAGATTTGAGATACTGTATACAGTAATTCTGCACTAAAGCACGTAGGCAGAGTGAAACTTGATGTGTGTCTGAACAATATGTATCCAACTTTGTACAAAATTTGGGGTAAAATAACATGCCTCAAGTTAGGGCTGCGCAATTAATTCAAAGTTAATTGAAACTGACATTCAGGACCTCTAATCAATGTAGTCTTGCCCATCTTCACTTGTCTTGTCACTCATTCACTCATCGTCATCTATACCACTTTATCCTGTACACAGGGTCCCGGGGGCTGGAGCCTATCCCAGGAGACGAAGCGGGGTACACTCTGGACGGGATGGCAATCCATTGCAGAGCACACATACACACATTTGAGAGGCAATTTGGGAACTCCAGTTAGTCTAATCTGCATGTTTTTCGACTGTGGGAAGAAACCGCAGTACCCAGACGACACGCACCAAACACGGGGAGAACATGCAAACTCCATGCGCACAGACCTGAGGCAAGAATCGAACCCTGGAGATGCAATGTGACAGTGCTAACAACTACAACAACCGTGAGTATAGTCATATGACTCTGCCTCATCCAGTCTGCGATATGAAAGGAACATGCAGGAGAACTCTTTCATTAGAAAAAAAAATCCAATCTTTAATAGTTGGGTCCAAACTTCATAAAGGCTGACATTCTCATCCAGTACTGCCCATGCAAAAAAATTTTTCTTTCAGCTGCTTCCTGATTGTATGGTTTGGTAAACTACATGAGTATGTTTGTTGATCTTTAGTTATATTGGGGAAACCATTGTTTGTCAAAGTTATATATGTGGATTTATTAGCTGTGTCCTTGGTTTGATTCTCAGTCAGGGGATCAGCTTAGTTATCTAAAGGAGAAAAAGGACTAATATGAACTTTTCAACGATGTGTTTTCAGTTGACAGAGAAAAATGAATGTTATAAAAACATATTGTTTTATTTTGCGTTTTGGTCATTTGTACAATGTCATAACAACGTCATTTTATCAATGTAATTCGGCACGGTGGCTTAGTGGTTAACATTCTCGCCTTGGACCTCCAGGGTCTGGGTTCGATTCCTGCCTTGGGTCTGTGTATATGAGGAGTGTTCCCAAATTGCCTATAGTGTGTTTATGTGTGTGACCTGTGATGGATTGGCATCCTGTCCAGAGTGTTCCCTTCCTTGTGCCCTAAGTCTACTGGGATAGGCTTCAGGCCACCATAACCCTGTATACAGGATAAATCTGTAAAAGATGAATGAGTGAGTTCTGTCATACAATTTATAAACAAGAAGACTAGAGATGGTGAAGTTCCTGTCACTACCATTACAGTATTTATTATAAATATGGTGAAATAGAGAACTTTCTCAGGGGTAGCTTTTTTTAACTTTTGCTTTTCTAAAATTTCCTAGTTGGTGAATGTGATGCTGAAGTGTACACT
This sequence comes from Clarias laeviceps, assembly GCA_030014305.1. Taxonomy (NCBI): domain Eukaryota; kingdom Metazoa; phylum Chordata; class Actinopteri; order Siluriformes; family Clariidae; genus Clarias; species Clarias laeviceps. Next base: position 8,319,977 of record JAQMYJ010000019.1, on the reverse strand, counting down.
CATTCTACATGCTTCTTATCCTATACAGGGTCGTGGAAGGTCTGGGGCCGATCCCCGGGGACTCAGGGCACTAGGTGGGGTACTAGTCATCACCAGGCACAAGCATGCACACACTTACAGAATTTGGACAATTTGGAACCATCAACTAACCTAATCTGCATGTCTTCGTAATGTGTAAAGAAACTCACCAAGCACGATGAGAACATGCATACAGACCCAAGGAAGGAATTAAACCCTCAACTCTGGATGTGCAAGGCCATGGTGCTAACCACTATGCCACTGTGCGGCCTGTAGTGTACCCCTTTACGTTATGCACAAGTATGAAGGTAGACACCAAAGACATCTTGATGTGTTGCAGTGGTTCTAAGATGCCACCGTTCTGCAATAGTCCTGCTGTAGGTGGGAAAGTGGTGTAGTGGTTAGCACTGTCACCTTGCACCTCCAGCGTCCGGGTTCGATTCTCTGTGATGCATGTTCTCCCTATGCTTGTTGGGTTTCCTCCAGGTCCTCCGGTTTCCTCCCACAGTCCAAAGACATGCAGATTAGGCTAATTGCCGTTACCAAAATTGCCCATAGTGTGTGAACGAGCATGTAAGGTTGTGTACAGTGTTTGTGCATGCTCTGTGATAGATTGGCACCCTTTCCAGGGTGTACCATGCCTTGTGCACTAAGTCTCCTGGAATAGGCTCCATAACCCTGAAGAAATGAGTGAGTAAGTGAGTGAGTAGTCCTGCTATGGTTGTTTAGTGGTCTTGCAGTGGTCCTCTGCTGGTCCCCATCCTCTCCTTGTATGAGGTGAACATATTGTCCCCAAAACCAAGATGGGTTTCTGTGAGACAGGATCAAACACCATGTTTTCTAACTGACAAGCACTTGCATGTTGTGCAGAACAAGTGTTTAATTGCTTATGTAAAAAATAAATCAACGATCTGTATCATCTTTGTAACAGCTGCCTCCGTGCAGTTGCCGCCTTCACAGTTTTACCCTCTAGCCTCTTAATTAAATCCCTGGAATGAACATTCTTTTTTTCCCCCTTTCTACTCTCACCAACACACAAAAAACACACAAGTATGGGTTGTCTTAGTAAGGCGGTTGTATATTTAAGCATGTGCTGGGTTCTGAATGAACGCTTGGCCCGCGTGCCCTCTCTCTTGGCCGTCTCTGTAATTCCCGCACTTCCATTAACCGCTGTATTGATAACAGTCATTAGCATATTTATGGTCGTAGCAGGGCTGTTATTGTTTGTGCCGGTTATTAATCTTCCTTCCGAGCAACTGATCTGACAGCTCAATCTATTCTGCCATCGCGCCACGCACTCACACGCTCGCGCCACACTGTGCTTTTGTCTAGAGGCAAATAGGTGGAGTGTGTTCGTGGAGGGGACGAGCGAAGAGGGAGGAAAGGCGTGTGATTGACGTGACCCCTACTCAGGTGAGAAGCTTCCTTCCAGCTGGGCTATGGGCATTTCTGACTCCCTGCCAGCCGCGGCCAGTCTTGTGTGATTGTTCTAACTGATTACACTCCCCTGAGGTGGAGGCACAAACGCACAGGCTATTTATTTGACATAAAAGTATCAAACACAAACGCATATCTGAGCCAGATGTTTGCTTCTGGCTGGGCATACCATCTAGATGCACAGCATGATAGTAGTAAGACATGTGCATATTGGTTGGTTTGTGTGTGCGTATGGTAGTGGATGGATATTTTTGGGTGCCTCTATGTGTGTGTGTGAAGGTGTGTATCAGACTAAATGGGGCTCTCTGGAGAGCAGTGAATACAGAGTGTCACTCGCACCGTCTGATTGACAGCTTGTTGATTAGGGGTCGGCTGAGGGCTGGAAATGAGCCAGTATCACCAGAGGCAATCAGCAACTCCCACGGCTCATCCTCTCTCTTTTCTCTCTCCTGCACTCACACACAAAAACACACACCAAGAACCCTAGAGGCAACAAGAGCTGGTCATCTGAGACTAAAATGTGCTTGAATGAAAGAAAAAAGAAAAAGAGCAAGAGTTGGATCAGCTTAAAATGTCTTGGCCAAAGTGCAGATTCACTACAAAAACATGAACACACTCTTACACACATGTACAATATGTACAGCACTGCTTCCAGGACAAAAGTATACACTAAGCTGCCTTGATGTACACTTCTAGTCCCTTTGCACCAAACCCTTGTATGAGCAAGGTGTACTTGTTAAGGTGCAGTAAAACCTCTTTGACTGCAAAGGAGAATTTTACTGATTTATTTTTTTATTTTTTTTTACCATCTCCAATGATAAATATCTGCCTTTATTGAGCCTATCATTCCAGACATAACACCGCACAGTGATATATTAGTGATTGCTTTAATAAAGCGGTACAGCGAGATTGTTTTATGCTACAAATGTAAATCAAACTCACGGCACACAGTACATCAATTACCCCGTCTAGAAATATGCTAATAGCGGAGAATATTTTATGGAAGCAGTAAAAATTTGCAATCGTATACTATGTAAGAAATAACTAAAAGGCAGGTCATGAATACAAATAGTTTGAGACTTGTCTTCTACAGTACATGCAGCAGGGATGAGCTATCACTCTGCACGTATGTTTGGTGGTGTGTGTGTGTATGTGCGAATAGTTTAACTATAGCTTCACTAAGGAAAATTTTTATATTATATACTGTACAGTAGGCTGCAATACAGTATACTGGCAGTAAAGAATTAAAGGACAAAACAACATAAGCTGTCTTATTAAGGTGTTACCACTGTACTGTAATGATTTCACTTATGCCCACTGATCATAACTGGCAATGACGGTCTTGATCACATGAAGAACATTTGCACTTCCCAGTAAATATGCACATTCCACTATCATTTTAGCCCATTTTCCTTACGACTAAAGAAAAAACACTAGCGTGACTGTAACCACAATAAGGAACTCATTTAGATAATTTCCTCAATCCATAATTAATTGATTGATAGTGAATCCAACATGAAATTTAAATGAAGATATAATTTGTAACCACAGTCACCTTTTACCCTAGACATACTAGATATATTATAAATCTTTCCCAGAATTCACACTGCATTTAACATTTTACTGGCCAACCAAGTTGCCAAGGGTAACGCATACTGAGCCTACCACCACCGTGCTTCACTGTGGGCATAGCACTCTCAGGATTAGCACTGTTAGGTTTGTCAAAATACACGCTTTGTGTCAAGTCAAGAAAGTTAAAATTTTGTCTAAATAATCTTTCTCTTTATCCACAGAACCCATTTGCTGAGTCCCAAAATGCCTGCTATCAAGGTCCTAGTTGGATGTCCTAGAGTGTGGTAGCTTCTTGCACCTGAGCTGTGGATCTCAATGACACTTTCAGAGTTACTCCTCTAATACTAATACACTCTTCATCCAGCGGGAGTCACAGTTGGGCCATACCACATACAGTAACAGTTTGATTGAACACAGGTTTTATTATACAGTATATATTTTATAACTTTCTTGCCTTTCCTGACACAAAGCACGTATTTTGACAAACCCAACTGTGTTCATCCTGAGAGCGCTATCCCCACAGTGAAGCACGGTGGTGGTAGCCTCAGTACAGTGGCGATTTCTTTAAGACTGCAAGGGAAGCTCAGCTTCCCCTATAATGTCACAAAATTAATGGTCAAAT
>JAQMYJ010000019.1:8278266-8316063 GCA_030014305.1 Clarias laeviceps | reverse complement strand
ATTCAAGTGAAAATGAGCCGTGAAAGTGAGGCCGAAAATGAGCTTCCCCTATTTGACAGACCAGTAGCCGCCACTGCCTCAGTATGTGTTACTCTTGTCCACTTGGGTGGCTACTAAAATGTTAAATGCAGTGTGAATTCTGAGAAAAATTACTAATATATCTAGTACGTCTAGGGTAAAAGGTGACTGTGGTTATCTTTATTTAAATTTCATGTTGTGTTCACTATCAGTCTGCCAAATACCTAAATGTAAATTTTACAATCCCGGTTAAGTTCAATTCGATTTTATACACTATATGGCCAAAGGTTTTTGGACACCTGACCATCACATCCATATGAACATCTTTCATGTTGCTCCAAAGTTAGAAACATAAAACTGTATGTAATATAACTTACAATAATGGAACCAAAAAAAACACAGTAATAGGAAATCAACTTTTATACTCATTTCAGAGCAGGATATGGTTGTTTATCTGGACAAATCCTTTTAAATCATCACTGTAATGTATAACTTTCATTTCATTCAGGTTTCATTTCCATTGCAGCATCGTCCTGACAATCAACCCCTCCTCCAAGCCTGTACAAACAATGATCCTTGGTTGTTCTGCACATCAATCAAACAGCCTCCTCTGGTCAAGGTAAGCAGGTTGTGGCCACACTGTGTAAAAGAACTTATCATACTGTCTGTTGACACTTGTCATTTTTCACATTTATAGCAAAGTTTTGCATCCAAAGAGAGAAAGAAATAAGATCAATGATCTGTAACCTCTCAATTGTCTAAAGGTTATTGTGTACCATGCCCTTGTGATTTATGCCCCCTGCTAGCCTCATAAGCGCTTTCTAATAATGCATGATTAAGACCCAATCAACACCCAGATAAGCACAAGACCTTAATAGGTCGGTCTTAATGAGATGCAAGAAATTGTGCTCTGAAACTGCCAACAAAATAGATGCACATACCTGAGTGGTGATATAAAAAATCCCTTGCTATAAAGAAATTAAAGATGGTGCTGTAATAAAGTATTTTTATGAAATATGAACTTGTGCCTCATGCTTTTTATCTAAACAGAACCCACATTTTGGTACTTTGCAGCCCCATACATACTGTAGGTTTGACTTGGGATGTAAAAAACACTTTTATTTCTCTTCTTGCCTGCTTCACGTCTGAAATGCTGGCCTCCCAGGAACTCCTTTAATGGCCCAAACATTAGAATACTCCGCAGCTAAGTATTAGCACCATACTGTGCTTAACGTCTTCTGTAAATGTCAGTTGTTTTTACACCTTCATTCACAAGAAATTTCATCATCAGGTCCTGGTTTGACTTGATCGCCCCTCGTATTAATACCACTTCAAAAGTTTTTTCTTACTCGTGAATGCAAAATGATACTGTATAAATGTAGATGGTCTGTACATTTATGAAAAAAAATATGCCTTGTTACTAATTTGTCTCTGATGAGAAAGTGTTAGAACCAGGGGACCATTCCTAGGGGAACAGGAATGTCATGGTAATTTGACTTGCAATTGGCTTTGAACTATTTTCCAATGGCGGAATGAATGTACAATAAACTCTCTCACTCACACACTCACTATACCAATTATTCTGTACAGGCTCGTGGGACACCTGGAGCCCATCCCAGGAAACTCGGGGTTGTTCCGTCTTGCACTTTGTGTGCTGTGCAGCCAATGGTTTGTTGTTGGTTGATTGTTGAGCTCTACCGAACCAAATTACCACCAAGACCGCCGTGGGGAAATACAGATTGGTGGATCTGTATGTAAGTGGATAATATTATGCTACTCCACAAATAACACCATGTACTGTAAGAGAGTGTGTGTGGGTGTGGTAAATGACAGAAAACAGGTCCCATGATGCAGCAGAACCTCACAGCTCCAGGTTTCGAGCCTGATGCCAGGATTTCTGTCTGTGCATAGTTTCACATGTTATCCTTGCAGGTTTCTTATTGGTTCTCTGGTTTCCTCCAACTGTTCTAAAAGAAGTAGGCTACACAATATTGGCTCTAGGTGTGTATGAGTGTGTTAACATGGACTGGAGTTCCCTCCAGTGTGTATTCTCACCTTAAGGTCAGCGTTTTAGACTGATAAGATAAAAACAGTTACAGTAGATAAATGAACAAATTGCAGAATGCAGTTAATCAGACACAGACAGTGTCACTGCAAGAGTGATGTTACACTTCCAATAAGTATCAAAGACAAAATTGTACACCAACTAGTTTAATCATGATTCTTTAAAGCATTAAACGGTTAATATCAATCCCAAACCCGTATGTGAAAGTGTTCCAGTCTCAGAAACTTTCCATCTAATGAAAAGTCTAAATCTTTGCTACAAAGCAAAATAAACATCGAAACATCTCTTATAAATATAATTGCACCAACTCTAGGAAACTTTAAGGTTTGTATGAAGATCGACTTCTGTCCCTAAAACATTTAATTGGTCAGTGGATAAAAAGACATCCAGAAAAACTAAGTCATTAAACTCTCAGTCAGCTCGGCTGCTCAATTCCCTGCATGTTCACGACTCTAAAGAGTGCATTCTTTTACCACCAGGTCAGTGGAATGACAGGAGGGTTCAGGGTCAAAGGGTCAGCTGATCAAACTGAGAACATACTGGTAAAGCTGATCAGTGAAAGCCTTCAGAGAGAAGCGCCCTAGCACCCTTTCCCTTCCTGCCTTCCCTACGCGCTGCTTAAGCTCCGGCTCAACCACAAATCGCTGCATTGCTTCAGCGAAGCTCTCGGCTGTAGGCTGGCACAAGAAGCCCGTCTCTCCATCCGCCACAGACTCCAGAGGTCCTCCAGAAGCTACAGCAATCACGGGGCATTGCATGTACATGGCCTCCACGGGTACGATTCCAAAGTGCTCACCACTGGGCGTGTAAAGGACACAAGTGCTTTTGCTTAGCAGTGCCACCTTCTGGTGGTCAGAGAAAGACCGCAGAAAGGTGATGTGTTCCTCCAGGCCAAGAGAGGAGGCTAGAGAGCGTAGCTCGGCATAGTGCTGAACATTCTCAGCCACGCGCTCGTCGTAGCCACCTGCCATGACCAGGTGGACCTGTTCCCACTGCCGAGTCGAAATTTGCTCCTTCAGTGCAGCCAGTGCTTGCAACGCTAACGGCAGGTTCTTCTTTCTCTCGTAGCGATTTATTGAGAGGAAAATAAAGCGCCGGTGCTCAGGGATCAACCCGTCAAGGTCTTCGACGTTCTGATCGAAAGAGGACGTGTTCAGAGAGGGGTAAAGAACATCTGTCTGGATCGCAGACAGGTTAGGGAAGGTCTGTTTGAAGATGTCGGCGGTGAATTTGCTGTTGACTACGACGAGGTCGGCCATGCCGGTTGTGAACTCCTCCAGGCGGTCTATGGGCGCGCGGTAGAGACGCTTGAGCAGAGAACGCCTCTCGGTTAGCAACTGGTCGGGGAAATGGCAGTAGAAGAGAACTTTCTTCCTGTGGCGTGTCAGACGCAAGACAGGAATACATGCAGACACCTAAGAGAGAAGTTTAACAAAGAGTTTAATAAGCAACTTGTTGTAACAGCACAAGAGAGCATAAGGATAAATCTTATGTTTGGTGATAATTTGCGACATGCAAACATATTTAATTTTCCAAAAGTGACTCAAAAGTGACTTTGCCACCAGATCTGGGAGAGCTTTTTTTTTTTTTTTACATTTAGTAGGGTGGATTTTTCAGATGTAGACTGGAGTTCAACACAGAGGCAAAGAGAAAGACAATTAATGTTTACCTGGTCACAGAAAATCACATCATATTCCACTCCGCTCAGAAACACCAGGTAGAAAGCTACATAAATCATACGCAGGTAGGCACAGAGGGCGTGGAAGTACCCACACACGCTAGTGGGCAACCAGTCGCCGACACACACCACGGGCAGGTCAGGCGACAGCGTTTCTGAGAAGCAGTGCTGTGGATCGTAATGCGCCGTCCAGATCTGGACACTGCATCCACGCGAGCGCAGGGCCACAGCTGCATCCACCACCAGCCGCTCTGCGCCTCCTATTCCCAAATCAGGGTGCAAAAAGACCACTCGGACCATGCTGCTGCAACACAACATAAATCAAGAGATTTTAAACCCATGTATCAGGACTATTTATGTATAGTACGATCTAAAGAGCATGCCAGGCAAGGGTCTGCTCAAAAGGTTTAGGCTTTTTGTATAGCTGTATTGTATTTTGAAACTGTGAGTTCAGTGTTTGCTGCCTTCAACACTAATTTGGATTTCTTTTTAACATGATGCTAAATGTCACATAAAAATGGTGAGTGAGAAAACAAGCTTTCAGTTAGGTTTTCTTAGTTTTTTTAGGAGGATAATATTACAGTGATTACTTATAGTTAATAATTTTTCCTATTAAACTATATTTGTCTTAAATTTCAGCATAAAGATATTTAATAAAGCTTTTGTTAAATGAACATGGCCAACTCTGCAAATTTGTCACTAAATCATCAACTTCTCATCAACCAATCACTGATCGCCATTGTTCCCAAACAACCAATCACTGATCACTAGAGATGGGGGGGGATTTATTCATGAATCATTATTCTATTGTACTACATAACCAATTTTGAATTATTTGCTAAGTTTGTTTAGAAATAATAATTATGGTGGAATATACGCGATGCTCAGTAAAAATGTAGCTTTTTTGTTTAATTTAACTTTAAGTAAAATGTTAAACTCTTGTATTTGACGTTAGTTTGGATTGTTTAAATGCTGTGCTTGTTTTTTAAGTGAGAAAATTTATTTTATAAGGATCGGGCTAAATACCCATGTTCAATTCAGTTGAATAAAGCTAAGGAATAAAACTTTTTTTTTTTAAGTTTAAAGTTCTAAAATTGTATAAAAAAGTAGTTATTATCAAATATGGATATTTTATACATTTGTGATACTTACAACATCTTATTATTAATTGATTCGGCACCTACTGTAGGTTAGTCATAATGTCGTATCAGGAGGTCCCTGATGATTCCCATCCCTACTGATCACTAAGCATCCCAACATCCAATCACTATATAACCATAAATATAGCTTCTTGGCTATAGTTACAAGTGTTCCATCCATCCATCTAGGAAGCTCTGTAGTCCAACTAGGGACAGTCGAGGCCAATGGTGACCATTGTATGTATTCCCATATTTACAACCGTGGTAGGACCTCTGGTCAAAATTCACACAACACGGGAAATTTCGGATGCTAAATTAATTTAACCTACATGTTTTTGCACTGTAGGAGGAAACCAGAGTACCTGGAGGAACCCACCAAGCAATATGCAAACTGCATGCACATAGACACAGAGATGGGAATCGAACCTGGAACATGGAGGTGTAAGGCGACAGTGCTAACCATTAAGCCACTGTCCCACCTGTTATTACAAGTGTTACAATGTAGTTCATGCATCTGTAACCTTTTTCTTCGTGTCTATTCCCAAACTATTGACATGGCCAACTCTGCAAATTTGTCACTAAATCATCAACTTCTCATCAACCAATCACTGATCACCATTGTTCCCAAACAACCAATCACTGATCACTAGAGATGGGGGGGGGGATTTATTCATGAATCATTATTCTATTGTACTACATAACCAATTTTTTATAATTTGCTAATCACTGCGTCATTGTGCCTGAATAATGATTTTAATATTTGTGTAAATACATTAATAGTTAAGTCTGTAGCATGAGCTGGTCTGCCATGAAAAGGTTTTGCGAAACTGGTTCTGTTTTTCAAAAAGGCTGGGTTGGGCAAGCCAAGCCTTAAATTTAATCACAGATTTATATTACAAAAATTTGCAGATTTCCTGTATTAGGTTAAGTTTTAATCTGACCAAACGCTTAGCAAAATGTAAAGAACTGCATCAAGCTACATAGTCTAAAAGACATATATGTCAGAGTCGTTCCTATTTAAACAGTTATAATAAAGTTATTTTATAAATTTATAAGATTGAGAAACATGACGAGCTCTCAGTGCTGTACAGCTGATAGGAGTAAACGTCAAATACACGAATAAGATATAAGGTTCAAATATGTTAGCACTATATTAACATGTACTATTAAGAAAGTATACAGCCTGAACACTTACCTTCAATTTCTGTATTAGTCTACACTATCAGTCTGACTAACCGGCTGCCATGATGGCTCAAAAAATCCACACAGCCGATTAAACCCAGCAATAAGTATATATGAATAACGGAAACTGCGCTCTGCCTGAGCCAAAATGTCTTCACTTCCTCACCAGCTAGGGCACGTCATTACTTCCTATACTGGTCGCTCTAATTTTGCCTGATTTTTTTTTCATTGTAAATGTCAAATAAAATAGTTATACAATAAAATACATGATTAAAAAATATATTTTTAATTAACAAAAAACTACATTGTTAAAATTAATCTACAGCATTTTAAGTGTTAATAATTTTGTTTGTTATAATTTAATCAGGCGTGACACGGGCTGCTAAGCGGGTCCTCCTTTGAGTTGTCGTGGCCTTTTCGTTAAGTCGTCAGCAGAAACGCAGCCCTGGTCTTTACAGTCCGCTCATTCTCACTGACCATCGTTTTGCTCAGGTCTTACTCTTGAAGTTTCTGCAAAAAATTTAAGACAACATGGTAAGTTCATGAAAAGAGAGTTTAATATTTTATAGAGCGTTTAAAGTTAAATATAAGCGGTTTTACGGTCACTAAGGCAACGAATGTAATAGCTGTAACGGTCAGCTTTCAAACGGTTATATAGAGTATATACACACACACACAGGTAATGTTATTAACGTCGTTCTGTTTAATGTAGCGTGTTGTAACAGTTCACACAACCTAAACCTAAAATGTGTGTTTTTGTGTAAGATTTCTACGTTGTACAGGTTTGCATACGTGGCTTATGGTTGGTGTTCCACTAGAGTAATAAGTCTGTGCCATTAGCTTAACATTAATATATAGATATCACACACACACCTGATCACTATAGTATTTTAAACATTATTATAGCCTAACGCTTGTGTGGTTTCTGTGTAGTGTTTTAAAGGACAGATCTGAAATTTCCATCTCTGTACCCACCCCTTTAATAATAATTCTTCTTAGGATTAGAACCAGCAACTGAATCCACTGCCGGTCCCAGGCCTGGATAAGGTAGGAGGGTTGCGCCAGGCGTAAAATCTTTGCCAAAGTTGTGTGCCTATCCGATGCTCCGCTATGGTGTCCTCTCGATGGGAGTCCATCAACAACTTCTCAGGATTAGAATAAACAGCACCGAGTCTGCATCATGGTCCGCTGCCTCATGCAAAGCCATACAATCTCACTCTTTCTTTACAGTCTTAGTTCTTGTCCTGACAGATGATAGTGCTAGGTCTTTGGTCTAATAGATCTTCGTACTTCGGTCAGTGATGAATGTTTTCCTCAAACACCTACTTTTGATTTCAGCCTGGACCCGCAGCAAGCGCATCAAGTGTCGGCGCCTCCGGCCGTTCCCCGAGCAAGACGGTGGCCCCGAGATCAGCGGGATCCACAGTCAGACAGAGGTAGGAGCTCTCGTCAAACCTTACATCAACATTATTTCACTTTGACACTCAACATTGATTCCAGATGATCAAAGGGGCCCAGTGGTTGCACTATGGATCAGAAGGTTACAGGTTTAAATCCCAGCATCATCAAGCTACAATTGAGCAATCCCCTTAACTCTCAACTGCTCAGGTGTATAATGAAATAAAAATGTAAGTCACGCTGGATTTGGCCATCTGCCAAAATGCCACAAATCAACAAACAGGTCCAGGAGGACCCTGGGAGTCTCAATGAAGACAATACTGCTCGATCTCATGCTCTGAAGATTATATTCATCTATTGGTCTGATGCATCAAATGTTTAACGTGTACAGAATGTGTTCTCAAACTGCAAAATGTGGCTTTTTATACCAATCACAGTATCATTAGTTAACTAAGGAAGTTTACAGGGCAGCCATTCATCACGAAGATCATAATTAACCCAGAGATCAATGAACACATGTTTTAGAAGAGTTGGTTATAAGCAAAGTTGTTGAGAGGACACAACCTAGGTACTGGAAACAATACAGTAGCAGTGCTGATAAATATGTGGATATTTATCAGCACTGCTGATAAATATCCACAATCAAATTAAATCAGTGGATTTTAATGTATTGATGTTGAAGTAAGCAAGCACTGGGGGTTCGAATCTCACCCCTGTGAGATGTCTTCTTTCTATGCTTGTTTGCTTTCCTCAGGGTGCTCCGGCATCCTCCAACAGTCCACAGACATGCAGAATAGGCTGAATGGCAGATTGCCTGTAGTGTACTATTGGGTGTTTGTGTGTGCGGCCTCTAGGTTGCAATAAATTGGTGGTCCTCATGAATGTACAGCAGAATGTCCTTGCAGCAGTCACTGCTGGCATAAAGTCATAGGTCTTTACAGCCAATTACAGTGAATCATGTCTAGACTTTTGATTGTGTACATCCACACTCCAGTCCAATAGGTGGCGGTATTGCACCAACTGCCCATAAACTCAGAAGAAGAAGCGATTATTTGCAGAAGATGGAAGTGTGAATCAATTCTGAATCCTGGTCCGTCGATTCAGTTTAAGGATTGATTAAATTTCATAATCGATTAACTCTCACAGCTCTACTGCTAACCATCAGATAACATTGACCGTTTTGGATTAGAGTAGACTCCTGCTTGAGCATAAAATCAGTAATAATTTTTCTGTTGAAACTTTGGGAAAAGTTTAAATGGATTTAAGTCAATAAAAAGTCTTTTATTTTCAAATACTTATGCAGCTGTATATCCAAATATATTCTATAAGTATTTACAATGTACTGAATTAGATTTCTCATTAGTATTGTCTCATCAGTTCTGTATGTATACTGGGAACACTACAGTGGGCCTAATACTGATCCTAATGGGTCTCCTTTTCAGTTTTTATGTCTCTGCAGTGTCTCCATTGACAAAATGTGAGACCCTGAATACATGATTATGTTGAAAAGAAAATGGCATTGTCTCCATTTCTGTAGACATGAAAACACAATTATTTGAATACTTGCATGAGCACATGAGCCAGGTGATGGTAATATTAGGAGGGCTTTACCGAAAGTAACACACAAGAGGGTACAACTTATTCATTAACTGACCTAAGTTGTTCAAATTGCAAATGTTAATAGAGTATCTCTTCCTCTGTATGAATGTACTACTCAATGTAGTCTCCATCACAAGTCATGCATTTGTCTCATTGTTGAACCCAACTTTCGATTCCTCTCAGAAATGTTTCTTTTAAGAAGGGGAACCAGCATCTGAGACGAACCATGTACTGGGCGGCAAAGCGGATTTTCAGATGAGGGAGTTGGGTTCAACGATGGCACAAATGCATGGCTTGTGATGGAGACTTTATTAAGTAGTATATTTGTATAGAGGAAGAGTTACTCTACCAACATGTGCAATTTAAACAACCTAGGTCAGTCATTGAAAAGGTTGTACTTAAATTGTGTTTTCATGTCTACAGAAATGCCAAAATGCTCTGCCTCGTACTTCAGAAGTTGTACTGTAAAACACCTTGAGTGTAACAGTAAGAGCTACTTATTGAAACAGTAGAGGGAAAAAAACAGCAGAAAAACTCCAACATGGTCAATTTTTCTAAAACAAACTAAATGGACGATCACAAACTGAGCTGGAACTTCTGCTTAACGAATGTCCTTTTTTTTGATCGAGATGTATGTTTAAACAGTCCTGATTAGATCAAACACCCAAAACAAGAGTGATCAGTGTTTTCCCTTTTAAGTGATTAAATCAGGGTCGTCAACTAAGAGTCCGGTTCAGTCCGAAGAGTAGCATAAATCTGGGTGGTAGAAAGATCTTGATTTTTAAAAAATATATATATATATAATACACACATATGCTTATAAATATGTATTCCCCTTTTTTTTCTTTTTTCTTTTTTTTAACAGGAAAGCGACTGGCAGTGGTACACGGTCTGCAGGCAGAGCTACAGCATCAGCAGGTACAGGTGGCATGTGGCGCTTCTACACCGAGGACTCGCCCGGACTCAAAGTGTAAGTGGATAGAGACACGCACACTGTGCACTAAACTGTTTACTCTGCTGTCAAGCATTTGTACTGAGAAAGGAGGTTCGTAATTTCTCACACCAGCGTGTGAGACCAAATCATACGACCATTTTCAGGCATGTTGAAACCATGTTCATTTACATAATGTGACTTATAGTGCTTGTTAAATATTCTAAAAGATTGAGTTTAACTATCTAATCAGCAGACGTAAATTATCGTACAAATGTAGATAAATAATAATAATAAAAAAAATCATTTAAAAAAAGAGACTCAAATCATGTCACTTGGTGTGGCTCTGATCGCTGAGACGTTCTTCTGTAATATTTGCAAAATAGTCTGTGAATTATTATTATTTTTTTTTTCCTTTTAAGGCACTGTTGACAGGAAGGAAATGGCATCGATTTAAGACATTTAAAAAAAGTAAAACCTCCTGAAACAGTACTCTGGACAGGTTATGTTTTCAAAGTGTGTGTGTGTGTGTGTGTGTATGTGTGTGTGTGTATGTGTGTGTATGTGTGTATGTGTGTATGTGTGTATGTGTGTATGTGTGTATGTGTGTATGTGTGTGTGTGTGTGTGTGTGGGCCTGGGGGAGGTGTTATGTTATTAGTCAGTATTATTTCAGTTTGATTTTTCTCACCACACACTGACGTTGCGTTGCTCTGAAAGGCGCAGAGCATGTTTTTACCAAACAGAAATGTCTGCGTTTAGCCCACACGCGCGTGTTTGACATGTTTAGTATCAGAGCGTTGAGGCTAAAGTGGTAGCTGATGCGGTATTGTTAAGGATTGGAAGCTGGTTAAGAGCATTATAACAGACTGAGAAGTTTATGATCATTCTGTTCCAACAGATTTGCAGCAGCCATATCCTTATTACCTATCGCACCTTCTGTACATCAGTCACTCTCACCCCTGTGCATATGGACCAAAACTCTCATATACCCCATTTGTTATTGATTGTAATTAGGCTAATTATGCACTTCATGTGACATTGAAGATAACATACACAAATAACGCGATATACATGGATAATGTGAATAAATATAACTATTGTACACGTATACAAATATAATTTTACAATAGTGCAATGATAAACACAAGTTATGGATGGTGCAAAGATGCATAGTGGATAAAGCAGCGCAATATAGACAGAAGTCTGTCAAAAAACACACCAACAACAAAAAAATCGCACTGTGCATGCATTTGTCTCAACGTTCACGGTGAAAAAACTTCATGCAAAATTTTGGGGTCAGCATCTGATGTCTCCACACCTTTGATAGGTCAGTCTCCAGCAAAGACACCAGCTGCAGTTTTTCTGATTTGAAAGTACTATAGTGTTTATTTCTCAACTGATTTCAACAAAAAACACTGAGCAAAACAGCTCTGTCCCAAGGGGGTTTAGTTCCCATACCCCTCTTCTGTAATACATGGATTGGCCGATGATGTTAATGAAGATGATGGTAATAATTATAATAATAATATTGTGGTGATGATGATGATAAAATCCTTGCAGGTGGATCTCATTTCCACTCACTGATTTTGGTATGATTTATGTGCCATAAAAATATATTTCCCGCTAAAATCAATGAATTATTGTGATCTTAACATAGATCGAAATAATTGTGATAATCATTTAGGCCATAATCATGCATAAAAGTGATATTAATATAAAATACAAAACTCTGCTGCTCTAGTGATTTACTGCTTTATGTTCATAAGCTGAGGTAATGAATAAATGAATAGAGATGCTTAATCTGTTAACAAACACGCACTCACACACAGCACCTCATTTTTAATTCATCCCCCAGCTCAATAGGAAGTGACACAGAAGGGAGCGGCAGTGGGGATCTGCGAGGTTTAGCATTTGCCAGGATAAGCATTAAATTTTAAAGACAGGAAATTGGCCTCTTGGGCTCAACCCCATCTTCATTTGATTGTTCTTGCCGACTGGCCTCCTAGACTCTGCGTGTGTGTGCGTGCGCGCGTGTGTCAGATAATGCGCGTGAGCTACATCTTCACCCTCATGTGTAGTTCTGATTTTAAATAGTTTTTTCATTCCTTAAGTAGAGGTATCTGTGATTTAATGCCAGTTCCTTGGATAGAATTCAAACTTCCCTTCACTGCCGTATTAGCAGAAATTTAGTTTGTTAAAATATGTTTATACTGGTTTATCGTAAATCTTATTACTAGTGTCTAGTAGGCCATAGCCCGGGTTTGATTTCCGTTCAGGGAACCAAAACTTGCCGCCGAGGGGTCGTATAAGCTCTTAGTGCCGCCAGAAAAAAACGGGAAAGGGGGCGTCAGGAAAGATACCCAGTGTGTCCATACCCTGTGCCACATCAAAAACGCACAGACCTGGTGAATTACAACCTGTACATTCAGTAGAAACTAGGCAAAGGTTTAAATCTGCAGCTGTATAAGTTTTTTTTGCACTTCGAAAAATATTTCTTTGGGAGTTGGGAAGACCAAACATGACAGCAGGGATTATAAATGTTAAAGGGAATGAAAACTGGATTTTAAAAAATGTATATATTTGAATGTAGTTTAAAAGAGGCAGGGTTGACTCTAGTAGTTAAGGCTCTTGGTTACTGATTGCAAGGTCGGTGTTTTGAGCTTCAGAAGCGCCAAGCTCTCACTGTTGATCCCTTGTGCAGGGCCCTTACCCATTTCCTATTGACCCTGTGCTTTAAGCCCAGGTTCTTGACTAGGCATAACATTAAAAGAGAATGTGTGAAATTGTTAAAATAAAGTTTAACCAGGTAGAACTTT
This sequence comes from Clarias laeviceps, assembly GCA_030014305.1. Classification (NCBI taxonomy): domain Eukaryota; kingdom Metazoa; phylum Chordata; class Actinopteri; order Siluriformes; family Clariidae; genus Clarias; species Clarias laeviceps. The sequence goes on along the minus strand of JAQMYJ010000019.1, from coordinate 8,303,235 downwards.
ACCAGTTTTTCCTGTTCCAGTGTGATTTTAAGAAAACATGAGCTTAAATGTAAGCATTTTCCTGATGAGCCTAAATTCCTGTAAAGCTCTGTATTTATGTATTTTTCCTCATATCCTTTATTGGCTGAAGTTTGTCTCGTATTATAAACACACTCCACGCAGGTGTGTCGAAGTGTGTGGATGTGCAGCCGAGGGGCCTCGTGATGAGTTAATCTGCGTGAGCTCCTTTTCGCCAGGCTGAGGGGTGTGTTTGTGTGCGTGTGTTTTGGAGCTTAATTAAAGTCCTGTCTGAAAAGGTCACATCAATTAAAGCCTGGGGGGGTGGGCCTTTGGTCGGCATGGTTACACTGCTGCCTAGCGACCCAAGGGATGGTCAGTTCCTCTTTTAATAAAGCTGCTCGTTAGCCACCCCACTCGTTAGTGCAATGCCACTCACTGCTGTCTCGAAGCCTGTGAACCCCTCCCCTGTATCACATGACCTCCGTGAGGAGAGCTGATTGGCTCGGGGGAAAGAATCATTGACAGGCCAGAGCTGTCAGTCAAAGTAGTTCTCTGTGCCGGGGTTAAGACTAATCCACAGATAGATTTTTAGCTTTTTGAATATGAGAGAGGGAGAGAGGGAGACATGTGTAGAAGATCTAAAGAAAGCTTTTTATTGAACAACATCTTTAAGGAAATGTGAATATAAAATAAACAGTGAAAACACCACAATATAATCATGTGGTGTTTTCACCACTAGAGGTCCTTCTGTTAACATGCACTGAGCTTTAGATAGTATACATGGAAACATCTCACTGAGTTACTCTGTCTTTTCTGTCGGTCTCTGTTGGTGTCTCTCCGTCTCTCTGTTTTTATCAGTTTTGGTGTCTCTGTCTGTCTCTTTTTCTGTCAGTGTTTATCTTTCTTTATGTCAGTGTTTGTTTCTCTCTCTCTTTCTGTCTGTGTTTGTGTGTTTCTCTCTCTCTCTCTCTCTCTCTCTCTTTCTCTCTCTTTCCCTCTCTCTCTCTGTCATGGTCTATCTCGCTCACTTTGTCACTTTCTTGCTGTTTCTTTCTCTCTGCTGTGTTTTTTCTCTCATGACATATTGGCATGAATTGTAATTAACTCTTGCTAAAGCATTAACAGAAGAAAGGAAACAAAAAGTCTAACAATGGTCATGGTTGGTTTTTGTTCATTTTGTTCTTGTTCTGACATACCATTTTCTCTCTCTCTTTCTTTCTCTCTTTCTCTCTCTCTCTCTAGTGGCCCAGTACCAGTACTTGTAATGAGTCTGCTGTTCATCGCTTCAGTCTTCATGCTACACATCTGGGGGAAGTACACCCGCTCCTAAACCCCCTGACATTTGAACTCTGACCTCCTTGAGATGATGATGATGATGATAAAAAAAATTTAAAAATCAGTGATTATGAATTAAGCCATTGGACCCGGACCAAACTCCACCCCTTAAACAGGAAATCCTGGTTCACGTGTTTTCATTTCAGAAGAGTAAACAAGGTTTTCTTCCCTGCCACATCTTTTCTTTTATTCTTCTTTTTTAAAAATCTCAAACAGGACATGTACATTTTTTTTGCTAAACTTTGTACAAACGCTTGTGTAAACTTGTACAATAATAAAAACACAGCAAAAAATTTTGCCTGTAGTATTTTTTTTTTTTTTTTTTTTTTTAAACAAAAAAAAATTAAAAATCACTTCTTGAGAGTGATGTGGAGCACTATTACATAATGCGCAAAGGCAGGTGCAACAAGTGTGTGTGTGAAATGGTGAGAATGGTGCTTGTGGGACTCCACCTGCCTCTGGGCAATCGCAGATTTAGTGTTCACTTCAGCCTGCAGCTCTAGACCCACAACGTGTGCATGAGCAAAAGCGTGCATGCTACGGATTTACAAGGAAATTTGAGCGACACTGAGGTGTGAGTCACAGTGCTGTGGCTGCTATGTTGAGAAAATGTTCAGCATTGCCGTAACGGTAGAGATTTATGTCCTTTCTGTAGTAAATATTTTCACCTGGCTGCTGTAGATTACTGTAATTTAACGTAATTATCAGCTTCTGCTTAGCGCTAAAAATTCCTACAGTTGACTCCATAAGTATTTAGACTTTTTTTTTTTTTTTTTTTTTTTTTCCCCCCCCTTCCCCAGCCTCATGTTGGCATCTTTCTCTTGCATCACAGTCTAATGCAAATTTAACATGTGGAATCCTCTCCATCTTCAATTAGTCATGAAAAATAAAAAACGGGTCACACCTGCCCTCTAAATTGCATACCGATCAAGGGACTTCCTTTAAAATAGAAAAGAAGGGGGGGGGAAAAAAGTGAGTATGGGGGTCCATATAATTTTTATTAATTTATATACATTTTTAATCCCTTGTATAAAATGCAATGGCTTCCAAGCTACTGATGAAGTGATTAGAACCAGACCAAACACTACATGACTTGGAGTGCAGTAATCTTATTATAACCTGCCCAGAACAATCTTCACGCTGAAGGAGGAAATCATCTCTGCAGGTAACGACATCAGAGATGTTTAACATTCTCGTTTACGGTGTATACACAAGTGCTGTGAAGTGAGAAGCTGTCATTTTCAGCATGTGCTCTATAAATACGCACTTAAATACAGTCAAACCATATATGGCCCCCCCGAGATACCAGTCATCCTCACGGCTTCTTCTGCCCAATCCGTCCTGATGCCTGACTCCAAGAAACCATGAAGATGGCTGTCGACTTCGCTGATAGAAACAGTTTCACTATGATTCACCTCTAATTGTTTTGTCTGAAATCTGTTGGTAACCACAACCAAGTGTATTCATGTTAACTACAACACATTTCCTCTTGTACAATTGCATTGTTTAACATTATAGCACTCAATTATAGAAGTGATTTATTTATCACCCGAATGAGAATAAACCTTTCGAGTCTTGTTCCTCTTGTGGTTTTTTCCTCATGTTATCTCAGGGAGTTTGTCCCTCCATTGTCCATCACCCCTGGTGTTGGACATGTTTTTTTTGTTTTTGTTTTTTTCCCATAAATCATATCCAGAAATTAAAATCTTGGAAACCTTTGTGATATTGTTCACTGCTAAATGGTGTGTGTGTGTGATATATAAATATAAGTTTTACTCAATTTTGAATTGAAATATGAATGATTTTATATATATCATTCATATTTCAATTCAAAATTGAGTAAAACTTAGGTTACATGTTAAGTAAACTATTTTTTTATTTGTCTTAATTGTAATTATTATGGCTTACATTGAAAATCAAAAATCCAATATCTCAAAATAGAATATTTCATTTAGAGTTTGAGTAAATTATTGTTCATGCAGTATAAACACCATGTATCTCTTAATCTAATTCAGGCTGCCAAGTTAAAAGTTATGAAGACGATCATCAGCAGCCTCTACAAGGGGGGTAAACCACAAAAAGGCATTGCTGAAAGGGCTGACTGTTCGCAGAGTGTTCTATATTCAAGGAAAGTTGACTGGCAGAGGAAAGTATTGTACGCAAATGTGCACAAGCAACTGAGATGACTGCAGGCATAGGAAGATTGTCAAAGCTGTTTTAAGAACTTGGGAGGGCTGGGAGTGAGGCTGGAGTCAGTGCATTAAGAGACACCAGACATAGACATCTTCAGGAAATGGGCTCCACCTGTTGCATTAATTGTTGCATTGAAAGTAAATTTTGCATTTTATTTGAAATTCAAGATCCCAGAGTCTGAAAAAGAAGTAGAGAGGCACAGCATCTAAGCTGCTTGAAGGGAAAAGTGAAGTTTCCACAGACTGTAATGAATTGGGGTGCTATGTCATTTATTATTGTTGGTCCACTGTGTTTAGACAAGTCCAAAGTCAACGCAGGGGATTTTAGAGCACTTAGAGATGCTTCCTTCTGCTGACAAGCATTATGAAGATAGCGATTTCCTTTTCCAACAGGACTTAGCACATGCCCACAGTGCCAAAACCACCTGGTTTGTTGACCATGATATCACTGTACTTGATTGACCAGGAAATTCAACTGACCTGAAAACCAACGAGAATCCCAACAATACAGATGAGCTGAAGGCTGCTATCAAAGCAACCTGGTCTACAATAATGCCTCAGGCTGATCACCTCCATGCCACGTCACATTGATGCAATAATTTATGCTAAAGGAGCCTTGCCCGAGCATTGACTGCATAAATGAACATATGTTTCTTTTTTTTTTTAGAAATTCAGTAGTGTTAATTATTTTTTGATTGATCTTAGTGAAATGTTTTAATATTTTGCGATACTGCAGTTTAGATTCTCATGTGCTGTAAAAAAGGCTTAAAATATTTTACTTGATGTGTAATGAATCTATAATAGGTTTCATGATTTTTTGAATTACATTAAATGTAAAAAATCTTTTTTTTTCCAAAATATTATATTTTTTGGAGATATACTGTAAAATTTGGGTCACCCTGTTCTGTTTTCTGTGTCACCCTGTTTGGTGCATTCCAGTGCAAGGATCAGAATCTCCTACAAAGCTTTTAGGCAGGTTGTAGTGCTGCTGTTAGTCAACATGGCATCCTTTATCTGCCAATTTATTATAATACTCAGGAAGATTTATTAATATAAAAAAATCAATGCAGGATAAATTGAATATTAATTTTTAAATATTTTTCCTGATTGTTTAAAATTCTGCGCAAAAAAATGTATTTGGTGTTACTTTTGGTGAACTTAATTGTCACATGAGTTCTTTTATTAATACTGTATAGTCAATTACATATGAATGAACATGGCCATAAAATTATATGCACAGGGAAAGTCTTTTAGAAACGTCTGTGCATTAAAAAGTCATTCTAATTTGCAAATAAGTTTGTTAAAGATTTGGAGATTTGTCTCTCAGAAAATGAAAATGTGGTGATTAAAAAAACTGATAGGTGATTATTGTTAATTATGGGCCATTTAAAATGAATAGACCTTAATGCTTTAATAATAATAATAATAATAATAATAATGTATTTCCTTATGATTATTATTATTATACATTAAAATGTTTAATAAAGTTTCACTTGTTTGGAAAGTCATGTCTTCTCCTTGACCTTACAGTAACGCCTGCAAGGGGCGCTCTAGATTGCTACACACACACACACACACACACACACACACACTTCTCATGAGACTGCAATGGGCTGAGTAGCCGCTCCAGTGCCTGTGTATGTGTATGTGTGTGTGTTTGGGTCTGTGTGTGTGTCTGTGCGTGTGTATTATTCATGTCCTGAATAATGAGGGTTAGGTTTCCCCACTGGTCCAGTCTAATCCCTACTGCGAGTGGCACAGCCAGAATTATTCAGCATCATCTTAAAAATAAATCCATATCAGTTGGGTGTATGTGTGTGTGCGCGTGTGTGTGCGCGTGTGTGTGCATGCACATGCATGTATAGAATATTGTCAAAGACAGAAAATCTAAAGTGCATGTCTAACAAAAAATAGCAATAAAACCTGATGAAAATTCTGCACATGATGCTTTCAGACATGCAAAGTCAAACACCAACACACACACACACATTTATCTGAACTTCACCTCTCCCACTCAGTCTGGGTTAAATCTGCTGATTATCCGGGCCTCAAAACAACATTAAAGAAGTGGGTTAATCTACAATGAAAATATGAAAAACTGTATAGTCCATTTCCATGTTAGAAAACATCCATGTTTCTACTACATTAATAATTATAATGCTAAATATCATTCGTTACTCAGACAGGCTGAATATCTACTGTATATATCTTTAATATAGTTTTAATATCATTTCCTTCTACTTAGACTACCTGTAGATTCAAAATATGTACCGATCAATTAAAAGAAGAAAAGTTCTTGGAAATGAACAGCGTTTTGCATGAACGAGGGAAGTTTGAGAGGTGCTTTCTTTATTTTTCTTTATGTGCACTTTTTTTTCTGTTAACCATTTCCTGAGCACTAAACCGCTGCCTGTGTAGAGGGGCAGCCCCACATGCACACACACACACACACATACATATACACACATGCAAATGCTTTCTGTGCACACACACACACACACATATATATACATCTATACATACAGTATAAAATGTAACATGTTTGAAAAGACATGAGAAATGAGTAAGACGCTTTAAAAGGGTTTAAGGCTGTTTAAAAAAAACAAAAAAAAAATGCAACATCTACTGGGCTCCTAATACACATGAGCACACACACACGAACACATTCACACGTGAATTACTTCAGAGGAAGAGTCACAGAAAAGTGTTTAAATAGGTCAGTGCATTCTCTTTTTTTCCCCCTAGCCTGTTTGTATTTATGGCACCTTCTTGTGCCCTGTTATTAGCACTAACTGAGCCTAGTCTACTCGCCGTCTATCTTTATTCTCCTCTTTAAGTCCAGGTGGAGTTGTGCGTCTGGTAGCAAAGTCAGTTGTGCTGTTTTTTTTTCTTCACTGGAGGGAAAAACTTAATGACGTAGACCGTTCGCTCTGTAGAACTGGGATAAAGTGGAAATGCAAATGTTGTGTTAAAAAAACTCAAGGTCAGGATGCTGCCATGCTTGTCTTGTGCCTTTGTAACATGCAGATCATTATCTTGGCTTAAACAGACTAACTGTGTAAAAGTTTGCATCAAGAAAAAAGAAAGATGTAGCCAGGTCTAAAGCACCTTCAACATTTTGAGCACACACACACAAAGAAAAAAACAATCCCATCTCTGACATAACACTTCCACCTCACTCTTTAAATGACCTTTTTAAAAAAAAATAATAATAATCTTTCATATGCGCAAATTGTTTTAGTTTTATTGAAATTAGATTTAACAAAAAAAATTAAGCGAAAAAGCATGATTTTTTTTGGGGGGTTGTCAAAACGTTTACAGAATTACTGCAGGTATCTGTTTGTTTTTTAAAAGTTGTCTTACTTTGATAAAAACGATGTTGCAGCAACTTTTAACTAGATGATGTTGTGGTACCTTTGAACAAATGACCTCAATGCACTGTGGCGAATACGACTTCAAAACATCTATTAATATTACTTAGTTTTATTTTTCAACTGAAATACATCCATAGTGCTGATGATAGTTTTTAAGCCATTTTTCTGACAAGGCTCGTACCTGGATTGCGGTAGTGAGAGCGCTAAATGCTAGCCGCTGGTTCGCTGGGGAAATTACTACTAAGCCTGGTAAATGTATACATATTGCTTTGTCAAACTTCAACTAAGAAAAAGTACTAGATAACTGTAATCATTGCCTTGGGAAGCATCTGAAAAACATGGGCAGCCTGGGCAGTATGAGCAAGTCAGGGATGTACAGGTATGTGTGTATGTGCCGCTTAACGTTTTGCAGGTTGTGTGTTGATAATGTTGATATTCTGTTGTTTTGAGGTTGTGTATTGCTTCTCGTGCATTCAAAGTTATCTGGTAAATAAAAATTTTCCAAAACAACCTTGTCCTGTCTTGATAGAACGTTTGGGTTCAAGCTAGTAAAGAAATTATGAAACGTGTATCTAACAGTGTGGGTTAAACTTTATAATCATCTTTTCTAATCAGGGATAGGACAAAAACATGAATTAAACTCATACTTGATACTCATTTTGATAGCTTACGTTAAAAAAAGAATTTAATGAAGGAAATATCACTTAGGAAATACTATTGTGTCCTATTCACACTCATAAACCGAACATTCACAGCTTGAGTGCAGGGCATCGTGTTATCTGGACCTCTTGTTACACTTTTTGTAGTTCCCATTTTTGGGCACTTGGAGCCTTGGTAGCGTACCTTTAGCGCGGTAAATGGGGCAGTGCACACACGAGCATGCAACACACCAACAACCGCTCAACACAAACATGACAAATATGACCTTTATATTTACACAAGGCTTAAAAGGTTAAAAACTCTAAAGGGTGTGTGCTGCGTCTCTTTGAAGAAACCCCTACAGTGTTTTCCTTACATAAATGTTCTCTAGTAGAACTTTATTATGAATCCCTCCAAATAAATATTATGTTTCTAAGAGTGTTAAACTTTTTTTTACAAATGAAACCAAAAAAACCGTCTTGACGGGAATTTTTCGAATTATTACAGTCAGTTTATTTCAGCTTTCCTCCATATACCAAACATGAAGAAAATTATAATCATTAAATAGAAAAATAAAAAACAACATATTAACACACTTATTGTTCTGTTGTTTGTCCTTTTGTGTGCTTTGATTGGACAACATTTGCTTTGTCTATCTAGCCTCTAAAAGCATTTTTTTTTAAAATGAGGATATTAGAATAAATAATCCACCTCATTCGAGTTCATTGCAGCCATGACTGTACTTCACATGCGTCACCTCAGTCAGCGTCGATGACGTGTTACGGATGTGTCAGGAAAGCAGGCTGAAAATTATCTGCCCAATGCACCACTTTCCAGTTTACTTATCTATACATCATTTCTGTTAAGCATTCATCAAAGTCACTGCTAATTCTGTAAACAAGTGAATCTGCACCTCTTAGAACAATAAATTTTACCTTGTGCATTTCATGGGTGTTTCACATAAGCTATGACCCCATATGACCCCCAGAGGCCATAATTTTGAGACATTTATGATGTTATAGTCTCTAGAGGTGCAATACTGGAAAGCTTTCTGAAGACCCCATCAACGGCCATGGTGGAGTTTCAGCTAGGGGAGCTAAACTGGAATATTGGTCCACTGGACATCACCTGACATGTAAACACCTGACATGACCATCACTGCACGAATCCACAGTCTGGAACTGAAAGAAATCAGCCTCACTTCTTTATACTATTACTATTCCTTACGACCACTGGTGGTGCTGTTGCCTTTGGTTCCACTAAGTCCAAAATAATGAACCGATCAAATACGGATGGCAAAGTTGAGTCTGCATTTCCAGCTGTGCAAAAGTCTTTTTTATGCAAATTACTGCTGTGGAGCAAAGAAAATCTTTCTTCTTTCAAAAAAAACAAGTAAACGGTAATTAATGAAGCAAAGTCAATAACTGGTGTGACGTGCTTTTGTTTAAAATATAATCTCAGGTACAAATTGTGCAGTTTTATTGAACATCCTGCAGAACCAGCCACAGTCCTTCTGAGGACTTTGTCGGATTTGCTTCTTTTTTCAATGTATACAAAACCCTGAAGCTTTCTTTTTTTTTGTCTGAAAAGTGGTCTTTTACATAACATGCTGCTTTCTTTTCTGGCCTGTAAGATAAAAATTTTTATCTGGAATACTAATGTTTGGAAATCAGATTTATTATTTTTTTTTAATGAAAGTCATAAAATAAACATATATAACAAAGTTAGTACAAAAAAAACATATTTTTATATTTAAAAGAAAAGGTTAGGTCTATATTATAGCCTATGATTTTTTTTCACACATGCCTTCCGGTCAGAATTTTAGAATTATTTTTAAAATTGTTGCCTGTTACACCTTTAAACCAACATGTACAATCAAAAACCTGACCCATGCTTGCAGTGCATAATGGGAAAACAGAATAAACTTGTTAATAAGGTTTTTCTGGTTAGAATTCCGGTGGGCTTGACGTGAATTGTAGAGTGATCGGGACAGCAGGTTCATATCGTTAGACCCAAACAGGAAGAAGGGGTGGTGTCTTGGTGGTGAACTGCTCCTTTAGCACCTTTAAAAGCCAAACTTTCCTACAAAGAAAGTCTGCATCATACATTTCCTTCTGCACATTATCACACCATGTGCTTATTGAAATAATTCCAGTTGTTTCAGGTTAAGTTTCCCATAAGTCATATACGTAAAGAATGTGTAAAAGGGGCAAAAAGTTAGTAGGCGGACGATAGACCGTAGTCAGAGGAAGATCAAGGACATCATGTCCCTTGACAAAGATATTTGTTCACACATTTGTTCTCACTTGGGCTAAATAACATTCTGGTCATGATGCATCCTGATATGCAAAGTGAAACACCCCACACAAACACACACACACACACACACACACAAACTGCTCCCACTCTTGTCTGTCTAGAATCTGTTGCTACGAATGTCATGAAAACAAAACACTAATGAGTTAAACCGAAAATTTTATTATATCTGCTGAAAAAAAAGTTGATGAACAGCTTCTGATTCTTTAAGTAGAAAAGTATGATTTACATTTTTTTTCAAGTGTTATAAATACATGGTTCACACACACACAAACACAAAGCCTAAAATCACACCAAAGAAGCAATAAACATGGGGCTGTCTAGCATAACTAGCATGCTAATTGCTAGCTGCACAATACAAACTCTGGTAATAATATGTCTCGCTTTGAAATAACATCTATAAACATTTAGATTTGTCCTTAAGCATATCTGATGCTGATGTTTATTGATTTTGATTCAAGTCAAATAAATGAAGCTGTCACACTTTATCTGAATTCAAGCTAGCATCGGCTAACCTGCAGGGAAAGCACAAAATAACAGCATGTTGAAACCACAGTTTGACACCTGTGACCTAAATCACAATGTAAATGTGTATGTGTGTGTGTGTGAGTGTGAGTGTGTAGACATGGTGTACTTATTTTTTTCAAAGACACCCTTTTTGCACTTTATAGAAGACAATAAAAGTGCTAAGACATTTGAAGACTTGAAGCTTACATTGTCTTTGTTATCACATGCTTTATTTTCTGCATCCATGGCCCAGATCTATGTGTGTGTGCTTGCGTGTGCTTATGTGTGTGTGTGTGTGTGTGTGCTTATGTGTGTATACACTCATAAGGTACGACTCAGTGAGTTTTTCCAAGCAGTATTGGAATCCCCGCTCTCCTCAGGGATCCAGGATGAGCAACTGGTGTGGAATGGCGGAAGAAGTGTGTGTATACTGTGTGTGTGTGTTTGTATGTGTGTGTGTGGGCGCATGCCAACAGAGAGTGCCTGGTTTTAATGGATCATATGGTTGATAAAGCATGGAATAGAGCGCTAGCCGTCATCGATCCAACACTCAGGCCAGTACCTCTGCACTCCTTCTGCACACACACACACACACACACACACAGGCATACAAACACATCATTGTACTATCCTTGTAAGGACCGTCCATTTAGTTGTTCTTCAAGAGCCATTTCATATCACATAATCTATGTAAGGTACAAACAAATTCTCAATTTATTATTATCAAATTACAAGGAACCAATATCATTATCATAAACTATTATTTCTATGATTCCGTTTTTTCTCATGTATTTTTTTTATTATTATTTACCAAAAGGAATATGCATACTATTGCAGTGGCCTTCAGGTTTGAGTCACAGAAACAAAATCTAACACCAATAACATCAGAACTCGGGATAGAATTTCCTGCCATGCAACTCTGACAAGGATAAAGCCACTTTTGACAGGAAGTGGAAAATAAAAAACAAAAAAGTATTTCAATCAAAACTGCTATTAAATGCTCAGATTGTGTGAGTGTGTATATGTGTGTGCCTTGCGATTGATTGCTCACATCTACCCCACCTCGTGCCCTAAGTCTCCTGGGATAGGCTCCAGGCAACTCTGCGACCCTGTATACAGCATAAAGCGGTCTAGATGATGAGTGAGTGAGTAAATGCTCAGATTATTATAATGAAACATGCAAATGAAACAGGTTAGATGTGATACTTTACTACTACTTGGGTTCTCAAATTCAGTGTTTCTCTGAAACCTCCACAGTGGGGCCCGAAAGTCTATATCAGCAAAAGCTCTAAACGACAACGTCCGACTTCACATCATTTGTGTATTTGCTTTTAGATAAGAAAAGATAAGATATCTTTATTGTCATTATACTGGGTACAATAACATTATGCATGGGGTTTCTCTTCTAAAGATCAGAAGAAGATGAAAAATATGTACTATTAATATATCTGAGGTACTGGGGATGTGGCAATAAGTCCCAGCCGAGATTCTTTAATGTGCAAGTGATGTTTGTGAATGATTGTGTGTATGGTTTCCACAGAAAGCGTCTCTTCCGTAAATTTGCAACAAGTTATTCGTTGCTTTTTCAGTTCCCACTCGCTGAATGTTCATCAGAACGACTGCAGTGGGCTCTGAGCCACCTCATCATTCACAGATATACTGACCTTTCTTTTTTTTTTTAATGTCATCCTGAGCTTAAGGTTTTTTGCAAATACCAATCAGTTTTATGCCTTCATTCATGAGAACTTTCATCACATGTCCCGGTTTGACTTGAACACCTATTATATATGTTCTGTGTATGTCCAGTCTGGGTTCTTTCATCACATGTCCCGGTTTGACTTGAACACCTATTATATATGTTCTGTGTATGTCCAGTCTGGGTTCTTAGAGAATTATGATAAGATTACTGACTTTAGATGACCACAAAGAAAAGAAAAAAGTTAGAATTACTGTTCTATTGGATCTTCTATTGTCTGTAGTTTTTAAAACATCTTTGGTCTGAAATTAAAAGAAAAAAAAAGTTTCATATAACGAAAAATGCCTTTGGATCCAGACTTTTGATGAGCCAGTCTGCATACTGTATATTAAGTTCTATATAAACTGGTTTCAAAATTCAGAAACACCATGTTTAATATAAAAACATGAAAAGTAGTAGTTCAGCAGTCCAGAGGAATTATAACAGTGAGTGAACAGCCAGCACTTTAAGGCCAGAGTGAGTTGGAGAGGTGAGGATATGGTATCACCAGCTCTTACTTTGAGTGCTGGCAAGCTGTCAAAGTGCACTTGGCAAGGCACAGGCTCCGGCTGAGAGGGTAAAATAAGCTCTCACAAGCCCCTTCCACCCGCCTTTCTCTATCTCTCTCTCTCTTTCTCTCTCTCCTGGCCTCCCTCTCTCTCTCTCTCTCACTCTCTCTCTCTATCCCCCTGTTCAGGAATAGCCTCTAGCAGTGCGCTGAGAAGGCAGGAGCGCCAGCTCTGATGATGCGCCGCATGTGACTGCTGCTGGAATGTGGCACAGGGGCACAAGCACGCGTGTGTGTGTGTGACCAACCGCAGTATGCACTACGTGAGTGTGACGTGAGGGCCACGAGGAGACCCCGAGCAGGACAGTATGAGCCTCCTGCCCTCTATTGCTATTACTGGCTGTGCTGTCTAATATTAACCTCCCATCCCTGACATGCCATGGTGTGTGAGGGTGTTATGTGTGTGTAGTATTTTTAGGGTGCTTTTTCCACTATGCATTAGGACACACTGTCAAGAGGAGTGATCCGAAACGGAGCCTGTGTTATGAAAGTGGGACACGAGCTATTTAATACACACCTACTCACATTATAAGCTGCACATGATTGTAATCATATCACACTCTTCTTAGCACATGTATATGTGATGAACACGGATTAGATGGGAGCAGGTGAACTCTTATTCACAGTCAGCTGACTTTTAAAACAAGAACATGAGACTTGTAACCTTTAAAATATAAATACAATATTAAAATAAAATACAAATCATACGCATAAAGTATATATATAAAACATCTGTTATAAAGACCTTCCTGTTTGTGGTAGAAGACTTACTGACAATGGAGACTCCAGTGATGCAGTATCTAGACCACTTCCTGTGTAGGGTAGTGGGGTACACCCTGGATAGGGTGCCAAACCCATTGCATGCAAAAGTATGTAATGAGTAAATGTTAGTGCCCCTCTTTTAAAACATCAAAATCATTTGATCATAGAGGGTCTCAACCAAATACAACCTTAGATGAAAAACATATAACTTTTTTCACCAAGCCAATTTTTCTTTGAGAAATGAGAAGCCAAGGAGAACCTTTATCAGCAATAACAATGACTTTATCAGTCCCTAATCCACGTTGTGGATTAATTTTGGTCCACTGTTCTTTACAACATTGCTTCAGTTTATTGAGATTTTTTGGAATTTAGGGGGAATAAGGGAACTTATACACAGTTCTCTTAAGGCCTTGCCGCAGCATTTCAATTGGGTGGACTTTGACTACGCCATTTTCCATTAGGCCATTTTTAACACCCTTGACTAGGCCAAACCTTTTAAAAAAGTTTTAGCCAATTTGATGTAGATGTACATGTGTGTTTGAAATCATTGTCCTGTAGCTTGATCCAGTTTCGACCAAGCTTTAGCTGTCAGACAGATGGCCTCACATTTGCTTCTAGAATACTCTGGTATACAGAGGTCTTCATGGTTAACTCAATGACTGCGAGGTGCCCAGGTTCTGTGGCTGCGAAACAAGCCCAAATCATCACCCCTCCACCACCGCGGGTATGAGGTGTTTGTGCTGAAATGCTGTTTGGTTTTCGCCAAAGGCACTGGGCATTAAGGCTAAACTTAACTTTGGTCTCATCTGTCCAAAGGACATTGTTCCAGAGGTCTTGTGCTTTGATCAGATGTGTTTTTGCAAACCTCAGTCATTTTCTTTTTAGATGGAATAGACTTTCTCCTGGCAACCTGCTTTTATAGAGGTCTGCACACCTGCTGGTGGTAGCAGCACCTGGCTCCAACTTACTCTCTTAAATCCTGTAGAAGTAGTAAAGGGATCCTTAGTATTTTATTTTGCTTGCATTCTTTTTTTATTATTATTTTGGCTTTGTTTTTGTTAAATAAATAATGGCATGGAAAAGATTATGTGTTGTTGTTTGTCTGAGATTTGACTAATATTAAGCCATGCTATGATCAGATAATTTTTATCATCTAAATCTCATAGAATTAAAATAGGGGGCACTTACTATTACACGACTGTACTTTGTGGGCAATATGGAAACACTGATCAGCCAACACCACATGTCATTGGACTGTGGAAACCAAAGTACTTGGAAGTACTTGGAGGAAACCCACCAAGCATGAGCAGAACATGGAAACTCACACACACAGACCAGAAGCGAGATTTGAGGGAGGTCAGAGGCAACAGCGCTAACCACTAAGCCAATATTCCACCACACCCATGACTCTGTCCATACGTATTACATAGAAAAAGCATAACCATTATGCATTTCCTTTGTTAAAAAACACACATTTTTCTAATCTATATGGTGGCAGCACAGTGGTTAACACTGTGGCCTCTCACCTCCAAGGGCAAAGGTTTGAGTCCTGCCTCTTGAGCGCATGGAGTTTGTACTTTCTTTACATGCTAAGTGGGTTTCCTCCAGGTCCTCTGCCTTTCTCCTACAACCAAAAGACATGCAGATTAGGTTAACTGGCATTCCTAAACTGCCCGTAGTGTATGAATGAGTGTGTGAGATTGTGTGCCTTGCAATGGATTGAGAAGTCTCCTGGAATAGGACAATCCTGTACAGGACAACCCATGTAGAAAATGAATAATAATAATGTTAGATTTTAGTTTAGATTAAATAATGTTAGATATTATATACGATTTTTAAAAAATGTATAGTCTAATAGTACTTCAGCACTAAACGAGGACTCTTCCAACGGCATTTTTTGTACATATCCTAAACTTTAGCATGAATGTAACAGTGAGTACATATCAAGTATTTATTCTTTACATGTGCTTAATATATCCAACATATTCTTTATATTACTGGTGCCAGCATTGATATCTATAAAAGAACGAAAAGAAAAAAATAAAGGGAAAAAGAAATTATTGCATACCTGGTACTCGGTAAATAAAAGATTCTATTTATAGTCCTGAAAATGAATATTTCCAAGGTGACAGCACTTTCTCTGAAATATGTACAATTATATAAATAATACATGGTTTAATGTCTGTCTTTATTTGTAATAAAATTATATAATATTAATATAATATTAATTCTAATCATAATTACAAGACGAAATTAATAATTATAGACCAGATAAGCATTTTAACAGATTTCGTCCTGACTAAAGTTTCTGGGATTCCTAACCACAAGCAAGCGATCCATTTTATCTGCTTTAACCATGAATCCCTCTGTTTTCCGTACAATTTTTTTTTATTGAACTAATTGAACTTTCATTTACTTTTATATTTGCAGCATTTGGCAGGGACTCTTATTCAGAGCAAAATACATCATACAAGTCTCCATTAATAAATATACTCTTACACTGGTTCACTAGGTTATTGACAAACAATAAAATTATTTGGTAATTAATAACTGTTTCTTGTCTGACAGGCTGTGTGGACAAAACATTAAGAAATAAATTTTAAGGATTGAACTAATAGAACTTATAACAATACACTAACGGAGATGTTTTTGGAGGACCTTCATCAAAGTCTTCAAAAGAAGCTGTTGTCAAAAATTTACTTAACTCTAGGGAAGTTTTTTCCCCTATTACATTCGTGAGTTCCTGAATTTCAGCCCGAAGGTATATTAACTTGAGATTGTAGGTCGTAAATCTCATTTACAGCATTTGGCAGACACCCATATCCAGAACAACCTGGGGCTTTCCGACCAGTAGTCCAACACCGTAACCACTGAGGTCCCACTGAGCTAATCCCAGGGAGGCTGTCAGGAAGTTTGTTAGAATTTAGTACCCTGTGTCATGGCTTGGGGGAAATCATAGGCGTCAACAAAATGTTCTAAACTTTTAAAGAATTTGAAGTGTCACTGACTAGAAATTCGATTCGCCACTATTTTACTACAAACTTTAAATCAATCAATAATTACTACAGATCTGCTAAGTGCCACAAACCTCACGTGCCTCCACACGATAGTGTCATGACACCAGTCATTATGAATGATGGAGTGTTTCATGGATTTAATACACTGATATAATGCTTTATTTCTACCACTTAAATAAGAAGATGTGGTATGCGATGGACTGGCATCTGATCAATGCCCACCTGTTCTAGTGCCCCAATTGCCCTGGGATAGGCTCCAGGAATCCAGTGACCCAATACAGGATAAGCGGTATAAAGATTGACTGAGTGAGATTAAATAGGGAGGATAAAGTGATTTGAGGCTTAGCCCTATAATGTTTGTATTACAGTGTATGCTGAGATGACTTTAAATATAGCACCATGTGTATTTAATTGTTAATTAGGAAAATAAGAATGTTCATAAGAAGGTTTCCAAAATGGGTATCCAGATCGTTTTAACAGGTGATCTGACAGGACATGAACTCTGAATATGGGTGCCTTTTATGTGGTCCATGACCACATAAAAAAACGTCTTGACAAATTGTAATGTGTGTGTGTGTGTGTGTGTGTGTGTGAGAGAGAGAGAGCGAGAGAGAGAAATAGTAGCAGTGAGGTTTTGTAGAATAAATAAAATGGTAATCACCACTGGCTTCTACAGTCCCTAGTTGGACTACAGAGGTTCCTAGATGGATGGATGGATGGATGGATGGATGTTTTTTTTCCTGATTTGGAGCTGAGTCTAAAGTACATTGTAAGCGATTTTTAAATATGTCATAACATTTGTTGCTAATGCATGGCAAAATCATAGGAGATCTGGGCATCATGGAGACGAGCAACTAAGATGAGGCAATTTCAATGCAGCATGCTCTCAAGAACAGTCCTGGTATGTGTGAAATAAGCATGTTATTTTTCTCTACTTATGTGCTGCTAGCAATGACCTTCTTGAGCTGAATTTTATGTTTAAGATATTATGTGAGCTAAAAAGAATGTGCACAAGGTACCATGAATTATATTTTGATTTTATCTCTATAATTAGCGGGACAATGTACCATGCTGTCTTACATTGCATATTACATGGCATCATATGTGGCATTTGTATCAGAGCATTTTTTTTCTTTTACAAATATGAGCATTAAGTAATAGTAAATCATCATGCTATTGTTACCGGTATTAGTGCATCAAGGCACAAATGCAACATAAACCTGAACTGTATACAATAGACTGACTTGAATAAGTGTTTATCCCCCTGAACAAAACATGTTACATGATCTACATGATACATGAATACGAATCCACCCGTTCCTGGAAGACCACAGAACACACCACCAACAATTCTGATCAATTTTCCAGACAGGAAATAATGATCTGACACAACAGTGACAGACAAGCTATTGCATTAAGACTATATTTGCAACAGGAAACACAGATAAACAAGACAAGTTATTGGCTTTAACTTCCTTGAAATCAAACCTAAATAATCATGGGCTGATCAAACCTGTATTTTTCTTAAGTCACACGCCATACTGTAAGGTTTTCTTTTCTAAAGGTAACCTGTAATTTTTCAAAACAGCTGCCTTGAGTATATGATTTCCTTATGCAATGTAACATATTTAGACCCCTACATGTGCAAAGACACCTGAATGTGTACAAAGTAAAAGAACAATAATTACAGTACAAATGCATGTAATAATTCAGACGGTTATTAGCTTATCAGAAGTGAGTCACACTCTGTCTGGGCACAAAATGTTTTAATATGGCGGTTAAAAAATCAGGACCCTCTAAAATGGTGTATAGTCTACATCAGTGGTCCACTAATCAAGTAAGACATGCATGCAGTTTGACAGCAAAATGAGATAGATCAATTTTTTTTTTTTTAAGAAGCAAGAAGTATTGAAAACTGAGAGAAAATATTTTGTCACAAGGGTGTTAAAAAGCAGAAATGCCAAAATATTTGGTCAAAACTGTTTACGTTATATAAGTGCGAATTTTGGAATAAATTTTTTTTTTTAAACTCCACTTTGCACAGTTTTGTCACAATGGATAAATCAGACTGCAGTTGTGTGTTTGTGGTTACTGAAGCACGCAATTTAGTATCACCAATAAGTTTGCTGAGTTTTCATAAAAAAAATCTAGCAAACTCATGCTGATGGCCTTCCTGGCCGTGATTTTGTAGTGAGTCAATCAGGATGTAGTGGTAGCAAATTAGAAAAAAAAGTCTTTTACTGCACACAAAGCCTTTTTAATTACAAAGATTGTTGAAGCTCTTGAGAAACATTATGAGCAATTCCAAAACTTCAGTTTATAGCAACCTCAGCCTCTTCCTCTACCAGTTTTAGTTTCACTTCATTACATGATGACAGATCACTATCATAGTACAGTACAGGCATGCACCGTTTAACCAAAAACGTCCCAACAGAGCATGTGCATCACGGGGCTCTACAGTATCCCAAACAGCTTCGTTTAGTATATAACATGGTGTTACTGTATACGTTTAGGTCTTGCTTTCCTGGGATGGTCTTCATGAGAGCCAGTTTCATCACGGTTCTAGACGGGTTTTGAAAATGCACGTGACAATACTGTTCTTGCAAGAACTATTCAATAACAGGTTACCTTTATGTCTTAAGAAATCAACTGACTGTTACTTAATTACCTATTGCTGTGTGTGATATTTCTTTTTGTATCCAGTATTGTTCTAAAATGTAGAAAATAAATCCAAAATTGTGTCTTATTCTTGGCTTCAACATTCTCCAAAAACACTTTCAACACATTTAAACCACTCACGACGACCGCTGGATGCACAGGAAGTATCACAGGAAGAATTGTCACCAAAATTTAAAGGGGTATGTTGTATGTTACTTCAGCCATCGTACTTTTGCATCATGTTCAGCTGTTCCTGTTGGTTGTTACAATAGTATGTATCTTGAATAAGCTTGCCAAAATGGTTCTGTTTATCTTTTTTTAGCATCACTCCCACGACCCCCGGGGACTCCCCAGATTATGAACATCTGATCATACAGTACTACCTACGTGATGTGTAGATGTGCACAAGATCTTACTTGTTCAATAGAAAAAAACTAAAAAATCAATTAGTATGCAATGGCCAAACGACAATTAAACTACCGAACCAAATGACAGTTCTGTCCAAAAACAATGAGCTGAACTACACTGACAGCAGAGGTAAGGAGTAAATGTAACAGCAGCTTAACAAGAGCAAACAATCAAGCCAGTTGAATGACATGAGGGATCCAGCATGCAACTATTGTATCAGGTCTGCTCTGTCTTCTAAACGATCAGTTCAAGTCAAACTGATCATGAATACTTGTCTCCTGTGTGGAACAAGAGCCAGGAAGGGAAGAATGTTTTCTACCTAACTACGCATATTGCCTACATACTGCTAACCAATACACTCACACACACACACACACACACACACACAAAAGACACGTTAAAAGACACATAAAACTGTACACTACTGTACTATATGTACCGCGTGTGTGTGAGGAGTAGGTCTGTGTGTTTCACTTGTCTCGGGTTGTTTGATATTCTAAGTGAAAAGTTGGCCGTCACACTGAGTTCGTCTGTGCATGCGGCTAGAATGTGTATCCTGACGCCAGGGTTTCCTTGCTAATAAAATATGTATTACACGCAGAATAACATCCGTGTAGTGCAGTGGTCTCTCTCTCTCTCTCTCTCTCTCTCACACACACACACACACACACACACACACACACATAAAACTAAATCTAATGCATTTTATTGCAAACCGTGTGAGTATGTGTGCATACAGATGTATATGTTGGTGCATACACAGTGTGTACACTACCAGTCAAAAGTTTGGACACACCTGATTTTTATTTCTTCAATGCTGATGGCGTCCAATCTCCTTTAAATAGTTGATATTGAGATGTGTCAGTTACTTATGTTCTGAAAGCCTTCATAAAAGCTCTAATCTGAGGTGCTGGTTGTTAATTGGTGATTTCTGAGTCTTGCCTTCCTGGAAAGGTCTTCATGAGAGCCAGTTTCATCATGGTGCTTGATGGGTTTTACAAATGCACTTGACAATAAACTTGCAAGAACCGTTCCAGAACTTCTGACCTTTATGTCTTAAATCAACACCTTAATGTTGTTGTTACTTAATTACCTAATACGATATGTGTTATTTCATAGTTTTGAAAATAAAAAATCCAGTATTGTTTCAGAATGTAGAAAATAAATCCAAATTTGTGTCCAAACTTTTGACTGGTACTGTATTTGCTTTATGTAATTAGATGTGTGGTGTGTAGACATAAGCAAGTTAGAACATTCAATCAGTAAAAAAGGGAAGATTTCAGCCATAGCGATAGGGCTCACATGATTATCCTGAAGATTAATGTCTCAGTTAATTCTCATCTCTTTGAGAAATAGCAGATTTGTACCTAAGAAACTGTGGTATGTAGGAACCGACTGATGCTGTAATCATAAAGATTTTTGAGAAAATGTCTGTTTTGTTAGCTACATAACTTTTTTCACTAATCTTTTCACTATTTTCTAATTATACAAAAAAAAGCAGTATAAATAGCACATTTCTTAAAACTGACTGTCTAATAATTTTTTTGACGATATTTTGTTCTAAAAAGCTACCTGAGACACAATTTTTATTACTAGTCAAAGGAAATTCAAGAGAGCAAACAATCCAGGAGCTGAACGATCACTTCATACTGTGCTTGGATATGATTGGTTCCTCTTTTTCTGTTGCTGCCCAGCTTTCACATTATTAATATTTTTATGTACCCGAGTACACTTGCGTATTTACTCCCTTATACAGCAGGTGGCAGTATGGGTTGGGAAAAAAAGAGAAAAATTGTCACTGCTGCAAATTATAAAGGAATGATGAAAACTTGTACTGTACATAGATAAGTGAAAATGTAAAAAGTACAAGTGTGTTGATTGATTAACAGGAAATGAGAAATAGGTCAGGTGCAGTTAAAGTGAGTTAGTAACATCTGGTCCGGTTCTGGAGCGAAATTTGTAGCTTTCTGCATCAGTGGTAAACAACTTGTAAATACATTGTAAAGTCAGTTATACTTTATACATAGCTTGTGTCATTTGTAGCATAATGCTGTTTAATAGAATGATCTGTTAAGGATCCAATTGTTTATCAAGCTGCTTGATCCTTTCACGCAGTGTCAATACGAGTAATTTCTAGTAGTTTTCTACTAAATCTAAAGCACTGCAGTCTATACTTGATGTAATGCTTCCTAATAAGAATCAGACATGTAGAGTTGAGATGTAATGCTTCCTAATAAGAGTCAGACATGTAGAGTTGTGAAAGTGTGTCAAGTACTAAACGTTCCCTTTTACTAGGCGGCCCAGACATTAGAAATAAATTTTTCCTGTTATTGGAAATCCCTATAGAGGGCCGTGTGTGTGTGTGTGTGTGTGTAACTATACATTTTATGCAACCTCACTCTCAGATCCACCCACAATCTATCACATCTCATAAGTGCGCATCTCTGCAACCACTTGGATATGTCATGATGCCGTCCCAGTTGTCATGACATCATCAAAGGATTGCATTCACAGAGTAGCGTCTGACACGGCCCACATTACCACACACACAAGCTTCTGACCCAGACAGATCTAGACCATTGCGCATCAGGGGTTAGAGGAATGCGAAGATTCTGCCAGAATTTCTTTTGCGTGTGTGCGCACATGCATGTGTGTTTTCCCAAGTCTCATTCTCCTTCCCTAACTACGCGAGAGTGTGACATCATGGCTACGTCGGACACAAGCTCTGTCCACGACATCTGGTTCGGTTCCCGCGAGACAAATGGGAAAAAAGGCAGTTGCCTTCATACACATACTCAAACCCACACACACACACACACACACACACACACACACACACAGGCCTAGACATTTGGAGGCATATAAAACACCAAAAAAACACACAAAAACCAGAAGATCAGAAGTTACCGTAAGGACTGCATCTTTGACGTTTCTCAGCCCATGCATTTTCGCCTACGTTTCGTATCACACTATCATCAAGGTCCAGTCACACGCACCGAGACGCACACGCCATGCGCACCAAATCATGGCCTGTCAACCACAATCTGGGAAGTCTTCCACTTGACCACAGGAAACTGCACTGGAATGAGAAAACCTGTTTTTTTAAGGGAAAGGAGTTTTTAATCTAATCTGTATTCGGCCCTTCTGTAGCGGAAATCCTGAACCGCAAGTTGTAAAAAAAAAAAAGAAAATAGAATGTTGTAATTCAAGCTTAATATCTTCCTGTTATCTCACTATACATAATCTGCATGCTGATTTCAAAACAGTCAGCAAGCCATGTTGCTTTACTACAACTATACTTCATGTCTAATGGATGATAATACATTAACTACATTCGAGAAAAGTGTTCACTCCCAACCGATATTAAAAAATTTTGACAAGGCCGGAGCTGTCATATTGTTTTGAATTTGTCATACAGATTTATGGACAGGAACACAAAATACATGAGTATTTAAAGTCATTACAAATCTCGAGGGGCTCGTCCTGTCTTATTCAGCCGAGGATTGTACAATACAGCAGCTCCAATATAATTGAATAGATTAATTAAAATTTTATCTATAGAGTGTTTTAACAAGGACATTGTTACATTGTAGCTTTATAGAAATAAAAAAGTTTGGAAATGAAAAAAAAGGAAACGGTAACAAGGAAAAATTCCCCGAGAAAACATAAGTGTCATACCCTATAGTGCAACCATAGCCGTAATACACAGCGGGGGATGGGGAGGTTGTAATCCCACCAATAATCAAAACCAACCAGTACACCCCTGGCCAGCAAATATCATATCATAATGATGAATTACATTTGCTAACTAGTGTTAAACATGATAAAGTGGTTGGATTTCCTGATTCGTTGTAATTGGCAAAGCAAAGAAATCCTAAAGCACTCTTTCCGTCCCTGTGTGAGACTTGACTGCGTCCACCCCATGCAGGCGAAAACGATAGCAAGCGCTTACATGATAAAAAGAGGAAGCGTAAAAGACCAACCGGCATGGGTGGAGATTTCAACCCCCAATGTTGAACCCAAAGTTACGCCCTTGAGTGCAACCAGTATGCTCTAATATACTGTAAGTTCTCAGCCCATTTGTTCTTACACAACCTAAATGATACATTTTGAATATCATATTTGAAAAAAATATGGCCTGATTCCTATTAATCACTAAACTAAATAATTTTGCTTTTTCACTTAAATATTTAAATAATGACATATACTCATAAATAGCTGACAGGAGTTTACAATCATGGACGACCAACTGGACTTCCAACTGTATCTGACTGTTGACACAGATCTTAGGACACTCATTGCGGACTTTGCACAATCATCTGCACCATAATAATCACGAACAATCATCTGCACAAGCACTGGAACAATCATTTGCACAATGTGCACAAACAATTACAGCTTTGCACACACACTGCAGACTTTTTTCTCAAACATATTGCATAATTTTTTTTTACACCTATTCGTTTTTATACCAATATGTATTTAATTTTATTTCTATTTTATGTTTACTTTTACTTTTTAATGGCATTCTTTGGGGGAAAGCAAAGGAAGAATTTAATTGTACGGGAGGAACATGTTTCTTTACTGTGTATATGACAATAAAACTTGAAACGTGAAACTTGAAACTTAAATATACCGATCAGCCGTAACATTACAAGCAAAACATTTGTGTAGGTTCCCCTTGTGCTGTCTGGGCAGAACAAATTAATGAATCCAAAAACAAAACAACTAAACCGAAAACAAAATAACAAAACTGAAAACAAAAAAACTAAACCGAAAACAAAAAAAACTAAACCGAAAAC
Organism: Clarias laeviceps; assembly: GCA_030014305.1. Classification (NCBI taxonomy): domain Eukaryota; kingdom Metazoa; phylum Chordata; class Actinopteri; order Siluriformes; family Clariidae; genus Clarias; species Clarias laeviceps. Next base: position 8,278,922 of record JAQMYJ010000019.1, on the reverse strand, counting down.
AAAAAAAAATAAACCGAAAACAAAAAAAAATAAACCGAAGACAAAAAAACAAATCCGAAACAATAATAAATTCACAAATAAAATGAAAGAAATCTGTACCTTTTCTGGTTTGTCTGAATTGATGTTTTTTTCTGATTTGATAATATGTTTCTGGATTTGTTATTTAGTTTCCAGTTTTTAAAAAAAAATTTTAGTTTTCGGTTTTGTTATTTTGTTTTCGGATTTGTCTATTTTTTGTTTGGGATTTTTCATTTTGTTTTCAATTTTGTTTTATTGTTTTGCACTTCTCGGCCACCATACTAATCGAATCTTCTATTTCAAATCTATTTATCTAATTTGTAATCCATCTAATCTTCGGGCAAAAGGCAGGGCCAACATGCATACACCACATGGGCATTTTGGGAACACCAATTAACCTAGCCTTCAAGTCTTCGAAATGTGGGAGGAAACTGAAGTACCTGGAGGAAACCCACCAAGAAACATACAAGTATGTGCACACAGACCTGAGGCAGTAATCAAACCCTCGACCCTGGTGGTGTGAGGTCACAATGCTATCCACTATGCCTCCTTCCCAACATGCTGTCTATAATATAATATAATATAATATAATATAATATAATATAATATAATATAATATAATATAATATAATATAATA
>JAQMYJ010000019.1:8260531-8274850 GCA_030014305.1 Clarias laeviceps | reverse complement strand
AGAAAGAAATAAAAATCAGGAACCATCATGGAGTTAGAAAGTGTTCTAAAACTTTTGAACGGTAGTGTATGTAATATATTTTTAAAAATCTGTTCTCTTCTTAACAATTATAATAACATTCGTTAGTACCCGTCGTTGACGTGAAAAGAGTTTGTAGAAATATTTCAAAGGTTAAAGATTTAAAAAATGCTTATCAGCTTTAATGTAATCAGTGATATTATTATTTCAGGGGTTGAAGCCCACATACATGTACATGTTTGATATTTTATGTACTTCTTACTCACTCACTCACTCTCTCACTCATCGTCTATACCGCTTAATCCTTTAAACAGGGTCGCGGGGGTGTCTAGAGCCGAGGCGGGGTACACCCTGAAAAGGGTGCCAATACATCGCAGGGCACACACACATACACTCACATAATCATTCACACACTACAGGCAATTTTGGAACATCAATTAGCCCAATCTGCATGTCTTGGGACTGTGGGAGGAAACCAGAGTACCGAGAGCAAAGCCACCAAGCACAGGGAAGAACATACAAACTCCATACACACAGAGGTGGGAATCAGACCCTGGGGGTGCAAGCCAACAATGCTAACCACCAAATTTTGTAAGGCTGAGTATCGCCTTGTTTGTGCTAAGTTGTACTTCTTTCATCGTCAGTCAAATACACTCTTTTTAAGAGCAAATTATTAAACACAGCGAATACTGTAACTGTTCATAACATCACTTCTAATCAACATTTTGATTTTAACATATGCACATATGCATAACACTGCACTCCCAGTTAAGGTATTTTCACATTAGGACATTATTGCTTTTTATTAGCCCCAGTCTTTCGGAACATTTGAGACAAACTGGTTTTAAGCTTCCCACGGGAAGAATAAACATACATTGAACTGTCCATTCATCTTTGTAGGTTCAGTTTTCATAGTGTACTTGCCTTTTTTTGAGTAATCCATGATGTGTCGTGCGTTTGTTTGTGTTTTGTGAGGATTTGGGCGCCTTATAGTTGCATTACAGTAATTTCTGTGTCTTCACAGATGCGCAATATTCATGCAAAAAAACGCTGGATGTTGTGATGTAATCTGGCATATATCTGCTCATAATGTTTCTTCTACTCCACATTTTGATTTAATTTATAGCACAGATTTAACGTCAGGCAAATACTAAAGGACTGATAAAGTTTCATTAAATTTTGTACAACCAGTTTTACGTGATGCTCTGACAAAATTGGACATACAGACATACAGAGTTTGGTTTCTGGTCCTCCAATGATTGAACAGTAAAGATATCAGAAAGAGAAAGTTCTGACCAATGTACAGACAAAACCGTTCTTTAAAAAATATGAGCATGCCTGTGACTAAAGTCACCTCCTTGTTTAAATGTATTTTTTGTCTGTTTGTTAATGAAGATTAACCATATTGGAAACAACTTGTATTGATTTTAGTCTTGTTTCACTTTTTATCCCAATATAGTAGGTAACTTTGGACAGAATATAATGACAAAACAAAAAGACTTTGACGCTTACAAAAAAAAAGAAAAACAGTTGTGTGTAGTCTGGCAGCTCTGGCACAGGCTCTTCTTTGTGCTTTCCCTCCTTGTGTATCACATGGCTTGAACCACTTCCTCAACCCGTGACATCATCACAAATGGCCCAATGCCCCTGATGCTGTCACTGATGCTGTCTCTTTGCCAGGCCTCTCTCTCTTGTTCTCTTCCTATTTTTTCCACTCCCCCATTCCGGTGGGTCTGCACGTCTGCTCTTGCGCGGGACACACACACACGCGGTGAGTGTGTGACGCAGCCGGGCTTGGTCAGGCTCCCATGGCCTGGTTCTCAGAGGCAGCGCTGACTGGACCCTTTGTCTCCACACTGGAGTTAAAAATAAAAGCTGAGGGAAGAGCTCGCGCCAGTATTAGTGATACGTTACACTGCTGTCTGGGGATTATGGACCCCCTTTTCGCACAAACACGAGAGCATGTGGATACGCGCTCATACACATGCACATGAACAACACACATGCACATACTCTCCTCTCTGAGGAGCTGGAACCATGAACCCGAAATGAACTCAGATGGGAAAAAACTTCTCAGTGTGCTGGCCCACAATGCTCTCTGGCTGAGACCCAGGCTGCATGTTCCACAAAACCACCATTTCTTGATGGAACACTTGTGTCATATTGCGTAAGACAGACGAACGCACATACATACATGTGGAAAGTCCTGTTCTCCTCTCTAGTGTGTGTGAGTGTGTGATTATATTCAGCTGAAAATCCATCAGGTTGTGTGTGTTCTGCTGCACAGCTCAGGTACAGTATAACCATCTTTGTGAATCATTTAAATTCTTTATTGTGCTAAATTTCACAAAGAGCTAGACAAGTGACTAGAACCCTCAATTACACCCTCAACTACACCCTCAATCTTCCTCTTTTAATGTTTCATCATAATTATTTATTTATGTCATAGTTAGTCCTGCCAGAGTCCCTGCTTCCACTACAGTAAATATACATTCACCTTTAATCATTATGTGACTGTGACCATACCTAATTGTTCTCTCTCTCTCTCTCTCTCTCTTTTTCTGTGGAAGTACACATGACCCCCCTCCGTCTGCCCTCTGGATCTATCTGACTCATCCTGGTGCCGCGCTTCTGGTTGGAGATCTCGACGCATGTAGGTCTGTTGTGTGGTCTGCTACAGATGCATGTGGTGACTGGGGATGGTTCCACTTGACCATGATGGTCTTGGATAGAGACATCTGTTCTCTGATGACTTGTGACTGCAGTCGTTCAAAAGTTCAAGACTGAAATTCCCACAAACAGTTTTGTATCTCAGCCTTCAATCAGAACTGGACTCCATATTAACTTAAATACACCTTCTGCTATACTGAACTTCCAGACTGAAACACACAGTATGACTGAGATCAGATCAGATCAGTCCATTCTATCATCTGCTATCACCCAAATGAGGATGGGATCTCTTTCAAGTTTCCTCTTTCAAGATTTCTTCCTATTGGCATCTCAGGGAGTTTTCCCCTTGCCACTGTCACCCTCGGCTTGCTCATCAGGGACAATCTGATCATTAAGATTCAAAATCATTTACATATTTTTTTGATTCTGCAAAGCTGCTTTGAGTGATATATATTAAAGAGTAATGAATCTTGACCTTTAGTTCATGAAAGGAAAACATGAATAGAGTAGGACTTATCCACCTGTTCAATATATCTTATCCTTGTACACACCTGTTCCTCTAGACTATGGTACACTCAACCCACTCTCTCTCTCTCTTTGATGTGGCAAAGGTTTAACCCTGGATGCCTGTTCTGACACAACTGTCCTCAATTTATCCAGGCTTTGGAACGGCTCTAGGGATACACTTGTTCATATAACCCCCCAATACCTAGAGCTCGTTCCCTGACTGAGAATCAAACCCAGGCCTCGGCAGTGAGAGCATCACACCCTAGCCACTAGTCCACCAGGAATCAAGAACAGCACATACTAGCCATTGCCATCCCCCTTGATAGGCATATTGGAAAAGAATGGGGTCAAAAGAATGGGGTCAAAAAGTAGTGTTAATTACCCCAATTACCATTGAGGAACCTCCATTGTAAAGAGGGTGGATTGAATGACTGTAGTACATCAGTGTTGTTGGGGTTTTTAAACACCTCAGTATTTGAGAAGGTTATAAATAAGAAAAAAAGATAGGATCCACTCATTCCAGAGCAATGCACCACTGTCCTGTTAGTATAACTGCTGAGAAGGGGCCAACACTCAAATACTATCAAGCAAGTAGTCCTAAAGTTGACCATTTGCAGCAAAGGATAGATTACAGTCAATAATTGCTTCCTTACGAAGTACACCTTCTGTACATTTAATGAAAAAAAAAAAAAAAAAAGATTTTATTCTTGTCCAAGTGACCACAGACACATTCCTTTATTTGTAAATGTCTCAGGGGTGTTCCAAGCCCTCCCTCAGCTGTCCTCTAAAGGAACTACTCTCCAAAACGTCATCACCAACACCGAAATACACCATTTTCCTAAACCTCACATCATCTCCTGCATCTGGACTGCTGCATTCCTCAAATATCTTTCACCTTCAACACTGTTCCAAGTCTGTCCTTCATTACTACTGCATTAGTTGTGCTGATCACGTGAGCTGAGAAGGAATCAGGAAGTTTGAACGACGGATTCCAAAGGCATTGCAGCCGGAATTCCCTCCGTGCTAAGTGAACGGGTGCATCCCACACACACATACACACACGCGCAAACACTTAGAGATCCTCTACTGGCCTTCTGAGCCAAGCAGGCCTAGTATGGTATGAAGAGTAAGCCATTACATAGACTCAGACACAGGGATAGTGATTTGTTGCCAGATACACATCTGTCTGATCTTGTTCCTGCTTATGCTTTTACTCCAGCGTGCTCGTGTCTAAATCAAACCCGTTCCACAACTGTCTCGCTTTCGTCCGATGAGGCCATGGACTCACGTTTCCAGATGATGCACCAAACTGATATCAGATGTTACTAAGTCTAATGGCATGTCCTCCGTTTCCTCCTTTAATGAGAGAATTCTGATCATTGTACACAGATGAACGAATGGTTTACGTGCACATTATGATCACATTACGATCATATCTTGCATCTTTCTTGTTCACTTGGAACGCATTATAAATACTCCTTTGTCTTATCATTTCTGTATCTTTTAAAGCACTCCATTACCTCACCATATCATATGTACAGTACAGGCTATATAACTCTTATAAAGTAGACCATTATTAGTGTTTTTTTCCAACAAATACTAAACCATGGCCAGTTTTACTTGATATTTATTGAAATCTTTCTTTTGATCTTTATCATTTCACAGATATGGAATTAGTCTCCAATGTCCGCACATGTGATGTAATTTCTCGTGGATGAGGGCATAAATCCCTCTTCTCTCTCCCTCTCCCTCTCTCCCTATCGAGCTACACTTGCCACTCCTGAGCTGTCAGTGATCCAAACCCCCCTTCTGCCCTCTGGAACTGTCTGACTCATCCTGCTGCCCCGCTTCTGGTTGGAGATCCAATTGCACGGAGGCCCGTGTGGTCTGCTTGGGATGCGTGTGGTGACTGTGGGCGGTTCAACTTTACCATGAGGACGGTCCTGAGCCTTAGCAGATGCAGACAGCTGCACTTTGAGAACTTGAGACTGTTGTCGCTCAATTGTTCAGGACTGGAATGTCCTACAGTCTACCTGAGCCTCCAATAACAAACCCAACTTAAATACATCATCTTTTATATTGCATTTCCAGCTGCCCTACATACAGTATGACTTCAACAGTATGACTATCCGTTATTACCCAAATGATGACAATGACAAGGCATTGGACTTTGGTTCAGAAGGTCCCAGGTTCAAATCCCACTACTGCCAAGTTGTCCCTATTGGGCCCTTGAGTAAGGCCCTTAACCCTCAACTGCTCATATGTACAGTATAATGAAATACAAATATATGTTGCTCTGGATAAGGATGTCTGCTGAATGCCTAAATGAGGATGGGGTCCCTGGTGAGTCATATTTTTCTTTTGATTCTTTAAAGCTGCTTTGCTTTAAAAGTGCTATACAGATCAAACTGAATTGATTTAATACCCATCAACGTTCACAGAAGACTTCAGATACAGGACAATGATGAGACTATTAATAGACTCCAAAATAAAACAATTGAATCCTGCAAACGGTTTTTAAAATGCCTGTACATTGAATGACGATTACAGCCAAGGTGGCTCGGAGCCCACGTGAACATTGAACAAGTGGAACATGATGCACGACCTCATTCTGTCCACTGCTCCACTTGCACATGGGCGTTATTGATACATCCCCTGTAGAGCCCAACTCGCTCCAAATCATTTTCACATACTGTACTGTATTTGTGATATTTAAGGAGTTCCTGGGAGGCCAGTGTTTCAGAAATTAAGCAGGCCATCGCTCTGGCATGTGAAGAAAACTTTCTAACTTGATGGTATCCAAGCACTAGTGAAACACTGAGATGAGCGCAATAGTGTAGCAGGGCATTATATAGAGAAATAAAGGTAGTGGTGGCACTACCTGCATTTAGTGCTTTAAATAGGTGATATTTTGGAAACAGTACTAACTGCTAAGTCATCATGCCACTTTGGGAAAAATATTTTAAATTGCTTATTCTCATTAAATTCAGCAAGAACACTGACAACCAATGATGCTGGGGAACTATATGTGCAAGTCATAAAAACAGAATGAAACTTCAGTTTCTTAAAAAAGTACTGTATATACAGTACACAGAGCACGAGTCAAGCTTGGCATCACACCATTGGACGTGCAGTTCGGGGTCAAACCAAATGTTGTACACACACATGCTCGTAAACACATGCACAGCCCAGGTCATTCCAGTACACACATTACACACACAGCTGTTCTAACCCACCACATTCCCATCATGAAATCTCTCTCTCTCTTTCTCTTTATCTCTCTTTCTGTGATTTGACAGTTTAATGGCTGCGTTGTACCCTTTAGGATTTCTTTATTTTGTGTGTGTGTGTGTGTGTGTGTGTGTGCACGTGTGTGGACACACTGCTATAGACACAACAGTTTTAGGATGTTTTTAAGAAAAACCCATTCCTTAACTATCCTTAATAAGGAGCAAATGTTAGATGTTTATCTAATGTCCCTGTGAATATAAGACGATCTGACAGTTTTGATCTCTTGGGGGAATTTATTTGATCGGGTACAAAAAAATGCAGCTATTTTTATTTACTAAATTAAAAGAGGCTTAAATGCTTCCTTTTAGTTATTGAGGTTAGGGCTCATATCCTGGGGATACTTGATGTGAAGCAGGAATACAGTGCATTTTAGATGTCCATCTTACACACACACACACACACACTTACACACACATACACACACACAATTAACTCATCGACATGCTGGTGTGTTTTTGGGATCTGAGAGGAAACCGGAAAACCTGGAGAAAACCCATGTAGACACAGGGGGAAATAAACAAAAATGAAATAATGATAAAACAGACATACAGTCTGGTGTGTGTGTGTGTGTGTGTGTGTGTGTGGAGCTGTATGTTAATCATTCCCAGATGTCTGAGAGCATCAGAGTCATTCAGCTGGGTGGCATCGTGCCGTCTCTGGCAACTAAACCTAATCTCATTATGGTTCTATTTATCCATGTCATTGGTGTATGTGTGCGTAAGTGTGCCATTCAAAATCACTAAGCCTCTCACAAACATGCAGTCACACACATGGAAACACACACTGGCTCCCAGCAGTGTTATAATGAGAACACTGGGTTAAGGCATATGGCCATGTTAGACTGATTCAAATGAGAAGAATGACTTAAATGTATTTTACTCATATTTTCATTTCTGACTAATTCGGCTGACCTAAGGCCTGAACAGTCTGCTGTGTGTGTATGTGTGTGTGTGTGTGTTGAGCTTCCAGTCATTTAAATGGTTGAAAGAGTAAAACATCATTAGCTTTTATAAAAAATCTTTTTCTGTAACATTCCTAATTTTGCACAAAAAAACAAACAAACAAAAAAAACCTCTTGTTGCTCTTTTGGTTGCTCATGTTAAATGGTTGCCATTTGATCTGTCACAGGATTTAAGCTAAATGCCCTTCCTGATACAACCCTCTCAATGTTGGGACCGACACTGAGTGTGCCATACAATCCCAGTTGTATTAGGGGAATTGGCTGGGAATCTCACCTGGGTCTTCCTCATGGGCAGATGAGAAGCCACCAATGAGACAACAATACTTGACTCTTACTACACATGATAGAACTATATAAGATAACACTATCTGCCAATCATATTACATATCCAATTAGAGTTTGAACGAAACAATAAACAATCTTGTACGTAAACAATAAAACAATAAAATTTATGGAATAGCTGTGGAAGGATGAGAGAGAGAGAGAGAGAGAGAGAGAGAGAGAAAACTTGCTTCATGGCATGCATATACCCACTCACCTTTGCATAAGAGCCTGTCAAAACCCATCATCTCTCTTGCACACTTGACAGAGAGAGAGAGAGAGAGAGAGAGACCCATTTCTGTGATTTCTGATTTCAGTGTACTGTTTGTGCATGTGTTATTGAACACACACTCATTTCCAGCATCGCTACACTTCCTGTTCCATTAAAACTGGAATGCATCACGTATCAAGATAACGAACCCTATATGAAAGCTTAAGCCTGAAAATGGATAGGCTGCAGGGAGGAAAGCGGTGCTCTCCATTAATTAGTGTAATAGGACATTTTTTCAGCGCTGCTAGGTTAGCCGAATGATTAAGAGCGGAGATGGTTGGGAGAGGAGGGGGAAAAAAAGAGACAGAGTCTGTCACTTTATTGAAGCTCTGGGGGTTCGGAGGTCCGACCCCATAGCTACAGGGACCTCGAACCTAGCGGATGGCTTCACTTCCTCTTATCACACACACCCAGACACTAAGTGGTCTCTGTTGCATAGGTATATACGCAGATCTTTGAGCCATATTCATTAAATTCAAGGAAGCTCATCAGCGCTGCTTAGGTATGATAGAACGACCTGACAGCGGTAAGTGTGTTGAGGACACACGGTCATCAGAAACAGGAAGTAAGGAAAGCTGGAGTGACATTGTAAAACTAATGTGATTACAAGCCAGACAAATGAAAGGTAGGATAGTCATTACACAGATGTTGTGAGGTGGTATAATAAACGTGTATCTCAATATTAGCATTTTAGTCATAGTTTAAAATGTACACTTTCTGTTAGCATCACACATCAACCACCTTCCAGATAAAAAGAAAGAAAGAAAGAAAAATTATAAGAAATAATATAATATGTAATAGTAATATGAAAGGAGGAGCCCGTTGGCTTAGTGGTTAACACTGTGGCCTTGAACCTCCAGGATTCAGCTTTGATTCCCATCTCAGGGTCTGTGTGCATAGAGTTTGCATGTTTTCCCTATGCTTGGTGGGCTTCCTATCAACTTGCAACACTGTACACATGTAACCTAAATTAAACAAGTTAACCGGTTTGATAAATTAATTCAAAGTATGGTTGACTAATTTAGCTAGCTGCTCGCTAATTGATAAAAATAGTCAATGGGAGGGGGGACATAAGCTGAAGTATATTTATACATTATACATATATAGACATATATGTATGTATGTATGTAAGTATGAATATAGATAGATAGATAGATTAATGGGTATACCTGGTTCCTACTGGTTTCCACCAGCTCTTTGCTGTGGCACTGCTGGACAACTTCTAATTTCAATGGGAAATAATCAGGATGTTTTTCATCTGCTGCATTAAGTTTCCTTGGCTGATCTTGACTACTTCAAAAAAACTCGAACAAACACATCTTGAAACTCCAGTCCGCTTTGAAAGCATTGCCTTATTACCTTGCATCATTACTTTGTATCGTGTGCTCACACTTGCCATGTTGTATGACCTGTGACACGAAACTGTCTTCCACAACCTCATCTTAGTTGCAGAGTTTGGCTGTTCCTCACCCAGTTAAAACTAAACCTCCTACACAGCTGTTTCTGTTTCAGTTGATGACTGTGTTTCTACCTACATATGAAACTGATGATCATTAGCACCTTTTTGGTATAACGGATCATTACAGACTCTGATTCTACAAAACAGAATCCCTAACTTTGTGCAACAAGTGTGCAAGTGTCAAAATTGAGGCTGGTTTGAAGGGAAAGGGTACTCACAACAAATATTGATTTATATGTATGTATTTGAAAGCATTTTTACTGTACAGCATTTTTTCACACCTGCCTAAAACATTTGCACATTACTGTGCCTGCATGTTGTGATATTCATTTATTTAATCATTCAATTATCATCTATACCGATTATCCTGTACAGGGTCACGGGGGGCCTGGAACCTATCCCAGGAGGATTTGGGCAGAAGTTGGAGTATACCCTAGACAGGGTGCCAATCCATTACAGGGCACGCTAACACATGCAAACACACACACACGCGCGCAAATAAACACACACAAACACACACACTATGGACAATTTCTGGGATATATACTGTATATGTACAGATATACACACACACACACACACACACACCTACATACATACACACAAGCACATACACACAAGCACACACACACACACACATACACGCACACTATAGACAATTTCTGGGATATATACTGTATATGTACATATGTACACATACACACACACCTACATACATACACACACACACACACACACACACACACACACACACACACACAACCACACACTATGGACAATTTCTGGGATATATACTGTATATGTACACATATACACACACACACACACACACCTACATACATACACACACGCACACACACACAACCACACACTATGGACAATTTCTGGAATATATACTGTATATGTACAGTATATACTGTATGTACACACACACACATACACACACACACACACACACACAACTTGTGTATGATCTCCATATATTTACTTATTCATACCACCCTGTTCATATCAAACTTCTCAAAAAAAAAAAAAAAAAATATATATATATATATATATATATATATATATTTTTTTTATTATTATTATTATCATTATTATTATTATCATTATTATTATTATAGTAGATGTAAGGGTCTTCGCAGTGAGGTAAGCTTCTTGATAGGAATCCCCTTGAGGATATTTTCTAACTTTTTTTGGTATATTCAGGCTAGTAAAGTTTCATGCTGTCCTTCGCCTATCATGGTTTCCACGGCGTCCCACACTATCTGCCTGTCCCAGCCCTGTCTCCGCCACGTCCTATCATTGGTCTGCTGCCTGAAGGTCTTCACCTGTTCTGTGTCCTGCTCTCATTATTTACTGTTTATTCAATGTTGTGTCAATGTCTCATTGTGAAATTAGTCTGAGCTCCTTCGTACATCCTGGTTCTGATCCTGATCCCTGTTTCTTGATTCTGTTTGATGTTCTGTAAAACCTCATGTTTACACACATTACAGATAGTATAGGAACAAAGTATATTTCCTTAAGAAAAAAATTAAGTTTAAGAGTGTTGTTTAAGTAGTACTGGGGTTTGAACTCATAACCTATCGATCAGTAGGTCGAAGTATGAACCTGTGAGTAAGCGTAGACATTTTTCCTTTATTACAGATTTATATTAGTTAACACTTGTAATTACACTCATCCACATCTTGCACGGACATCACTATTTGTCATCTCGCCACGTCAACAGGGCGGTGTGACACCGCAGCCGCTAATGATGCAGGCGATCCGACGCATATGCCTTCATCAGCACTCATCCTATCATCTCTCACTTCCGCTCAGCTTTCCATGCTACCACACTTTCCAGAAGCATAATCCCTTTAGTACCAGGTGTCCACATTTAGTACGAGTGCATTGGAAAAGACTCTTAAGTCAGCCTTGTGCGTGATTGTGCACATGTGTGTGACGTACAAAAGGGATAGAGGATCTTAGGATCTTAGATCTTAGGGTAGTCCTGGCTGAACTAGTTAAACATATCCGGTTTCCCTCCATCCGCCCCTCCGCCCAACCCTGTTACATTGTGGGACACAATGCAAATAGCCAGAGGGTTGTTTGTGGGAGGATTCGGTGCGTCTGTGGAGACTACTAAGAGGCTTACTGGGGTAGCCTGACCTAATGAGATTATTTTGAGATTATTTTGTGGACAACATATTTGTTTGTGTAAAGATATATATGTGTGTGTCTGTGTGTCACCTCGCTAAGCCGATGTCTGAACGTATGTTCTGTGTCTTCGTTTATTTCCATCCATCATTGAAGGAATTCCCTCAGCTAATCCGGAGGTAATCCCAATCCCAATGCTACGTCAGTGCAGGAAGTGCCCTGTATCACCGCTCACACGTCACTGTTATATAGCGATGACTACTTTTTTCCTCTTGCTGGCCAAGCAGTGTGATTCCATCACCTTTCCTCAAACACACTTATTGACATGTAGGACATTTGTATACAGCGATTGGTCATCAGTTTTGAAATCTCCTCCTAAGACCATCGAGACGCAATGATAAAACTGGAATCTGACCCGATGTGAGTTTGAATTTTTACATAAAAGTGGGTTACGCAACATTCCAGCATTCCAGGCCTTTTTCCTTCTGAACAGTTGTGGTCTGTTTGCGACGTCAACTCAATCCGTTGCTCTCAGCACACTGGTCACGCTAGGGGTAGAATGAATCGTTGTGACTATCTATCTGAGCTTCTCTGGGCATAAACACACACACACAACACACACACATTCGCATAAGACATTCTCAGAAACTTTGCATGACTGGATTCTGGCTTTCTTACATTTGATCACACTGTTGTGATCCAAGCCAAATTACCACCAACAAGCAAGATAAGATCTCATCAGCAATATCTTGCTCTATTTCATACAAATACATCATGTTCTTTTTTTTTTTTTTGCTTTTTCTATCCCTTCTTTTTGAGAAAATGTGCATTCACAATTCCTCCATGTTTACTTTGAAAACTTTTCCTCCTTTTACTTTTGAAGACTTTGTTTGTCTTTTTTTTCTTTCTTTCAGATGTGTCCCTTGTGCACTGTCCCTTGTGCACTCAGCTAGATCAGAGTGCCTGCACCCAGGGAACAGCAAATACAAAATCCATATCGTATATCGACGTTGATGAAAGCATGATCGGGAGGAGAAACACAAACAAGCCCCAGATGGAACAGAATTCTTCTTCTATGTGTTTCTTAAGCACTTTTGTAAGTCACTCTTGATAAGAGTGTCTGCCAAATGCCTAATGTAAATGTAAATGTCGCAAAATCATTTTTAAATCTATTAAAAAACTAAAAATTATGTCATTTTTTCACCCCAAATGTAACTGTTTGAGAGCCATGAAATATTTCATCTAATATAATCTCCAAGCTTTTAGAAAGTGATTAAAGCACCGATGAATTCTTGATCCTGGTTGATAAAGTATCACTGCTCTGTTGCTGTAATTTAAACAACCAGGTTTCTATTAACATCCATACTGTATGCAAATACAGCATGTTATTGTTTCTGTATATACAGTTGATTCACAAGGGGTTGCAACATCAGTTGATTTTGATGATGAAAGAACAGTAGGTTTTTCACCACAGGAAGTCTTCAGGGCAGAGACCTTGCTTACACGTGACAGTAGGAAGTAACTTGTTTCATGGAATTTCCAAGGCATTAAACATAACAGTAATGGCATGAAATGCCTGAAGTGTCATTCTTTAATTAATAAACAATATAACAATATTTTACTGTATAGGAAAACTAATGAACATTTCATGTAGCAATGCATGACATCACCATGTTGATTATCATATTCCTATACTGTACCTGCACACAGTGTTTTATTCCTTACATCATCAATTTCTCGAAAAACAAGATTCTATCTTCTCTAAAGCACTATTGAAAAAGATAAAGGTTATATATTTAGATAATGTTATATACTACTGTAAGTACCCATCGTTGACTGGAAAAGAGTTTGTAGAAATGGATAAAAGATTAAAGTTAATAATAAGCTAATCAGCTTTAATGGAATCAGTGATATTATTATATGCCTAACTTATTAATAAAAATTCTAATTAAAAATCCTAATTTTATTTGTCACATACACAGTCATACATAGTATGATATGCAGTAAAATACTTATACGACCGCCCATGACCTTAAATAAGATTATCAATAGGAAATAAATATGGAATAAAATAAGAAATAAAATATAGACAAACTTTAGCTATAGAAAATATAGCTATAGAGGATAAGAACAAAATATAAAATGTAAGAAAAACTTAGCTAGACAAATATAATTAATAAAAAAAATGTTTTGCTGTATAAATATAGAAAATATAGGAAACTTTAATTGTGGAAATGAAATAGAATTTAAGTAGAAATGTCTGGGGTCGTTTACATTATTTTGATCTCACTTATATTGCAGGTTAAACTTCAAGCAGACATCCGGCAACAGTTTCATTAACTTCTGACCAGAGTTCGATTACGATGCGTCCACAGTTTGACGCATGTGCAGAACGCTACACAAAAATCTTATGTGTAGCAGATTTAAGGACTGGCAAAAATTCATTAGCTGCCAGTTTTGCATGATGCTGTGACAATTTCTGGCTGGACAGACATACATACCTACAGACACACAGGCAAAAATTCTGAGACTGATTTCAGGTCCTCCAGTGTATGAAACGTAAATATATAATTGATAAAGTGAGTTCTGACCAAAAAACAAATCAAACATTTATTTAATTTATATAGATATAAATAAAAAATATATATGTATATATATGTATAATAATAATGAATTATATAT
>JAQMYJ010000019.1:8191582-8259716 GCA_030014305.1 Clarias laeviceps | reverse complement strand
TATATATATGTATGTATGTATGTATGTATGTATATAGATATACACACAGGCTTTGTAGGGTTGTCTCCCAATTTAAAGTCCTGCCAGTCATTTCAGGAACGTAACCAGTACTTGTCACATAAACTTCTCAGTCCTTTTCTTGGGCTCCTGGCTACTGTCTTGAACAGGCGACTCAGAGCACTAGTGCCCTGGTAAAAATAGAATTTGGACTTTACAGCATTATAAGAAAGACAATAATGCATCATATTAGCGTGCTGCACACATCAGTCCCAGGGCTACCTGACTCAATGTGCATGGCACGTCACTTCCGCTAACATTTGGCGAGCATTTCTTATCTGTTCAGGCTGGCATTTGGTAAAGGTCATATGAGAACACAGGCTGCAACCTGCAAGCTCTGATCATTGCTCTACTGCTTGGTTTTGTGTCTGCTTTAAAGGGGGAACGATTCCTGTATGACAAACAGTTTGGCAGCCTGGACGATGTAAACGCTTGTGTTTGAGCTCAGTAGTAAGAAGAGTGCTGACAAAAAATTTTTGATTGGCCAGTGCTGCTTTGATTGACAAGGGCTACAGTCTGCCATCCCTTCCAGTCATGGAGCACTTTGCTCTCTTGAATCCCGCACACGGATGGCATATTGTTCTCCCGACTCCTACGCACAGGCGACGATGGCATCATTGGGGCATGAACTCTTGATCTCTTGACATAATAATAAAATTTCTGATGCTGAGCTGCCGTCTGAATTGTTGCCGAATGTCTTTTTGCGATGAGATTATTTGTCCACCTCTTGCTAATTGAGGTCCCTAAAAGCAGTGAAATGAAAAGGACTGACTCCGTAGGGATGTTTGTAAGCCATTCAGTGTTGAAATAAAACTAATTCTGATTCCTCTGAAATCATGTAGTAGGATGTAGTCTCTGCCTTTAACACATAAACGATGTTTTTCCGAGGCATCTGGCTGAGCTTTTATCCATTTGGCTGTGTGTGTGTGTGTGTGTGTGTGAGAGAGAGAAAGATTGAGGGGTCTCACTAACTCCATTCAGAGAGTGGGTCTTTGTGAATATGACTCAAAATTCTGACGACAAGAGTCTTTCCAGCGGAAACAAATCGACACAATGAAAAACAAAAAGAACAGAGCGCCCCTCTTTTCTTTCAGTTCTTCATTCACACACACAAAATACAACGTGCAAATTCACACTTACGCACATGGACTTATACAGTGGTCTTTGCACATCCTGCCACTACTTTATTCAATCAGAAACACAGCGATTGGAACATATCACTCATAGAATACTATATGTCATTTATATTATTCCTTAGCGTGAGGGGTGTTCGAGTCAAACCGGAACTTTTGATTGGGCAGAATGATAGAAGACGGTTCACTTTCACGGCAGAATGATAGAAGACGGTTCACTTTCTCATCGTCGTCCATACCATTTTATCCAGTATACAGGGACGCGGTGGGGCCTGAAACCTATCCCAGGAGACTTAGGGCACAAGGTGGGTTAGGCATTTACATTTAGGCATTTGGCATCTTATCCAGAGCGACTCATTATATATCTGAGCAGTTGAGGGTTAAGGGCCTTGCTCAAGGGCCCAACAGGGACAACTTGGTGGTCGTGGGACTTGAACCTGGGACCTTTTGAACCATAATCCAATGCTTTAACCACTGAGCTACCCTGGACAGGGTGCCGATCAATCAGAGTGCACACACACACTCACACGCTCATTCAGACACTACAGGAAATTTGGGAATGCCAATTAGCCTGTATGTCTTTAGACCGTGGGAGGAAACCTACTAAGGACAGGAAGAACATGCAAACCATGCACGCACACAGACCCAAGGCAGGAATCGAACCTGGAACCAAGGCGATAGTGCTAACCACTAAGCCACAATGCCACCTTATTATGAGAGTAGAAACAAGCTTTATTTCTCTATATAATCCCCTTGTACACTAATGGCTCAGAGTGAGGTCAGGACTGTACAGGGGATATGGCAATAACTCCCAGCCGAATTTCTGTAATGTGCAAGTGGTGTCTGTGTGTACAGATGTGTCTCTTCCATCGATTTTTTTTTAACGAACAGGCTTTTCATTCGCTCAATGTTTACGTCATTCACAGACTGACACCCTCTTTTAAAAATGTTACACCATTGACGTTTTATCGTGGCTCATCACGGTACAGTGCTTAAAGTCTTCTGTAAATGTCAATCAGTTTACCACTTTCATTCACAAGAAATTTCATCACAAGTTCCGGTTTTACTTGAATGCTCGTCGTATGTTCCAGAGAAACCGATCTTGATATTCAGACTAGCTAATAGTATTACTCATTTATGACTTTGAAAATGAGCAGTTTTAAAGTGAGTAATTCTTCTCCCAGAGTAATCAACCACAAAGACAGGCTGCAATTTTCATGCCTACGATAACTCACATTAACCTTACATTTCAGCTCGTCACATTTTACTCACTGTATGATTGTTGCCTTTGGTGTTTGGTGAGTTGTCATGTGATCAGCAGGAAAGAAAAGAATGAAGCAGTAGTGGTTAATGATGATTGTGTAAACATAAAATCAGTAAGGCTGTATTGACATTGGCAAAATAGACTATAGGTCCTAATGCTCACACTACACCTTACCTTTAAATTGTGTATATAATAATAATACACAGCATATGCAAAATACCGGATAAAGATTCTCCATGCATTAATCTGTGTAGGTTCACAGGGCGCCTGGAGGCACAAGGAAGGGCACCCATGGCAGGGCACAACCACACACTTACACACCCTTTGCATACACAGCAGGCAATTTGGAAACACTAAGCAATATAACCTGTATGTATTTGGACAGTGGGAGGAAACAGTTGTACAGTTGCCTCCCAGTTTAAAGACCTCCCAGTCATTTCTGTAACATGGCCAGTAGTATGGCTCTACCTGACACACAAACGTTTTCAGTCCTTCCTTTCAACCTCAGGGCTACCTGACCCAATGTGCATGGCAATTTGGAAAGACCAAGCAACGTATAGTTTATGTCTTTGGACTGTGAGAGAAAACCAGAAAAATGAAAATGGGAAAGCCTTCAAAACTGAGAATGTTACACTAAAGTGACATGCGATTTTAACATCTTATTAACTTCACATAGATAGACTGGTGATGGAATAAATGTTTGTTGCTGCATTTAAAGGATAAAATGTTGGATAACATGTTATTGTTAAATAAATAAAAAAAACAGTGGCAAAGTGGTTAGCCCTGTGGCCTTGCACCTTCATCGTCGAAGGTTCAATTCCCGCCTTGGGTTTGCGCGTATGTGTTTGCATTGCTGTATTTTCTCCGTGCTTGGTGGGTTTCCTCTGGGTATTCTGGTTTCCTCCAACAGACCAAAGACATACAGATTGTTGTTTCCAAGTGTCACATAGTGTGTAAGTAAGTATGTACATGCAAGTGTCCTGCCTAAGCATTGCCAGGCCTTGTGCACTGGGATAGGCTCTGGACAGGATAAGCAGTAGGGAGTCATAGGAAATACGAGAGTCATTAATTTTTGCATTCATATTTTGTACTGCTTTTCCTGTATACAGGGTCACAGGGGCCTTGAGCCTTTTCCGGGATACTTAGGGCATGAGGCGGGGAACCAATCCATCACACAAAATAGATGATATGGTAACGCCAATTAACCTAATCTGCATGTCTTTGGAAGAAAACCGGACTACATGGAGCCACACACTGACCTGAGGAGGTTTGAGGCTACAGTGCTAACCACTACGCCACCGTGACGCCAGAAAGAGTGATTAAGATTGTCAAAATTGTAGCAGTACGAAAAGAAAGGAATAAACCTTTAGCATCTGTAAGTGCTATTATAAGGAAATAATCCACCTCAGGATAAAATCACACCACCCTTTAAGAATTATTTTCTTATAACAGTACATTCAGACAGGTTTAATAATATACCATTTTAGGATTTTCCTCAATCCTGCTGTAAGTTTCAACCCGATTACTTGATAGAAAACAGAAAAAAGAGCTGTTTGTGCTATTTGTGCTGTTGCTGCTCTCCAAAATGAAGGCTAAAGCGGTTTTGTTGGCCTTCAAGCCTTTTTCCGTCACCTCATTTCTTAGTTTTTTGGCTTTACCCACTAAACTTCAACACATTTCTGAGTCACATAACTGTGTGACTGTAATTCCGAGGGAACTTCATGCACAAGTGAATACGACTGGGGGTGTAGTCATGTGACCATGTACTGTCTACCAGCTATTACTTACTAATTATTACAGACAAGCTGTGAAAAACCCTTAAACGCCATGACCCCTTTTTCAAGCTTAAATCCTAATCACATAGTGTTATTAATATTATTTCTAATAACCAATAGTAGTGTGAAAAATATTGTATGGGTTATAAGTATATGCAGATAATCATCAGATCCGATATGAAACCAACATTTTAGTGAATTAAATCATACAGTATGTCGACGCTTGCTTCCTAGTTTTTCATTAACAGGTGAGAGAAATGGATTTTCATTTTGGTCTTATCAACTTATTATATGACCCTTGACCTTTGCATTTGCATGTCTGATTCCTGTCTGGGTGAATGTCACAAGACTAGAAAAAAAAAAGACAGAAAGTCAATGTGTAGGTGTGTCTGAGAATCTCCCCCCAGTGTGTGTGTGTGTGTGTGTGTGTGTGTGTGTTTCACAATGTTTCGAATTGACTTTATCGAGATTTGGAGGTGTTGTACATGGTACAGGTACAAACAAGTGTTGGTGTGTTTTTGCGTATCTATGTGCGTGCGTATGTGTGTGAGCGTACGTTTCTGCTTGCGTGTACCCTTATTTGGCTATATTAAAGAACTGTTCGCCATCTGACCACATGCATGTGATCAGTGCTGACATACCTGGGCAAAAGGGAAGTAGTGTTAGGTCATGAGTCTCTAGTGACACAGACACACACCTACATATTTTCGGTCTCTGGATTGACAAGAACTGAAATAGCTACCACTCGTACATTTGCACATACATAGATACAGACTGAGACGCACACGCACGCACACACACACACACACGCACACATGGACCCGCATGAATCCACTATGGACGCACATGTGGACGTACACATACAGATACACTGTAGGTTTAGTGTAACTTCTGTAGTAGGGAAATTATTCACCGCACTCTGTAATTGTCTATAAAAATGTCTGAGGCTAAAATGAGTTTAAATGGAGAAAGTGAGGTGAATAGGGAACGCTTCAGTTCCTCAAACTGGAATAAACTTAGCACAGAATAATGACCATAAGGAACCACATCCGTCTCTCTCTCTCTCTGTGTCTCTTTATGACGTTCTCTGCCCCCTTTCCATATTTTTTTCGACGATGCTATGCATCACAAACGCTTCTGTCATACTCTTATTGTCTGTCTATGAGTTTGTGAAGAGAAAAAAAAAAAAAGAAAAAATGATGGAAAGATGTTTGTTGCAATGGTGCAGTTTGTGGGTGGATAGGATGGCAGCTGGTGACTCCACTGTACTTTTCATACAATGTGTGAGTGTGTGTGTGTATGACTGTCTGTGTGTGTGTGTGTGTGTGTGTGTGTGTGTGTGTGTGCGTGTGCGTGTGTGGATGAGGGGGTGGGTTACGCACAATGGAAAGTGAACTATGTCCACGTGACGTTCACGGTGTTTCCAACTTTCACAAACCGAGGAACTGGAACCAATGATGACGAGATCTAACGACATCCTCAACTCTCTCTCTCTCTCTCTCTCTCTCTCTCTCTCTCTCTCTCTCTTGGTCACATGACAGGATGATGACAGGTTTTTGTCTGGGCGGAGACTGTGTTGCTTTTTATGAATGAAGCTCGTTGCTTACTCTGACTGAGATATTTCTGGGTGCGTGTGTGTCTCTGTGTGTGTATGTGTGTGTGTGTTCAACCACAGCAGTTTCCTTCTCTTTTTTCCTGTGCTGATTCACTCTTCTGAATATAAAGCTCACCATGTGTTGTTTTTAACACTTTCCTTACCACAGCAGAGGTAACAGAGGCCAGAGTGGGAGAAAAAAGCACACACGGAGACATCAAGACACATGTACTGAGACCCCCCTCCCCTTATACACACACACACACACACACAACTTCATTTACAGAGTTTGTCTGTATGTTCACTCAGCGTGTCTATCTGTGTGTTGATAAAGCAGCATCCTGTTTCCAGTGGGGGCTTGTGTAACAGCTAACACAGTCCCCCATGACGACTGTGTCTGATTGTGTAAGGGGACGTCTTTGTACCTCTAGGAGAAAATGAGACAACTACAGAGAGATCTCCATCTACCTGGTATTGAACCTTGCCTTTGAATGAGAGATAAACTTAAGCTCTACCTCCTCATGAGCATTGAGCCTGGCTGGCTGTGTGCGTGTGCTTGTGTGTGTGTGTGTGTGTGTGTGAGAGTGTGTGAGTTGAGAAACGAAGTGGGAAAGGCTGAGCACCCACTGTCTGCATCTGTCAGTATCAGTTTGTCTTTTTATTTTGATGCGTGTGGGATCTACTCACTCAGGTATACACTCATGGCGATGTGTGTGAGTGAGCAGTTAGTGTGTGTTTGTGTGTGTACGTTTGTCTATTCAAGTGCACTGAGCTGACAGTCCTTAACAATGGATTTATTTCAAATAAAAATGGAAAAAAAAAATAGAATTTAAACCCAAATTTTGTATGACATTAAAATATTGAATACACAAGGGTTAAATTAAGGGTTCTTTGATTAGTTCATGTTCTTAGTTTCCTTTAAGTTCAACACAACAGCTTCGGGTTGTAGGGACAAACTGAAGGAACCCTTATGTCCTAGAAATCCGTAGAGGAGCCATCTATAACATAAGGGATGAGCAACACACCCCTTAAATAATAGTCTATATTTATTACATCAATCAATAAGTATTGTAGAATGCTCGTACCAATGCTTTGGGGCATTTGTTGCTCAGTGGTAGGTTTCTCAAATGCCATACAGAAGGCCCAGGTTCAATTCACAGCCACTGGGTGCAGTGCCGGTCCCAAGCCCGGATATAATGGGAGGGTTGTGTCAGGAAGGGCATCCAGTGTAAAACCTGTGCCTTGTTGTGTGTTAGTGATGGGTCGTTCATGAACGATTTTAACGTGACTCAGAAGAACGAGTAGTCTCAGAGATACATACAAAAGCATCGCAAAACCTCCATAGTTCATGTACAGGAAACAGAAATGAGTAGTTACCTCTCAAGTCTTTTGGTCCGAATTGTTCGTTCTTTTGTCCCGTCACTCCCATAGACGCTATGCAGTGCATTACACAGGAAACAGAATTGAGCGGTTCTTCTCATGAGTCTTCTAGTCCGAGTCGTTCATTTTTTTGTCAAGTGACTCTCATAGATGCTATGCAGTGCAATAGATTTGTTCACATGACAAAAGAACCATCGATTCAAGACCAGAAGATATGAGAGGTGAGCTGCTCATTCTGTTTATTATAATATGTCCTTAGTTGCATTTTAATATTTTCATTACTGGAACTATAGCCAAAATTTGTGTATGTAGATGTGTTGGGGGTCTGTTTATTGAAAATGTAACATTTTATTTTATTTCTGATCAAAAGAACGAAATGCACTAAATGACTCAAAAAAACATTAATTTATTTAGATGAACGAGATTCAAAGAACCAATTCACTAAAATGATCCAAACTTCCCATCACTAGTGTGTGTGTGTGTGTGCCTCTACCATGTCCACTATAGACCTGTCAGATATTTTATTAAGAACAGTGTACTAATACTGGGTAGGACCCAAAAAATCCTTTTTTTTCCATGGTATGAATTCTACAAGATGTCTGAAGCATTGTTTTGACATTCTGGTCCATGTGATTGCATGCTATAATGTGCATTCGTGCTCTGAAACTTCCAGCTCCACCACAGCTCCCAAAGGTGCTTTATTGAATTCAGATCTGGTGGCTGGAGAGTGCACTGAACCTTTTTAACCTCCACATGGTGAATAACATAACTTAGAAAGGCTTTTGCCTTTCAAACAAGGCTTGATTCACAAATCCAGGGGTCCAATGTGTGCAACATTTCCAACACCATTACACCAACATTACCAATTGGATTTAATTGGATGAAATAATTCTTTTGATTGTGTAAAGCTGCTTTGCGACAATGTCAATTGTTAAAAGCGCTATACAAATAAAATTGAATTGAATTGAATTGAATTGAATTGAATTGGGCGGCACAGTGGTGTAGTGGTTAGCACTGTCGCCTTGCACCTCCAGGATCCAGGTTCAACTCCCGGTCAAGCTAGATTCCGGTCTCTGTGCGCATGGAGTTTGCATGTTCTCCCCTTGCTTGTGGGTTTCCTCCCACATTCCAAAGACATGTAGGTAAGGTTAATTGACATAACAAATGGTTACTTAAGTCGATACAACATGAACATCTGCAACGTGTAAATCTGCTGGGAATACACCATGGTTCATCATAGAACACCACAGACACACACACTCAATGTTGTTTGTGGGAGATGGGAGGAAACCAGGTAACCTCAGGGAGAACATGTAAAGCTTACAATTAAGAAAAACTAAAATTAATTAAGCATGCTATTCATCCATCCATCCATCCGTTGTCTATACTGTTTATCCTGTGTAGGCTCACAGAGGTCCTGGAGCCTATTTGAGGGAACTTAGGATACACTCTGGATGAGGTACCAACCCATCACACAGCATCAGCACACACACTCATACTGTGTTCTGTTCCACGGTGTACTTTAAAGCATGCTCCCTACTTCCTGCTCCCTATACAGAGAATGTCAGACAAGAGAAATTATTATTGTGCACTTTGTACAGATTATAAGCCTATGTAATAATAAGGATCTGTTGATTAAATAGTTTTTTTGTTTTTAATTAAATTAAACTTCACTTGCTCCAAACCAAGCATTTTCGCTGAAAACCCTGTGCAATCTACTTCGTAGGGAAGAACTTGTCAATCGGATACACCCAATCACACACTATTTTTGCAAAAACACCAGCCTACAAAGCCTGTCTTTGGACTGTTGTAGGAAACTGGAGCATGTGGATGAAACCCATCAAGCATGAGAAGGACATGCAAACTCCGCACACACAGGACCAGACTTGAAATTCAAACCCCAAACTGGTAATAACATGATATATTCAAATTAAATGCAACGATAAAACTACACTATGAATAGTGTCTGAGTGAAACTGACTCAAATAGATCAAAACAGTTGTGCAAAGTGGCAGCTGGCAGGAAGAAGTGGGAATGGATTTTATTTAAATATCTCATGCCTGCTGTCTATTGTACATAATGTATACGTCTCTCATACATTATTCTTCAGAGATTAGAAACAAAATAAAAAATTAAGTGAACTGAAAATTCATATTCAGGTGGGTGACTGGATTTAAAGATAAAGTAGTTTAATTTTATGAAAAAGTTTAATGTTCAGGTTTATTACTGACTCCCCGTCTATACCATTTTATCCTGTATTCAGGGTCGCGGGGGGCCTGGAGCCTATCCCAGGAGACTTTGGGCACGAGGTGGGGAACACCCTAGACAGGGTGGCAATACTGTGTGGGATCTGTGCACACAGTCCCGAGGGAATAGAACTCAGACCCTGGTGGTGTAAGGTGACAGTGCTAACCACTAAGTCACCATGCCATGTCAGGTATATTAACCTTTTATATTTATATAAAAAATAACACATATTTGTAGAAAATAAGTATTTTTGTATTAGGCACATTTTATATTTAAATACAAATCTGTAAAAATATTGAAAATAAAAATATTAGAAAGATTTTTATTTATTAGAAATATTTTTATTTAGATTTTTTATATGTACACTTTTTGGAAAAATTATTGCACTAGATGGTCGAGGAACCTTAATATAGTAACAGTGAACTTGATCAGCAACATAAAAATGACCACAATGCAAATTTTTTTGGGGGAAAAAAATCAAAAAAGTTAAACTTGACATTTTGGAATTCCAAGTATTTCAATGAGTGCCATATAAAGGGTTAAGTATAGTATAACTCATCAGGCTTTTGCACAACACACATTACTTCTGTTTCTGGTATAGTTCTTTGCAACCTGTCCATAAAAAAGCTTCTTTTTTTCATAGAATGTGGAAGTAAAAAAATCTGAATCAGGCAAAAAAAGAAAAAACGCAGATTGAAATATGCTGACGAAATTCATTAGCAGCAATTAGGCAGGAAACCTAAAACTAACATTATTACTCTCTTCCTCTCTCTTCATATATGGCTTTGTCAATATAATCACTTCTCTTATATTAGGATTTCAAATGTACTGATTACTCAGAAAGACTCGGTCGGTGACTTGATTGACATGAGACCATTCTCATCACTCCTGAGACCATTCTCAGCTTGAGGAAGATTCTATATGTAGAAACAGGAGCATGTCTAATTATATGAGCAAGCTGGAAAGGTGGCAAAACGGATACGGCTATTAATAAGCCTCTTATAAATAAAGAGGGACGCAGCAGTTGTAAACAAGGGCCTGCTATTGCATAAATCACAGATCTGTAATTAGGCTGTTTCTCTAACACCCCTTGTGTATTAACAACACACACACATACACACACACACACACACACAGACAGCAGCGTTTTGGGCAGCCGTGCGTAGGAGCCTGTTGCGTGTTTGGTGCGGAACACGGCTGTCGAGGGCCTGAGTTGTCATGGAGATGATGGTTTGATTCACCATAGCGACTAATGTCGGATAAGAGAACGGGAGAATTTGGAGACGAGGAGAAGAGCTGAAAAGCTGAAGGGCATATTCAGCACTGGTACCCACGTTACACTGGGGCAAAATACCTGTTGAAAAAAACAACTGAGGTTCTAGTGTCAAGAACACTAGAATCTGAAACTGACATTTTTGTTCCAAATAGAATTTTAACAAGATGTCTTGAAAACATAGTTTTTGTTGAGCTCATATGGAGTAGCATTCATAATTAAGAACGTGTGTACTACCCATAATACACTCCAACCACAAAAGCTTGGTGTAATATTTGAATGATGGTATAATAAAATAAGTTGTCTAAGTTAACTATGTTCCGGTTTGGCCTGTTATACATGTCTTTTCACAGTATTGACTAATAAGGCAATTAGCTAATTGTCTATTCACACCACACCTTTATTAACACTGTAGATACGATGTACAACATTGTAAACATCTTATCAGGTTTCACTCCGGTCAATACAGAATTATTAACAAACTATGATGTCTTCAGATGTGGTGCACTTCCTTGTATGGTATTGTAAATGTATTTATACAGTCTGTTTTGTTCTCTTTTTAGTTTTCTTGAGTTTTTGATATTGTTGGGGTTCCTAAAGGAGTTTTCCTTACAACTTTTTATTGACACCCCCACCAAAAAAAACTTTAAGGGTGATAGACTAGATGGAACCTTTTTTTTTTGTCTAAACGTGAGAGTAACTCATTCATCTTCAGTATCTGCTGGCCAGGGTAGTTGTGGATCTGGTGTCTGTCTGTGACGGAGACGGAGACGCGAATACATCCTGAATACATCCTGATACCTATCACAGGGCACCATGCATTTACATTTACATTTAGGCATTTGGCAGACGACCTTGACCAGAGCGACTTACATAAGCGTGGAAAAATTTCCATCAAAAAATATATGCTTACACTGGTTCACTATGTTATTAACTAGAAATAAACACTGTTGGAAAGGAGCTTTTTTTTGTTTATTAATTAATATTTATTAATAATTTGTTTATTATTTATTATTTAGTCTTTAGTCATCACTTAAAGATGTTCGCTTGCTTGAAGAATGAAGTTCATCCCACCACCTAGGAGCCAGACTTACCTTTGAGGTAAGTTGGTGCTGGGCCGTTTTTAGCTTTGTAGGCAAGCATCAGTGTACCATGCATACACTTAAGCAATTCAGCCTAGCTAATCCACCTGATGGAATAATTTTCGAGACTCAGGAGGAAACCATAGAACCCAAAGGAAACTCACAGGGAGATAAGTAGAACCTGTGAAACTTCACACAGACAGTGATCCAAGCACAGACTCAGAACCTACTGCTATGAGGTGACTAGGCTCCTGATACCTCAATGGCATAACACTTCTACAGAATTATTGCATTGATCCTAGCATCATTGGTTTATGTCAAATTTAAAATCATAAAGTTGTTTATTATCAGCAAAAACAGCATAACAGCACGTATAAGCCTTTGGGCCAGGCACCATATGTCATGTGCATCCTATACATCAAAAGAACAAAAGTCATTAATGTAAGAGACCTGGAGACAGACAGACACTAGTAAACATTTTCTTGGTTAAAACAAAAGGGTTCCAGTTAGCCATAGGAAGTATTACCATAAAAGGAATGAGGAAGCGCAGTAAGGGGTTTTGTTTTATGGACATGTGGCATAGCGGCATGGGAAAGCTCACACAATATCAGAAAACACTTAACGTTTCTCAAAAAAATGGTTGTTTGTATAGTTAATCATTCTTAACTAAAACAACCTTATACCAGGTGTCTTAGACCTTATCACATATGAACAGTTGAAGGTTAAGGGCTTTGCTCAATGGCCCAACAGTGGCAACTTGGTGGTGCTTGTGTTGGAACCTAACCTAGGACCTCCCACACTTGAGTCCAACACCTGAACCACTGAGCTACCCCTGCCCTTGGAAGTTACTGTATTCCTGCTTACAATACCACAGTACATCGTAATACAAATAATGGCATTTGGCAGCTGGTAGCTGGGTAGACCAAGCTAGGCCTAGACAAGTTAAGTCGGAATAGTAGGTAAATCTAGAATCATTATTTAATCTCCTTTTGAGAAGGTTACCAGGTTCTCTCAGAGCCATTTTAGAAGGTTAAGAAACTTTCACTTAGTTAAACTATCGAAAGTCTTCTTGAGCACCACAGGCATAATGTTACTTGTGGGTCAGTGGGAAGCACTGCTGCCTTACAGCTCCACAGTCCTGAGTTTGATCCTGAGCTTAGGTTCTTGTCAGGAGTTTTGAGAGTCGTCCCAACAGAGTTCTTCAGTTTCCTGCTTTATGATGAACTGGTGTCCCATCTCTGATGAATTCTTCCTCCTTTCCCCCAGTGTGTCTGTTTGTCCAACATGATTCCAGCCATTACTTTCTTTTTTTCTCTCTCTTCAATTTCTGTCTTTTCTCTACCTATCAATAAAGTATTTTTCTAACTGACTCCAGACCCTAACCAGAATAATAGTGTATTGTTAAGTAATTTTTGGTTCCTGATATGTTGTTATACTGGAATATCGTCACACCCCTTGTAAGAATTTCATCAGTCTAAAAACAAAAAAATTATTTGGATCCAGCTTATAGGACCACGCCATCTTGACATTATCAACAAAAACCATTTTACTTATATCTCTAACCATCACCAAAACACCTAGTTCAACCTAGTTAAGTCTACTTACCTCTAGCTAAAGACTTCAATCTGATATGGAAAAAACACCAAAATATGCTCTCTTCATACTGACGTCATTGTATCAGCCACTGATATTTTGGTTCCTTTTTCCAGTGATTTGCCTGTGTAGTTATACATGGATTGTATTGAGTTGCCTAAAAAGGAGATCAAATAATAGTGATAATAATAATAATGACACTAGGACACAAAGTGTCCAGCTGGTAACAGCGAACTTCTACTGTATATGTGTGCTTATGAGTGAGCGAGAGCAAGGCCATGTGTGTGTCTTTCTAGTAGCCTGGCGTAAGTTCTAGAGAGACGGATCCTCTAATACATTCCGCACATTTCCCACTGATGAAGCAGAAATTAAATCGAGAAGCCTCTCTCTCTCTCTCTCTCCCCCTCTCTCTTTTTCCTCATGCTCACTCTCTTGCACTCTCCAACCAAGATAAACAAAACCCCTGTTCATTTACTCTACTCGTAACAAACAGCAGATTCCTAATATATAACTGGTGAGTGCAGAAATATTTGGAGGCTGGCTAACCCGTTACTGTCCGGTTTGGTTAGCTGCGCAGTGTCAATGAGAGACAAGGGTGATGTCATAGTTTGGTGGCAAAACTGAAACCTTCTACCCAGAAACGTTTGAATGAAATATCATTGTGGTGGTCAAGAAACTCATCGGTGATGTCATGGCCTGTGATCTAATGGCTGTGGGGTTTCATCAGCCAATTTGGGTGTAATAGATCAGATAGGGAAGTGTTGTGTAGGCGAGGCATAGCCGAGAGGCTCGACTACCTGATGGAGAAATAAAGTTGACCAAATATAGCGTCAGTGCTGGAATGAGCGATGCCGTTTGATCTGATTTGAATATCATAGTGGACTGGAAGATAAGTGGGAGTGTACAGTGAATGGAGCAAGCGATTTGAATATTCCTATCTAGCTGCAGGGCCTGGTTACTGGAAGTTCCATAGTGTGTAAACATAGCCAAAAATATAATAAATAGATGAACAGTTAGTGCCAGGTTTATTTTAAAATGCTTGCTACACTATCTCGCTCAACTTCCTCACACAGGGTTTATCACACTCAGTAGTCCTTGATTACTCTTATAATTTGTTCTTTTTCCTGTATTCTTCAAAATTAATCTAAACATAAAGTTAATAATATGTTTTATTCAAATGCCTCCAAGCTTGTCTGTTTAGTGTTGAAAAAGCCGAAAAAATAATGGAAAAACAATGAACTTAAATGTTAGATAGTTACAAAGTTCTGGTCTTTAGTTTGTTCTCCTCCAGACAGTCTTCAAAAGTAACTCCCCCTCTTTTTCCTTTTCTTTTTTTGATTTCCCTTGTTGAGTTGTTGTAGATATTGAACTTTGATGTATGTACACATGTATGTGTGTGTGAATGGAAATGAAAGGCAAGTCTGTACGAGCAGGTTTCCAAGCAGCATCTTATGCTGGGTAATGGAAGTTCCTATATGGATGAACCGAAGCTGGATCCTTAGACACTAATCGGATATTTCACATCCACTCATTGACATTAATTTTGTCCTTGGCTTGCTCATCAGGGACAATCTGATCATTTTGATTCATACATATTTTCTGACACAATTCATAAACATTTCCATAATTTTTCTTTTGATTCTGTAAAGCTGCTTTAAGACAATGGTCATTGTTGACCAATGTTGTCAGTTCAATTGAATTGAATTTACACTTGCATGTTAACGCATAGCCGATCATGTGGGAGAAAAGTAATATGTAAAATAATGCAGATACAGCTCAAGAGCTTCAGATAATGTTCACACCAAACATCTCAGTGACTTTCTGTAACATGAAAACCTTTCTGTAGGTTCAGTTTGATCTCCAGTTATTGGGTTTGTGTGAGCCTGTGGCCATTGTAGCCTCAATGTAGCCTTGGCTGACAGAAGTGGCACCAAATGTGCTCTTGTGTTCAAGTTTTAGCATGCTGTGCTTTTGGGGATGCTTTTCTGCTCACCATGGCTGTACAGAGCGGTTAATTGAGTTATTGTAGCCTTCCAGTTGGACCAGTCACGATTCTATGACCACAAAACTGTTGCTTACTGGACGTTTTTCACCCCATTTTGTGTAAACTCTACTGACTGTGAAAATCCCAGGAGATCAGTAGTTGCTAAAACTCTCAAACCGGGACATCTGGCGCCAACAATGATTGCACGGTTGAAGTCACTGAGATTTTTTTTTTTTGCATTCTGAGGTTTGATGAGAACCTTGATTCACAAGCATTAATAATTAAGTCATACGCAACAAGAAAAAGGAAGTGGAGAGACAACATGGTTCTCTACTTCCATGGCAAACATTTTATATCATGATATTTTGCTGAGATTTTTGCTAACAAAACAGATTAGAACGATTTTGAAAAAGCAAAAAAATGGAAGTCTTTAGCAGGAAAAGCAAAACTAAGATGAAGTTAATATTCATTCATTACCACTGAAGAATAATGGAGGTATATACTGTAAGAATGGCATCCGATAGCCGGAGTAAAAGATACTGAGAAAGCTTCCATCGTTCATTTATGTATTGATCACCAATTTTTTTTGTATCCAGTATCCAAAAATAAAACAAAGTGAGTGACGCAGGGTTTTTTTCCAACCTCGAGAACAATGCATGCCTGAAGAGAGAGCATGTAAGTATGTGTGTTTGTGTGTGTGTGTGATGAGAGGCTGTTGAACAGAGCTCTTGCTGGCTGCATTCAGTTGGTTAAATGGGCTGGGTCATTAGCGAGCCGTCCACTTTTCAAATACAATGGAAATCAGATAAGCAATGAGAGGTATAGAGGGGGGAATAAGGGATAAAAATGGACTGAGAGGAAAGTCGTGTTGTTTCTGTGTGTTAAGCAAAGGTGCTCGGGAACGATAGAGCTGCTCTCGAACTGCGCTCCAAAAAGCACTGGAGCCTCGGCACTCACAAAAGCGCTGCTGTGATCTGCTTCCTGTTTGTGTATGTGTATGTGTGTGTGTGTGTGTGTATGCCAACTCTTGTGCAATACAGCAAAAAAAAGGTGTAGAAGTGCATGGAAAATACAGCACGCTTTAAAACACTGTTAAGCTTTGAAAGCACACGCACTGATGAGAACATGGATTCAGGCTGTTCTGCAAGATGTGAAATCCACCCTACGGAGAATATCATTACAGAAATTGCTTCAGTGTTGCCTTGAAATGTGATTTTTACCATCATAATTTTTGCGTAGGCATCAGAAAATGCCTGGGAGAGATGAAGAAAGGAGCGAAGGAGAGAGATAGAGACTGGGCCTTTGAATCAAGAGTCTGTGCGGCGGCGCTGGCCCTCAGTATCAACCTCACCAGAGGACTGATGAGATAGCAGACGGGCTCTCAGCCAACGAGACCCAAGGCCGGGGGGAACTTCCAATCAGAGTCTGAGGGCAAAGAGAGATGAGCTTGACCTGCAGATTGACCCTAAATCTCTCTGTGGCATGCCAATGTGTGTCTATCCACAACCGTGTCTGTATTAGACACGCTAATTCACTCTGAGATGGAAAAGCACATTTGTGCGCCTATTACCTTACATGCACCCATATTTCCTGCTTCTTATGTCATGAAGAGCATTAAGCCGGTCTTGGCAGTTATTCACTCATACATCTTTAGCTCCATTTTACTCGTTAAAAAATGGAGCGGCGGAGAGCCAGAGGCTGGGAAAGTCCCTCTCGCTCTCCCGAGAGTGTCCTGATCACTTTGATACACACTGTAATCGGCTCGCTCCGTTACACACCGGCACGCAGCTACTTCTCCGGTGATACCACGGCGGCCAGCAGACAAATCCCCCCCTCCCGAAACACACACACAACCCAACCAAAACCTGAATATACGAAACAAGAGAGAATTGAGTGCAAGGTCTTTTCTCTTCCCCCCGCCCCCCCACTTTTTTTTTTTTTAACTTCTCTCTGCTGCCATGAGTATGTGTTTTGTGTTTTAGGGGGAACTTAAAACCTCGTGTTCTCTTTAAAGTGTTCAGACAAGCTCTCTGAGAGATAAGCCAGGTAAAGCCACTCTGCTGGGAGTGGGTGATTTGAGCAAAAGGCTCATTTCCCAGACCCACAACGGTCACAAAACACAAGGTTTGTACGTGCATGTGTGTGGTGTTTAGGAGAGAGAGTGAGATAGAGAGAGAGAGAAAGACAATATTTCCTTTATTGTACAATAAAACTGATCTAATGTCACTTAGGCTTTTAAAAAAGAACAAACCAAACGGGTTTAACAGGCCATTGCATTCATCCCTGATTTTAGGTTTCTTTATCTTAAAGTGTATACTATAAAAGAATTAATGCTTCAAAGAGTTAGATACTCTTAACTTGTACTAGGAAAAGTAAAATATGTAATAAACTCTGTTGAAAGACGATGGAAATACCTCACCTATACACACTGTATGGTCAAAAGTTTGTTGACACCATGTATGGTTCTTCCCCAGACTGATACCACAAGCTTGGAATGACACAACTGTATAGAATGTCTCTGTGTTATAGGACTTTCTTTCTCTGGAACTAAGGGGAATGAACCTGTTCCATCATGATAATGCATGAGGTCTTTGCACAAAGTGACCTCCATGAAGACAGGGCTTGCCAAAGTTGGTGTTGAAGAACACAACCTGCACCCCCAGCCTTCTTACAGTGTCTGCTATCACTAATGCTCTTGTAGCTGAATGATTAAATTCAATTCGCGACAGACACATTCTAAAAATCTAGTCAAAAGCCTTCCCAGAAGAGTGGAGGTTGGACTACGTCTGGAACGGGATCTTCATACGGGGGTGATGGTCAAGTGTCCATATATATATTGTAAGTATAAACTCACTCACTCATTCTCTATACCTCTTATCCTGTACAGAGTCTCAGGAGGACCGGAGCCTATCCAAGGGGCAGGGTGCCAGTTAATTGCAAGGCACAAATACACACACACGCTACACGCAATTCAGATTGCATGTCTATGGGCAGTGGGAGGAAACCAACCAAACAACATCTACTCACACAGACACGAGGCAGGAATAGAACACTTGAACATAGAAGTGGGAGGCCACAACACTAACCACTACGCCACCATGCCGTCTGACAAAAATAAAGTTATGGTGTAAAAAACAGAACTGGCAGTAAAGCATTAGCAGAACACTAATGACAATAAGTCAGGTTAATTGTATATAGCTTGCTGTAACGGGAATGACTATAAAGAACATCTGTTTGTTAAATATTAATGAGCAATCACTAGCTAGCTGACTGTTTAGACAGGATTAGCAAGTCAATAGCCAATAGCATAACTAGCTAATATGCAATCTTCAACAACAAATGTTGTCAGTTTCATTCAAAACAAAGAAATCAGAAAAAACACTATCCTGCATTATGAAAATATCTGGTACAGTAAGCAGCCCAAAACTAGCATATATTCTCATAAAGTCATTGCAAACCACCATTTTTTCACCCACCATATAAAATGACAAGTTGCGTTCAAATCAAATCTGAACTTTCTGGACAGTTATAAAAGTAAAAACACTTTATTTCTCTATATAGTACACTAACACTTGTTTCCCGGTGATTCACTAGTGCTTGGATAACATCAACTTAAAAAGTTTTTTCAGTATGCCAGAGCCATGATTGGACATCCTGCTAAATGCTGGCCTCCCAGGAACTCCTTCAATCTCCTAAGCATGTGGAAATCACTTGGAGCTAGGTCAGGAATGCAGAGTTGTTGTAATGTTCAAGTGGCGTGGTGGGTTGTACTGTTTGAGGTCATGCACTGTCCTGCAAAAACAGAATGCCAGTGATCAAACAAGGCAGTCTTTATCTTGAGACCATTCCCCTTCGCTGAATGTTCACTAGAAAGACTGCAGTAGGCTCTGAGCCACCTCGCCAGGGATCGTCATTCACAAACATAAAGCCTTCTTTAAAATGTTTGCACCATTCAAATGTTCTATGAGTCTAATCATTGTACTGTGTTTAAAGTCTTCTGTATATGCCAATTAGTTTTCCACCTTCATCCACATGAAATTCTATCACAAATCACTGATTAAAACAGTTTGATCTACTGTACATTGACATTTTTTTAGGAAATTAGGCTGTAAAGTTTGGAAAAAATAACATTTATAATAATAACTGTTGTTCAAGTGTTTATACCCAAATCCCCAATCAGACCAAAGGTAACTATAGAAACGTGTGTTAATGTTTCAACAGTTACATTGTAGGAACACATAATGTTATATAATGTTCTCGGAACAACAAGAAATCCTAACATTGAACAGCATACAAAAGTTAAAAACACAGATATATTAAAAAAAAAAAACTTAAAGGTTGATCTCATTGTAGGTATAGAAGATTGTTTTTAACTTTCATAAGATTATTTGTCACAGAAAAATCCCTCTCTGTCCAAACATTTAGATAAGAGATACACCACAGTGTTCACTCTTCCACACTTCTGAATCATATCCTGATAGAACATAGACACACACTCACCCACATTGTACACACACACACACACACACACACGTTCGTATAAAGTGAGAATCAGCAAAACACTCATGGTCAAATTGACAAATCCCTGAAGAGCCCACTGAGAATTTAATAATGCATCAATGCAAATGTTGGTAGAAGAAAATTGCAATCAGTGCGATTAAATTTGTATTCATCCCAGAAAAGCAAAACATAGTGAAATTAATGCATTGCTTTGACAAATTCTTAACAAATGTTTCTTTCTTCTTTTTTTTGATGGTTGTATAAATGCTCACATGATCAAACTCACTTACTTCCTGCTTGCATGTTACAAAGAGAATGCAGCCAGTTCTATTCAACTGTAATATCAATAGATATGACAGTTATGGTATTTATATCTGAGCTATAACACATTTTATTCGCTTCCTTTAATAGAACTGTCTGCACTCGCTTTGTACCACGCAAGCGTGAAGTAAATGGGTTTGATCATGTGAGCATTTATACAACCATCATGAAAAATGAAACGGGTCGTAGAAAATCAAAGCGATGCATAACTTTCACTGTGCTTTGCTTTTCAGAGATAAATACAAATTTAATCCCACTGGTTGCGGTGCAAGTGGAGATTTATGGATGCATTGAGGGAGGACATGAATTTAGTTGGTGTGAGAGAAAAGGATGCAGAGGATAGGGTCAGATGGAGGCAAATGACCCCTGAAAGGGAACAGCCAAAAGACAAAGAAGAAGAAGAACTGTAATATCTATTGATGTGCGATAAATGTTGTCCTTTCACATTAGATTATGCTCACAGGAGACATGAACATATCAGCAGTCACAAGTGTGAGCATGCTGGGTCATTGTCAGTTCACAATCCTAACTACCATTCATGGTTAAATAGTCTCAAGGGTAAGCCATTGTCGACACAAAGGTGGGTGAGATTGTGTTGTGCTTTCTTGGTTGGTAATAAAGGAAGGTAGAGTGAAACTTATGATTTAAAAATGAACTGGATTTTCCCTTTGACCATTCGTAAAACTGATTTGTCAGAAGGTATTGCTTAATTCTATAGAACTACAGAGCCGAGCATGAATCGACTCATGGGTTTCTATTAATGGACTTCCATCTCAATACATTATGATTTTAACACCAGTGACTAATTTAATGGGACTTATATATATGGAAGCTTCATATAAGTGTTGACTAATAAGAGACACATTTTTTTTATCGTGTTGTTTCGGTGACACAAATTTCCATTTTAGCAGCAAGTTGGGGGTTTGAATCTCGTCACTGGTCAGTGTGCATGGAGTTTTCCTGTGCTATCCGTGTTTGGTGGGTTTCCTCTGATTACTCCGGTTTCCTCCTACAGTCCAAAGACATGCTATGTAGGCTGATTGTTTTTTTCCCAAGTTGACCATATTGTGTGATTAGGTGTGTGTATGTGTTTGTGTCTTGTTGTGGGTTTGTATCTATTGCATGCCAAGTGAATAATGATTTTTGTCAATACCAGCTATAATTTAAGTGATAACAAGAACTAACATGGATGGTCCACAACATTAGACATAACTGTAAATGGATTTAAAAAAATGTTTGAATGTGTCATTGGTAAAAAAAAATGCAATATTGGTAAACCACTTCAGGATATGATGTCATTGGAAAATAACTAACTTCAGTGTAATAACTCTGCTTTAAATCAGACAACACTCCTCCACCATGTCATTATTTTCCTATAACATCACCATAACTTGTTTTATTCCTTATTTAAGTACACTTTTACCTTTACTTCAGTGTATTACATGACGGAGGCAAATGATTAAGGTAAAATACGTGATCCTGTACATTAACATTATCGGAAAATGAACCAAATGTTATGTGACGGGATCTCAAACTTTTCACTTGCAGCCTCACTAAACTTCATGTTTTGACACATTAATCATCAACTGACGCCACAGGAAAGAATGTCAACATCGAACGGTACATGACAGAGCAGAAACTGGAGATTAAATCTCTCATAAGCATAGAGATACGTAAATACACACACACTGAATATAATGCTTAATATTCAGAATAGCTCTCCTTCTTTTTATTTAGAAAAAAAAATAATCAGGCATTCCCATTTGGGTCTGTCATTTGTGTCCTTGTGCGGAAACGCACAACTTATGAATCATCATATGAGAATCGTTCCGAGAAGAAAAATTGTCAGGCATTATTGGTTGGAGACAAAAGACCACGCAGTTTATACAAATAAAAAGAGAACGTTTTCCAGATATATTCACAAATAACCATGGGGCTAAACAGAGAAGGAAACACGCCCACACGAAACCCACAAGTTTGAAAGGCCTAAAAAAGCAAATTGCAGAGAATTTAATTTAACGATAGTGATATACTGTAAATATTCTGAGAATCTAATGGGAAATTACAGAAAGAAGATGAAAGGTAAAAGAAGATCAAAGTAATGTTTTTCGTAGTTGATACATAACTATTAAAGCTATGATTTATTTTGTATTGCATTTTTTTATTTGTATTCAAAGATTCTATTCAAATTTAACATTTATTAAAGCCATTAAATTGTAACCCAATCACGCCTGTAGATTAAAGACCCATAAACAGTGTTAGTATCAAGTGCAAAGCTACAGGCCAGGTGTCACAGGAAAAATAAATATTAATAATATTCAGTACCACATCTTAATTGTGTGTGAGATTTTTCTTATAATCTTTAGAAATTGATAGTGAGTAACTGACATTTCAGACAAAATTAAAAATTGTGACCAGTAAAATTGGAAAATCTAGTAACAGGTGTTATGATGGGATTCAAATGGGGGCAAACAAACTAGTGAAGTCATATGCTGAAAAAAAAACATCACATATCAACATATTTAAATAAGGGGCAGAATTTCCACTCAAGAAAAAAATGAAGTTGAATAATGGTAAATAATCCTAAAAACTGATATGCTTAGGTTTACCCATTAAACAGATTTAGATTAAATAGATTTACATTATAAACTTAATGTAGTCGGCACGGTGGCTTAGTGATTAGCACTGTCGCCTTGCACATCCAGGTTCGTGGTTTGATTCCTGCCTCCTTTCTGTATGCATGATTGGTGCTTGGTAGGTTTCCCCCTGGTATTCTGGTTTCCTCCCACAATCCAAAGACACAATAATTAGGCTAACTGTCGTTTCCTAATTGCCCATAGTGAGTGAGTGTGTGTGTGTGTGTGTGTGTGTGTGTGCCCTGGGTGTACCCCACCTTGTGCCCGTAGTCTGCAGGGATAGGCTCCAGGCCCCCGGACCCTGTACAGGATAAAGCGGTATAGAAGATTAATAAATAAACTTATTATATTTTTAGAAAAACAGATATAATATAAATATGTAAAAGCTTTTTTAAGTTGTAAAAAGAGTGAAATGTTATTTAAAAGAAAATTTGCAATCAAGTGTATAGAAATACACTTTCTGAGAATTTGCAGTATTGTGATGTGATCTGTTGATTTGTACTGAAACTTTTAAAATATTTACACACTCACTCATAGTCTATACCACTTTATCTGACATTCAGGGTCACGGGGGGACTGGGCCAATCCATCACAGGGGACACAAACACATGCTCATTCGCACACTATGGGACATTGGGAACGCCAGTTAGCCTAATCTGCATGTCTTTGGACTGTGGGAGGAAACCAGAGTACCTGGAGGAAACCCACCAAACACGGGGAGAACATGCAAACTCCATGAGGCAGGACACAGAGGCGGGAATCGAACCTTGGAGGTGCAAGGCAAAAGTGCTAAGAACCAAGCCATAATATTTATATAGTTTTAAATCTATACGGACATTCTGTTAATTTTGTCTTACGGAAATGTTCTTTTTGTAGACGTACAGGGGGGCCCAAAAGTTTGAATCTATATGCAAAAATCTCTTTAAAAGTATACATTTAAGCAAATTTTTAAATGACTTTTTACTTTGCAGTGCTTGTGTATACACTGAACACAAGAACATTAAACATTTCTATTGTACAAGAAGAACTGATCTTGTTGCATAAAGAGATGCAGTGATAGATCTGGGCTGATTCTGATAGATAACTTCAAAGAAAAAAGTTGAGTGGAGTTGGGTCTTGTTCTATTCGAGTTTCAAAGCATGATAGTACATTTCACATGCGGGAAAAAATGCCTATGGAGTCAGACATATGCTATTACGTGTGTGGAAAATGTATACAAATTTTGGCATTACTACATTAAAAGCTGCAAACTGGTTTTATATTTATGTTGAAATGTATTATGTTTGTGAGTATTACATTAGAAGTCATAGATTTGCTTTTGTAATCTGTGGTTCTTTACGTTTGTGGGCTGTTATTACGTTAATACATACCCTTCTGTCCCTCACTTAGTGTTTTGTTTCATTCTTTGAGAATGTTTTTAGAACTCGATGAAGTGTGGGTTACTGAGACAGAAGAATAAAATGAACGAATGAGGTTAATGTAACCTGAACGCCAGAAACCTCCAGAGACCTTCATTATACTTAAGCTACTCTGAGAGAGTTTGTAAGAGTAGCCTTGTGGTACTGGTTGTGTGTGTGCGTGAGTGAGTGATATACTCTGGGGAATCCCTTTTTCAAGAGCAGGCTTATCAACTGAGTCATCTGTAAACTGAGGGGGTGAAAGTATTTACTCCTTTTCTGAGTAGAAGAATGTATTTTATCGTGTGGAGGTCCTGTGTATGTACACGTGTCTTTTTTTTTTTTTTTTTATCTCTGTATTTAGATGTATTAAAACATGTTCCTGGGATAGGCTGGGGGATCCATCGTGACCTGACTCGAGTAAAGAAAAGGAGCGAATTAAGGTGAATGTGTGTCAGAGTGTGTTGCATTTCTTCTAACTATAATAATAATAATAATAATAGAATTGTGAAGTAAACATGAACAAAAAGTAGTCAAATAAAATCTTATAATAGGCAAATAATATTCATGATATAAATAGTTGTAATAGAAAAGAGAAACAAATACAAACATAAGATAATAGATTCATTTATATTATCAATGATTCCAATCTAATTTATATTATAATTACAATAATATTATCTAAAAATTAAAAACGTCATTAAAGTGCAATGATAGTATAAAAATATAATAGTAAGTAATAATAATAATAATAATGGCGGCACGGTGGCCTCGTCTCTCCAGGGTCAGGGGTTCGATTCCCACCTTGGGTCTGTGTGTGTGGAGTTTGCATGTTCTCCTCGTGCTTGGTGTGTTTCCTCCCAGAGCACGAAAAGAAATGCAGATCAGGTTAATTGGCATTGGTGTGTGTGTGTGATTTAGCATGTTCAGGGTGGACCCACCTCATGCCCAAAGTCTCTTGGGATAGGCTCCGGGTCCCCACAAACAAATTAATGAATAACAATAATAATAAATAAGGTCAATAATAATAATAATAATATACTGTATATAAATAAATGAAAAATAGCATGTCATGAAATGGAAAGCTAATTAAAATGTAAAGTGAAATAAATATGGTGATTACTGCTTGTTTTTAATTAATGATAAATGAAAGTGAATGTTTTATGTTTTATGTAATGTCTGGTGCATAAAACACAAAACCTCTTGAGTCTTTCTACACCTCTTGAGGTTCTTACTTGGAATTGGAGAAAAATGAAGTAATATTCAAAAGTAAAGGTGCAGCCATGCTAAGTCTGGCCTAATATTACCTAGTAGAAGATATGATAATATTCTGCCTGCTGCATTTTGCCCAAGTTGAAGGTATCTTGCTTTAATGGTAGGAAGTCCTGTGAGTAATCCGTTGCAATAGAGGAACGTGCTTCAACGTGCCTGTCTTTGTCTTTTTCCAGTCAGGATCCTTCCAGCAAAGTTGCATCATCAGCTTGGCATTATGTAAAATGTCACTACTGCTTAACCATGGAACACACAAAAGCAGCGTAATCACTTTTGGGAAATGGGCAGGGCTTACACAGGGGCGTGAAGTCTGATCAGGGATTAGAACCAATGATGGGAAGTCTACCACGCAGTTCTGGACACATCATCAATTCGAAGTTTCTGTACATGTGTCTATTTGAAATGTCACATAACATTTTGTTGTATCATTTTTGAAATGATGAGCAATAGCCTATCCCTTTCGTGAGAGCGTGCAATAAGTGTGTAAATATCAGAGTGAACCATAAAGGTCAGGGTTCTGATTCACTCAATCAGGTGAACTTTTATTTTTCTCCCACACGATACTTAATACTATTTTGTTTTTTCCTTCTTATTGTATCCACCGTGTGAATCCTACTGTGAAATTCTGCCTGAAATTAATCAACAACATGGCACATTAATTACTCAAACACCCATGAACAAATCATTTACATTTAAGAACAGTGACAGGTTAGAGAAATACTACCATCTCTGTGGAAAAGTGCAAAAAAAAAAAAGGATGATGTCCATAGAATTAAGCAGTTCAATTACCTGCAGAAAGAGCATTGCACATATTATGACTCTAACTGTAAATGCTTATATTTTTGATAACATGGTGGCACAGTGGCTTAGTGGTTAGCACTGTCACCTCGCACCTCAACGACTGAAGGTTAGAAACTTACCTCTTGTTGGTGTGCATGGATTTTGCATGTTCTCCCTGCTTGCTGGGTTAATCTTCATCCTCACTGGTTAGTAGCTGTAATATGATAATGAAGAACTGGTTGGTCAGTGGGAATTGTCAGATAATTTAATAAGAACTGAAGAGATTGCCTGTTCTGGAAGATGACATAAATAAAACTACATCTATTCATACTGTTACAGTATATTTAAGAAGGCATTCAAATCAAACAAGGACTTTTGTGCAGAATGAAAGGACACATTTAGGAGAGTAAAAAAATTTCTCTATATAATCCCCTTCTATACTAATGCACTTATCCCAGCGTTTCACTAGTGCTTGGACACCATCAAGGTAGAAAGGTTTTTCAGGGTGATCGAAATGCTTGCTTCACGTCTGAAACACTGGCCTCCCAGGAACTCCTTTAATGGCCCAAGCATGTGGAAATGGATTGGAGCAAGGTCAGAACTATATGGGGGGCCTCAGAGTGGCACAGTGGTAAAGTGCTCGCCCTATCATCTGGAGATCGCGAGTTTGATTCCCGGGTGATGCTGTAACCTTTTGTAGCCGGAGGTCTAGAGAGAGCTGATTGGCCGATCTTTCTCAGAGGGGAGGGATGAGAGGTACTTAGTGCTCCCACATTAATCACGGCTCTACATCCAATCAGGGGTGTCTGTGAGCTCACGCAAGCAGAAGGAGCGGATAGCGCTGTACTCCTAGTGTGTTACGCCGCCCCCAACGGTGCAGTGCGAAAAAGATGCAGTCGGC
Source organism: Clarias laeviceps (assembly GCA_030014305.1). Lineage (NCBI taxonomy): Eukaryota > Metazoa > Chordata > Actinopteri > Siluriformes > Clariidae > Clarias > Clarias laeviceps. Next base: position 8,232,527 of record JAQMYJ010000019.1, on the reverse strand, counting down.
TGGCGATAGCCTTAATCTGGGATCCCCTTAATGTGGGAGCTTCCTCCTAGGGAGAAAATCAAACTCCCAGCTGTAGGATGTATGGCCTTCTTTAAAATGTACAGCGGTTACGAGTTTCATCACTGTACTGTATTTAAAGTATTCTGTAATTGTCAGTCAGCTTTATGGCTTCATTTACAAGAAATTTCATCACAAGTCCCAGTTTGACTTGAACGCCCCTTCTACTTTCTATAAATTCATTAAATATCCAAAAGTATAAATAATATTTGTAGGCACTTAAAACTAATTTGATGCAAAAAAAAAAAAAAAACTTAGCTTTTTCCATTCAGGCACATATTTCCCCAGTGATTTCTTTTTTCTTGGAATGAAGATGAGGTCAAAGTACTGGTCATGACTGTTCCAACGCAAGATGATTTGTCTCAATTTTCCTTCTTATTAACACACATTATCATTATCCGTTTATGTCAGCTTCCATTCCTACTGTGCTGTCACGGAAAGGAAGGATTTGAGTGTTGCATAATATCCACAAACACCATCTAGTATGTAACATGCTCGTGTTTTCACTTGCCAGAATGAGTCATGAGTGGCAATGAAAGTCATACAGGTCTTGAATACTTTACCTGAGAACACCTGCTGAGCAATCAGGAATGCTACTGTGTAAGTCTTAAATCACTTAGAGAAATCGAGCCAGCCGCCCACAAGGTTCACAGACAAAAGCTTGCAACCAACTCTGCATTTATCTCGATCTTCAAAGAATAGGTCTGCATTGTAAATATGGGTGTGGAACAGTGTGACTGGGGCTTTTCTGTCTTTTGGAGAAGGCATTGAGTTTAAAGGGGGACACAAACAGGTATTCATGCCTCAAGACATCTCTGACTGTCAGACAATAACTGACATGCCATTTACTTCAGTTCTTGGTAATGATCAACAATTCCGGGCATGATTTAACTGTATTAAAAGTATACTCTGGACAAATCATTTTTTGCTGTTTAACACTACAAGCAAGTCGTTTTATTGCTGACATGCCATTTATTTCAATTCTTAGTAAGGATCAGGAAATCCAGGCATGATTCATCTGTTTGAATCACACACTTGGGGGGGCGTTGATGGTGTTTTCCATCCTGTGCCGGACACTGGCTCTCCAGGACCCTGCCTGAAATAAGGCCACAGGTCCGAAATGAAAAGTATAGCAAATATTCTGGTTAAAATGTACACGATGAGACTTGTTAAAAAATGGTTTCAATACAGCAACATATAACAATAATTTTGAATGCAATATTCAATTAAATTCCATTCAATTTTATTTATATAGCGCTTTTAACAATGGTCATTGTCTCAAAGCAGCTTCACAAAATGAAAAGAACATTTATGGAAGTTGTGCATGAATATGTGCAATATAGGTTGGATGGAAACAAACTAACTGGTCAAGTTGAGAATTAAAAAAAATATATATGTGACATCCAAAACCAAACAATTTCAATGACATACATGTAAAGGGTGTGAAAGCATAATAACTTACATTCTTAGTTCTCCTTGTTTCTGCATGGGTTTCCTCCAGGTTTTTTTTTTTTATAAATCCCACAAACATGCCAGTAAGTGAATGGTTATGTTAAATTGCCCCTGTGTGTGTAGGATACCTGATGATGGACTGGCACCCCGTCGAGTGTGTATTCGCATCTAACGCCCACTGTTCCTGCCACTCCGGTGATTAATCTAGGTGTATATTAAAGATGAGTCAGAAAATGGTGTACCTGCTTTTTGTTTGGAAGCCTGTAATCTTCTTTATTGTTGACTAGTGTTGATGTTGCAACATCGCAGACAGGACAGGTATTGAGGAGGGATTATGGTGTCATTCCAGAAGGTAGTTTTCCAGGGAAGAGTCAGTACGTTAAATGTCATTCTGCCATTCAGACACCACAACTATCAGATAAACAGGATTGCCTCTGCCAGGAAACGTTGGAGTTCATTTTATTTGCAGTGACAGCTAAGCTGTGATTTCCATCGTTCTGCTGCAAATGTGGTAGATGGCCAGATACACACTAGGAGTACAGCGCATTAGTGTTTCTAAAAAATATATATACTTATATTTTATATTATAATAAATATATAAAAATAGGGAACATCATTTGCAAACCTAAATCACATTTACTAAGTAAAGTTACAGTGCTTATTTGGCATGCCAATAAACAAGACTAAATAATCTTTAATGGCAAGAGGACTAGCAGAAGGTTTGGACTCACATCTATCATCAACTACAATAAATTACACTTCAACAAGAGTTCTTAAAATGTGAAATATGCCTAGAATTACCTACGTCAATCCAAAACAAACACTAGCATTCCCAGCTCCCTAAAACTCAAACCCTTTACACAGAGTTTCCACGCCTCTCCCATGGCTACCACAAAGATAGAACTTGAGTCGGAAGATATTGTCCCAAGAATTTTGTACAGTTGCCCCGATGTCAGTGACAATATGCTTTCTGACGTAGCCTTTGTCTAGTAAGCTCAAATCATTTTCTTCACCTGGGAGCAGCTTTATTGGGGTCATTTCACCATCGAATGTAAGATGTGTCAGTGAAACAGGAAGCCAAAACCAAAACCCTTCAACCCTGTCAAGTTTCTTTCGAGCATACATGCAGGTTTCAGTCATTCAGATCATTTTAAAACACTTCATTGTGGTGACTGAAGTGGAGTAGTCACCTTGACGTGGCCCCAGACGCAACACTCTAATATTGAGCTGCGATTTAAGGCCATGAGGTGTCATGATGTATAATCTAGTAGAGCTTTCATATATATATATATATATATATATGTAGCGTTAGAGTGAGAACCTTTTGAATCCCTTGAACCTTGAATTGAACCAAAATTCATGGAGCATTTTTTTTTCTGTAGAACCTGCAAAAATGCAGAAATACAATGTGCTCTGGATTTTTGGACCAAGAAGAAAAAAATATAAAAGCTGAGAATTTTATATTACATGCATTACATGAAATGTTTTACAGCTGTTATTTGTCTTTTTATTATTATTGTCTTTTTATATTATTATCACTATTGGCCTCAACAGAGGTTCATAGATTACTTTATAAAACCTAGTGGTTAGTATTGTCCCCTTGCACCTCCAGGGTCCGGGTTAGATTACCGCCTCCGGGTCTGTGTGCATGTGCAAGGGAGTATGAATAGTGTGTGAATGCGCATGTAAATGTTGACCGGATCAACACTGGCCTCTATGGTCCCCAACTGGACTACAGAGGTTCCTAGGTGGATGGATATAACCATTTATTCAGGGGGGCGGCATGGTGGAGTCACTACCTGACAGTTCCAGGGTCACCAGTTCTAAACTTGGGATACTATGTGTAAGGTTTCCTTCCATGCTACAAACGTGTGTGCGTACAATGCGTTATGATGGAGTGACATCTCGTCCAGGTTGGTACATGAACATGTTCATGTTGAAACCAAACCTAACCAAACCAGCTTACCAATTTCTCAAACAGAGTAATAAGTGTGATTGTGCACTCAACTCTGCAGGACAGAACATTCTTCACCTTTACTGATGATTTCATATTCTTGTTAATTAAATGTGCTAGTGGTAACACAGTGCTTCATGTCACACCTTCGACCTAAATGACCTCATTCTACCCCCTGAGTGAAGAAGACTGAGCGTTTAGGATGACAGAGGTCATGGAAAGGGGAATCCCCCCCAGCTCGTGCGCACTGACCCAGCTTAGAGCAGCGCGAGAACGTGAGCTCTCTTCTGCGCATGCGCAATCTTAAACTCTTCACTCCGCTTTACTACATACACAGCGCGGAAGTCCTGAACATTAGACTTTAATCTACCGTCCATTTAAACATTTTATAGACTTTATTTTGTCTGTTTATACTCGGCGGATGTGTCTTGTACTCAGTGTCGAGGGACTTGCAGAGCTTTTAAACGTCGGATAATTGCTGGAATTTATTTTTCCTGTTAACATCTGACACAAGAAGTTTAAGTTCAACATTTTCGTTAAAAACGCTCAACTTTCATTCGTCTTTGTATCATGATTATAACCATGCTTAGTCACAGAAGCAGCGAGGCTGCTCAATACTAAACACATCCCTGTGTCAGAGTGTTTCCCCTCCGCTCGCGTTCACTTCATATTCCCGAATTATGTTTTTTACATTTAAACTAGCACTTTATCAAGTTAATAAGCGTAGTTCTAAAGCCAAGAAGTTAAAGAACAAATTCACAAAATACGGAAGCACATACATTAAACTCTAAAACCAGAGTGTCGCCAGATTCTGCGCTCAAGGAACCGAGAGAATAACTATAAGCCTCCGAGCTAGCTACATTCTCTCGTTACAATACGGCGATGTCATGAGGTTGTTCCCTGGCAAGAAGAAACGGGGACACGCTTCCGCTAAAAATACCTGTCTACGACTATATTTGGATTGGCTGGAACACAATCAAATTTCTAAAATAAACGGACCCGCCCCGGTACAATGAATGAAGGATCAGCTATCTTACACCGCCGGGCCGCCCGCTGCTATATTTAGCAACAGCGCTTGCGTCAATCACGCGCCTCAGTGCGTCAGCCCAGTCCCCGTCTCCACGAGATGGTCATTGGCCAGATTTAGAACGCGGCCCAGAAATGACGCGTACTCTGATTGGCTAAGGCTGGCTTAGTGTGAGTCGTTTACCGCTGGCCAAATCTGAATGTTTCGTTTAGTGGGTACGCCGCTGCGCTTTTTTTTTAACAATTGAATAAACGTCTTAAAGCTGATCGTGGGCAGAATTATTGTGTACATACGACAAAGGGCGATTACCAAATAAATGGACACAAGGTAATATAGATAGAGTGCTCCTGATGTTAGAATCTTGAGTTGAGAAGCATTGAGTGATCAGAGTAAACTAAAATAACCCAGTGGAAAAATATTATTATCATTGCCTGTGCCACTTTAGTCATCAGACTTGTGTGTAAGTTGATTTGAGAGATGTTTTTTTTTTTTTTTTTTTTTTAAATATGATTGTAACTAAGCCAGGCGGCGTGGTGGCGTAGTGGTTATCACTGTCGCCTTGCACCTCTAGGGTCCGGGTTTGATTCCCACTTCTGGGTCTGTGTGCATGAAGTTTGCATGATCTCCCAGTGCTTGGTGGGTTTCCTCCGGTTTCTTTTTACAGTACAAAGACATGTAAATCAGGCCTGTAGTGAGTGAATGAGCATGTGTGTGTGCGTGCACTATGCCAATGGATTGGCATCCCGACCAGGGTGTACCCAGCCTCGTGCCCTAAGTCTCCTGATAGGCTTCAGGCCCCCCACAACCCTGTACACATGATAAAGCGGTATAGACGATTGAGTGAGTGAGTGAATGAGTGTAATTAAATCTTTGTGATTCATTTTCTCATTATTATTAATTAGTTTTGAGCAGATTGGGTACACTAGCCTTTTCTATGTTTGTTATCTTCCTGATTGCTTATAGCAAGGATGCTTTTTAATAGAGATGCAATGAATCATACATTTTCATCAAATAAATAACTACAAAAAGCACTTTAATTACAAGCTTCTTAATCTTTAGATCAAAAGACAACCATAACATAACATCCTGCTTTTAAGAGTTTGAAAACACACCCTCCTGCACTGTTCCTCACAATATTTTAAGCAGAGTCAGAAGATCAACCCCCCCCCCCCCCTTCTCTCTCTCTCTCTCTCGCGCTCTCTCTCGCTCCCTCTCTCTGGCATGGAGCATATGTGTATACTGTACCAGAGAGCTGACCGGGGGTGCGCGCGCTACAGTGCAGGCTCGACGTCACCTCTCCCATGGCGTCACATTGACGTAGCGCATACCAGGCTGCCTATGTAGAAGGCAGACGCGCATAAATGTGCTATTAGACTTTCTCTCTCTCGCGCAGCGCGACACATAAACAAAGGCACATTGCAACTTCATGATCCCGGCGCGTCTGTCTATTTCTCTCTCTCTGTTTTCTCTTTCTTTATGATTTCTTTTCCGTAGACACTTCAATCCAGTGGAGCTGAGCGGGACCACGGAGTACTTTTTCCTCACTTATCTTATTTAAAAGAAAGAAATTAAAAATACTTTTTTTTTTGGTTACTGAAGAGACCTGATCACTTTTTTTTGGCGATTATAGGATCTACTTCATTCAGCATAACAGTTTTTTGGGGCAAATTCTAGTGGATATGCACAGGGAATTATTAAGGGTCTAAAAACATATTTAAAGACGGAACCGTCACAGCAAACAAGTAAGTGAATAAATTTTTTGATATTTTTCCTAACAACACAGCAAGCTCAAGATGGTAAATAAACCGAGTGCCATTTAAGAATTTTTTTTTCCTGAAGCTGTAAAGAAGTTTTAAAAAGTTTGTTCTAACCTGTTGAGCGCACTTTTGGGGGAAAAAACAACAACAAAACAGAGCACTGTTTCTCATTAATCCCTCTGAATCGCCGATTTAATTTGCGAAGGATCGGTATTATTGCGGGTTGTCATGGAAATGGGATGCCGCTTCTTCTTCTTCTTCTTCTCCCTTAACCGCGATGTAGGCTGTTCTGCTGAAAGCTCGTGGTCTCACACCGGGAAACGCAAGGCGCGCGCCCTCCAGCCTCAAAATCTTTTTTAACGCATGCTGGGGTTTGCGTGCTTCATCGTTTTTTTTCTGATCATCTCATTCATTCGTTTTCTTTCTTTCTACTTCTTTTAAGTATTATCATCATCATCATTATCATCATCATCATCGTATTTCCTCTCTCTGGTCCGGGGCTAGGGAGAGGTAGGGAGAGAGGGAGGTCGCGCGCGAGCCCACGGCGCGTGGACCGACCACAACCGTCCCGTACAGACAGCTCCAACAAGCAAAGCCACAAAGTCTGTAATCTGTTTCTCGCGTGTTTCTTTTTATTATTTTTTAAAAAGATTTTATACATTGCATTATTTACTCGTCTGACTATTTCACTATACTATCCTTTTGTCACCACACTGTATTTGATTATGGTTGATTATGATTTTTTTTGTCTAGTGTCATATTGCACACATGATACTATAATGAAAGAACGCGGTCAATAATAGAATAAAAGGAAACGATGGAAAATGTCGTGCAAACTTTCATGCATATTTCATCAATCTCTATCTTTCATTATCAGAAAACTGTTGCGTTTGACAACCGATAAATAATCACGCCCCCTCGTTATGAGCACACACTGAAAATTGAAGGAACTTGAAGTGCAGTTAGTTTCTGAATCTCTTTGCAGCAAGGTTTGTTAACAGATATTTCGGGATTCCTACATTCTATATGACATCTAGTGATCATAAAGATATGTGTATATATATATATATATATATATATATAGTGTATATATAAGTTATTCAGCAAATGCAAATTCTATGCTCTCTATCTATACCTGGTTAATGAGAGCCAGAGTTGCTTGGTGAGATGTGCAAAATGTCTTGTCTTTTTTTTGCCTCTGGCTTGTCTCCCTTTTTTTCTCCTTTCTCCCCGTTCCCTCAGCTAATTTACTGTACTTGTGTTATTTTTTTCTTCATTCCTTTGTCAGCGCTTATTGAGCGAGGAGGCGAGCGCGTGCTTAAGGGCTCTCATGCGGTTCTCTAGGTTACCGGGGGCGCGAGCGGACCAGGGGCTTTACACACACACACACACACAAACACACACACGATTGCAACCTGCTAGTATCTTATCGGGTATCGAAGCATCCTATGCGCGTGCGTTCTTAAAACAACATGCAACTATTCCTCCCCCCAAAATTTTTCTAACATGTTCCAGTAATTTTTATAAAATATATATTTTTAAATCCTTCGGGCTTGGAAGGTGGTTTTCATCAAGTGCGCACCTTTAGTCTTTAGTACCTGAAGTTGTAGGCTGGCTTTCCTCTTTAAAATGCAATTCAATTATTTTTAAAGGTGCACCGACATTCCCACGGAAAAGGTGCAAGATCCAGGTACATGGTTCGACCTCAGCAACAAGGAAAGGTTTAGAGTTTAGGACCCTTTCTGTTTCCTTTAAAGGGTCTGTTTCTATTTAGATAAAAGCACATCAGCTCGTCTTGAGAGTGAACCTTTGAAGGTTCTGTGAAGAAGAGTAAAACAGGAGTTTCTCTAACAGTAAGGGTTGCTTATAATCAGAACCTGTTTATAAAACCAAAACCTAAAGTGTCTAAAGAAACACTTTTTTTGTCTCACGGATTGAATGTCAGACTTTTAGGATTGAGGATTGATCCTGGATCTTGGATAATCTTGGATAGACTGGCTTTTTTTAATAGCTCTATGTATTCAATCACTAACTAAATAAATACAATTTCGTGTAGAAAGTAAAGAAATTAACAATTTAAAATTCCAGAAAGTAAAAGCAAGATGTGCAGTTTTAATTATTTTTTTTCTATTTATTGTTATTTTGAATTGGTGGAGATGTTGATCGGTTAGTGAAGATCCAGAACAAGTTGTAAAAAAAATCTTAATGTAATAAATATTCCAGTATAAGTCAAAGGAGTATGAGTTCATGGTGAAGGGGTCGGACAGGTCGGTGCGTCTGTGTTGTGTGCGTCAGAGAGGGGGCGCTAGTCTCTTTCAGACTGCACCGACTTTATTCCTTTCAGCTCCGGACAGTCAACACAGCACCGTGTCCAGGTGAATAACTCGCATGTGAACGACTTACAGGTAGCGGTGTTTGAACAATACAAAAAATAATAATAATAATCAGTCCAAGTCAGATTGTAGAGATCAGACTAATCAGCAGTGCAGCAGGGAGTTATTTACAGGGATGATGTTGTAGAGCAAAAATAGCACAAGCTCATTGTTATTCTTTATTTATTAATATTAATTAATTTTTGCATTTTTACCCGCTTATAATCTATCAGTCAACACTATAGATATTATTCTGCTTGCTTTTGATAATTGTTAACAATGCAAGGGCGCAGAGCTTGTTTTCAGTCTTAATATAGTTTTTTTTTAAGTTATGAGAGCCAGAATCATAATACTTTATTGATGACATCAGGGATGTACATATTTTTTTCAGAAGTGAATGAAATATTTTGTTTGAAATTGCAGTCGATGTATGAAAGGTGCAGGAACAATAACTTAAAAGAAAACCAATGCCTTTTTGTTTCTTCGTTTCATATGACTTATGTTTAACTCAAATCTCAGCAGTATTGATTGCGAAACGCGCATAATCCGCGCTTTATTTTCATATTCACATTCTCGAGCTATTATTGTTATTATAATGCCTTTCCTTCTCACATGTTCGCGTTTTACTCATAATGGAAGAACAGTTTAACCAGGTCAGGCTGCTGCTCTCGTGCACAGCAGCTGTGGCTTTTGCGCAGTCATAGCACGTTTTAAAGCGTAGTGTCGTACCCTAGTAGTGGCTGAATAATCTCCCACCTTCTTTGCACTCATTCAGGCTGACATCTGACTCATGTTTCTGAAGAAATAATGGCTTTTTTTGTTCCTGTGCATTCAGGATACATCTCCATGAGCTAAGTATGTATATAGAAAAAAAAAGCGATTATGTGTGCTTGAGAGTGCATGAGTGTATGATGCTTGCGCTGAGTTTTCTCATCTCTTCCTCTCTACTTTTTATTTGTAGCAGACCCCGGTTCGGAAGAGCGCCTGCAGCCGAGCTCTGAGTCCCCCCGGCTCCCGGATACGTGCACCGTCGCGCGAGCTGCTCCAGCGCCGAACCCCCGCCGCGCGCCACCACCGCCCTCCAAACCCAGCACGATTCAGCGAGCAAAAGGTCAACCAGGTAGCGAGAGCCTAATTTCCTTTTAGCTGTTTTCAAGATAGATAGATAGGTAGATAAGCACTTAATTTTTTTTGCCTCCATGCAAATGTAGCAACTAAACACTAATAAATAAATAAAAAAAGATAATTTGCACAAATTGCAAAGGTTGCATTCTGACTCTAATTTATGATTTATTGCACACTAAATTTATTTTCCATATTGTCTACCAAAATGTCTTTTTTATAAACAGGTGCTGATATTATGTGGTATTATTTTGGCACGGACTTTTCTGGTTCGTTAGTCCATTTTTTTGGGCTAGTTCATAGCAGTATAATAAAGTTGTAAAAGTTAGTTCGTTGGTGAGTTTAGGTTTCCCGTGTGCTTGCTTCGACTTGGATATTGTTAGGGTGTTTATTAAAAAGAAGTAATAATAATAATAATAATCCCGACTGCTTTGATGGTGCCCGTAAAAGCGCAGGAGCAACACTCCAGCTGTGTGCATTTGGCATCTCTTTTGCTTGTTCAGAAAAAAACAAAGTGACTATTTTATAAAGAAAAAATGAAACTAAAATCCACAGAGATCTACGCCGGATGCTACACATCTCTAACCACAGGTGTGGCAATGTTGAAAGGCTGAAAATGTTAGGAATGAGTGTGATTCGTTAACTGTAAAATAACATTGATGTAAAATAAAATGCAATATTTGTAACATACTATATTCACAATGGTGTTTCATAGAACTGTGTTTTTTTTATATTTTAAATTATATTAGAGTGTGTGTGTTTGTGTGTAATTGTGTGTGTGTGTGTGTGTGTGTGTGTGTGTTGATGTTTTGCCGTTAGATCGATGGCCTTGTGACAATGAGCAGGAGGTCACAGTCTTTGGAACAGCTCCGTTTTGTCCATCTAAAATGCTCTCCTCGAGGTTAGACACCCTCCTGTCTTTAAGCCACTCTCAGTAAGCCTGTGTGTAACTCTGTCTGGGGCTTCAACTCACTCACACACTCACAGACACCGGCCTGGTGTATGTGTGCGCTTGGACTGTAGATGGGTTCTAGTTTTGACTCAGTGTTTTTGTGGATTTAAATACACTAAGTTGTGACCGAGTTTGCATTTGAACCATTTGAGAGAGAGAGAGAGAGAGAGAGATGCTGGTTTTAGAGTTGGCACAAAGTAAGGTTTTATTTAGCATTTTTACGCACACCCTGAACTCATCGATAAAAAAAAATCAAGGTAATATAAGCAATTAAATTTAATGCTAGCAAATATAAACATACTTTGCGTATTGTTCTTTTTATGTTTGTTTTTGTTCTTTTTTCCTTCAGTTGTTGTGTAGATGTGCGTAAATCTGATTCAGAGGAAGTAGAAAACAATTGTTTGCTTTAGTTTTGAAATGACAATGCTGATTGGATGGACACACACTCACACACACACACGTACGCACGCAGTATTTATTTTCTGTGATGTCGGTTGGTGAGTGTGCATGGAGAAATATTGAGTCATGCTTGTGAAGAGACGTCACACTTTGACCCCCTTGCTTGTTTCTCGCACTGTCTCCATGACAACAAAAGGGTCGCACGCGCCCACGTTTCAACTCTGGATAAAACTCTGGAAAAGATTGCATAAATGATTATTATTATTATTATTATTATTATTATTATTATATTCCCAATATGTTTACTTAATTTTAAAGATGTAATATAGGAAATAATAATAATAATAATAATAATAATAATAATATCCCCCATATTTCTACTTATATATTTTTGTATTCTATTTTTGCATTTTATTTTGTTTGGTTGTTTATTTCTTAAGATGATTTTAACCTTTATCCCCTAGGCTTTTCGGTATTACTATTTCTTTCTTTCTTTTTATTCTTTCTTTCATATTATCTTCGCTGTCTATCCGAAATCTGATGCCTTTAAATACACTCACACTCACACACACACACACACTGAAACTATATTTTTAAAAAATAATAATTAACAAAAAAATAATAATTTAGCGGATAACTTTGGTCATGTGCGAGAATATATTTAAAACGGAGACATCCTGTGGATGGAAATTCCTTTACTTACGCGCGCGACCGGAGAAAGTTCAAGTCGCGCGAGACTTTCACTCCAAGACGCGCGCAACAAGGCAAATAAGCGCGCTCCCGTTAGCTCGTGCACGCGCAGGTGTCCTGAGGCCAAATCTCAGCCGTTACGTCAATTTGACTAGAGGCGCGTGTCGTTTGTGGAAGGACGTGCACGGTGACGTAAGCACAGTGTCCTGTCTGCATGAAGTACAACGCTTGAAAGCAAATACGTACATAATCAACACACACACACACACACACACACACCTGCGCCACAGGGCAAAATTCCGTGTCATCCCACTCAAACCACATTCTTCTATACTACTGCATACTACTGTAGGGTGTGTACTATTTAAACAGTTTTAATAGACACTGTTATATAGCTTTTATAGAAGTATAGAGTCTATATCTTGTGTGTGTGTGTGTGTGTGTGCGTGTGTGTGTTGGTTGGTTGCGTGTATGCGTGTGATAAAGAGTAACTCCTGGCATGAATAATCATAATAAATGTAATTCATACTACACCAAACTATCCCATACTATCCTATATACTATACCGTATTAAACAATCTACCAGATGTCTCGATACACAGGGGAATTTAAATGCTTTTTAGCAAAATGCCTTCTGAACTTACTTTATACGGCCGACTTGCTTTTTTTACACCAAGGTCATGGTGTACCAGGAAAGGATACAGTTCAAAGATCATGTAAAGGAAAGCATTTGAAGTGCAATAACATGCATAACACAGATATGAGCACGAGTTCATCCGAGTGCAAGCGGCGACCTAGTGTGTGATTACAAAGAAATGGCAAGCATGTAGAGTTGCAGCTTGCTGTTAAAAAGAAAAAGTGTTAATTTCCCTTGTGTATGGAAACTTTGGAACGGAACACCCTTTATACTATATTCTTCTAAATGCCTCAGTGTGCAAGAGCAGTAACAGGGGCTTGAGCTGGTGTGTGGTGCGCTTGTGCATGTCTGTATGTACATGGTCTTGGTTTACTGAAAGTTACAGTCCATAGGGAATTAGTTAGTGACACTCGTTATTGTTTTGCTTCTTGTTTTTCACTCTTATTTGTTCACAGCCTTCCTCATTTCAGGGAAGGTATAATATGCGTCCGTTTTTTGTGCAACAAGTTTGCGCCATAAACACACCCTGGACGGACAGTCCTTCTTAGTAACATTCTCGGTAATGTTATCCGAAATGAAATGCAGTTCACTGCTCAGGTCAGAAATGAGGTCTGGTAAATGAATTAACCAGTAAGTATGGATGCAGTTCTGTCACCTGATGCGCCAAGACGCTTCTGTTCACTTTAGAACTCGCCTGTTAGTATGAATACAATCCGACCTTTCTTTTGGTCACGTTTATTTTCCCTCAGGACGGTCAACTTCGCTAGCATTTGCACTTCGTATTTAAAAGCGAGTGACGTAATATCTCACCTGCAAACAGCTTTGGGTTTTCGTGGAAGATAATCTGACAGCTCAGCCAATTTTCTCCCAAAATAACTGGCTAGGTATAAAATACTTTTGGAAACAAATCTATTAAAGCTGGCATCTTTTTTGTTCTCCTTATATTGACATTATAAACCCATTTAAACCCTCTGTGCCACAATAAAAAAAATCAAGACAAATAAAAATGTGTCACTGACTAATTACTACCTGCACTAATGTGTTTCTGTCACACTAACTCATGTGCCTAAGGTATTGTCTTTGTTCTTTACTAACTAAATATAATGCTGAATGTCTTCTTCATGTTTTACAGAAATATTCTTAATTTTAGCTCACATTTAAAGTACAATTATGTCATAACATTAAAACACCTGCCTTTGGCTTTGGCTTTGTCCTTCTCTCGCTACAGACATGCCCTGTGTTCAGGCCCAGTATGGCCCTTCCCCTCCAGGGCCCAGCTACTCCGCCCAGTCCTTCGTCTATCCCGGCGAATACCACAGTAGCGAGCTAATGGCACCGGACTACGCTAAATGTGACCTGGGTGGAGGGGAGATCTCAGCAGCAGCAGCCACCACGTCGCTGCCCAGTTTTAACGTGTTCGTCGAGGGTGGCTTCGAGCCTAAACCCTCGTGCTTGTATCAGATGTCTGCAACACAGCGGTCCACCATTAAGAAGGAAGACGACAGTTTTGCATCAGTCGAGGAAGCCATGGCCTCCGGCTCCATGTATTTCAAACAGTCTCCACCTTCGACTCCACCCACACCACTCCACCCTGGCCCGGCTGGCACCTCTTTCCTGTGGGAGGAGCCTCACGGTCTACCTCTGGTGCCCCAAGCATGCTCACGTTTCGCCCATTTCTATGACCAGACAGCACAATCCGTGCCCACTTCCAGCAGCTACGAGGCACCCATGGGCTTGCAGATCAGGCCCGAGCGCTCTCCTTCGTCTACTTCCTCGCACCCGCCGCCCGGCCTCGAACCGCACTCACATGCACACTCACACGTGTACCCATTGAGCGTGGGCAAACCAGGAGGCCTGGGCTTCCGTTCGCTTGGCATGGGGCCATGTCCACAGTCACTCCTGGCAGAGAGCTTGCCGTCGCCACCTGGACGTGCCACCTCTGGAGAGGGCACGTGTGCAGTGTGTGGCGACAACGCCGCCTGCCAGCACTATGGGGTTCGAACCTGCGAAGGCTGCAAGGGTTTCTTTAAGGTAAGGAGTGAAAATCACAAATCGAACATTACACATAAACAGACAAGCCATGCACAAGCCTTATAGGGGCTGGATTGGGTTTCAACACACCCAGAGAGGTGGGGATTAGAGTGGCTGAGATGACTCAGGACAGTTTAAATCAGGAACCACGGGAACATTTTAGAGTTATAAGAGGAAGTCTTCTGTCTTGTTTTGCACTATAGCTCATGCATTTCCTTGTGCGTATTGGCAACATGTGAAACTATTAGAAAACTATAAAGACATATTTGAGATTTTGCAGTATTATTTCCAATATGACACTCATACAAGGCAAAAAAATGATTGTAAGAGATCACAACAAACAAGCTCGAAGGGATATAATGACTTGGGTGTAAAGATACAGGCTTTTCTTTTTTTAAAAGCATAATGAATAATCATTGTATAATGAAATTAATTGGTAGAAATACATATCAGTATTCAGAAACATCACTTAATGCTCAGTTAATCAGTTAATACTAATAAATGAGTTCCATATTGTGATGTTATTGTATTGCGTCTGCTTGCTGTCGGTTGTACATTTTCGAATGCCCTGCATGTGTGTGGCGGTGTGTTTGCACTCCGGCGGTGGTCGGTGTTAATTGTGTATTCATTAACGCCCAATTCATGTTGCTCGTGGGGTGAATAGAGCTCTCGGCTGAAAAGTGGCGCATACACCCGACGCCCCTCTCTCCTCGAGTGTGAGGCTCAGGGTTAACACACTATTGTTACACACTCAGCAGGCTCCTTTACCCAAGGTTGTAGCCTATTGTATTTAGAGAAGGATGTGTCGATGAGAGCAGGGTGTGTGTTTTATGTGTGTCTGTGTGTGACTGAATGTGGATGTTCTTGGAGTAACAACAGAAACGTTACGCATTAAAACAATACTTAAAAAACAAGCCTTTTCGGGAATTACACAAGCCGAGCTGAGTTCCAAAAAAAAAAAAAGAAGCGTCCAGGGTTTCGGTTTGAAATGTGAAAAGTGTGTGTGCTGTGTTTGTATATGTGTGTGTGGCTGAGTGCTCTCACAAATCGTCTGACCGGCGGTTGCCACGGCGCCTGTGAGGGTCGTCTCCCCCGGCGACCAGCGAGAGGTGTGACAGCGGCGCGCACTTAAAATACAGCAGCCTGGAGCTGTGTCCAATATCACACACACACACACACACATGCAGAGAGAAGACACATCAGTTGTAGGCAAAGGCACAAAAAACAGATGAAAGTTCATCTATATTTCCCATGTAGGCAGAGACTATGAAGGCAGGAAATAATGATTAACAGAAAGTCTAAAGGAGAATAAAACATAAAGACAGAAAAGAGAGAGAGAAAGAAAGAGAGAGGGAGAGAGAGGAGTTGAAGGATGACTTGAGAGAATGGTGGGCTGGAGATAATTGAATACAGCCTGTGGTCCTGTGCTGAGCTAATCTATCCCCGTTCAATTAGTTTCACAATTTATTTGTATTTAGTAATTAATAAAAGCAGGGGTTTCTGAGCCTCGGGCCTTCATGGCCATCTCTCTCTCTCTCTCTCTCTGTCTCTCTCTCTGTCTCTCTCTCTCACTCTCGTACACACACACAGAGGCAAGTCAGACAATTAGCATACACACACAAAGCATCTATTCAATTATATTCCCCAGTGCTTTAGCACATAATGCAAACATTAGTGAGGGAATTTTAATGCTGTCCATTATTTCCTATTTAATAAAAAATAAATAAATAAATTTAAAAAATAGTGACATCTTTTCACCTGTTAAAATTTACACATATACACCCATTTTGAACGTTCCTGCTTATTTTCCATAAATGCAGAGCATTGTGCCTAATGGATTGGCTGTGCACATTTGCCATCAAATTATTCCGCCGTTAATTATCGATGCATTGTTGGTTTCTGGGCATTTTCTGACCATTAATATGCACAGCTCATTGTACTAAATGCTCTTATTTCCATATGAATACACAACAATTTTGTATTAAGTAATGGCACTGAATATTAGGAAAAACTCAGCTCTCTGTTTCACTCAGTCAACTTTTTCACAAGTTTTTGTGATACACCGAGTGAGTCATTCTGTGCCATGTGTGAGAGCCATATTCAGAATACATGTAAATAATGCAGATGCTGCAGAGACCAGTTCATTCAGAAAAAAAAAATGATAATGATACACCTCCGTAAGCCACGGCAGTGGAAGAACTCGACTCGGGGTTTGTGCGGGGCTGGCCTGCGACTCTGCATAGCTCAATTACAAGCGTGCAGGAGAGTGTGAGCATTAGTTTGTGCTGTAATGAAGGTGAGAGGGCAAGATTAGAGACACATGTGGATACACGGGCTGGATGCACGAGACATAAAGAGATGAGCGGAAACAGCGTAGACACATGTTGTAGCGCTGGTCGGCTGCACATATACACACACACGCTTAACCAATTAATGATGACCCAGTTCCACCTCTTGCTCTTGAACAAACACACATTTCTAATTGCTTGCTCAGAGCGGAGTGAGAGAGTAAAGGGAGAGAAATAATGTCTGATTAGGGGAGGAGGAAGGGAGGAGTGAACGATGCAGGATCCCTAAGGAGTTTGGATGTGCGACGAGGCCATTAGCACATGTTACATGTCATGAATCTGTATCCGCTTGGGCGTACCCGCCTTCAGGACCCTTCTGGGCACTGGAGCACAGTGGACAAATACAGATTTGGGGATTTATTGGGTGTTTTTTTTTTTGTCCTGTTAAAGTACAGAGCATGATTTTATAGACTATATTTTATACATTTAGAAATGTAGTGAACTGTTTTCAGCTGTCCACACTGCAGTGCAACAATGAACATTTTAGTTCTTTAGTTCTTCCAACATACTGTAGGATTAAGCTAATGTGCATTATCTGATTTCAGTGTGTGAAAACATTCAGAGCTCATGGGATAAAGTTTACAGCAGGTCCTAGAAATGCCATAATCTGACTTGCTTGAACTTATCTTCACGCCAGATCTGCTCTTTGGAGGTACCCTAAGAAAAGAACTCGAATGTACAGTAATTCTGCAAACCAGTGCGTAATCCCATGAGCACTATCTATTATAGATGTGTGTGTTTGTTAGAGTGTGGGTTTGTGTTCCAGGCAAGGCTTCAGACACCAATAGCCAGCCCTGTCTCGCTGCTGTTCTGTGCTGTGTCCTATTAATTTAAGGAAAATCTGAAATATTCTATGGTGCAATAATTGTTTGAGCTCTGTGTGTGCAGAAAGACAGAGAGAGGGAGAAAGAGATAGATACATAGATAGATAGTGAGAGAGGGGAAGCTTTTCACCTGTTGAAGCAGAAGCTTCTGGTTTCACAGTTCATAACTGCAACTACAATGTCAAAGTGTGAGTTTTCAGTGGATTTCTAGTCGAGTTGTGCTCTGAAGGAGTGGCATGAAAATCAGACTCGGTTTGATGTAAAGGTGGTGTCTACTGCAGCCTGGGGCTACTGGGCCCCCAAAAAAAGTCTGTAGTGGGGTTGCCAGGTCACGCAAATTGCACAATATCATAAAAAAAAATCTGATGCACTGTTAACTCAGATGCTTTTATCTGGTGGTGCGTGGTGGACCACAAGTGCACAAGGGGTAACCTACAAACACCTGAAAATCACAACAACCAGTGCAGCAATAAAAATTAACGCTCATAAATCGCAACAAATAATTTCATTACTAATTTAATTGTGCATATAATAATAAGTGTGTATATGCTACTAGTCTGTTCCTGTACCTGACTAGTGATTAGTCATGTGTTTTCATCTTTTTATTTCTTTATTTTTATCTCATTAAACGAAGCAAATGTGGGGACTAAACGGATCCCCTCTGGAACCATCTGGTCCCAACCTGCTTTCTCGACATCCAGTCTCGAGCCACCACTGCAGTTTAAAATGTCTAAAATGCTCAAGGGAAAAGCTCATGTGCATTAAGCCTACATCTGCACAATCTGAAATGATACTACACTTTCTGGAGAAAACAGTAAAAACTGTACTAAAGGTACTCAGCAGTACCTTTGGTTGTCACTGGGGTGGATGAGTACACTTATGCATCTCAGGAACAGTGCACTACATCCACTACATTTCCAGGTGAAAGGTGCAAAGGACAAGGATGGAAGACACTTTTTTTTTTAAGCACGTGCCCTTAGCTGCCAGAAATAATGCACGCACAGGACAGGACAGGATGTGTGAAGAAAGACGCGCATGCGCAGGCACAAAGAAGAGGGAAAAGTCCTTAAATAGGTTAAAAAGGAAAGTCTGATTAAAGAGCGAGCTAATGAAAACCTTGACTCCCTGACAGACAGCTTGCGGTTTCGTTAAATTAGCGCTGTTTTCTTTTTCTTCCATTCGGTCTGTAAAGCTTGCTCTGGTAGCCTGTCTAAATCTGTAATGAAACCAACCCTGTGTGTGTGTGTGTGTGTGTTTTGCCGGTATTACGATGCGATTAAATGAGCCACAGATGTCGCTTGTGAAATTTCTGTTTTTATGTTTGTTTTGCGCGCGCTCCTGACGGCGGCGGAACTCGCCGGTCGCACGCATCTAGATTTCAGCGCGCGCATCCTTTTTACATTAATCCGTTTAGGTTGTCGCGCGCATCTCTCTCTGCCCCCATTCTTAATCTTTCTCCATCTCTCTGTTTCCATCTATCTCTCTCCATCACTCCTTTTCATCTCTCTACATCTGTCTCTCTCCATCCCTCTCTATCTCCATCACTTTTCCCGTCTTTCTTTCATTTTGTGCGCGCGCGTTTGTCTCTCTTTCCCCTTTTTGCGCGCGCACAACTCAATTCATTTAAATTTGAATTCAACGCATTTAATTACAACTTTATTACAGCTCTTTCTCGCTCATTTTTTTCCCTTACGCGTGCACGTCTCACTCGGTCTCTTTTTTTTTTGTGCGCACGCGTCTCCCTCCCTCTCGCTCTCTCTCTCTCTCTCTCTCTCTCGGCGCGCGCAGACAGCTCTAATATCATTTTAATAAGGTCGGTAATAATCTCGGCGGAGGAGAAAACCAGCCCAGCGGGGCCTCACTCTCGCTTCCTCCCTCTCAGTTACACACACACACACACACACACACTAGCGCATCCACGAGCTGACCCGCGAGCTCCCAAAGGAGTGTTTCTGCGCGCGGGAGCGGCCTGCTCGCACCTCATTGTCCCGTCTCTCCCGCGAGCTCGGCATGGCGAGAAATTAATCTGATTAAATTATCCCACAGGATCGCGAGCTTTATTATTATTATTATTATTATTATTATTACCCTGTAATTAAAATCTGACCCGGAAACCTAACTTGACTGAGTGAGGGGGAAGGGTGTGGGGGGTGAAATGAAATAATGTGTTTATTGCTGCTGATTGTTCTCTCTCTCTCTCTCTCTGTCTCTCTCTCTTTGTGTGTGTGTGCTCACAGAGAACAGTGCAGAAGAATGCAAAGTATGTTTGTTTGGCCAGTAAAAACTGCCCAGTGGACAAAAGGAGACGAAACCGCTGTCAGTACTGCCGCTTCCAGAAATGTCTGAGTGTGGGCATGGTGAAGGAAGGTAAGCTCTCAAATGCGCGCACGCACACGCACCCACGCGCGCACAGAGAGACGCACGCACAATAGCTAAGGCTATGTTTACATGCAATCCAATAAAAGTTTTAACAAACGCAATGAGATCTGCGATTGCTTTGAGTTGAATACAAACACACATTTGCTTTACTATTCTTGTGAGGATCCTGTAGTGACGTCATTATTAATGCAGCTCTTTAATACCATGCCAGGTTCATTAATGAAAAGGAAACTTATTTTACTATTTAACATAAAAGCTGTAGTTTTTTTTTTAGTTTTTAAGACTAACCGACAGTCAGATATTCCCTTTTCTGACATTTGAACATTTGGTCCAAGATATAAACACATGAAAGGTTAAACTGAAATTAAGGTAGTAGGAGGGAGCATGCATTCATTGAGAGAGAATATGATTCAGTTCTCAGTACTGATGTCAAGGAAATTTGATGAAACTGATTGTGTTCTTTAATTTAACACCCTACAAGTACTGTATGGAAATGTATTTGTCTCATTTGTAATTAGCGAATAACAGATTTTTACAAATTAGTTAAAATTTGTAAAGACATATAAACCAAATACAATTTAAAGATCTTGAGGGGTTAAGTGAGTACAAATAGGTTTATCTTAAGTCATTTTATTGAAGTGGATTTAAATCAAAGTGAGATACATACATTTGCACAACAGAGTGTGTTTCTTTGGAAAATCAAAAAAAAAAAAAATCAAATCTAGAATAATCACTGAATGTTAGAAGTAATGGTTTAAGAGCATTATTTGATTAATGGATAGCTGTCAGACTGTTAGGAAGAATTAAAATTTTCATTTACTACATATTCTGCAGACAATCATATCTGGAGTGACGTAATTCTATCACATTAGACATCTGAGCACTTGGGGGTTAAGGGCTTTGTTCAAGTCCATGGTCTGGTCTGCAATCCAATGCCTAAACCACTGAGCTACCCCAGCTTTACATTTCCATCAAATTTATAACACCAAAGATCAGCTTCCTTTGCTGTTTATACAAACTAAATGCGCTGCAGCTCTACAGTTCCTCCCTGCACACGTAAATCCTGTTAACAGTTTTCCGCTCAACTTGTTGACTATTTATCACAGCAATTATGGCTATGAGCCCGGTGCATATGACCCCTCGTGGACCCGTGGTTAGAGACAGGAATGGACAGGAGGATCATCTGCACGTAAATCACTTAAAACACCACATACACACACCCTTACACTGCGGGCGTCAGGGATACGGACTCTAATAAAGCGTTAGTGCTCAGCTCGTCCGGCCGGCACATGAATGAATTAAAAGATAATAGGAATGTTTATCAGTTACAGGATTTCCATCACACACTTCGCCTCGGCAATCAGGCTTGATCCGCTGCTGTAATGACACGGTCTACGGCGCAGGCATGTATAGGCTGTGTGTAGATTGTGTTTATAATGGGACTTATGGGAACGTATGTCCGCTTCCTGCATTAGTGAGAGTATTGGTTTAAAGAACGCACACATATGTTCATGACTCTGCTGATTGGAGAAATTGAGTGTTTTGATATTTTGATAAGCACAATACTTACAATATACAAGTTGTTTTTAAGTTGTTCACATCACATTTCATGCAATACATGTGATATGTTAAGGCTCAAAACGAAATTTTATAATAATAAAGTAAATACAAATATATTCAATGTGTTAAAAGCACATAATTTGTGTAGTTCTCGACACATAATTGCAGAAATCAATAAACTATCTACTCAAAGTTAAAAGCTCTGGTTTTCACATACTCTCAAATAGTTTGGAGTTTGTTTCACATCAGCAAGCTACAGCTATTATTTTTTTTTATCCAATGAGAATTTCTTTCATCATGTATTTCTATACTGTATAAACAACATAATTGTACTGTATATCATAGCAGTATTACTATAAATGTGATTAATACTACATTGATTTACATTTACAAGTTTTCTTGGTGGGTAACGATCGTATGTGATTCAGTGTGCTCTGTATGTGTTTGTGTGCATTTTCACAGTGGTGCGCACAGATAACCTGAAGGGTCGGCGAGGTCGTCTGCCATCGAAGCCGAAGAGTCCTCTGCAGCCCGAGCCGTCTCCCCCTTCTCCCCCCCTCAGCCTGCTCAACGCTCTCGTCCGTGCCTACTCCCAGTCCACCCCCCGAGAGCTCGACTACAGCCAGGTACATACGTGTGCCTGTGTAACGCTCTCTGGACCCTCGCCGTCTTTGTTTCTCTGAACCTGTCTGCTGTTTCTTTGTACCTCTTCCTGTCTCTGTCTCTTTCTTTTATGTATCTGACAATTTCTGACGCCTTCTGCGTTTCTCTGGCTTTTCTACTTTTCACTACTTTCACAGTTCCTTCTCTATTTCGCTCTGTTTACCTCAGTCTCTGCCCACTCAACCTTTCTCTGTCTCGCCCACACCTATAATTCAGTTTAGTTTCCGTGGCGTGACAAATAATGATACTTCTGCACTTTCAAAACTTGGGAAGTATTAGAGAATATTGAAATATGAAAAATAGACCCAAAATGCTGAATTAGTGCTGAATTAATGCTGAACTGTCCTTAACACATCGTCTTCGTCTCCGGTTCTAGTTCAGCGCAGTAGAGACGGGGACCTTAGCCGAAGCTCAGCAGATTCAGCTCTTCTATCGGATCCTCACCGGCTCCATGGACGTGACGCGTCGCTGGGCCGAGCGGCTCCCTGGCTTCACTGAGCTCCACCACGATGACCAGAGTCTGCTCATAGACTCAGCCTTCCTTGAGCTCTTCGTACTCCGCTTGGCCAACAGGTAGGGGAATGGTTCATGGTTCTGTGGTTCAAATCAGGATTCATTTGGTGTGCAAAATTTGGTGTGGCATCTCATGGACTCTTATTATTCTAAAAACTGATAATTTATCCTGCTGCAGTATTTTCATATTGGTTCTTTGTATCTAATAATATGAGGGCCGTTCAAGTCAAACTGGGATGTTCAAGTAAAACCAGAAATTTCTCACGGATGAAGGTGTAAAACCGAGTGACATTCAAAATAAGACTTCAAGCAGAGCACAGTGATGAGACTCTTAGCCGCTGTAAAACATTTGAATGGTGCAAACGCTGTAAAGAAGGCCGTACGTTCATGGATGACGATCCTCGGTCGAGGTCGTTCCCGTGAACATTCAGCGAGTGGAATGCCTGATCGATCGGAAGAGACGCATCTGTCTGTGGGAACTGTACACACAATCATTCACGAACGCCTTTTCAGGAACTCTGAGTTATTGACACATCCCCCACACAGTCCTGTGGTTTCCACATGTTGGGCCATTAAAGGAGTTCCTGGGAGGCCAGCGTTTCAAACATGAAGCAGGCAGACGTAGACACTGAGAAAACGTTTTACCAGCACTTTTTAGTGAAGCGCTGGGATATGCAGCAGCCGATTATATAGCGATATAAATTAATGCTGATCACTCTTTTAATTGTGTTCTGTTATTCTGAGCAATCAAAAATCCTGGTTTGACTTGAACACCCCTCATATACTGAGAGCTATAATATCGGATTGTGCTGGAAATTTTCCCGAATCTCCATGGTCTCTTCACTGAAACCTCCGTGCTCTTGGTCTTTCACTGGTTTGGAGGTTGCTACGGTCACTGAGCTGACCACCCTCGGCATGTGCTTTGTTGAAGTTTATGGGATAGCAACCCTCTTTAACTCTCACACATATACGTGGCAACCCTCCCACGACACACTCACATATACGTCATGTTGCTGTCACGCGTTCCAGTCCTTCTTGTAACTTTTTTGTTTACGGATGCAGGATTTTAACACTAAACTGATCATTTTTTTTAAAAAAACGTACGTGTGATTTTTTTCATCTTTTTGCTGGCCAGGACTCAGTGGCGTTCTGATTTCGTTATCAGGAAGTGGATTTTTTTTTTTTTTGCTCCGCATTTAGATAGCAATGCATCCAAACCTCATCTCTCATTCTCTCTCTCTCTTTCATGCTGATTCTTTCTCTAGGTCTCTTACTCTGTGTGTGTATGTGTGTGTGTGTGTGTGTATGTTTGTGTGTGTGTGTGTGTGTGAGGAAGCAGGTGCAGGGAGGGAGGCCAGTGGGTGGTGCCGTCACAGCCTCAGTAGGGGGCTTCTGACTCACCCGGGCCTACGTCACGCATGCACTCGCACAACCAGCATGGACGAACTGTACATGAGACCAAACGTGCATCTTTACACTCATGTCGACGACTCTAACACACACATATAGTGTTTTACCACACATTCAGTCACCCTCATTCACAGTGCCTCACACACCCTTGTAATCGTTGCATATGACGTAAAAGTAAAGAATGCGGTTTCAGGAACCTGCTGCTCCCTTTCTATAGAGCTATGCAACGTCTGTGTTCGTCACTGCAGTAATAGATATATATACGTCGAGCGAGGATGTAACACGAATATGAACGCATTATTCGGATGGAACAAATAATGGGGTTGAAACAGAAACAAATACAGGTATTTTTAAAAGCAAGGACAATATTATTTTTTTATTTTTTTTATTTACGTACTTACTTATTTAAAAAAAAAAAATTCCAGAAGTTTTACATTTGACTAAAAATGCACTTTCATGTGGCATGCAGGACAGAGAGAATGTTCATCAATGCACCTGGTTATATGATGCATATACCAGCATATAGTACCAGTCAAAAGTTTTGACACAAGTTTAGGATTTTCTTAATTCTAAACAATACTGGAGTTTTCCAAACTATGAAATAACACATACGGAATTAGGTGATTAAGTAACAACAACAACAACCACAGTAAGTTGTTATTTTGAGAAACAAAGGGCTGGAATATTTCTTGCAAAAGAACAGTATTGTCAAGTGCATTTACAAAACCCATGAAGCACCCCAATGAACCTGGCTCTCATGAAGACCATCCCAGGAAAACCAGACCAAAACTTACCAGTTACCAGCACCTCAGATTAGAGCTGTTATGAAGAGTATAAGTAGAAGACACATTTCACTATCAACTGTACAAAGGAGATTATTGCATATTTTCAAGTTCAAGTTTAAAGTTTTATTGTCATATGCACAGTAAAGAAACATGTTCCCACCTATACAATGAAATTCTTCATTTGCTGTCCCCCTAATGAATGCCGCTAATAAAGTAGAAAATAAGCATAAAAATAAAATCAAAGTAAAATAGGTATATATAAAAAAGAATATATATCAAGATAAAATTAAGCCAGAATATGATAAATATTAAATGAATATCAAAATATATATGCATATTAATTTTGGACTCAGCATTGCTTTACAATGTAGAGAGGAATAAACATCACGAAACATCAGGAAAGACCAGTTGGTTGACAGTTGGTATATATAGTGTGCATTGTGTTCACTACCTCATCTTTAGGAGCTGCCTGCTCAGGGTCAAAGTGGTTTACATTAGGCTTGAAGTTTTTTTTTTGTATGTTGGGAAATGGAAACTTGATTTACAGCGAGGTGCGAACAAAAGTAATAAGCCTGTGACTATGTGTGACGTAACTGAGGCTGAGGAACTGTCAGAGAATGTATTCACA
Organism: Clarias laeviceps; assembly: GCA_030014305.1. NCBI lineage: Eukaryota > Metazoa > Chordata > Actinopteri > Siluriformes > Clariidae > Clarias > Clarias laeviceps. Next base: position 8,206,967 of record JAQMYJ010000019.1, on the reverse strand, counting down.
TATCATGTGGACCTTGCTGGCATTTCTAATCGTAATTAAAAAAGAAAATTATTAAAAGATATATATCTTTTGGATTAGGCCACACCCATGCTCCAACATTATTTAATCTAGGCTTTATCCATCTTGCATAGACAGTTAGCAGACGGTAATTTATATTAACTCCTAATAAAAACTAGTTTACATCAAAGTATATCAGAGTAGTTCTGGTGTACTTTGTAACCAAAGTGGCCACCAATAGAGGTGTAAAATACACAACTATTTCACACAACAATCTTTGTGCTCAATCGATAAAAGTAAAAAAAAAATGGTTGAGCACAAGTGATGATGACTAGACACATTAGATTTGTGTTATGTAGTCATTCGGGTGGTGACGATAGCACATGATCTCGTTGTAAGTGGTGCTGTTGTAGTGCTATTGCTCTTGGTTCAAAAAAACGTAAAAGATAATCTGCTTTAAGCCACTTACAAACGGCAAATATGACAATTAGACAATTTAAACCAGGTAAAAACTGTGGCATTTTCTCAAGCAAACATCATCTTTTGGAACATAAAAAGGGAATCTGGAGTAGGAAAAAAGGGAAACAAGCACGTTTGATTACTAGCAATTTCCCTTGTGTGTTTTTTTCCGAAAATTTCAGTCACATGACTATACTGGAAACGCGCTACAGATTCCTTCACCACCATTAAAAAAATGCGTCCCGTTCCTGAAACAATTATTAGATTATCTAAGAAATGAAATGCTCATTAGGGCGTATTACCTTATCTTTAATTAGTTTCTATAACATCTTACAGTACAGAAGATTTAATGTATTAATAATAACACCACATGGCTTTCTTTAAACCAAAAATGTTACAGTAACTGTAAATAAATACTGTAAATTAGTTTCACCAGAGTCTCTATTTGTCCTCTATCTTTAAAATGAACAGAACAAATTGAAGCAGTAAAAAAAAATCATGCAGCAGTGAAAAGCACTGAAACTGGAGACTCCTTCCATGAATGATTTTAAGTAATCATGTGCTTACAGAAATCTTTACTATGTTAATTATTAGCTATTAATCATAAATTTTATTGTAACACTATATATCTAATAAGTATTTTGTAGCATCTCCAGTAGAGATGAGGAAAAACGATTCAGTTAGGTATAGTGTTTCTTTTGTGTGATAATTCCTGTATACCCACACTGACACCAGAATCAATTCTAATTTATTTGTTAAGGTGGCAAAACGTCGCAGTTCCACTATAATCCTACAGGTAGTACGATCTAAACTGTTCACACACTGGCAGGCAGCACAGCATCCCGTGTAGTTGGAGAGAATTATTTGCAAAGTTCTGATTATAAGCTGAAGCAGAAGATTCTTCTATCAGAAGAGTATTCTATATTCTATTACAGAGTTTTTTTTTTCAAGTTGCATCCCTTGTCCTGTCCTGGGTTTTCTGTCCCGCTGCGTCGAAATGCATTTGCATTCCATAATTGTGTGCTAATGAAGAACAGTTCACAAGCAGAAGCCAGCACTCCACAGGAAAACAAGAGGAGGTTTTTCCTTCCTAAATTGCAGGGTTGCTAGTTAAGAGGTAGCGAAGTAGAGCAGTGAGAGGAGGACAGGAGAGGAAAGGAGTACAGGCAAGATCCTAGGGGCCATTCAGGTTAAATCTGGTTCGTCATTTTAGACGAAACCACACCGAGCAAGAAATAAATAAAATGAAATGAACAAACTCTCTCCATGGGTCGTATCCCACATCCGAAAGAGTGAGCGAGAGAGATGAAGGGGGTTGGAGGAGGAGAAAGAAATCTCAGGAATGTTTTAAAAGCTTTAATTACGAGATCTCGAACGTAATTAAGTCCCGTTCCGATCTTTGATGTAGTCTTCCCTACGCTGGCTTTCATTTGTGCCCATGGTAACTGCGTTAAAGTCTTAAACCCGCTCCGGTCAGGGCTGCTCAGGGGAGATGAGACAGAGAGGGCGGGCACGCTTGTGCGCGTCGGTGCTCGTATGTAATCAGTCAGACAGACGTAACGGGAATAACGTTATCTTTTTTCTCTTTGAGAGGAAAAAAAGTGGTGATTAATTAAAAGATGAAAGTGCCGTCGAATGAATTTCAGCCATCAAACAGCACCTTGAAGGTGGAATAAATAACAACAGTTCGTGATCAGTCTCTAATCCCTCTCTCTCTCCCTCTCTCTCTCTCTTTCTCTGCCTCATCAGTGCCACCAAAGCATCGGAAAAGTTTATTGCAATCGATTTGCAGCTCTGGGAATCATCTCAGGACAAAAGAAATGCAAACCAAGCACACACACATTTTGTACTTGCACTTGTATTTAAATAGATTTACACTGGCATGAAAATTGTAGCTTGTTGTAGTTTGTTTGCCTACATCCCAAACCACAGACTACCACCCTAAACACTCAAAATAGTGCCCCACTATAGGTAGTGATAATTACTAAGTGGCACATTATTGCATTTAAGGGCTGTTTTTTTTTTTTAAATAAAGCAATAAAACTGCTTGTCATGGTAGACAAAAACTGAAACGCATAAGAGCATTGAACTTGCATATCATTGCAAAGCACTGACACTGGAGACTCCTTCCATTAGATGTGGAACTGCAGGCATTTATGGATGTTTGAGATTTTTTTTTCTTGATTATGAACGTATGAGTAGTTATTAGACAGTTATAGAGACTGGATGCAAATTGTAATATAAAGAAGAGATTCTATTGGCTCAGGTTTCTCAGTACAAACTTGGTTTTTTTAGGACCTTTAACTAATCTATTTATTTTCTTCATCTGTAACATTTTCGGTTACACTTCTCTCTGTGTCTCTATGTTTCTTTTCTAGCGATGCCTGCAAGCCTGAATAAATAACACTTCGCGATTGCACTAAGCCCTTCTCCTTTTCTCTCTCTCTCTCCGTCTTTCTTTGCTGCAGGTCGTTGTTGACGGAGGAGAAGTTTGTTTTCTGCACAGGCCTGGTGCTCCACAGGCTTCAGTGTCTGCGAGGTTTCGGAGAATGGCTCGACTCCATCAGAGATTTCAGCTCTCATCTTCAGAGTCTCAGCCTGGACTTGCCGGCGTTCTCTTGCCTGTCGGCCCTGGTGCTGCTCACAGGTAACACACACACACACACACAGACAGTGAGGATAACCCAAAAAAAGGGGGCCCTCTCGTTTTTCTTTTTCCTCTCGACATCCCTCGCTCTCACATTCACACCTCTTTGTGTGGCCGGCGCTGATTATCTCAGGTGTGGGACAGGTGATGGCCGAGACTGGGTTTAGCCATATGGGAGGACTAATCCCCTTTTTAATCACAGCAAAAGAGAACGAGCGAGAGAGAGATCAAGATAGAGAGTGGAAAAGGGGTTGGTCTATTTTCTATAAGGACAGCTGGGGATTATTGATTATTGGGTGGCAAAGTTCACATAAACAGGTGTGTGTGTGTGTGTGTGTGTGTGTGTTGTGAGAACCAGCAGGTGTTTCAGGTATTATGCACATGCATGACTGACACAGATGCTACACAATAGGGTGAGCCAGGACTTTATTTTAAAGGCGGAATGCTTTCCTACAAGGTTAAAAATCACTCCCTTTGTGTCTCCAGCACAAAAAGACATGTTGTTCTTTGTCTAATTGCATGCATGTAATGAGATATTATATTATATATGTTATATGTATGAGAGAAATGATCACAAACTGATGATGAGTTTATGTGCACATAAAAACATACACTTTATAAGAGCTTATAAAGTGCTATCCATCTTAAGTGATTGATTAAAAAATTATAATTGGTGCACTAGCTAATTTACTATTATATGCCAGATTGTATTTATTTATTGTATTTATTTACAATTTACGTCGTAGTTTTTAGGGCATGAGAATCTCCATGGACCACCGATATATTATTACGATACCTAAGTGCCCGTTCGATTTGTAGCGCGATTCTCTTAGTATCACGATTTTTTTTATAAATGTGTAAAAATTTATTATTAAATGTTTTTCAGATTTTTTTTTACAATTCTAAACCAACTTTACAAATAATTTGCTCGTACTAGACGGGATGCTGTGTGTGTGAACAGTTTAGAGCACACCACCTGTAGGATAGATGAATTAAAAATCTAGTTTGTAAAATTTTCGATTTTGGAGTCAATGAGGTGTATTGCCACATAAAAGAATCTTGATAAGTAGCTGAATCAGTTTTTCAATCAGCTTGATCGTTGAGGTCCACCAGAGTAAGAGGCTAATGATTAAACACACAAAATCATTGTTATTAATATTAATAACAGGAGAAATAATAGCTGATTATCTATTAAATAAATTGCTGAATGATGAGGAACTCAAGGAACAGACCTGTCTTTCCATGTGTCCCCTTAGCAGAATGTGTGTGCGTATGTATGTGTGTGTGTGTGGGTATGTGTTGGCCTCCACGGGGCAGCACTTAGCTCTGTAGTGGGAGGAATCGAGCACTACTCAGTGGAGACCTGCTCTCCACTATTCCCCATCTCTCTCTCTCTCTCTCTCTCTCTCTCTATCTCTCGCTCTCCATCCACTTGTCTACTCAAACTATCGACCCTCTAAAAGTGTCTGCGGTGAAAGAGAGCCATCGATCAGCCCCTAGAGAGCAGGAGAAAGAGGGAGCGAAAGTAGAACGAGGGACAAAGCAGCTGCTGAACACCCACGGCACGAGAATAAATAAAAGCAACAGACACACACACACACACACAGTTCTTATGTTTACACCCAGGCTAATAAACCTTTAACAAACTACCTGATAGCTTAATTAGAAAAAAAAAAATATTTAGATAATACAAATAGAGTAAACTGATAAAGGGCAATTAAAATAACATTTATACCCAGCTAAACCTTTAATAATGTAATTAAAAAAGAAGAATAAGAATTTTTAAATCCACTTCATGACACAATTATAACATTTGCTGAAATGTGTAAGAATTTAGCTACTTTTTGGTATTTATAATTTATTTAACAAAAATTAAACCAAATAATTGGTAAAAAAAAAATACTATCTACCCCCACACCAACCAAACCCCCAGTTAGTATTTGGCAGCAATAAATTGTAGTCATTGTTCCCTATAAGGCTTTATCTCTCTCTCACATCATTGTGGAGGAATTTTGGTCCATCGTTATTTGGTCTTCTTTATTTTTCCAGTTCATTGAGGTTTTTGGACATTTGCTTATGAACAGCTTTTTCAAGGTCCCACCACAGCATTGGGTTGAGGTTCGGCCATTAAGATTTAGATTTACTGGTGTGCTTTCAGATCATTGTCCTGACCCAATTTTGACCATAGCTGGTCTCATATGGCCCCACATTTGCTTCTAGAATACTCTTGGATCCAGAGGAGTTCATGGTCACCTCAATGACTGCATTGTGCCCAGGTTCTATGGCTGCAAAACAAGCTCATCCCCCCTCCACCACCGTGCTTAACAGTGGCTATTAGGTATTTCTGCTTAAATATTGTTTGGTTTTCGCCAAACATGTTGCTGATCATTAAAGCCAAACAACTCCACTTTTGTCTCATCTGTCCATAGGACATTTTTCCATAAGGCTTCTGGAGTTTTTTGAACCTCAGTCATACTTCTGTGTTCTGTTTAGACAGAAGAGGCTTTCTCTTGACGACCCTACCAAACAAACTGTATTTGTTCAGTCTTCCTCTAATTGTGCTGCCATGGATTTTACCAGTTCCCATGTTCAGTGAGGTCTGTAGAGTCTGAGATGTAGTTCTTGGGTATTTTTGTATTTCTCTGAGCATTGCAAGGTCTGACTTTGGGGTGAATGTGGTGGGACGTCGATCCCTGGGAAGATTGGCAACTGTCTTAAATGCTTTCCACTTGTGAATAATCTTTCTAACTGTAGAAGTCTGAACTCCAATTTTCTTTTTCAAACTATACAGAAAGAACCAAAAAAAAAAACCCACAGCAAAAGAAAACACAAAACCAAATTTCCCATTGCCCAAACTGGAAATAGTTTTCTAACCATTGTTTTAACACACATTTGAATGCTTCAGACCAGCAAACTGCTAAAACTTCTGCTTTTATAGATCAGTTAATCTAGGGCTGATGATTAACAGCACCTGGCTGCAATCCTGTGGAAACACACACAGGTTGTTATATACAGTTATACTAATATTTCAAAGTAAACAACGTGTGCAATTTCTGATATGAACAACTTAAAGTGCTAACTTCAGCAACTTAAAGTGACTTAATTCCTTGTGTTCCTTGTTACTGTGGCAACAGTGACACGAAAACGCCACTATTCGCATACGTGCTTCATTCAAACTTTTAGGAACATGCATGTATCTAGGGATTCTTTTTTGTAACAAATTGTTAGGGTGAATAGAAACAGTTTGTGATTTGCAATTCATTTGGATTGATGAAACATCCAGCGTGGAGTGAGAAGTGTGTGAAGTAGGCAGGCTTGAGGCTTGTTATTGACACACCAGTGCTAAAGTGATAAAGCAGGAGCTTCACACTAACTCAGTGAGACAGCAGCTAGGAGCAAGTGTGACATTTTGTTCCTTTTGTAACCCAGGCCACACACACACACACACACAGGATATTCTCAGGTCTTTCCATTTGTACCTTCACCAGCCACATTAGCAACAGATGAGTATGAGGTGTGTGTGTTTATGGCAGGGGGGTGGTGAGGGAGGTGGATGTTAAGTCATGCACCAGTCTGACATTAGGAAGCTGGTGGTGGTGTTGCGTTTACTAACTACATTAGTATTGAGCTCTAATCAGATTTGGCTGTTGAGGAGCACCACATTATCTTACTAATTGTCCTGATTGTGTCCTGTGGTTATGGTAATTCTATTAGAGAAATAATCATGTCAGCGCCTTTATTTCCTGCATCCGTGTACATAGTGATAATTTGCCCTTATCTTACGTAACGTACAACACCTTTAAATATAATCTTACTGACCCAGTATGTGTATTTTGTTTTAAAAGCAGTTATTAAACAATTATTATTACAATTATTAATATACAATTAAATTAACAATATTTATCAAAAGAGATCTTCTGTGTGTAGTGTGTGAAAGAATAAGTATAAATATTAGCAGTAGGAAATGTTGCCGAGCTAGTATTTGTTAAAGGATGGAATACGTTTAGCGAGTAAATTTGGCCAACTTTGAGAGGAAGAGGTAATTTGACTGACACGGCAGTTAACCAACCACAGAGCTTTTCCTACATCTAATGCAAGCATGCCACATCATCTCATTTACATATCACCATAAATAAAATAACCTTTTTTAACGGCAAGGCAGGATTTGCAGTGTTGGTGCAAGTACAGTACTATGCAAAAGTCTTAAACTACTCCTCATTTTTTCATATTTTGCTTCCAAAGAGCCAGACTGTATTTTTATAGACTTTTTGTCTCTCACGTTTGGCAAGTTTTTGTCTCTCATTTTCAGTCCAGTCCCTGTACCTGAGCAGTTTCAGAGGAAAGTTTTATGTTTGTTAAGCCACACCATGACCTGTGAATCATTTAAGCATAAAAAACATCTAACTTAAGGCATGAACCAGTGAGAAACAGGTGCAGCTGATGACAGATGATCAGGCCGGTGATTAGTACTTGTGATGATGAATGAGTGGTTGAAAAAAATGAGAGGGGAAATGAGGTTGCTGCAGAGGCCGTTACATCAACAACCAATTTTTTTTTTGGTTTGAAATTTAATGTGAAGAAGTGTGGGAAAGAAATTCTCCCTTTGCTTTGTGGGTTTCCTCTGGGTCCACCGTTTCCTCCTGCAGTGCTAAGACATGTAGGCTGACTGATATTCTCAAATTGCTTGGGTGTGTGTGAGAAATTGAAAAATGTTTAATGTTGGATTAATTGTTTTATTATATGGTTCAGCTTTTAGTAGAAATTTACGTAAGTCAGACAGACAGATAGATAGATAGATAGATAGATAGATAGATAGATAAATGGATAGATAGAATTGCATTCAGTAGAACATAAAACTTGACCAATAATACTTATTCTTTGTCTTTCTTCTTCTCCTCAGATCAATGTCCTGGCCTCAAAGAGCCCAAGAAGGTGGAGGAGCTGCAGTCCAAGCTTGTCTGCTGCCTTCGAGACCACTTGAGCTCAGGCGGGGCCACAGGCGTGGCCGCAGCAGGCAAGGCCCCACCCCCAGTGGCTGCCGTTCTGGGCCTGAAGGCGGAGCTTAGGTCACAGCGTACTCAAGGCCTACAGAGGATCTTTTACCTAAAACTAGAGGACCTGGTCCCACCTCCACCTCTCATCGACAGATTTCTGGACACACTGCCCTATTAATACAGACACGCCGCGCCCAAAAGCTCACCCGGGCACGCCCACAGGCTGGGGGAAACCCTACAGAGGACGGAGCCTGACGAGAGACTTCACTGAACTTAAATTTTCTCTCAAGAGGCTTCAGACGTACACTCTTTTCCACCTCAGCCTCTGCAGTATGTCTGAAAGTGTTAGCGTGTGTATGTGTGTGTGGGTGTGTCTGGGAAAGACAGAAAGCAGAGCTGTGTTTTTTGGACTGTGGTTCTATGTGTGTGTGTGTGTGTGTGTGAAAGGGAAAGAAATTAATTGATAGATGAAAGGTTGAAATTTTAGTTCAGTCAAAAGGCAGGCAGTCTGCTCCACATACACCTACACACAGTTACACACGAGACACAAAGGACATATGAAAGGAGTGTGTGTGAGAGTGTATATATGCCTCTCCGCGGAACGCTTGAGGCAAAACCAATCAACAGACGTCCAGACAAAGTGCATTAAATTCTAACCACCGAATCACACTCCGAAAAACTGCATACAAGTGCAATTTACTAAGTGCTATTTAAAAAAAGGAAGAAAAAAAAATTAGACAGAAGTGTAGGAAAGAAAACACAGGAGTATGTGTGTGCGCGTGTGTGTTCCATTTCTATTTCAACTCTAAATTATTTTACTACTACGACTCACCCTGTGAAGTAATGATATCAACCCAGGCAGATTTCTCACACACCAGTCTGCTCACTAACTCTTGCAACTCTTGAGCAAGTTCTACAGACTTGAAGTTACTGTAGAGTTTATTTTTTATCATTATTATTATTTTTCTGGTTTTTTACAAACCAGGGAATTTTAGGGGTTAGGAGTGTAGAGCTAAACAAGAGTGCAAGGGAGCATTTGGGCTGCAAGCACTTAAAAAAAGAAAGGAGTTAGGGATGGGGCACGGAAGGAGGGAATGATAGAGTGGGAAAGAGGGAGGGAGGGACGAAACATTCCGTGCTCATGCTCATTTTTATAAGTTTCTATTGTTAACACCGTCTATTAATACGGAGGACTGTGTTGCAAAAAAAAGTTTGTCTTTTATTTGTACAAAAACAAAAACAGATTATATGCATGGTTTTCTCTTTTTCTCGCCTTTCTTGCCTGTATTTATTTTGTTTGCGAAAGACGGCCAGCTCCTCAAAGGGCTCGGACACATTCACAGACTGGGCTTTTCCGCTAACATCACCCAAAAGGCAACCATTTGCGACAAATGGAGAATTATATAAATATATAAATATATATATACACAATACAAAACTAATATTTTGAAGTGTTTTTATCCAATAGATTTTTTCAAATCTTGTGGTACGAGTTGTGCATTTTTTGTTTAGGTTTTTTTTTTTTTTCAAAGAAAAGACAAGATTACAAAAAATGTCTCTTTTCAATTTGTTTGGATTAATTTTTATTTTCTCTTTGGTTCACTGGAGGCTCTGTTCAGCACTTTGAAATTATAAAGAAAAAAATGATTATTTTTGTCTGAAAGCGTGTGAAGTTTTGTTGCTGCAAGTACGCCGCGAGATCGAGGAAAGAACAATGTCTAAGGATGGAGGAGACTGAATTATTTACGGTGTGACATAATATAATACAATATAACATCATATATTTTCAAATGGGGTGAGATACAATGCTGCAAGAATGTCATACAATTGCAAATATTGAGTGATTTGCTTATGGAAAAAGTCAAATGATTGAGGATAGTAGAGATAGAAAATTTCCATTACAAAAATAGTAGAAGAATCAGTTTTTAAATGATTAAAGACAGTAATTGTAACATCAAAGTCTTTGTATATATTCTGCACATATGGAAAATTTATTTAAATTAATTTAAAATTTAGTTCATGTAATTACTTGTATAGTAGTTATATGATAAATATTGTTATACATATGAACATCTTTACACAAATCTGGGTGTGTAGCAAGGGAAAAAAACGATAATTTCTAGCATTTCTTTTTCAGTTCTGTGAAAAGTTTCGACCCCCCCTCATTTATTCCTATTAGGTTACATTTAATGATGTATGCAGATTAAATTAAAGAAATGTGAACAAATTTTTTTCTGTGACAGGCTGCAAAGTGCCTCAAGATACAATTTAAAAATTGGTTGTTTATGTAACAACCTCTGCAGCAACCTCATTTCCCCTCTCATGTGTTCCAACCTCTCAGCATTCAGCATCACCAGTACACTAATCATCGGCCTGATCATCTGTCATCATCTGCACCTGTTTCTCACTGGTTCATGCCTAAAGTTAGATGTATTTTATGCTTGAATGATTCATAGGTCACTGTGTGGCTTAACAAGCAAACAAACAAAAAGAGAATCCTCCGAAACTGCTCAGGTACAGGGACCGGAGTGAAAATGAAAGTCCTTCGGGGGCTTTTGCACAGTACTGTGTATCTAAAGGACAGCCTGTGTTTTTTATATTCTATATTTATAAAGGTTAATCTTATCCCTAGCAAGTTTAAAACAACATGGAAAATTACTCAACACAATATAGAAAGAAATTTCATTTAATGAGATGTGTATAGAATTCAAATGCATGCATTTTTAAGCAGCTTTTTAAGTTCATACAAGTGTATCCTTAGCACCAGGTAGCAAAGGAACCCTGGTTACAATCATTAAACCTACTTCCTTAGCTACACAGGCCTTCCCTAACACTTTGTGTGTAAGTGTGTGTATCGCTGCTGCATGTTGTCCCCCGAGACTCCATTACACTGATAGGGTATGAGTGTGTTAAGTATCAGGGAGGGATGATGATTTTAGGGGGATACCATGAATGAGAGGGAGCAGATCAGGCCTCCAGGCCTCATTAAACCCTATCGATCGGCATTGTGACATTTTAGAGGCGAATTACACACACACACACACATATATATATATATATACACGGCTGCTCATTCTCTCTCTCCACATCTCCTTCTTGCTCAGACTTAACATGTCAACAGCAAGTACACCACCCATGCACGCTCAAACACACACATGCAGTAGGTAAATGCATGCTTGCGCACACCCACTCAGTAAAATGTCATGTTCTCTTGTTTTTGTATATGTGTGTGTGTATTTTGTACCTTTGAATTATAAACAACTCTCTAATTGTAATTACAAGGATGCAAGTGAACTGTGTTTTAATCCAGTTCAATTCAACTTTTCAGCCATTATACTGTACATGCACACTAACGTTTTTTAGGTTGGGTGTAAATTAATGTAACGAAATATAACACATGCATGAATGGACAACCAGAGCAAAAGCATAATCTGATGCAAATAGGATTAAACACAGCACAAAAAAAAAATTATATACTACTATCAACCTGAAATAAGCACCACACTGGCCACGTATGTCACCTGATCCAGAAGTTTTTTTTCCTATTACATTTTATTTGCATCATTTAAAAAAAAAAATGCCTAGATGTAGTAAAAATCTATATCTATATGATTATAGAAACACAAGTAAACAATTATTAATCTGTGTACCAGGCATTGTTTACTAGTTTTAAGTTTGTCAGGTTATTTTGCAAATTTGACACATTTGTTTCTGAAAAAAAAAAAAAAAATGATCAGAAGTAAAAAGAAAAATGTAAGCTTGAAATTTGTATGTCTTGGAATATGTTTCATAATCTTATACAGTATTTGGAGTATTATTATTTTTTTTTTTTTGAAAATGCTCAATTTATATTATACTATTTATGTTGTAAATATGCTATGTTTGTAAGTAATACACATACACGCACATATATACAGTATATGGAAGAAACACGGAGTACCAGGACAGAACCCACAAAACATGAGGAGAACATGCAAACTCCATGCACACAGACCTGAGACAGGTGTTTTGTGAGTTCCGTCCGAGTACTCCAGTTCCTCCCACAGTCCCAAGACATGCAGATTAGACTAACTGCCATTTCTGAATTGCCCGTAGTGTGTGTGTGTGTGTGTGCGCGCATGTGACTCTATATACAGGATAACACAGTACAGAAGAAGAATGAATTAATGAATATTCAGAGCACCGCAGCTGCACTACAACTATAAATGCTCTGCTATCAAAAATTCATAGCACTGCAACAGCGCTAACAGAAACTCTGAAATAATCAGGGAATGTAGCATTGTGCAAGCTGACTCATTTCTATACAGCTACTGTACAGTTTCCAAAAACATGCATGAATATACAGATTATGCAATGAGTCTTAAAATTTTGCACCTGACGGCTATTGCCCGAGCTAGCAAGCTGGATGCTAGTGATCAGTCAAAACTGCAACGATCATGTGACGAGATCCCTTTACAGGAAACTGTGTATGTGTGTGTGTGTGTGTGAAACATTTTGACAAATATAACAGCAGTGATAAAGTAATACTACAGTATCCTACATTGGCTTATATCCCCCTCTATGCCTTCTATATTGAAGGGTTTTCTGTATTTTAAAAATACAGTCATTTTTAATAGAAGTACACATCCCCTTGCTTATTATCAGGGAAAGTTCATATCACACATTAGAATGTGGGGGCAGAAGTGTGATCGGTGTGACTTTAACTGTGGCATGGTTGTTGTTACGAGATAGGCAGGTTTGTGTACTAGCGGATACTGCTAAGGTTGTCACCTTTGTCTTACTAAGCTACTAAACACAACAAACTGACCAACAGGAAAAGGTTTCACTCTCTCTTTCTAGAATCAGGCCTTGATTTCTGCTTATTGTTATTGCCAACCAGGTATGGATAGCTTGTGTGACAGTTCGGCATATAAATGTGTAAAATATAGCTCAGTGGCACCGAGGCGTTATGTTTAGCACTGTGGCCTTACACCTCGAGGGTTCGATTTTCGCCTCAGGTGTGTGTGAGATTTCACAGACATTTATACGAAACCCAAAAAGCATACACGGAGGCAGAAATGCTGTGTCGATGACAGAGGTCTGGGTTTTTTGAATGATGGTACTCACTGACCTAGTGATCCAGCAAGAGGATGAATTTCTGATAGAGACTATAAAGCCCCCCTGAAAGTCACTCTGGTCAAATGAGTCTGCCAAATGCTGTAAATGTAAATCTAGCTCAGAGCAGAATACTCAAACTGAAAGGTTACATTTACTTATATACACTCAGCCGTCACTCATAACATTAACACCACTGCCAGGTGAACTGAACAACACTGATCCCAAAGTATACACCAGTAAGCTGGTGACAGGATCATGGGCACCCACGGATTACCCATGCCCACATGGACCGAATGCTAGTCCACCAAAATGATAGGAGGTGCCAGAACACCCAGTGCACCACAGCCCGCTGCGAATGCCACCCAGCATGCAAAGATCCCAAGGCCGCCAATCCAGCCTCCAAAACCCCTAGGTCCCAATCTGATTGAGCACCCATGAGAAGCACCGGACAGATATGTCCTTCCACACCATAGCACTCCACAGAGGCCCTCTGAAGCAAAGGGGCCAGAGCTAACCCACCAGCATAAAGGGAACCCATAAAATTAGGTGGTTTTAAAATGAATAGTTTTAATTTTAATGCTGATCGGTGTAAGCACTCCTTACAACTTTAATAAGCAGAAAAGCATCTTAGAATGAACACCAGATTAAGCCTTGATGTGGAGCTACAACAGCAAATGGCTACATCATGTTTCACTTTCGTCAGACAAGAACAGGAAGCTGTTAGTTGACGATGTAAATAATTGGCACACATAATGGATGCCAAATTGGATAATTGCATGAATCAGCAAGTGCCAGGGTTCTTGTCATAATGGCTGTAGAATTTGACGTTTTTTTCAGTGTGTATCAAAATTTAGTAAAATATTTTCCGATCTTGTTGACATTAACATAGATAGATGGATCTCCACTCAAAACTACTAGACATTTTTTTTGCAACTACAGTAGAGTGAAGAAGTCAACATGTATTATGTAAGTCTGAACTTGACTTCAAAAAAAATCAAGTACAAAGATGAATGATCCAATCTGGATCCAATCTGATCCAAGAGGATGGCTTCTGTTGCTCCTCACAGGGTTTCTTGTTCTTGATGTTTTTATTCTACAACACTGACTTGTTAATTAAGTATCTGTATCAATATGCGAATACTTCAAAAAGCTTTTTTTTTTTTTACAATGCCTACTGTTATTTACAACTTGAATTTATAACATTACTAAACATTGGCCAATGTTAGTTCTGTTGATTCCTGGTGATCATTCAATATCTTGTAATGCTTATTAATATTATGATGAGCGTTTATATGTATTTATCTTGTGAACTCCTAATATATTATGATATGGAGCAGTCGTACAGACAGAGGCAGGTGGAGAGCGGCTTGGTGAAGCTGTCAGTCAGGGAGCAGGCAGATCGATCCGGAGTGACAGGTAGCAGATCCCCCTGGAGTCTTCATTACAGCCTTCTATTAGAGCAAGAGGGGAGGGGTTTGGTGTGTGTGTGTGTGTGTGTGTGTGTGTGTGTGTGTGTGTGCGCGTGCACTGAGCGGCTCATGCAATATTGATCAGCTGTTAGTGAGTTTGTTGAGAGGGATCAACAGGGCCGGACTCACGCTGTGACGAGTGGCAGCAGAGCTTTAACACAAGAATGAGCCTCAGCACCCCCTGCAAATGCTCCAAACATGTACACACACACACACACACACACACACACACATATATATTGCCCCTTCCTGTTTTTTTTTATTTTGCATATTTGTCATACTTGAATGATTGAGGTCAACAAACGCCATTTAGTATTACACAAAGATAACCTGAGTAAATACAAAATGCAGTTTTTAAATGATGATCCCATTTACTGCGGAAAAAAGCTGCTCATACCTACCTGGCTCTATGTGAAAAAGTAATTGCCCCTAAACCTAATAACCTATTGTGCCACCCAGGCAACGACTGCAATCAAACGTTTGCAATAACTTTTTCACATTTCACACTATGGAGGAATTTTGGCCCACTCTTATATTCAGAATTGTTGTAATTCAGCCACATTGGAGGGTTGAACCATCTGGAAAAATATGGCAAAAAATAAAAAATAAAAAACAGGAAGTGGCAAATATGGTTGCATTTTTGTTACACACACACACACACACACACACACACACACACACACACACATATATATATATATATATATATATATATATATATA
>JAQMYJ010000019.1:8161056-8186938 GCA_030014305.1 Clarias laeviceps | reverse complement strand
TACCAATGTAAATTGTCATGAAAATAAAGAAAACACATTGACAGATAGATGAGAAGGTGTGTCCAAATTTTTGGCCTGTACTATATATATATATATATATAAAACAATGAAGCATGTGAAAATTAATATTTGTTTCATTCTCAAACTTTTAACCACGGCTGTAGGCCCCCCTCGACCCCACACATAATCGTCTGAAAATTGAATGAAGTGAATAAATCGATGGGTTGACGTACATTATTATTTATTAATGATTGTAACAATGTAGCATTGTTAAAATAGCTTTGCTACGTTGTGCTTCCAATATCTCAGTATACACAGTATTCAGATATACAGTACTTAGATTTCTTAACAGTCCGCGCTTTCTTTGGTTCCACTTCGCGACTTGTTTCCGTAACGGACATATTTTAAAGACGCACAAGGAAGACAAAGCGTTATTTACAAACTGAAAGTTTTTGACGACGAGCAAAATCATAATCAGCTCTAAAGATTTCGGAACCGAAACGGTTTTTTAGGTGAGAACAAGTGTTATATTTTAAGGTTAAGAAGCTGTCAACGAGCAAATTCCTGTTTTTCATCATTAGTTTTAGTCTTTTCGTTATGCTTAGTAACTAGCAAGCCTGAGTTAGTGTGTGTGAATCCTAAACTGCTCCGTCTCCCCTGTACACGCGCCCTAGGTTACAGGAGGTAATATAGTTCATTATATGAGCATGTAGTGCACTATGTTAGTAGGAGTTACGTGTTTAGGATTCAGCCGTTGCAAAAAACAAAACAAAAAAAAACAGCCTTTTGTGCACTGCTAGGGTGCAAGTCAGATGCTCTTCACACTCTTTAAGATGTTGAATAGTGATTTATGCGTGTGAAAAGTGTGTTATGCGTAAGTAAAGGTGTTTTAGTTAAAAGTAAAGGTTAGTTTGAGCCACCACAAAACAGTTAGGTCGTAAAAAAAATTATTTAGTAAAGAAACTGAAAGCAAATAATCTGCAGCAAGAGCAAATTACACAAAGGCCAGAGACATAAATGTACAGCATTTGGAAACATGGAAAGTCATTAAAGCTTACTTAATTTTAAAACAGGGACCTACCAAAGAACCAAAGAACCCTAACCCTAACCCTAACCCTACCAAAGAAAAAGGTCAACATTTTATAAGGTTTAAATTAATGGCCTGCATCAAGTAAAGAAAACAACTAAGAGGATTAATTAGAAGATTAATTTAAATTACTGGAACTGGGTTATGAAACCCTTTAACACATTATCAAACCCTCAAATGATAGCGTTGTATTGTCAACTTTGTGGAAGAAATGTGGTCAGAAAAAAAAATAAAACATAAAAGGAGATTACTTAAACACTTTGTGAAGTTGCATGACAAAAACAAATCAACAGTAAAAATAAAACATAGCTAGTTTAATAGTAAAATTAAGAGCATTTCTGTATACACACACAATGTGATGAGAACTAACAGGATTGGAACAGTTGTGTGGTCATAAGAAAACCACTTTTTAGTGAGGCTAATTTTTAGTGAGGCAATTTGCTAGGGAGCATAAAGATTGGACTTTGAAGCAATTGAAAAATGTCATGATGAGTTGAGGTTGACCCTGACCCAGAGTGATGACCCAGAGTGATGGGCGTGTCAGGGTAAGAACGGAAGTGCAGGACGTGATGCACCCAACATGCATTGTGACCAGTGTACAAGACGCTGGAGTCAGTGTTATGATCTGTGGTTGCTTCAGTTGGTCAGGTCTAGACTTATCAACATTGTGTGGCACTAAGTCAGCTGATGACCTGAATGTATGTGGATGACCCGGGACCTCATGACATCACATCGTGGCCTTCAACATACTCACATACACACTACTTAAAAATGTTATTTAGGATCATTTTGTGTTGTGTATATATAAAACAGAAAAATATAAAAATTTATATCACAATGTCAAGTTGTTGATACCTGTTTCCCATTATCCATTTCTTTCTCCCTTGCAGGGCATCAATCCTCAAGTCACACTATTCCTATAGGATGAGTGTATGATTAAACCGGTGAGCTTTCAGTGAAGTTAAAGTATGGTGGACGAGGGGGGCAAGATGACGTTACGGCGTCTGGAAGTGCCAATCCAGAAGTTCATCAAAGTGGTCATTCCGACTGACCTGGAGCGTCTTCAGAAGCACCAGCGTAACATCGAGAAGGTAAACACCCACTAAGACACATTGACCTTCTCATTGATCAAAGTGGAAAGGATAGGGCTCCAGGTGTTCTATTAGACAAATGCAAATATGTGAACGATGAAGAAGAGCATGATGTCATACGAAATGGCAATGACAAGATTGGTGGCCAAATAGCAAATAAAAAAAGAAATCAAAATGCTGTTTGAAACTGAATTAAACTTAAAAGGTTTAGATAACTTAGTTATTTGCATGATAAGTTAGTATTTGTGTCGCATATTGTCAGGAGAAATTATTTAACACCCCCAAAATAAGAGTTAATAGTCAGGGTTTTGCTGTTTAAGAAGAGCGTCTGTCATATTACAAGGAGCATTCAAGTCAAAACAGGACTTGTGATGAAATTTGTTATGAATGAAGGCTTAAAACCGATTGACATTTACAGAAGACTTCAAGCACAGTACGGTGATGAGACTTTTAGCCGAAGCAAAACATTTGAATGATGCAGATGTTTTACAGAAGGATGCATGTCCGTAAATGACGATCCCGCCGAGGTGGCTCAGAGCTCACTGCAGTCATTCTCGTGAACATTCAGCAAGTGGAACGCCTGATCCTGGAATAACGGCAGATTACTTGCGGAAGAGGCACATTCACGAACACCAATTGCACATTACAGGAACTTGGCTGTGAGTTATTGCCACATCCTCTGTAGAGTCCTGACATTACTTCAAGTAATTTCCACATGTTTGTGCCATTAAAGGAGTTCCTGGGAGGCCATGAAGCAGGCAGTCTGATCATGGCTCCGACATACCAAGAAAAAAAAATTCTACCTTGAAAGTACTGGGATAAATGCATTAGCCCTTGCACCCAGCTATGGTAAAGACATTGGGAGAGTTGGCTTGGCCAAGATCTGATCTACCCTGATGGCCCAGAAGCTTTTGGTAGCTGATTTGTTTGAACAAAATGCACAGAAGGGGAGGAGATAAAGCTGGACCAACTAAAGGACTAAAGCTCTGTTGCAGTGCTCTTTTTGGGTAGAGAAAAAGCAAGTGGTAATTTCCATCAGTGCCACTGTCAGCATTTTTTGTTTAGCACTTCTAACACAGTAAGATGAAAATTATGGAAGTTTGTATGAAATGTGAATGTGTATACATCAAAATGATTAGATAGTTAGAGATGACACTGTTGATTATTTATAATGATTGGTATGCAAGTGTTCAAGGTGGATTGTTCTTTAACAACTTAAATGGCAACATATGAGTTACTGCATATGCACAAAATACAAACTGTGAGTTTTGTCAGTGCATTGTTGCTAGTATAAGACAAGATCTTGAACCCTCAGCTGCTCAGGTCCATTGTTGAATTGTATTCTGCAATTCATTTCATGAAATGCTTACAAAATAAATAGATGTAAGTGTAAAATCCTGTAGGTAATGCAGTGACATACAAAATATTGATTATTACTGATTCAGTTTTTACTCTGCAGTTCCACAGGAACAGCCAGTGGACCAAACTGCACCAGGAACACATCAATGCTAGTCGCACTGTGCAGGTATGATAAACACTTCATAATGGCTCTAATATGAGGTGATGTTTGTTAGTCAGTGATTTCTGGGGCTAACTTTAAAGTGCTATGGTGCTATGAACTTCTGCAGCCAAGGTTTGTTTCATGAGAGCCTGTTTCATCATGGTGCTTGATGGGTTTTGCAAATGCATTTGACAATACTGTTCTTGCAAGAACTATTCCAGAACAGCTGACTTTCATATCTTAAAACAACAACTGCATAATGTTGTTGCTACTTTATGACCTAATTTCATTTGTGTTATTCCATAATTTTAAAAGAAATCCAATATTGTTCTAGAATGTAGAAATAAATCCAAACTTGTGTCCGAACCTTTGACTGGTACTATATGCTGATCCATGCCAGGTAGCATCAGTTTAGACCTCCTGTAAACGAGTGAGATCAAGTCCACTGGTAGACAAATCTCTCTTTAGACAGTGGAGCACCATGAGAGGAATATCTAACCATAACTGAGATACCGCTCTCTTCATGGAATGCTGTTTTGAACAGTAGATTGCTTGAGTAAAGTAGATGATTTAGCTTCAGGCAGAAGCACCGGGATTAACCACAGTGTTGAGCCAGAGTCTTCTTGCCATCGACAAGTTATTCCCCAGGAACACATTTCTCCCCCTCTCTCTGCTGAATCGATTGCTGGCAAAAAGACAGTCCTTAAGTGAGACCCATTTTAGTTTGCCGTCTTGTTTGGGCTAATAAGGGGTCTTAAGGGATATGGGGACATCTTTTACTTTTAGCAAGATGTGCTGCAGTGTGATGCGTTTCATTGGTTAACACGCACACCTTCAGTGTAGACAGTGACTTTCTATAGCAGTAAGAAAGCTACTGTAGCACTCAATAGTACACTGGGTCCAGATGATGGCGTGCACCTCATTTATGAAATGCTTTACGGAGAGCCTTAGAGCATCCAAGGTCTTTTGCCTTCAGCAGTATCTCTAGGAATGCCTGACCAGACTGAGGGTTACCAAACTTTTCTGTCCAACTATACAAGTGAGAGAAGTGGCAGATATGTGGTCTTTAGGGACTCTATGGTCTCATATCTGGAGTTTCATTCCAGCCTTTGCAGCTTGCAGAGAAAGATGGTCTCTGACTTTTCTTGTCCACTAACCTACAGCATACTTGTCTGACTAATCATAGTAAAGGGAAAAGACCCGAAAAACATGGAAATTACCCCCAACGTGGAAGCAGAATTAGCATACTCCAGCCCGGGAGATTTGAGAGAAGGGGGCTCCCCGACTACGGTCTGGAGGCGGAAATCAGGAAAGGTAGCACTAGTTCAAATAGCGCTCAGAAATCCCCTAAAAGAGTTGTTGTTGTTTTTTTTTTTCAGTAAAACTTGAGAAGAAATAGTTTGTCTTAAGCACTCTGCTGACATCAGTTATGTTGTGTGTGACGTTGGGTGTGATGTAGCGGACCACAGGAAGCGCTAAATGAATCACGAGCAGGAATAGAGAGAGCAGAGGACTTTGTTGTCATGTTCAGAAACTAGACTTTAAGATACGGTAGCAGCAAAGAGAGGGTCTGAAGTGAAATAGGGTTTATATTTGGACATTGACATCCTGTGATTGTGGCAAAGATGTTACTTTGTTTCAGATGAGGTAAATTATTCTCCTGCATCAAGCAAAGAACACAATTAAGGAGATGAAACTGGCAAAATTGGTCTAAGAATTGAAAAACACATTATTAAAAACCTGAAAGGATGGTGATGAACCATTATCTTTGAGGAAGAAACGTGGTTGGAAAAACATCCTGAATGAGCAAGATCGGATATTACTTAAAAAGACAACAGGAGAACAACAGGTGTGAAGAGAATTCAAGGGATTGGGACTAAACAGCTGTGTAGCCTTAAGAAAGCCCCTGATCAGTGAGCTAGGGAGAAGAAAGAATGGACTATGGAGCATTAGAAAAAGGTCTGATGAGTTCCTGATTTACCCTGTTCCAGAGTGGTGCATCACTTCATCTACCTCTCTTCTTACCCATCATGCCTAGTGCCTATCATACAAGACTGTGGAGGCAGTGTTATATTCTGTTCAGGTCTAGTTTCCGCAGTAATGTGTCCAAAAAATGAGGTCAGCTGACGACCTGAATATACAGGATGATCAGGTTTTTTCATCAATTAATTTTGTTCCCTGATGGCACGGGTATATTCCAAGATGACGATGCCAGGATTCATCGGGCTTAAATTGTGAAAACGTGGTTCAGAAAACACGAGACATCATTTCCACACACGGATTGGCCATCACGGAGTCCAGACCTTAACTTTATTAAGAATCTTTGGAGAAATCTTTCAAGAATCTTTTTTGGAGAAGACTTTACACAGAGTATGACCCCCATCATCAATACAAGATCTTGAAGAGAAATTAATGCGACTCTGGGCAGTGTATAAACTTATTGTGCCTCATGAAACCCACAAGTAAAAAAATATTAAAAACAAAAAATTGCAAAAAAAATAAATAAATCAAACTCAACTAATACAGTTTAACTTTGAAAATAATCTGACAATATGACATAATCTTGTCTGACAGAATGACATAATCTAATCTGTAGAAATCTTGCGCTTTTGATTCAGAGAGAAGGTATGAAAAATATTAATAGAATTAATGATGGTATCAGTACCGTAAACATTAAAAAAAAAAATTTTTATCATGACAACATTACTAACTTGTTTTACTGACGTCCATGACAAAATCCCTAATTCAAAATAGATTAAAAAAGTACAGTGCTTAAAGAAACTGCATCATAACTGATCTTTTATCTGCCACTTTCCATGCTTGCTGATAGAAAAGAATTTCTGTTATCTGTTCTCGGGTAGTGTGTGTTGACAGGTAATGTGTGTAACTCCCTAGTGTGTTCCTTGATGTGCGAGATGTTTCTCTTATGCCTGTTCTCTTAGAAATGGTCTAGACAGGCATGTAACCCAGTGGTAGAGTGTCTTGGAGTCTGTTCCAGGTGCAGAGGGAGCAGGAGTGTAAGGTGTGTATGTGCATGAGTGTGGTGTCTGTGTGTGTGTTTGGTATTGGTTGTGACCTTGGCACCTGGGCTGTTTCCTCTGGAGACCCCAGAGAGCGTTCCTCTGTCTAACACTGTAGGTGTATGTGGCGTAGATGGCTGATGACACAAAGATATAGTGAAGATACTGTTTGAGTGCCTCTCTAGAGAGAGAGAGAAGGAGAGAGAGAGAGAAGGAGAGAGAGCGAGAGAGATGATGCATATCTCCTCATGTGCCCACATAAGAGAGAAATAAAAAGCAAATTGTGAATATTAGGTGCTTACCTTTTGACCTCTAACTGAGCTTTTTGCCCAGTTGTGATTTGTTGTGTGTGTATGTGTATGTGTATGTGTATGTATGTGTGTGTGCGTGTGCGTGTGTGTGTGGTACAGTAAGTCTTTGTAATTGAGCAGCTTTGTATGTGACAGTGAGTGTGCACATATGGCGTTAATGAGAGCACTAGAGTGGAACTGTTTGATTGGACTACTTTTGACCCTTGACTTCTTGGCCTGGGGCTGCTGGATTGATCTGTGGTCCCCATGATGATGTTGGGGGAGTATTTGTGTGTGTATGTTTTAAAATGACACTCCTTGCTAGATAAATGCATCTAGCAAGGACCATGAAGTTCAACATGTTCCTTGTCACTGGGAAAAGAACAGAAAATCGGTTTACTCAAAACCCCCCAGTCATTAAGATGTTTACGGAAGTCTTGAGCCCCTCTCGTTTCTTTATATTTTGCTTCCAGAGAGTCAGACTTTCTTGTATTTTTAATGTCTTGAGTAATAGTTCTCCAGCCTTCCTAAAGTACAAGTTTTTTTTTTTTTTTTGGGGCACATTTTTCACTTTTTCAGTCCAGGAACTGAGAAGTTTCAGAAGAATGTTTTTTTTTGTTTTGTTTGGTAAACCACACAGTGATCTATGAATCACTGAAAAAAACAAACATTTAACTTTAGACATGAACCAGTGAGAAGCAGATGATGACGAATCATGGTTGGACAGGAGGGGAAATGAGGTTGCTGCTGAGGTTACCTAAACAACCAATTTTTAAATTGTATCTTTAGTCATGTTGCAGTCTGTCACAGTAAAACATTTGTTTCCATTTAATCTACATAATTTAATTTCAATTAATAAAATGCGGGGTGGCTTAAGGCTTTTCACAGTACTTTATGCTTCAAAGATCTTTCAGATTGTGGTTAATTTACACAAGAAGATATATGTAGATCAAAGTAAAAAAAAGAAGTGTGTCAGTTTCTGACTGATCACACATAGACATCCCAGTACCCTGCAATTCCTTTTATCTATGATGCTTCAGTGTTGGAAGGTTGAGTAAAAGTGTCTTAGAAGCGCCAACACTGACCAATGAGGTGTTCGGTATCTTGTAAGAGTTTTTAATGATCCTATCTATCCATTCATTTACTGTCTACCGCTTATCTTCTGTACATCTACGTGGAGACTGGAGTATGTCCCAGGGAACGTACACCGTAAGTCATAACATTATGACCAGCACCCAACCATGCCACCACCCCCCCCCCATGCCACCAAAACAGTGATGTACTGTCTGTTCTGACACATTTCTATGGGAACCAGCATTAATCTTTTCAGCAATTTGAGCTACAGTTGCTCTTATACTGGATCAAACTACACGTGTGCATCAGTAAGCCCATGACTTTGTCGCCAGTTCACCAGTTTTCTTTCTTTGAACCGCTTTTTGTATGTCCTGACCACTACAGACTGGGGACATCACGCTGGAGTTTTGAATTTGCTCTGACGCAGTTGTCTAGTCATTCCAATTTGGCCCTTGCTGTTCTGAATTGCCAGTGAACCACCTGTGTTCTTTTATTTATGGCCCAAATCGCTCTCCAACCCCTGATCAAGTTTGTGCACCGTAGCAGCTTTCCATTTAATGCCATTTGAGATGCAACCCCAGAACCTGATATTCTCAAGCAGAATAAGTGGCGATATAAAGACAAACCTATGCGATTCATAGGACTGCCAACCACCACCATGGTTTATTCTTCTCACCTTTTGGCTTTAAAACTACTTTCACCCTGGTTAATTACATAAACTATCTGTTGCCAGCTCTGTCAGTTGTGGTTAGTTAGTTAGTTATTTGCACCCTCATGCCTATATTCATATGTGATATTACTTAAATGTGGGAATAAAATCTACCTGACGTATATGTTTCCTACAGTACTATATAATGGGGAATAAATGGTAAAAAGGGTAAATGAACATGCGCCAAGAGCAAACAGAAGTTGATGGACTTGGTCTTGCCCAATTGAACCACATTTGATGTAAAACGATCAGAGGGGCAGTGGTGGCTCAGTGGTTAAGGACTTGGACTACGGTTCGGAAGGTCTCAGGTTCAAAACCCCACGACTACCAAGTTACCACTGTTGGGCCTGTTGGGCCCTTAACCCTCAACTGCTCAGAAGTATGATGAGATATAAATGTAAGTCGCTCAGGAAAAGGGTGTCTGCCACATGCCTAAATGTAAGTTTAAAACACACTTGCAGAGATGGGACCCTATTATTATGAGTTCTCTGCACTAAAAAAAAGTTCTGGGTGAAACATAACCCAGATTGGGGCATTTCTGTGACCCTGCCCTGGGCCATTGGGTTCATTTGACCTCAAAATTGGTCCACTGACCCAAATACAGGGCTTTGAATACATTTTAATGACATTAAAAAAATAAAATAAAATCATGAGTTGCTTTCCCTTGAATTCTGTAGTATATTTAGTCATTTGCCATTTATGGAACTGAATAATCTAGTGCAATTTAAACACCCAAAACGGATAGTAACATTATTTTGCATTATTGAAATTTTTTTTTAACCTAAAGTGATCTTGTATCTCAAACTAATCATGTAGGCAAAAATTCTCTTCTCTCTTTGCAGCAGTTGCGTTCGAACCTTCACGAGATGGACAAGTTGTGCCAGCGAGTCCGCAGCTCTGAAGCACCTGCGCTGGAGAGACTCGTCCAGCCAATCAGAGAGCGCGCCTCAGTCGCAACTCAAGACTTCCTGCGGCTTCATTTGGATGCTGTCAATCACCCAGGGCCACACCCACCTCAAACGTACAGCACGGATGCTCAAACCGGCTCCGACTCAGCCTATAGTGAGTGTGTGAAGTGTGTTATTGGTTTCAATGTTTGTTTTTTGTGTTACTATGGAATTTGTGCTATGTTTCAGGTGAAGAAGATGTGGGCGGGGCCGAATCGCCTGTCACTCAAATCCAAGATTATTTGCCCACCATTCCAGCTGAACAGAATGCTGCAGAATCCTGGGACACGTTAGAAGAGGTGCAGTTCGTTCATGACAACGCGCTAACATTTACTATGTTTCAGTGTAATAAGGGTGTGTGTGTGTGTGTGTGTGTGTGTGTGTCCTCAGGATCTGCTGGAGCTGAATGGGTTAGTGAAGGAGTTCTGCTCCCTCGTGCATGTGAGTATCAGCTCCTCTAAACTGCGTGTCAGTATTTTTAAAGTGTGTGTTTTTATTGTGTGTGTGTGTGAAGTGCTTGATAAAGTGTAGTGACAGAAACGTTAAGGGTTAGCAGGAGCTGTCAGACAGACGGCCTCTTGTCTTCTGAGAGCCAACAAGAAGGTATTGATCCCATCAAAGTGGGCACGTGTGTGTGTGCGTGCGTGTGTGTGTGATTGAGCAGAGACACAGACATCAGTGACAGTCCGTCAGCCATGCACTAACCAGCAAGGATTAATGAGAATCTGGACGATCTACTCCCTATTATCACACACAAGGGTTCTCACATACACACAGACACACACAGACACACACACACCTTACACGCTCTGTTTGAGTTGAAGCTCTTTATTGGCAGGCCTTCGGGAAAATAAAGCTGCTGTGTTTTCTAGGTAAAGGAACCATAAAATGGAATTAAATAAGACATGAGATTACTAAGAAATCTTTTGTTAAATTTGTATGTTTTTCTTAATGTAGGTCGGTTCTGAACAACATCGCAAAAAGTTCTAGTTTACATGATTCTCTTAATATCTGTAGATTAACACTTATTCACTATATTTAACTAAGCGTATTCAGGGAGCAGTGAATTTTTATGCAGTGACGCCTATAAAACTTTGTAAAAGGTAAAGCTCACAGCGAGCCGAAAACAACAAAAACATGAACGAGTTTTTAATGGGGTTCTTTTCTTGTTCCCTTACTAAATGAGGACTAGTCTAATTTGTCTGTATTAAGAGATCCAAGTTGTTTCATTAAAATGAATAAAATCTGCATTTAGTTCATCGATTTTTACCTTGTGAGCCTATTCTGTATATGCAATTGTAGTAATTTATCCCCACCCATATGATCCATATGATTTATGAATCCCTCATGGGGGATAAAAAAGCGTTAGAGATACATGATGGTAAATATAGCACATACAAAACTTAGTTTCACAAAATGAGGCCTATTGCCTATAAATGCTGTAAAACACACACACACAAACATGTGCACACACAATAGCTTAAACACACAGAGCTGAAAGTGCGCCCTAGAGGTCTCTGTGTATGTATGTGTATGTGTGTGTGTGTGTGAGTGTGCGCGCATCAGTGCTCTCCTGAGGGTCTCTCCAGGTTGAAAGCAGACGGTGCTGATTAGTGCCTGGTCCTGAGAGACAGCATGAGGAAGAAAGGAAGATTTCATAGAGATCTACGTAATAAGTTTAATAATGGCTGTGTATATGTCTGATCATTTAAAAAATTTTGTTCTAATCTTAACTGCTTAAAATGGATAATATCGTCCTGCACTTACAGTATGAACATGCTATGGGATGCTGAGGGATTGGATTAGTGAAAAAGGAATACTGTAAAAAAAAAAAAAAAAAACCTTTGATGTTTTAAAATGATTGCATCACAAGCGGCTTCCTTATTCACTCTGTTTACTCACTACATAGTAGAGACGGGGTTACACATTGAGACTCTTTTATGTGGCAATTCATGTTTCGTCACATTAACAACAAAATCTTTTTATTTTTTATTTTTTGGTAGCAAAATCTGAAGAAATTTTTTTTTTTCAAATTGAGATATTTATAAAATCATGATAGTTAGAATTGCAATACAAATTGAATTGGCACCTCGATATCGTAATTATATCATATTGGATGATCACTAGTGATCTCTACTACTTGGGGTGTAAAATAATAATAATCGGTAATAGGGCACAATGACCCAATATAAGCACAGAAAAATAACTGCAGACTTTTTGCATACGTGTAGTATGTGAAAATAATTACATTTTGTTAAAGGTTGTCTTTAATAGTTTTCAGTGTGAGCTTAATAATTTGGTTTTATTTTTTCCCCCTGATTTATCCTGTTCGGTAGACATGTACAAGTATAAAGTTTCTTTTATGCTGACAGAGGTGTATGTGTGTGTGTTTGTAGGAGAACATGCGTGTCTGACTGCAAATATAAGTAAATATCTCTATCTCTTCCTTTGGTGCTACAGCCCCATGGGCGCAAAGTGCTTTATCCTTACATACAAATGCATACTTAACTGGAAATTACCTTAAAAGACTTGTGTGCGTATTATAATGGGAAAAGATATATTAATATAATAGAAATACTGTAGTGTGCATATTTAAGTATATACATATACACATTTGGTTGCATGCTAATATATTTTTTATATAAAAAGTTGCCTTACATAAAGCAAATGATATGAATTATTTCTGAAATTTACACACACACACACAGAAATGGCACAAATAAGAGCATAAAACACAGGAGTGCAGGATGGCAAATTAATGCAGATTTAACACTATGGACACAGTGTGTGTGTGGTTTCCGCGTGCAGCGATTACTCCGAGCTCACGCTGATTGAGACAGAGAGACAGCTGCCACTCTTTGAATATTTCATAAGGTTTCTGACCGACTCCCTGCCCCCTGGCCCCTCCGACTCCCCCCACCCTCTTTTCCTGCCCCAGCACACACACAGTGCTGCTGGTGTGTCTGTGGGGTGTGGGTGTGAGAGCAGGGCCAAGCTGTGTGTGATGGGGCAGGAGGGGGAGATCGGAGAGTGATATCAGTGTGGCTTTGTTAAGTGTGTTATGGGTCAGACCTGGGATTAGCGTATACTGAG
Organism: Clarias laeviceps; assembly: GCA_030014305.1. NCBI lineage: Eukaryota > Metazoa > Chordata > Actinopteri > Siluriformes > Clariidae > Clarias > Clarias laeviceps. The sequence continues at coordinate 8,174,126 of JAQMYJ010000019.1, read as the reverse complement.
GTTAAACAGACGTGTCAGTGGAAAAAAAAAAAAAAAACATGTGGTTCATTTTAATGTGTATAAATTACTGGTTTATATTAGTCTTAAGTAATGCTGTGCGATATGATTTTGATATTTGCGCTGAGAGTCTTTTCTGTTTGTGCTTGATGATTGTTATAGTATGTACAGTACTAGTCAAACTTTTGGATGAGCCTTCTGTTCACTTTTTATTTTTTATCCACATTGAATGTTAATACAGTTTTGCACACTCTTGGTATTCCCTCAGTCAGCCTCATAAGGTTGGTTTTCCAGCAATCCTGAAGGAATTCCAAGCAGTGTTGAGTACTTGTTGGCTCGTTTACCTTCACTCGCCGATCTAACTTACCCCAAAACATCTCAACTAGATTTACATTGGGTGATTGTGGAAGGCAGGTCATTGGATGAAGCACTTTATCACGCTCCTTCTCTTGGACAAATAGCTCTTACATAACCTAGAGGTGTGTTAGGGATCATTGACCTGTTGGAAAACAAATGATGGTCCCACTAAGCGCCAACCAGATAGAATGGCATGTCGCTGCAAAATGCTGGTCCAAGTCCCCAACAGAGTCACCAGCAAAGCACCCGACACCATCACACCACCTCCTCTTTGCTTCACAGTGGGGACCACACATTCAGGAATTGTCCATTCAACCTCTGTATATGTCATACAAAGACATTGTGGTTAGAACAAAAAATCTAAAATTTGGACTCATAACTCGTGATCTAAAGTCTTGCATTTCTTGGCCCAAGCAAGTCTCTTCTGCTTGTTGTTCTTTAGAAAGTAATGGCTTTGTTACAATTTGACCATGAACGCCTGACTCACGCAATCTCCTCTGAACAGCAGATGTTGAAATATGTCTGCCGCTGAGAAGGCTGATCATTCTAATAAACTTATCCTCTGCAGTACAGGTAGCTCTTGGTTTTGCTTTCCTGGGATGGTTTTGGTGGCTGCACTTAGGGATATATTCAATATTCTTGAGATTTTTAGATTGACTGACCGTCATTCCTTAAAGTAATGATGAACCGTCTTTTCTCTTTACTCAACTGAGTGTTTCTTCCCATAATATGGATTTGTTGTTGTAGTAGCAGTAATAGGGCTATTGACTCCATACCCATCCTGTCCTCTCTGTATAAGACAACCGATGGTCTAAACCACATTAAGAAGGCATGAAGTGACACAAATTATCTCTTGACAAGGCACGTCTGTGATTTGAAAAGCATTCTAGGTGACTATCATGAATCTGATGAGAGAATGCCGTGAGAGAATGCCTTATAAAACATAATCTGGGCTGTTTATTACTTTTTTTGTTCATATATGTTCTTCATAGTTTTGATATCTTCAGTATTAATGTACAAAGTTGAAAATAACAAAAATAAAGATCTCATGATGATGTAATTCTCAATTTATTAAACAATACTCTATGTGGAATTAGGTTAAGTTACTGTTACCCTTATATCACATACCAGTCTTTGTAAATTAGTTGTTACTGTAGAAATGATAACATGTTTAAATCAGTGCATTAATATAGTAAATTTTCCAAAACTAAGTTAAAATTGAACACTGTCTGACCAATCAGAATCCAGAATTTAACCTTTTTTGTGGGATAATATGCAGTGACATGTTTTATACTCCTTTATTGTATATATAAGGACAGTTTATCGCAAAGGTTATAAGATGTAATACTTTAAGTGTATCACACATCTTTATGGTTCAGCTGGTGGTCTGTATTAGATAAGTGCTTCTTGTATGTTAGTGTGTAAGAACCATGTATGAGATTTTACACGTGTGTGTGTGTGTGTTTCCAAATCCCATGACTTTCTCCTCTCCCGTCTCGTCTCAGACACAGCAGGAGAAGATCGACAGCATCGAGGCCAACGTTACTGCGGCGGCGGTTAACGTGGAGGAGGGGACCCGCAGCCTGGGGAAGGTGAGGAGAGAGAGGCGGCTCCCGCTGGGGCATCGATCTCACTCCAGCCCCCTGCTTCAGCCGAGGCCTAGCAACTCCATCGGGCCATCGATCCACGCCGGCGTGCAAGGAAGTGGCAATTAAGAGCATAAGGAGGGCGGAAGAGGGCGGGAGGAACGGAGAACGGTGGGGAGAGAGAGCCAGAGAGGGTTCGCGGGGTCGGTAAAAGGCGTGCAGCCGAGGGAATCGATGTGTGTTGTGTCGGCCTCTCGCAGAGAGTCGATGAGTTTGCGACTGTGCGAGTGAACAGAGGTCTAAAGGGTGGAAAAGTGTGTCTAAAGACTGCTTTTGAGCTCCAGCTGAGGGTTCAATACGCACACACACACACACACACACACACACACACACACACCGGCGATGGTGAGTAGCGGAGAGGTTAGAACTGAAGTATATAGAGTGTGTGTGTTGTATTGATTCCGTTAGAACTGAAATATGTCTGAGTTGATGTGGTTCCATTAAGTACTGTGTTTCAGTTGTGTGTGTGTTAAAAGTGGCTCAGCTAAAAGAAACAGGAGGAGGCGCACACACACACACACACACACACTATATATATATATATATATATATATATCTCAGTTCTTAAAGTGCTGCCTCAGGACTTTCAGAGCTCACTCGTCACTTTGTGCCCCTGTACTGTTAGTTATTTATTAAATACTTTGTTTTATAGAGTGCTGTGTGCTAACTCAAAGTGAGCTGGCCATCTAAGTACAGAGTAGCTACAAGCAATAAAAAAAATGTACAATGTAATGTCAGACCATAAAAGGTAGAAGGTAAAGCTTGTTAAATCCTCTCTTCTTACTGTTGCGTCACACATTAGGAAACTCTTATATCTGATATATGTGATTGCATCATGCTTTAGCTGTTAGAAGTTTGCTGACTATTTCCTGAAGCAGCTTTATCGTAGTCAGTGGAAACGGTGCGTCAGAGTTACATCATGGTTCATCATGTCATTTAAAGACAGACTTCTGCTTTTTTTTCTCTCTCTCTCCCTTTCTCTTCCTCTACTGGTGGTGTTGGTAATTAAGTTCTTCTAAGGATGGAAAGATGAAAAAGATAAGGGCAGAATGACGGTTCTGTTTGTGTATATCTAATTATGCAGTTTGGGCTGATCAGTTTCTCTTGTTGAATGATGTCACTTAATGTCGCAGGTCAAGAGTTTTAATCTACAGTCATATAGTTATTGAGAGACTCTCTGGTGCCTACACCTAACCCACGCATACACCTCTGCAAACACCTGGTTGCCCTTAGTAAGCATGTCCTATGTGATGATGTGCATAAGTCAATAGTTGTTTTCAGTCACAGCTCAGATCATGGTTTCACACGTTCTGTCTGTCTCTCTGTGGGTTTCCTCGTAAACAAGTCAGTGGTGTGATATCTCCTAAATTGCCCCTTGGTACGAATGTGTGTTGGTGTCCTGCGAAGGACTAGCGTTCCGTCAGGGGCTTATTCCTCCCTCGGGGTCAGGTTTTCCGTTATAGATTCCAGATCCGCCACCAAATCACCCTGGCCAAGTAATAATACGAAGATTATGTCATTGTTCATTAACGCAAGACGTTACTTTGACTAAATATGAGAAAGAAATCTACTACGCATGTTTGTTTAAATGTGTGCAGTCATAACAGTAGAGCAAGAAAATGTAAATATTCTTTATAGTTTTTGAGTTGATAGTTGATTTTGTCCTTGTGTGTGTGTGTGTGTGTGTAGGCAGCGCGTTCAAGCCTGGCAGTGTTGCCTGTAGCAGGTGCAGTGGTTGGCACCGTCCTGGCCGGGCCACTCGGATTGCTGGCGGGGTTTAAAGTGGCCGGCGTGGCAGCCGCAGTGGGAGGAGGCTTGCTCGGCTTCGCTGGAGGAAACCTCATCCAGCGCAAGAAGAAAGAGAGAGTGGAGCTGCAGCTTCAACGACTCGACACTAAGCAGGAACACGAGCATGCACAATAACACACCTGCTCCTGACGGGGGGGAGAAGAATCCAGTACCGAGACACATTTTAATCGGAAACAACGCTGGTATTTATAACACACTTATATAGACTATCACTGCTCAACTCTGTTGCCTTAAATAGACTGTTTGTTTGTTTTTTGCATCAAAACAACGATTCCCAAAGAGTGTAATAATATAATATTCTTGCGATAACAATGTGACCGTTCATCAGATGATTGTTTGTGATGGTTTAAGCTGTGTTTAAAAAAAAAAAAAAGGGGGTGTTTAATTGATGGAGCTGTGCGGGAGGCAACGATAATTAAGCAAAGAATCACAAATAGGCCCGTCACTACTATTACATAAGAATTTAGAAATTATTTTTGAGCGTCATCATTAAAATCATTAGATTCTAAAATCATATGAACAGAAGCTCTAAAGCACATTAAACATTCTCAGCTTGTTGATCACATGAACATCATATCTCTGTAACATCATATTCTTTTAAGTCACTATTTTTGATCTGTGAAGTATCTACAAATGTTTTGTTTTTGTCTTGTAATTTAGCCATTTTTACTAAAAACCTGTACATGAAGTATTTCTTGTAGATAACTGTAATACAGTTTTGGATACCTCAGCAATAGGTTTTGTGTTTTTCTTTTTTTTTTTAAACATTTCGGAAAACAACATGCGAACAAATCGAGTTACACTGTCTGGCCGAAAAAAAGATGTATATATTTTGCTCAGTCTTGAGATTTTTCCAGAACCATACTATCATAATTTTAGTCCTGGCATATGCCTGTGCCATCAGGGAAAAAAACCTTCATTGATGTGATATCGTGGTCATTCAGTACATTCAGGTCGTTAGCTGATTTAGTTTTATTGCCACGTAATGTTGCTGAGTCTGGACCTGACAATCTGAAGCAAACCCAGATCATAACACTGCCTCCAGAGGCTTGTACACTGAGCACTATGCATGATGGGTGCATCTCTTCATGCGCTTCCCTTCTTAACCCTGACCTGCCGAACCATTTCCCATTGCTCCAAAGTCCAATCTTTATGCTCTTTAGCAAAATTAAAAACTTTTTTCGATGCCTTAACCACTGAGCTACCCCTGGACTATGGTTTGGACTATGGTTCGGGAAGGTCCCAGGTTCAAGTCCCACAACAACGTTCACCCGTTTTCGTACACCTCCTACTAACAAGTGCTTTTTTTCATGACAGAGTTCTTGTTGCAATATGTGTGTGGAAATGCTCTTAAAGTTAATATAAACATATCTGTGATTTCTATGTTTGTTTGTTTTTTTAAACGTTGCAACGTCATTAAGTATTTAAGTGATCCCACGGTCATTTGTAATTGTTTTATTTCTGACCACAACTTCCACAAAGTTGACATTTCAGTTCTATCGTTCCCGATTGTATTAAAAAAAAACATTTAATCTCTTAACATAACTACAGTAATCATAATGTTTTCTTCACTTTTTGAAGGCCCCTAATTTGGCTCTTCTGAAATGGCACCTTTTTTTTGCCCAGGCAGTGTATGAATACGCATTTTTACACTACAGTTATGGTTTTTATGCCGCATAACGTCAGCTGAATTGACATCTACATCGTTGATCATCAGTTTGATTTCAGTGACCGGCCTAATCACAATTATTATGTAAATGAAGTTACGTATTTACTGTAAATGTCAGACTACAAATCAATTCCAAGTCTTTACACAGGGTTTGGAGAGATGCTTGAATTCTGAGCCGCTGTTTTTAAGGTGTACAGGCAAGAAATGGAAAAGAAATCAACAACATCCATTTGCAGTTTGTGCCAAATAACATTTATATAATTTATTACCATAAGAAAAAAAATCAGCTACTGTCATTTCTTCTGAAACCATCCAGCATATTTAAGCCTAAATGTCTAATTATTAATGTTTTAATAATTAACTATTGTATATGCTAAGATATGGATTTTTTTATGAATCTTTCTGTATTTACAAATAACAGATTCCACTTGAGGAGTTTAGCCGTCCCAGTAGATGCCTACATGTACATTTTGCATACTTATTACTAAGTTGATGGACACCTTCGAAATTGTGAAGCTGTAAAACTTGGTATAGAACTTCTCATCATACATTAGTGCTATTAACAACAGTATAAAAGGTTGGTGGAAACATTTATGAAATTTATGATCAGTGTTTTGTAACAGTCAGTAGGTCTGCAACCACTTCAAGACGTCTCTGTGATGTGACGAGTTGTTATTTTCCGCTCTTATTAATTTCCAGAGGGAAAAAACAAAGACTTGTGATGGACTGACATTTTATAGCTGCTGTAATGTGATAAGTAACTAAAAAGATTTAACTAAACAGATAAACATACATCATCCAGTAATTAACAGAAAATTTTAATTGCTGGCAAATAGCTTCGGTATAATAAATAAATAAATATAACTTTTTTTATTTTAAGGTTTGTCACGACCTCCACATGTGTTAATATGCACAGTACCACCCTGTTGTTATTGTCTTTTTTTTTTTTTTTGTACACTGTCCGCCTAAAAACACACTAATATTTTATTCAACCACCTTTAGTTTTGCAGTGTGGTTCCAATATGTGGTAAAATGATTCTTCATGGTCCCAGAACAACAACTGCACAATTTCTGTCCTGGAGGTAAGAAAGGAAAAAAGTCCATATGTGAAAACCTGGTCATTCAGTACATTCAGGTCATCATCTGACTGAATGTTGCTGAGTCTAGACCTGACTACCTAAAGCAACCCCAGATCATAACACTGCCTCCAGAGGCTTGTACAGTGGGCACAATGCATGATGGGTGCATCCCTTCATGCGTTTCGCGTCTAACCCTGACGCGCCCATCACTCTGGAATAGGGTCAATGTGGACTCATCAGACCGCTTGACTTTTTTCCATTGCTCTAGTTCAGTCTTTATGCTTTCTAGAATTTAAATTGAGAACTTTTTTGAAACCTTGATTAGTCTCATTAACAAGTGGTTTTCTTATAGACAGCTATTTAATCCCAGCACTAAGTTCTCATCACATTGTGTGTGTGTGTGTTTATGGAAATGCTCTTACCTTTACTATTAAACATAGCTGTGATTTCTATTGTCCATTTCTGAACTATGCAACTTGCCAATCCTGTTTTTTCCCCCCTAAGCATTATCCTCCAGGTGTTGATAATGTGTTAACCCATTTCAGGTAATTTTAAGTCTCCTTAGTTGTTTTCTTTGCTTGATGCAAGCCAATAATTTGACTCTATGTGTATACCAGCATACCTTCAGTACTTACTGTGCGTTCCCTGATTGATTTTGGTTATTCATTAGACATTGTCCCCGAATCCTTCGCTGTACCTTTCTTTCAGAATGTCCAAGCATTCTGTGCATTATTTCAAAACGGTTATAGTCATATATTCCTGGTGAGCGCATCGTTGAGCTCTTGAGCTGAAAGCTTGACGTGTAGCTGCTTTAGGGCTTTGATGACGAAGGCCACCAAGAAGCCAAATCTAATATGGAAAAAAAAAAATCAATTCACAGTCGGGTCTCTTCAAGTGCAAACAAAATTTCAATGTGATTTGATCAAAGTTCTGTAAAAACCCTGGGAAAAGCTGAACAATGACCTTTTGTATCGATCCTTGTATTTAGCCGCAAATAAAGTGGAATTGTTTACAGCTCAGGGCTGGCTGGAGTTCGTTCATAGCTTTAATATGCAGAGTGGCTGGATGGTGCGTAAGGTTTACAATAATAAAACAATAAAATATTGATTTATAATAGAAAAGGTTTATAGGTTACATCTAGCAAGAAGTATGCATGGACATGTCAGCATGAGATCCTTTTTATTTCACTTGATCGTTTTGCAAATGTTAAACATGAAATGACCCCAACTTGGGGTCATGTTTTTTTTTTTGGATATTTGGGGAAGCCCCATTGAGACACAGACCTGATTTGAGCTACACGTTATCCCCCACGCCTTCCGCGCAAAACACACAGGACTTCCCCTGTGTGTGTGTGAAATATGTGTGTAGATGGGCAACTGTGTCAGATGGATATGCAGGCGTGTTCGAGTGCCTGGAGTGCGGGGGGAAAGTCCCAGTGAAAACACTGACCCGACTCGTGTCTCTGTGTCCCAGACACCCCACGCTTTCCACCATCGTGAATGGAAAAGGAGACCATCTGAGCGTCTGGTGCTTGCGTATGATATCATCATCACGTCGACTGCTCTGACGGCCGTGGGTGAGATGATGTCACTGAACTTCAGCGCCCACCTCTCGCCACTTCCACTTTCCTCAAAGTGGGCTTCGAGTGCGAGTTTTACCAAAATAAGTCTTCAGAATGTTCCTCAATGTACACACAAAGCGCTGCTCAAGTGTGAGTCACTCTTTCCATGTCAACTTCCTGCCACAGTTAAATGTGCTCCTTGATCTTCAAGATTAATTAGGGTGCAAAAGGAAATCTTGCAATCATGCCATCCTGTGCTGTTATCTCAACCCAAGATGAATTTGGAAATAGTTAGTTAGTTTAAAAAAAATATATATATATATATATATATATATATAAAATGCACAGAACTTGTGATTGCGCTTGATATAAAACACACAGACACTCTTAAATCCTGTAAAATGTTTTCCCTTTAATTTGTAATTTGTTTTCTTTCCATTCCCCACTCTGACATGATTTACAACACCCCATCAAACCCCTCCCCTTATTAAGCCCCACCCCTTACCACTCCTCCTCATGGAATGGGCTGATATGAGTCCAGATTTTAACAAGCAAGGATTTGATTGGTTTTTTGACAAGTCTGGAATTCCCACAGTATGTAAGAATACACACTAATAATGTACCGATGTGCAATCACTGTCCTTCTCTTACACACACACTCATTCTTACACGCATTTACTATCGACTGAAATGAGGAACACCACAGAGTCGTTTCCCATGATTCCACAGGCCTTGAGTGTGTAGATCCTTGCTGGGGAGGACCATTAATGTTTATCTGCTTATTTTTCTTCTTACAAAAAAAAGGAGACAAAAAAAAAAAAAACAGGGTTGAAAAGAAGAAAAAAAAAAATCACTTATTTAATTTAGACGACTCACCTACAGAGGACATACATATTTACAAGCTCCAAAAAAAATAAAAGTAAAATCTCTCTCTCTCTCTCTCTCACGCACGCTCTCTCTCATGTCTTCTTTTCCCCACTCCTCCAAAAAAAACCTTCAGATTTTCTTCTTTTTAGCCAAAATAAAAGTTATGAAAATAGAGGTGATGCAGGTGGCTGCCTGCCGGGTGTTCTGCGCTAGGTGATGATGGGAGACGAGGTCACAGTTCGTCCCGATCCCTGAGGATGGTGTAACGGTTCTCGCTGGGTGCTAGCTTCTGGAATGAGCTCTCTGGAGGATTGCTGGCCACCTCTTTGTTCTCCTCCTGTTAAAAAAAAAACAAAAAAAAACATGTGCATTAGTTGCTTAAAGGAGACGTGTTATAGGAACGGCGGTTGGGACTTTTGATTGCGCAGAATGACAAAATAGTTATGAAACTCCCTTTTTTTTCCCTATGTAATCCTCTGCTACACTAATATACTTATCGCAGTGTTTCACGAGTGCTTGGTAGAAAGTTTTCTGGGTATACCAGAGCCATGATCGCCTGCTTCATGTCTGAAACCCAGGAACTCCTTTAATGGCCCAAACGTGTGGAAATGTGCTGCAATGTGCAAGTGGTGTTTGTGAATTTTGTGTACAGTTCCAACAGACAGATGCACCTCATCTGCAAGTTGGTGATCAACTTGTGTGTCAATTTGTAAAGATCAGACGGTCCACTTGCTGAATGTTCATGGGAACGGGTGCAGTGGGATCTGAGCCATCGCCATTCATGGACATACAGCCTTCTTTAAAAAAAAAATTCAATCTTTTTTTTTTTGCCTTCATTCACAAAAGAATTCATCGCAAGTCCTGGTTTGACTTGAACACCCCTTGTATAAAATTTTATTTTACTTTTTTGTTTTGTTTTTTATTACACTTTGCTTTATGAATGCAGTGAAGATTTTATCATCACTTCCAGCTTTGTTTTTTTTTTTTAAACTGCTCTTCTTTATGTTCCTTTATTGGATTGTAAATACATTTATCTGCCAGGCGACTATGAATAAACCTCAGCCCAGATATGAAATCTGCGTGTCCCTGGTGCACAGGCTACTGATTTGTCCATCCTGCATCACTTTGAAATGATTTAGTGTAAATGTAAACCCGGACTTGGATGTACACGTCTCTGAGGGTTGGCACATTAAACACTCTGCCTCTCTGTTCTCCGGTCGGACGTCAGCACTAGTTAATAACGTTAATTACATGAAACCTGCATTAATTCGCTCGGTTCTTGATCTGTTTTTCCAGAACGGATCTTCAGCCTGACGTCTGGACGTCTTGTCGAATAGCCGACTTTGATCTTCGAAAATAACCGGCTGAAATGTCATCTAAAGCGTGGGCTGTATTAAAGATAGTGACTGATCCTTTGATGATGGTTCAAACGAAGCGGCTATCTATTGCTAATGCAGTCACAAAACAAACAAATATACGTTTCTGCCCGACAAGCCGCCATGTCTGTTAATAAATGGGATGAAATGAAGTAGGGTTGGACTCCATTACCCGAGTGATCAAAAACAAATGCAATTTTCTTATCATTTAATGTGTTATTTACAGCTTCAGGAACTCCAGCTGCGGCACAACGTCCTTCGTTAACAAAATGCATGGCTGCTTATTATTATTATAAGTTCAAATCCTGATAAGTGTTGGAAATTTTAGTCAAACGTGTGATTGATTATTCATTAATAATTAATGATAAGATATGCACGATGCACGTTTCTCCCTCAGATTAAGTTTGATTTCTTCCTTTCGCCTGACATCGTTTACATGTACGCTGATCTGATAAAATGTCTGTTTTTTGGAATTTACAGTTCTTAAATTCTGCTCACTATGGAGTGTTTAATCTGCCAAAAAATATAACAGAAGTGGTAGTTGTTTCTTCTTCAACTTTAGGGTTAAATCCTGCCTTCTAAGTTCTGATTGGTCACTAGAATTCAGTCTCATCTCTGATTGGCTAGACGTGTCTACGTATAAATTGTGAGCCAGTCAGTGCTCCTTTCTCAGCCAGAGGACGGAAGAAAATGGATGGAAGTCTGAAGTAAAGTCTGGTGGGAGCGAGTGGTTATTTATGAGTTTACCGAAGATAAATTTACTGTAAGAAAAAAAATTTATTTCCTGGAAACTCATGTCACTTAATAATACCCCATATGGGGCAAACATACGCAGAAAGAATACATTTATTCCAACAAGAGAGAAATGATCAGATTAAGTGTTTACATGGGTAATATTCACTTACTGAAGCTCAAAGATTATCAAAGATTTACAATTGGACCAGATCAGGTCAGAGTGTTCAAACTGGCGTGTTTATATGATGTTTTTTTTTTTCCCAGATTGGTCCATTACTCCCATTATTACTGGAATATCAGGATCTGGCTCGTCTTGTCAGGACTTACTTACTGAAACCAAAATCTAAATATCAAGTTGCTTTAGAGCTGTGAGGAGGAATCATGTGGAAATTAAATGCACTAGTCCTAGAAAAAGTCAGCAATTCTCATTGGCTATAATTAACTTTGCCCCACCCACTTTACTCCTTCTGCCTGCTCGTCACTATTGGTGTAATGCACTCTGACTTTCGGAGCTTTCTGACCTGTCCTGGAGTGCTGTCCGTGGGGTCAGGTCCATGGTGGAACTCTCGATGCAGCTTTCCTGAGTGGAGGTCCAACACAAACTGCTTCAGTTTTCCAGGAACCCTGAAAAAACAGACACCGGGGTGAAAAAAAGTCAAGAGAAAAGATGTGTGTCTGAGAGCTAGTGAACAGATGAGAATAAACTCGAGGAGCGGCCCTTGTTGATTCGATAAGCGATTGGCTAAGAGCTCGGGGAAGTCGGGCCGTCTCCAAAACCGTGCGTGTGTAACGAGATAACGGCGCTGTCTCGCTGCAGACGCCACGGTAACCAACTTAGGCTCCCGGCCGATCTGCGACATCAAGGTCTGCAGTGAGGTGAGCCGATAACGCCAGGATCGAATAATGGTACACGGCGACTGTTAATGAAATACAGCGTGTGCTGAATTATGGAGCTTTCTGGAAATGCACTGGATTTAGACTCCAAACCTGATAACGCTTAAACGAGCGAAGAAACGTCGCATATATATATATATATTTATATATAAAAAAAAAAAAGACAGTTTGCTCACATTAATTAAATTAACTAGTTAAAAGTTAAAGCCTGGAGCACTAGGTTGTGTGTGTGTGATGGTTTAAGGGTGAAGGTAGAATAATTAGTATTTAATTGCGAGGTTTCTGGAGCTGGAGATAACCTGCAATTCTTCTCTATATTCCACAAACCCGCGCGCGCACACGCCTAATTAAAAAGACGCTGTGAGAAAAGATGGTGCGAAAGGTACTTACGTGAGGTCATGGAATTCTGGGAAGACGTACATGTGGCGGAAACTGTCTATGGCGATGACGGGGCAGTCGCCGGGAGTCTTCTGGATGTGTAGCAGAGGGTGCCGAAACTTATCGCAATCGGCATGCAGGAAATTTATAGAGCCTGAGACAAACACACACGCGCGCAGAAAGAGAAAACAGAGCATTCATGTCAAAATCTGTGACTCTATTTTACATCTATCTCTCCTAATATATTAAGCACCAAAATTATTGCCACCCCCGAAAGGATGCTCATTTTTATATTTTGCATATACTGTATTAATTATCAGAGTTAATGAACAGACAGATGGTTGGTTAACCTCTACAGGAAGTGGGAATTCAAACGTCCATACACACCCATAGTGTGTTCAGTTGTATGTGTGTATCCTTCTCTTCATGCCCCGTCTTGTGTACATACCTTTTTCGGTGATCAGCTGCCGTGCCACCTCCTGCTGGAACTTTTCTAGACTTTCTGTATCCTCATTCAGATGGAAGAGGATCAAGAATGGAATGCCTTCTTCTGTCAGCTCCTACACACACACACGATTCTAACATTAGTTAAATTGAGTTACGGGGCCTCCGAGTGGCGCAGTGTTAAAGTGCTCGCCCTATCATCCGGAGATCGCTGGTTCGATTCCCGGGTGATGCTGTAACCTCTCGCAGCCGGAGGTC
>JAQMYJ010000019.1:8132327-8152548 GCA_030014305.1 Clarias laeviceps | reverse complement strand
CAAGTCAGAGAGTCAGTCAGTCTCAAGTCAGAGAGTCAGTCAGTCTCAAGTCAGAGAGTCAGTCAGTCTCAAGTCAGTGAGTCAGTCAGTCTCATGTCAGTGAGTCAGTCAGTCTCAAGTCAGTGAGTCTGTATTAGGTCAGTCAGTCAGTCTCAAGTCAGTCAGTCAGTCTCAAGTCAGTCAGTCAGTCAGTCAGTATCAAGTCAGTCTCAAGTCAGTGAGTATCAAGTCAGTGAGTCTGTATTAGGTCAGTCAGTCAGTCAGTCTCAAGTCATTCAGTCAGTCTCAAGTCATTCAGTCAGTCTCAAGTCAGTCTCAAGTCAGTCAGTCAGTCTCAAGTCAGTCAGTCAGTCTCAAGTCAGTCAGTCAGTCTCAAGTCAGTCAGTCTCAAGTCAGACTGACTTGAGACTCAGTAGCAAGATAGTCAGTAGTCAGGAAGTCAGTCAGCAGTAAGTCAGTCAGTTAGTTAGTTAGTCAGTAAGTAAATAAGCCCTTAAACCAGGAAGCAAGTCAGAAAATCAGTAGGTCTTTAAGTCAGGAAACAAGTGAGGTCGTCAGTCAGAAAATTAGTAAATCCATAAATGAGCAAAAATCAGAAAGTACGTAGGAAATAAGTCAGGAAATACTGCAGTCAGTACAACGGTCATGTATTAAATCAGCAGGAAAGTTACAAAGTAAGTACTGAAGTAAGGCAGTATGGAGGTAAATCTGTAAGTACGTCACAAGTCCACTACTAAGTTAAAGAAAAAACCTCAGTCAATAAATGAGTAGGTAATATTCCATCTATCAACCTATCTATCCATTTATCTACCCACCCATCTGTATTATGTGCAGTGCTTCATACAGTCTATCGCGAGATTCTGTATACTGATGTTCCCAGAACGGTTAACTTCTTCAGAAAAACAAATAGACTCCTCATTCTGAATTCCACTACTTGCTGGACAGCACACAATGACACTTAACCCATCGTGATGAAAGACACATGGTAGGTTTACTGACCATTAATTACGACCAGCAGGCCATTTATAGTACTGCAAGTCATTTAGAATAACCCAAGATAATAATTACAAAAAGGTGATGTTACACATTTCTTGACTATCTAAAGGCACCTTCAGCTGTGTTAAAAGAAATTTAAAAGAAAATTGTGTGTCTTATATGGAAATTAATCTGGCAAACATAGACATAGTAGAAAAATGAAGTACAGGAGGACATGGTGGGTGCCAAAAGTGCTACCCTGAACCACAAATTTACTCAAGGGTTACTTTGTATTTGCTCAGGGATGGGTTGCAATGGTTCAATAAACATTTTTGTGTGCACACACAGAACTGTAACACTACAGTGTCGTTATCTGAGCTCGACGGGAAACAGAATTAAGCATTTCTGTGTGTTTCTAAAATGACAGTGAGCCCACTGACCCTGTAAAAAAGAATCTAATCCACCATAATAACATATTTAAACACAGTCCTTGAGCCATATGGCAAGCACAGCCATATTGTTGGCAGCCGGGGAACAGTACTGCTTAAAATCGTCGACTAATCTCACTCCTACTGTCAGCAAAACATAACAGAAGTACAAACGAGCCAACTCCGAGATTAATCCACAATCCACACAATACGGCATGCTGCCATAGTTAGACCTCCTAAGATCCTGGCATAATGAGAAGAGCAACACCAACTGCCACAATAGAAGGAACAGACGAGGCAATACGTAATAAGGAAGCCGAACGGACTGTTCGTCGAATGTACGCGAGTCGAACCTTTGCGTTATAACGTTGCAGCGTTTTGCGGGACGTCTCGGGAAAAAATGATCGTAAGTTAAACTGAAGATCTAACACGGTTTCTCACTTTGCTATTGTTCGGCTGTAGCTTCGAGCAAAAACAAATGTAAAGGGAAAATACTTTCACTATGGATGAGAAGGAAGACCTGTTCCGCAGTACTCAAGCGAACGGGCGTCTAAAAGCTCAGTATAATTCAGCACGACACGTCACGCCGAAGAATGACACTGTAATGAATAGAATTTTCCAAACACCATTGTGGCTGTATACAAGTAATGTCTGATTAAGATATAGTATATATTTATACTAATATCACTTTCTAGAGCATTTTCAAAATAATTACAAGGTAAATAATTAAATTAGATTTCCTTACTAGTAATATGAATAAGCTGGAAATATATTGAGGATGTTCAAGTCAAATCGGGACTCTTCATTGCACTGAATAATCTAGAGTAAAAACTACAATTATTTCTCTATATAATCCCCTGCTACCCTAATGCACGTATCCCTGTGTTTCACTAGTGCTTGGATACCATCAAGCTAGAATGTTTTCTGCATGCATGTCTAAAACGCTGGCCTCCCATAAACT
Organism: Clarias laeviceps; assembly: GCA_030014305.1. NCBI lineage: Eukaryota > Metazoa > Chordata > Actinopteri > Siluriformes > Clariidae > Clarias > Clarias laeviceps. Next base: position 8,150,184 of record JAQMYJ010000019.1, on the reverse strand, counting down.
CCTTTAACGGGCCAAACATGTGAAAACGAGGTACGGATGACGTGGCAATAATTCGCAGGCGAGTTCCTGTAATGTACAAGTTGTGTTGGTGAATGATTGTGTTTACAGTTCCCACAAACTTCTCTTCCAGAAGTTGGCGACAAGTTATCGGTTGATCTTGAAGGATCAGGTGTTTCACTCACTGAATGTTCTGTCAAAAAAGTGTCGCATTGAATTTTGGTAATGCTGACCTGTCAGATGCTCATTCGCTTGAGTAATCGCTGACACTGGAGGAACAGGTTGCTATATTTATCACAGGTAATTGTGATAGTGAAAATATTTTGCTTGAACAAGAGTGAAGAGAGCTCAAGAATCATGTTAAAACTTCATCATAAAACTATTGTCTAGCCTTAGAGTACAGTGTTTGGAATGAGGATGGAATGTGAGTGCAAGCATCAAGACAGCATTGTTAGAAAGCGGTGGTGCAACTTGGGGATATGTGTGCGTGTGTCCATGTACCGTACCAGTCAAACATTTGGACACAAGTTCGGATTTATTTTCTACATTCTAGAATAATACTGGATTTTTTTCAAAACTATAAAATAACAAACATTAGGTAATTAAGTAACAACAAAAACAACAGCCAGTTGTTATTTTAAGACACAAATTCAGCCTTTCTGGAATAGTTCTTGCAAGAACAGTATCGTCAAGTGCATTTGTAAAACCCATCAAACACTATAATGAAACTGGCTCTCAGGAAGGCAAGACTAAAACTTACCTCTGCAGCAGAGGAGAAGTTCATTTAGAGTCACCAGCCTCAGAAAACACCAATTTTTCGGCACCTCAGATTAGAGCCGTTATGAAGGCTTTATAGAGCATAAAGTAAGTAGCAGACACATCTCGATATCAACTGTTCAAATTAGATTAGTACATATTTTGGATTGCCTTTAGGATTGTTTTAGCAATGTAGAAAGAAGTAAAAATCAGAAAAAAACATGGAATTAGAAGTTGTGTCCAAACATTTGAATGGTAGTGTATATACAGACAGAAAGACACAGACACTAGTGATGGGTCGTTCATGAACGATTCGTTCTTTTTGAACGAATCCTTAACGTGACTCAGAAGAACAAGTCGTCTCGGAGAGTGATTCATTAATTTTCTCCTGGGCGTCATGTGCAAATCATCGCAAAACCTCTGTAGGTTATATACAGGAAACAGAATTGAGCGATTCTTTCTTAATGACACTTCTACTCCGAGTCATTCGTTCTTTTGTCACGTGACTCCCATAGACGCTATGCGGTGCAATAGATTCAAAAGAACGAACGACTCAGACTGGAAGATATGATGGTGAGCTACTCATTCTGTTTATTATAATATGTCCTTAGCTGCACTGTAATATTTTCATTACTGGAACTATAGCCAAAATTCGTGTATGTAGACGTGTTGGTGGTCTGTTTTTTGAAACTGCAACATTTTATTTTATTTCTGATAAAAAAAAAAAAGAACGAAATGAGCTAAATGACTCAATAAAAGATTCGTTCATTTTGATGAATGAGATTCAAAGAACTGAGTCAATAAAATGATTCAAACTTCCCATCACTAAGAGACACTTTATTGATCCTGAAGGAAATTACAGATATAAAGCAGCAGTAGAGAGACAGGTTTGTTAATGTGATTGTACACTGTTTATATCTTACATATATATATATAGTCAGTAGACACGGGGTAAATATGAGAACTGAGCAATGTGTCTATCTCTGATGTGTGTAATTACTTTAGAACCATAAAAATATTTGACAAATATTGAGAGATTTGACTAATATTATTTGTATAACGCTTTTTTTTCAAGAAACTGTAAGCAGGGCCTGTGTTACCTTCACATCACTCCGAGTACAGCGCAGCGCTGCGCTTCAAACTAGTTCCGGGTTGTCAGCCAATAGGATTAAGCCACAACAGAGAACTCGACCAATCAGGTTTCTCCGGCCGGACTGGACGTAAGGCAACGGAATGCATCCCAAAATAACTCCATAAACTTGGGTTAAGTCAAATCCTACACTCGATGGTTAAAACCAATAAAGTCTAAAGCGACCAGTTTAAGTGCTTGTCTTAGCTAAATCACACACACACACAAACATCTGCACAACTTCCTGACATTATCTTTCTAATCAAAAGTCCTCGATCCTAAAGCGTTTTTTTAGTTTCTGTTCGTTTTTTGCATGATGAAAACTAAAACCAGCCGGATGTTACAGCAGTAATAACCATAAATCAGCCCCACAAACGAGCCCTGACTTGAGCCAGAGTAGCTAGTTTATTATCCTTACAACAGCTAGCATAAGGTTACTTAGGTTCATATGTCATAACTACAGAGCAAAGGTTATATATGTTTTTTATTTTTTTTAAAGAATGTAAGAAAGAAAGGGTTTAGAAATAATTCAGAGTTTGATAAGCTTCACTGCAAGCTAGTAACACTGCTAGGTAACAGTTAGCCGGCTAGCTAAGTGACTAAGCTGATTAAAAAAACTTCTCAACAAGTTTGATTGGCTGTAACTCGCCGGATTTCTTAATAATACTTAGAAAAAGTCACCAGTTATGCTAATCAGCTAATAACTCATCAATCAGATCAGTACACACACAGCTAACGAGCTAGCCGGGTTACAACCAACCTGCACATATTAATGCTCGCTTCACATTACAGTACTATAATACACACTGTACGAGTTAGTCTGCACCGGTGACACATCTATGACTCTATAACTCCATAACTAGTCTGAACTGCACTGTTAAACGCTATCATGACACTCTTGATTAGCCTTAGATGCTAACTGGCCATCTTGCTAGCATAACTTATAGTCAGGAAGTGCAAAAAGATGCGCGAGCGCTTACTTACCAGCAGTATAGTGAAATAGTGGAGTTCCGAGGCGGGCTTGAAGAAAGTTAATTTCATTGTACAGTGGAGTTGATCGGGATTATACACGGGATGGGAAACGTTTCCAGTCTCTCGACACCACCTCCTCTCCTCTCCTCTAGCCGCAAGGAAACGACGAACCGAGTTCCGGAACTTCAGGGAATTCCGGATGCATAGTCACGAATTCTGGGTAATGTAGTTTCTTAAACCTTAGTTCGCCTTTCACAAAGCAGCATTACAACTACAAATCCCAAATACTACTACAAAAGCGGAATGTTCTCCCAGTACTTGTAGTTTTTTTTTTTTTATAATCCAGATGTGTTTGCAGGATGAAAAAAAGTTTTAACGGGGTGTTTTTTTTTTAAACCTAAAACAATGAAAGGAGTGTAAAGGTTTTTACTGTGATGCGTGCAGTCACGTTAAGCTGCTCGTGTTTCATCTAGAATGAGGTAAGTTGCATCACCGTTCAGACTACAGAGAGAGAGAGAGAGAAACTTGGGTTGTTTTTTTCTTTTCTGGGAAATTCGGCAGATGTGTGAGTTATTAGCCATCAGCATAGCTGATAAACATAACCAGGAAATAACAGGCTTTCCAGACTCATCTCTTTAATGAAAGTACAGCAGTGTCTTCATAACAAGGTGTAACTTTGGAAATCAGTGTTTACAGAGCTGCAATCAACCTCCATGTGTTACAAGTCGACTCATTTTCCTCCAGGTGCAGTAGTTTGCATGTTAAATTGTGTTCTCAGATAGTTTATAATGGCTTTTTGTTCCTATCTTAACTGTTTTATTAGGAGGAGGAGGAGGTGGCGTAGTGCTTAGCATTTTCGCCTTGCACCTCCAGGATCCAGATTTGATTCCCCGCCTTGGGTCTGAGTGCATTGTGGGTTACCTCCGGGTACCTCGGTTTGCTTACACAGTCCAAAGACATGCTGATTTGGTGAATTGGCATTAAAACTGTCCGTAGAGTAGGAATGAGTGCTTGCGTGTGTGTATGTGTCAAATAGTCGCCTCGTGCCCTAAGTCTCCTGAGATAGGCTCCAGCCCCCCGCAACGCTGTACACAGAATAAAGCAGGAACACAATGAGTGAGTGATTTACTAGTACTGTGTGACATTTTGTTATAAATCAGAAAGCTTACTGAACCTTCAGAGTTAGTTTTGCTGAAATATTTCCTGTGCAAGATTTGAACTTACAAGAATGGTTTAAAAACATCTGTTGGCCGCACTTGGTCGTCTTATCAGCGCTTTCCGTCTCCCTAGTCACTGAGGTGCAGACATGAACGTGTTTCATTAGTTCATTTGTAACTGAGCAAAAATGGATGCCCCAAAAATTGATTGCAAGAACGAAGAGAAGCATGCAGCGAGTCATGTATTTTTTATTTTTTTGTGGTCTGAAAGGAATGTGAAAGTTTCTTGAAGAGAATCTTTACCGGTGACGAGACATAGATTCATCACTACGAGTCTGAGAGTAAAACGCAATAGTGAGTATGGAACGAAAACATCCTCAGTGACCGACGAAAAAAAAAATATTAAAAAGTCAACAATCAGCTGGAAAATTGATGCTTACAGTTTTCTGGGATTCTTAAGGTCCAGTATTGGAAAATTATCAGGAAAAAGCTTCAACAATCAACATTGCTTATTACAGTGAGGTGCTCATTGAAGACCTGAAGCCTAAACCTCGGATTAAATGCAGAGGACTGCTATCAAAGGGCTTGTGATCTCGCACGTCCGCACACTTCTGCCCACACTGTTAATCTGACACTCTGCGAAAACTTCGTTTGAGGTGTTAAAGCATCCTCGCTATAGTCCTGATCTTTCCCAATCTGATCTTTCACCTGTTTGGTTCCCTGAAAGCAGCCCTACAAAGATGCAGATTCACTTCTGATAGAGAAGCTATTTCACTTTGTCTAGCCTTAGAGTACAGTACGGAGAATCCAGAAGAAACCCAAAAATACCCTTGGAGAACATGTAAAACTCAACACATACACACAAGCACACATATTAAAACAGGCTTAGGTTTGAAGCGGGGTCTCCAGAAACTCAATTGGATTTCAAATCCACCGACAAGTATTTCATAACATTATGCATTCAAAATATACTGCCAAGATGGCCTACACTGCCAAGACGACCTTTCCCTTTCTCAAGAGGGACTGATGTGGAACCTTCATTGTGCCTGGGAACTAACCTCTAAGTAGCTCAGACATGAAGCCAGTTGATAACTTGATGAAAATATTGTAATGTTGAACACCTGAAAGCAGCGAATTGTTCTTCCAGGGCAGAGCTTCTTCTGACGTGCATTTTAATTACTTCCTGGAGCTGTCTGCTCTAGTAGATGAAAATACTGGCCAAATTGAACATTGTGTGGTGAAAAAGTGAATTTTTGTTTGTGCAATTCTTTTGCTATGGTTAATTTAAACGGTTAGGATGGCTATGCAATGGAGAGCATTACTATAATCTTATTGATTTTATATGATTTTAATCAACAACAAATAGAGCTGCCATTTTCAAGCCCAAAACTTAGTTAAATCAGTGCCAGAGTTTGGACAACCCCATATATTATTGTCTGATAATATAAATACGTAGTCTTTATAGCAATATTCAGCATTGTATCCTAATACAAATACTTCAATATGGAGCTGGTCCCTCTTTCACAGCTATAACAGCTTCCACTTTGGAAGGCTATCCACAAGATTTTGGAGTGTTTCTGTGGGAATTCGTGGCCATTCATTCTGTAGAGCATTTATGATGTCAGACACTGATGTTTGATGAGAAGGTCTGGCTCACAATCTGCGTTCCAGTTCATCCCAAAGGCACTCCATGGGGTTGAGGTCAGAGCTCGGTTCGAGACAGTCACTTTCTTCCACACCGAACTCGTCATCCATGTCTTTACAGTCCTTGCTTTGTGCACTGGGACACAGTTATGTTGGACTAGAAAAGGGTCTTCCCCAAACTGTTGACTCAAAGTTGGAAGCACAGCGATGTCTTGGTGTGCTGAAGCATTTAGATTGTCTTCCATGAGGATAAATGGCCTCATGAAAGCACATTAATTCAATAATTAAAAACTTTTGTCCATATAGTGTATATATTAAAAATAATAATAAAAACTACTAACTAGTGTTAAATGGTGGATTGTGATACCTTTTATTTTTAAGTTGCGATACCTTTTGTAGACTGTTGCTTTGGGGGTTTTCGTTACAGCTCTCACTATGTTGCTGTAATCAGCTGCTGTTATTTTACTTGCCCGATCTGTTAGACGTCTCATTGCTAGAACATCAGCGATTTCTTTTTATTAAGGTCATTTCAAATTGTTGTATAGGCTGTGCCTAATGCAGATTGATTTTCCCTTATTTTCTCAGCTTCAAAATAGCTTTCTTTTCTCCCATAGACAAAAATGTTGGTCGTGTTCCAATAGTTTTGATCTCTTGGAATATAGGTGGTGGCTTCAGAAAAAAGGTGCCTGTTCTGAGGTGTTTAACCCATTTAGATATGATATATAAATATTAGGTTTAGTCTTCTATTCCTCTTTTGTTCTCCATCCCAAGTGGCTTTGATCTTGTCGTTCCAGTACTTTTGGAAGGCAGTGTTCCAGTTCATCCCAAAAGTGGTCAATGGCCAAAAGTTGACTTAAAAGGGGACCTGGCCATTATATCGATATGTACTTGATGAATTTGAAATTTAGTCCCTCTTTGCTGTCTAAACATTCACACTCGTGGGAAGACTTCGATTTTGAATCATGGCTGTGGGACCATTGGTAATGCCAGATCCTGATGAGGGAGAGGATGCCTTGGGTACATTTGGTGTTCGGGTTCACCACAAAGGTGTTCGGAGGGTTGAGGTCAGGGATCTGTGCAGGCCACTCGAGTTCTTCCACTTGGCAAACCATGACTTCATAGAGCTCACATGGTGCACAGGGACAATGTCAAGTTGGAACAGGTTTGGGCCTCTTCGTTCCACTGAATTGAAATTGTAATGCTACAACATACTGTACAAAGTCATTCTGTAGAATTGTCTTCTTTCAACGTCATCATGGAGAATCATCACGTAGAGTATAATTGTCATGATTAGGCGTCCACAAATGTTAATGAATTTAAAATATTGCAGCAATCATTTTACAAATCTCACCCTTCAGTATACTCTACTCTTGTATTACAGTGATTATTGTATCTTCAGTAAGCAGTAGAGTGTAAAATATTCAGTCAGAAAAACAGATCAGCTCAAAGCAGGTGTTTAGTGCTCCGTGAGAGATGAGATATGTGTGTGTGTGTGTGTGTTTTATCCACTGTCTCTGATCCTCAGGAAGGTGCAGCAGAGCTGCCAGGGGGACCTGCAGCGATTCCTGGCCCAGTGAGGAAACACAAAGCTGGGCAACATCTGCTGAGGTGTCTTATTAACTCCTGCACTTCATCATGGTAAGAGTCAGTGGGTTGGTTTTCATCCACCTGAGCCCTTGATACCAAATTAACAATAGATACCTGCTACACAAGAACGTGCAAAGAGATTCCTCAATGTTATGCATCATAAAGGTGAGGCTTAGTTTTTGGTTGGAATGAAGGACAAGGAAATTAAGCATAGTTTCCAGCATTTCAGACTTTGTGTGGAGAAGAAATTGTAGTTAAGGACATGAAGTTAGAAGTGACTTGCATACAGGATTTTAAAACCATGATCCGTTCTTATACTACCTCTGATTACAAGACTAACCATTAAACCATTTTAGGAACATGCATTTCAATAACCAATAATTTTTTAAAATTAATTTAATATCTAAAAATAGCTTAATAAAAGAACAAAAATAGCATACATTCTGTGTGCACATTACGATTAACTATTGAGTATTAAATGGCTGGATAAATGTGCATGAAAAGTTACTTGTAAAAATATGTGGGTGAGTCAAAAATGATACACACTCTGACTGTAGAATTTTAATTTATTTAACTTTTAGAAAAGAAATGAGTCATTTTTCGACATTTTTAATATCCTTCGTCCATCTGTCCACAAGCTTTCATATTCCCTCATTAAAAACGTTTTAGGCTGATATGCGAGTCATGAATATGCACCGCTGTCTTCACTTCTTCATCAGAAGTGAATCTTTGTCCTTGTAGAGCTGCTTTCAGGGGACCAAACAGGTGAAAGATGCTCTGGTGGAGCAAGATCGGCACTATAGGGAGGATACTTTAACACTTCAAATAAAGTTTTTGCTGAGTGTCTCACTGTAACGAGCAATGTTGATTGTTGAACCTTCATAAATTGTCTTTTGCTTTGTATGTCAGATAATCTGAGTTGCCTGTCCAGAACATCAGCAAATATTCCTACGTAACCCAACCCAATTGCAAGAACTTCTTCATGCCAAAATATTAATGTTAACATTTTAACCTATGTTGCAGATTTAAGTTGCCAACTCTAACTTAATTCGTAACAGAAATTGACTTTAAACTCGTTTCTTCTTTAAAAGATATCATTTAGATGTGTTAATTCAATTGATTTATTCACATGTATTTAAAGCACAAGCAAAACACATGATTTCTTGTTTATTGTAGATTATATTTTTGACATTTTCACAAATTTTAACTCTTTAGTTTCTGCTGGAAAATTAATAAAATGTCTATTAAGCCAATTTAAACACAAATTTTACATTAACGTGAGCACACCGCACAGGTTTTAAAATACAAAAAAAACTTTTGAAATATTTTTGTCACTGACCCAAAAATGTATGAATCCTTGCAGAATTTACACTAAGTACCAAATCCTTACCAATACCAGAAATTAGCAACACCGGGTTTGATGAAGAATTTATAACTGATAATGTTTTGCGTAATGTTTCTCCGTAGCTCTTATATTTATTAATTTGTGCGCCACAAGGTGAGCAGTTTTGTACATTGTCTCAAGTCAAACCAGGAATTTTGATTGCGCAGAATAACAGAACACAGTTATGAGAGTAAAAAAACTTCTAACTTCTAACTAAAAACTAATTACTATTTCTCCAAGTAATCCCCTGCTACACTAATGCATGACTGCACGACTGCAGAGTCCTGAAACCATGTGCTTGAAATCTTCTATAAATTGGTTTTACACCTTCATTCACGAGAAATTTTATCACAAGTTTCAGTTTGACTTGAAGGTCCCTTGTATTTTTAGCTGCTTGTTTTTAAATGACAAAGAGAAAAGAGAGCTTCATTCATTTGTCTCACATAATAAGTTGTTGGGTTGTGCCACTAAAACTGTTTAATTAAAAACTGTGGAAAAATGTGGTCTTTACTGGTTAATCGATTATTGATTGTTAGCATTTTCAACTATCAGTTAAGAGAAATATGTGAAATTTGCATTATATCTTGCTCCACTTCTTGGAATTCTTTTCTTTTTTTGTATCAAGGGTAGTTATGTACAGTATATTGGCTACTCTAAGTTGCCCCAAATATGAATGAGCTTGGGTGCCAATAATTTTGAAGATGACTATATTTTGCATCTTTGGTCTGTTTATGGAAACTTTTATCTCCATGAGCTTCTTTAACTGGTTATGCCTGAACTGAAGGTAATATTGTTTGGAATAAAAGTGTTATTGTACCTGATGATGTCATGCAGCAACATTCTCTTAATTTTCTGTTATTCAAGGCGAGATGCACCAAACTTCTTTTTCTGCTCTTACCTGGGTAAGCTGAATGGTGAAGCCCACTTGATTTTAAATTGTTGGCGCATAGGATTAGCATGTAATTAGCACAGGTTACGCCCCTAAACACCATATAAGGTCAGGTGTATGTTGTATGCACTGTTGCCTTGTACCTCCAGGGTCCGGGTTCAATTCCCGGCCAGGGTCGATTCCCGTCTCTGTGTGCATGGAGTTTGCATGTTCTCCCTGTGCTTGGTGGGTTTCCTCCCACAGTCCAAAGACATGGCGTTCCCAAATTGCCGATAGTGCGTATTTATGTGTGCCCTGCAATGAATTGGCATTCTGTCCTGTATACAGGATAAAGCGGTACAGACGATGAGTGAGTGAGTGAGTGAAAAAAATAAAAACTACAGTAAAGACAAAACGACAAATAGTAAAGAACATAAAAAAAAGTGGTTTGATGGCACATGGTGTTAGGGCATAAACTCTGTCACCTATGTTAGAGTTTAAAGTTTTTTTTTATACCATATGTACTGGATAGTGGTTTTCATAATTGTACGTTTTAGAGTGCTTAACCCAAAATGTCTGTGTCCATTCATCCATCTCATCAAATTTGTGCAATCTCTAAAAATGCACTCTCTGAATGGCCAAAGCATTTAATAGTCATATAGAAGCAGAGAGCATGCTTGCATCCAAAGGTGTTTATAGTCTTAATTGTGATCAGTTGACCAGTATCTCTTTACCCCATGTATTAAATGATCCAGTTATTATAAATCCATTAAAAACATGTAATTTAAATTTGATGATATGACGCATTACTGTGTCAAAAAATTTTTTTTAATATCACTTCTCGCATGAGGCTCAATGATTCTTTTTTAAAATCTAAGTAGCTTTGGATGGTCTCAGAAAAGAAGAGCATAGTGCTGTAGGTATTTCGGAGAGCTTCATTATGGTGTCATGGGATATTACAACACTGCTGGAGACACCACTGTATGAATCTAAACATGTACACAATGAGTGTTTGGCTGACTTTTCTTCATTGCCATGTACCGGGCTCCACAATGACTATCACCATGATGTTAATATTTGATGAAGCGGGAGCTAAGTGAATGTTTCTCTGGGAGGCATAGCCATCTCCAAGGTTAAGTGGGCTGTTAATAATTGATGGGTTGCTGATTCTTTTATGGCTGCGCGAGCGTGTTAATAGAATAATGCAATGCTCCTTACCGACCGCGCTGAGACAATCATGTTTTGTGCGTGTGAGCATGTGTTTGCAAACTAATATGATTAGTATGTGCGTAATGAATAACATGTCTACACATACACACACCGCACAGTCCTGTAGGACGAGGCATCTCTATCTGCAGGTTACATATCCATCTATATTAGCCCTCATTCCCTCTCCTCTCCGTTATTGATTTTCTGTTTTTTTTTTTTTTTCAATCGCATTATTTCCAGTCGCCACCGGCTAAATGGCCCTTCTGTTACTAATTGGACGTTTAATTAGATCACAGATTTAGCCCAATTAGGTGCTGTTGGGGAGGAAGGGGTGAGCCTGTGGGCCGTGTGTGTTCGTAGGCGTACGTGTTTTATTCACAAGAGTAGAAACAAAAAGACAAATGTCACTGTCCTGCGTTATTCACGATGCTATACGATCTAAGGTTGTTTACAGAGTGGAGCCCCTAGCGGCTCAACCGAACAGCGGTTTACTCCAGGATTATGGTTTGTAATATTCATAAGTACAACTGCTACTTAAAAATCAATACAGCTCTACCAGCTTCCTGTCACAAGATCGGTTATAGATCAGCGATCAATCCTGTGGACCTGCCAGTCATCATTATTTCATCCTGTTAGATTAATTAGAAAAACATCCATGAAAGACTTAAAGGGCACCTATTATGCAAAATTCACTTTTTAGTCTTTTTTAGGTATTCAGATGGGTCTCCAGTCTTCATCCACAAACAAAATGTGAGAAAAACTTACTTTCTGCTTACTGTTTTGGCCGGGGCTTAAACAAACCCATTAGATTTCCCTCTAATGTGACATCATATAAGATGATATCACTCCTCGGTTTGTTGCACATGTCTGCTGTTCTCTGCTCAGCAGTAGCTCATTTACATAGACACTGAAACAGCGCGTTCTGAAGGGGAGTGACACAAACGGAGTTGACAAAAACCTTTAAGAAAGCTTTTGTCTATGTTTCCCTTTAAATATCTATGTTTCCATATAAATATATGTCCTCTGTACTTTTTCCACGTCTTTAGTGCTGAAAAAACGAATGGGACTTTTGAAACGTATTACTAAGCACTAGCGGTTGGTATTGTACAGTACTTTCATCATTTCAGACGAGGTTGGGGATTTACCGGTTGTGTTTATTATAAAGACAGAACAAAGCATCCCCAAGACGCATGACACCGTCTCAGTGGTGTTAACCAACGTGGAACGATTCCTTAGCCTGCGTACCAGCTGAGTGTATTCGGTCCCTGATGTGTATTGTGCATTTGTGGAAAACACGCCGGGGACGGATCTGTTATACACAAACAACAAATATATATATATATATATATATATATATATATATATATACTGTATATGAGCTATATGTCACTGACTGACAGAGCAGTTTCCAGTTCTCAGTTAAGAATCGGATTTCTTAAAAAAAAAAAAAAAAAAAAGAGTCACATTGGAGCTTAAAATGTGTGCATTAATGACTTAATCACATAGTGTTTAATTGGCCTTTTGGATATGACTGACAGCTCTGGAGCCCTCTAATTGCATTACCCCCTGCCCAGAAGGGGCGACACCTCCCTTTACCTGTGGAGCCTCTTTGTCCTAATGCATTATGGGTAATCTCTGCTAATGAGGCGCGAGGCGATGGTTTCGTTCATCCCCGTTCTCCCAGAGGACCCGCTCCGCTACTTGTTCCCCTGAGACAGAGAGTGTGTTAATGATTGGTCCTCTGAGGCTGGAAGCTGATGTCTCACGCCAGCACTGGTGTGGTTGTAGTTCTGCACGGAGGCAAAGGTGCCGCGCGCTTCGTGCAGTAGCGCATTTGTGTGCCAAAAGCTACACACAATCCACTTTACTCAACTTCTGACCCAAAGATGGTTCTTTATTATTCTTTCTCTTTAATTCATGACTCAGCTGGTTGGTCTTTAAGATGTCAGCGGGGAGCCACCAGGCAGGGCGAGGTGACCTGGACGGTTGCCACACACACACACAGGGAGAGAAAGTCTGCTTCTTTTGTTTGCAGATTATGTGAATTTGTAATGTCTCCCTAAGCATCTGTTGAAAAGAGTGTGTGTGTGTGTTTAGTCTATATATAGGCTGTGTTTTCAGTCAGCATCTCTGTCATGAATATTCTCAAACTGCTAATGAACTAATTTACACTACTTTCAAAAATTGTTAAAGATTATTATTTTTTAATGTATAATTGTTCGGCTATTAGCGTCATGCTCACTTATCTATAATTCAATTTGTATAAACCGTGAAAATCATAATTATGAGGTAAACTTTTAAGTTGTTTGGCTTCGGAGGAAATTGGAGAAAGCTTGTGATTCGATGTGAACAAAACCTTCTTTAAAAAGTCCCCGTCACTGAAAATCACTTCCCACGCGGTGTTACGGCGCGCGCGCACACACCGGCCCTCACGAGCACGCGCGCGCGGCCGCTGCATACTCACCTCTGACTCAGACGCTTCCCCCTGTTGTCTTTTTTCCACGCCACGATTCCAAAAACCCATAGTTTTCGTGTGTGTGTGATGTCCTATTTCCTTAGTTAAAGAATTCAGAGGCACATAAAGCTGAATTACTGTGCGTCAGACATCGTTTAAACGCTTTCATCAAAAAAAAACAAAAAAAACACAAAGACTGACACACATAAAACACACACGCTACTGAAGTGACTGAAGATTTTTACGAGTCTACAGTAACTAACCCCAATTACCCCCCGTGAGGAGCGTGAGAACAGCGCGACTAATTACTTTAGTGTGTGTTGCAAAGGAGAGAGAGAGAGAGAACGTGATGTAATGAGTGAATTTATCCAAACATTCTGATAATCTTTATAATGGAACGTGGGTTCGATTATTTGTAAATGTCAAGCTTGTTGCTTTTTAAAAATAATGCAATTTGAGATCATCTTTAGCTCAAGTGACTGAATCTGTCAATCAAACTTTTCTTTTTTACTGTTGATCACAAATCACTTTTACTTACTTTAATTCTAATTCCTTTATAGTCCATATTTTATTATCGTTTATGAATTTTTCAGCCTGCCTCAGTTGAGACAGAGATCTTACATTGTGTTTTATAAAAATATTACAAGGGGCGTTCAAGGCAAACTAGGAATTTTGATTGTGCAGAATAACAGAACTCAGTCATGAACTACCTTTATTTCCTTATATAATCCCCAGTGCACTTATCCCAGTGTTTCACTATTCTTGGATACCATCAAAGTAGAAAGTTTTCTCAGTTTTTCTATTGCAACTAAGAGTCTCGTAACCATACTGTACTTGAAGTCTTTTTTAAATGTCAATCAGTTTTATGTTTTTCATTCACGAGAAATGTTCCGGGACATGACAAATCCCAGTTTGACTTGAACGCCCCTCATAAAAACCAAGACTTGTGATGAAATTTCTTGTGAATGAAGGCGTAAAAGCGATTGACATTTACAAAAGATGCTCTAAGTCGGTTTGAATTGCTCACCACAGCAGGAGCTCTGGCAGCTGGATTATATTAATGCGCTTGTTGTCACAGTGTTCGTTTCTATGGTAACAAAGTATGCAGGGACTCGTATGTTGGACATACAATTAAGAATTATTTTGTGTTTTGTGAGCTGATATTTATTTGGCATAATTTGGAAGGAGTCTCCAGTATCAGTGCAACAGTTAGAGGTAAAGCTGTAACTTAAATGTATAGGATAGTGTTTTTATGGCGGCTTACTGGTTAGCGCTGTTGCCACACATCTCCAGGGTTTGGGGTTGGAATGTCTGTTCTGGTTTGTGTGTGTGTGTGTGTGTGTGTGTGTGTGTGTGTGGTGTTTGCATGCTCTCCCTGAGCTTGGTGGGTTTCCTCCGTTTATTCCTGTTTCCTCCCACAGTCCAAAGACATGCCCTATAGATTGACTGGTATTTCCAAAATGCCTGTAGTGTTTTTTTTTTTTTTTTTTTTTTTTCCCCCCTTAGAGGAATCTTGTCTTCCTTATTGAAGACAAGATTCTTCTTGTTTTTTTTGTTACCGTTTCTTTTTTGAACTATAACATATTGCTGGAAGGCTGGTTATGTATTTACCATCTGACGCACATTTGCACCTCAACACCACTGAATGAGAGCCAGCGATCCTTACTGCATTTCTTTCATGTACAGAACTGTGCAAAAGTCTTGATTCCCCCTCATTTCTTCACATTTTGCTTTCAAAGAACCTGACAGCCCTGTATTTTTATGTACTCTTGAGGAATATTTCTCCAGGCTTACTGAAGGACTTTTCATGTTCTCATTTTCAATCCAGTCCCTGTACCTGAGCAGTTTCAGAGGAATGTTTTTTGTTTGTCAAGCCACATAGTGACCTATGAATCATTCAAGCATAAAAACATCTAACTTAAGGCATGAACCATTGAGAAAGATGACAAACGATGATGCTGGTGATTAGTATACTGATGATGCTAAATACTGAGTGATTGGAAGAGACGAGAGGGGAAATGAGGTTGCTGCTGAGGTTGTTACATGAACAACCACTTTTTAAAATTGTATCTTTATGTATCTAACTTTCCAAATCATTTGTTCCCATTTCTCCAATGTAATCCTCATGATTGTAATACATTTAATATGGCATGACAAGAAATAAGGCATGGCTCAAGACTTTTGCACTGTACTGTATTCATCTTAAGAACAAAGCAAACACCCATGTCTATACTCTTAAAATGATCTTTTCAATGGATCATTTCTATTGACCTGTCTCACTCTCTTTAGTGGCATGTATATACTTTAATGTGTAAGTAATCCTCCATGAGATCTCGCCATGGCTTGTGAGCACGAAAGCTATCCAGCTTCTTAGCGCGTGATTCCAGTAACACAGCTATTCCTTGTGAGTGTGTGAGTGTGTGAGTGTGTGAGTGTGTGAGTGTGTGAGTGTGTGAGTGTGTGAGTGTGTGTACAGTACTGTGTGTGTGTGTATGTGTATCTGTGTGTGTGTGTGTATGTGTATCTCTGTGTGTGTGTATGTGTATCTCTGTGTGTGTGTATGTGTATCTGTGTGTGTGTGTGTGTGTGTGTGTGTGTGTGTGTGTGTGTGTGTGTGTGTATCTGTGTGTGTGTATGTGTATCTGTGTGTGTGTGTGTGTGTGTGTATGTGCACATGCGTGTCATTTTGTTGCTCAGGCTGGAGAGTGAATGTAATGTGTGAAGCAGACACTAACTGTGTGTGTGTGTGTGTGTGTGTGCATATCTTCTAGGCTATGGAGCAGCCCCTGAAGTCGTCTTGCCCCGCCCCCTTAAGCTCACAGGTACATGCAGCAGCTGTGAATGGAGACAGGAGCTCTTTACAGAGACTGATCACAGGTACACACACACACACACGCGCGCACACACACACACAGAGCTAAGGCAGCTCAAACAAGAGGAGCTATCCACTATTTAGTACTGCAGCAACTGAACACTGGTACCTACAAACTAATTTGCACAAACTCTAATAATAATAATAATAATTACTATTATTATTATTAGCATTAATAATAATACTAAGCAAAAGAAGAAAGGACCCAAAATGTTTCCTTCTGGTTAATGAGGTTAATAATTTTGTCAATGGAAGGATAGTGGTCAATAGGATATTGTGTGTGTGTGTGTGTGTGTGTTTTTGTGTGTGTGCGCGCAGCAGAACCATGTTTGAGAGACAGTGAGGATCAGTTCGGCCGGACTCCTCTGATGTACTGCGTGCTTGCTGACCGCTTAGATTGTGCGGAGACGTTACTGAAGGCCGGAGCATCTGTCAACAAAGCTGATCGCAGCAAGAGGACCGCACTGCATCTCTCTGCACAGAAGGTGACTCTCTCTGTCTACACACACACACACACACACACACTCTCTAACACAATAACTTTCTTTTTGACTCTCTCTCTCTCACTCTGACTTCTTCACTGTGCTACCTTTGATTTTTCTTTAGCTGTATCTTCACACAACAGGATGCTAAAATACTTTATGGAGGCCCGATATAGGGACCCTACTGCCCCCTAGTGTTCCCAATTGTCTCGGATCTCATGCCTGTGGGTTCGGACGTCCAGTTTTGACATCCCAAATGTTCCAAACACCTGAGAATATATCAACTAATAAGTTTATTTTAAAATCCTATGAATGTGTAAGTGAAAAGAAACAACATGTAACAATATGACATCTGTAATGGGAGCGGTGCAGAGCGGGAAGACACGGAGCAGAGGAAGAAGACTAGTTGATGGGGATCACTCTGACACCTAGATCAATAGAGCTGTAGCTTAGGGATTAACACACTAATTGGGCTGAGGATAGAGACCCAGACACACACATACATAACGCACACGCGTACCACCTTCACCGCTGAATCTTTTAAATGGTGGTAAGCATGTCAGAGACAACACAAACACACACACACGTGTGTACATATAGTATACAGAACTTCTGGTGAGGAAGTGACTGTTTATAACACCAGTGTGTTTTACGGGAACTTGCTTTTATCGAGTATATATCCAGAATATACAGTACTATTAAAAAAACGTTAAAAATGCAATGAGGTGTTCTTTTTTTTCTTAGCCTTTGTCCGTTTGATTTTACGGGTCGATACATAGTGTCATTGCATCATCGTCACAAGATCTGACACAGGTTTTATGTAGAATGCTTTTCCTTTTGCAACCCTCCCATTTTCCAACTGAGCTTGGGACAACCACTGCATGCACTGGCTAGGTTGTATGGGTTGTCAGGGATAAGGGTCTTGCCTAAGGACCCAACAGAGGCTCAAACCCCCGATCCTCCGATCAGCAACCCAGAGTCTCAACCACCTGAGCTGTCTCTGCCCCAATGTGGTGGTGTAATAATTGACAAATCTTAGTGGTGTAAAAGAACTAACGCACTTGACTTGGATAGAAAACCACAAGATCCATCTATACTGCTTAATGTGTTTATTTATCCCAGAGCACTAGGCAGGGTACCTTTACCTCACACACCCAGTTATAGTTATACACTACGGGCAATTTGAAAGCATCAGTCAGCCTACACCACATGTCCTTGGTCTATGGGAAGAAACTAGAATACCTTTTATTTTTTTTATTTATTTACCTTTATTTAACCAGGCAAGACAGATTAAGAACAGGTTTCTTATTTACAACTGTGGCCTGTTAAGTAAAACAAGGATGCA
>JAQMYJ010000019.1:8095159-8118663 GCA_030014305.1 Clarias laeviceps | reverse complement strand
TGTGTGTATGTGTGTGTGTATGTGTGTGTGTATGTGTGTGTGTATGTGTGTGTGTATGTGTGTGTGTGTGTGTGTGTATGTGTGTGTATGTGTGTGATTTCAGCAATGCATGCTGCTGCGCTCTCGGGCCATGTATCCACTGTGCGGTTGTTGCTGGAAAAAGGAGCCATGGTGGACCCTCTGGATGTGATGAAACACACTCCTCTGTTCCGTGCCTGCGAGATGGGTCACCGTGATGTCATTCTCACCCTCATCAAAGGTGCTTGTGTGTACACACATATGTGTAGAGATGTACTGAAATCCTGGTATCACAACATATCCTAATAAGGAGTTACAGAATATTATTCTCCTGTCACTCTTATGCAGTAGTGCTTTGTTCTTCAGAACTATCTATTATAGGTATATTAACAGCTGGAATATTTATTAAAATACATATTCTATGAAAGTCTTTAAGGACTGAAGTTTAAAGTGTTTGTGTTGCTGGGGAACAAGGAAACCGATTGATTTCTTGTGAATGTAAAAAGAACGATGTGTGTGTGTGCGGTCGAGGTGGGGCACGTGTGGATTTGGTGGACACAGACGGTCATTCGGCGCTGCACTGGGCAGCGCTGGGAGGAAATGCGGAGGTGTGCGAGGTGCTGATGGAGAACGGGCTCGGGCCGAACCTGCAGGATCATGCAGGCAGGACGCCGCTTCAGTGCGCTGCATATGCAGGTTATATAAACTGCATGGCCCTGCTGATCCAACATGATGCTGACCCTAACATCCAGGATAAAGAGGTAAGAACTAAAGCAAGGAGTAAAACCCTGCGGATGTAAGAAAAAGAATCAATATGTCATGTGGTATGATGCTTCAATTTTGCTTTGCATGTGTTTTATACTTTTAATATATACGTAGCAGCAATTTGTCCATAATTGCCGTTTTTGATTTATTGTTCATAGTTACAACTAATGTCTACAAGTAAATTTTGTTCTTGTTATCACTCATGCTATAACAGATATTAAAAGTCGTTTTTTAACAATCATTTGACATTAATAAAAAACAACAACAAAGGTTTAATCTGATGTTCGAAAGCTTACAGAAAGTTATTTGTCCTGAAGACATGCTCATGGAGGAAAAATGACAAAGTGCTGACGCTGGAGACTCCTTGCTTAAATGTTAAATAAACGTCTCTTTGCAAAAACTTTAGCTTATCAACTATTCGAAAATGTATGGTCAAAAAAAATTGGATTTGCAGGGAGTAGCTTCTCATTTTTTTAAATAACATGTTAGAAGACATATCTCGTGGTCATGGAAAAGATGGTATTGTGTTTCAGAAGGTCAAATTATTGGCCTATGTCAAGCAAAGAAAACAACTAGGGAGTTTGATGAAATGATTGGAATTGGTTTAAGAATTATCAAATGCTTTATTAATAGTTCTGAACTGTCAACTTTGTGGAAGAAATGTGATCGGGAAAATATAATGACTCTGCTCGGAGGTTGCATAAAAAATTGACAATAGAAATCGCAGCTATGTTTAATAGTCAAAGTAAGACCGTTTCCACATGCACAGTGTGACGAGAACTCACGGGATTGGATCTAAACAGCCGTTTGTCTATTAGAAAACCACTTGTAACTCGGGCTAATCACAAAAAAAAGCTTCATCTAGCCAGGGAGCATAAAGATTGAAGTTTCGAGCAATGGAAAATGTCATGTGTTCTGACGTGTACAGATTAACCCTATTCCAGAGTGAAGGGCGTGTCAGGGTAAGAAAGAATGTGCATGAAGTGATGCATCCATCATGCATAGTGCCTGATAGGTATTGACCATTAATGTACAAGTTTCTAGAGACAGTGTTATGATCTGGGGCTGCTTCAGTTGGTCAGGTCTCAGCATTTATGTGGCAATAAATGAAGTCAGCTGATGACCATTAATGTACTGAACCATGTCATAGCGAATACACGCTGTACAGTAATCCAAGACACCTTTCCTTAAATGACTGAAAAAAAAACTTTGGACACAAAATATTGTATAGATTGTTTTAATAAAGTTTGTGTGTTTTGTATATTAAGGGAAGGACGGCGCTCCACTGGTCATGTAATAATGGATATTTGGATGCTGTGAAACTTCTTTTGGGATGTGGAGCGTTTCCTAACCACATGGAGCATACAGAGGAGAGGTAATCCACAGCTCAGTGCACACACATGCACTCTACTGTATACTGTGTATATGTCTGTACTGTAACATAACATTTATCCACCAACACCATGGTGAACTTCATGGTGCCGTGAATGTTTAAAAGGGTACCAATATTTTATAGTAGACAGTTAAAAAAAAAAAAAAAAAAAAAAGACGTGGGGTAATTAATGCTAGAAATTTATTGTTCTAATTATATCATGCATCAAACTGATTATTTTTCTCGTATTACATCAGGTTGCCATTAATAACTATAGTTTATCAATGACACGCCATGCTTTTTATTACCTGTTCATAATTATGTTTAATCATGTGACACATCATCACAACCAGTTAGTTCCTGTCATTACTTGGGTTATAGCTACTATTAACAGTCATTCCGTTACCAGTCTCTAATTCCTCTAAGGCTCTAATCTTTCTCTTTTCAAGTTAATAAGATGAAAAAACAGCCCTCATGTTACTGATAAACCTGGAATTCTAAAGTTTCCCGTGGGAGCAAAACGTACTAAGTGTAACAAATTCTGAGACTACTGTTAAATAAACATCTCCTTACAGCAAGCTTCACCATCCGAGATGATGTATATTTTTCTGTTAAATGACACTTTATTTTAATAATTATAACAATAATTTACATTATTAGTACTGAAAAAACTTTAACTTATGGAACCTATTTATATATTATTTAGCTTAATCTAAGTATAAAGTAAAATTAAGAATTTATTTATTATTTTTTTTTTTTAGTAGAATATTTAGATTATTTTAATCACTTACGAATAAAATGACGCAACATTTGTACCAATTAAATAAGAGCATTTTCTATCAAAAGCCAACACATGACACATTTTTTCACGTGATCAGTTAAATTAAACTACAAGCTGTAAAAAGCAGCGGCTTTGACAATGTCGAAGCCAAGAAAAAGGATGTGTACATTTGGTTACATTTACCCCGGCATTAATGGAGTACAGGTGTGTGCCGCTTAATGTCCATGATACATTCTGCTATGTAAGACATTATGTGATTTAGATGTTTTGTAAACACCATGATATATACTTAACAAAGTCAAAGTCTTTTGAGGGACTATTGAGGGATTGGTGTAATGATGCCATGATAGACTTATGGTACAAGCTTATATGGGCAGTGTTATGATCTTGAGTTACTTCAGTTGGTCAGGTTTAGGTTCAGCAATGTTATGTGCTCAAAAAATAAAGTCAGCTGACTACCTGACTATATACTGAAACTATACTATATACTAATACCAGATTTTTCCCATCAATGGATTTTTGTCCTACCCTGATGGCATGGGCATATTCCAACATGATAATGCCAGAATTCATTGGGCTCGAATAGTGAAAGAGTTGTTTAAGGAGCATGAGATGTCACTGTTAAACATGAACTGGCCACCACAGAGTCCAGACCATCTTTGAGATGTGTTGGAGAAGACTTTACGCTGTGCTCCGACTTTCCTATCATCAGTTCAAGATCTTGGAGAAAAATGGTTGTGAATAAAACCAGCGGCGGTCCAATGAGACATTAAAGTGTGTAACGCTTTTTCTTTTTTGGCCGGGCAGTGTTTAAACATGTACAGTATATGAACACATTAATACTAGTAAGCCTTTACACCGAATCTAGTAATACTCTACTATGATTTAAATTTAACCTGACCATTTATGCATAATTCATTTTAGTTTATCTAATAAATAGTTTTTTAACTATTAAATGAAATGTATGCACATGTTTGCACAACCTGCATAGTCATAGATAACACACACACACAGAGTTTTTATACATGGATGGCGTGATGCACATTACACTTTGTGTGTGTGTGTACAGATACACTCCTCTGGACTACGCCTTACTGGGAGAGCATCAGGAGGTGACGCAGTTCCTTTTGGAGCACGGTGCTTTGTCCATCGCTGCCATCCAGGACATCGCCGCCTCGTCCATTCAGGCTTTGTACAAAGGATATAAAGTGCGTCGAGCCTTTAAAGAGCGCAAGAACTTGTTAATGAGGCACGAGCAGCTCCGTAAAGATGCAGCCAAGTGAGAGACACACACACACACAGATGCAATTGCAAACACACACATTTGTACATAAAAAGCTGAAGTGGGAACCAGATAAATGTCCCAGCAAGGTGATGACTGTCAGGTATTCCCAGATGTGTCATACAGATACATGCCAACACACTCATACACAGATCTGGCCCAGCTGAAGCCCTCATAGACCCAATTATCATGGTAATTATTCTAGTAAACAGGATTTCTAGGAATTGACTCCTCAAGGTATCTGTAAATCATGTACATAAGAGATGATAATCATGGGTGATTGGCCAAAACAGATCCCCCCCCCCTTTACATTTACAAAGATTAATCTTTTTTTAAAAGCTTCATTTTCCTTGGTACTACGGCAAAATGATCTGAACACAATTTTACGTGTAATACGATTTTTTAAAAATGTTATTCATGTCCATTACAGGAATCAATCCAATTACAAGGTGTGTAATATTGAAAAATTCATTTTGGTCTGACTGAGCTCGAGTCAAAATCTCAAACTAGTCATTTTGACTCAAATAGAATATAAAGGTTAGATATGAAGAGGATGTGACAATTGTTTTAGCTACGTTTCAATTTGCGAGGGAGCGTGACGAATAATCCGATTACCGTCTGACAGGGTTGTAGACTGATTAACGTAATGGATGGATTTGTATATGAATACTGCATCAGGCAGATTAACATGGGGGTATTTGCTAGCGCTCATTTATCTGGCTGTCTGATTCACAGCGTGATTAGACAACGGCGTCAAGCCGTTTACTGCCAGAGAGAGAGAGAGATACTGATGGAGAAAAAAGAAAGGATTATTTGCTTTCCTGTTAATGGGGCAGCTGCTTTACCTGACATTTAGAATCTGTCAGCCTACCGGATGAATAAATACACACACACTTACAAATATGCTGTCTAAACACACACGAACATGCACATGTACTGTATATACACAAAAGTACGCTGCCTTGTGTTACAAGGGGCGTTCAAGTCTAACCGGGACTTTTGATTGTGCACATTTATAAGCGTAAAAAAAACCACCCTTTATTTCTCTATATAATCCCCTGCTACACTCATGCACTTATCTCACTCATGCTTGGATACCATCAAGGTAGAACGTTTTCTCAGTGCACCAGAGCCATGATCGGACTCCCTGCTTCACGGCTGAAACACTGGGCTCCCAGGAACTCCTTAAATCTCCTTAACAAACATGTTGAAATCACTCGGAGTGAGATCAGGACTGTACAGGGGGACGTGGCAATAACTCTCAGTCGGGTTCCTGTAATGCGCAAGTAGTGCTGGGTAATGATCCTATATATAGTTCCAACAGACAGATGTGTCTCTTCTGCAATGCGACGACAAGTTATCTAATGATTTGGAACAACCAGACATTCGACTTACTGAATGTTCACAGGAATGACTGCGGTGGGCTCCGATCTACCCCGGCCGTGATTGTTATTCGCAGACGTTTAGCCTTTTTTTTTTTTTTTTACTGCGGTTTTACGGTTTTACTGCGATAAGAGTCTCATCAACGTAATGTGCTGGAAGTCTTGTGTGAATCATTTCATTATCAAATTTCATCACAAGTCCCGGTTTGACTCGAATGTCCCGTGTGTATGTATCTATTTCCAGTAGAAACTACTGTATTATCAGAACAGCCTTTGACCAATCACAATCAAGAATTTGAACAGTACTGTGTATTTAAGAAACTTTTATTTATTTATTTATTTTTGATTCAAGTTACAGAGGGATCATTATACTCTATTATTAATACCGAAAACCTTTTTTTTTTTTTTTCCTTTTTCCTAAACGTTCTATTAGTATGAACGAATTGGTTCATGTTGAAATGATGTTCGCATATATTTTTAGGAAGAGGGAAGAGGAGCGCAGGCGTGAGGCTGAACAGCAGCTCTCTTTAGCCGGAGCACAGCATCGTCAGATCTCACTGGTCCAAGTTGCTACTGAGAGGCTGCCGTCGGCTGCTACTGAACCCGCCGTCGGCGAGATTAAAGACATGAAGCCTAAAGGTCACAAACATCGAAAATCATCAAAGGCGCATCATAGCCAATCACATGACAGGACTGAGAAAAAGCCAAAAGGGCCAGGTGAGATTATGAGAAATATAAATATCAAAATATGTTCAGCTTTGCTATTTATTGTATTTAAAGAGATCGTATTTAAATGTGATTTTTAATTTTTTCATTTTTAGAGCACAGGGTTGTGCCAGTAGACACGTCTCAGCTGCGCATGACCTCTCAAAGCACCGGTAGATCAGACACAAGGACAGATGTATGTGTGAGCCGTGTGTGTGCACCTGAGGAGTGTGTAGCCAGGCCAGAGCGTCATTCTCCAGCAGGTTCCAGCAGGCCGGGCAGCGCCAGACAGACACACCCGAATGCGAATTCGAGACCCATGACTTCAGGTCGCACCCCAGGTTGAGCATCTTTGATGATATTCTGTTTCATGTCAGGGTGCTTCAGTTATTGCAACATAATCATATATATCAGTCATTTATTATTAGATGTAATAATCAATTGCATTACAGTGCATTATTTGTGGTTCATTCATAACAACATGTGTTTGAAGTTCTTAATTCGATCAGTATTGAGAATGTTAAATCACTGGTTTATTGTTCCAAAAAAAATGAATCCAGAATCCAACATGGAAACCAACTTGAAACCAGAGTCCAAAACAAGCCATCCAGCTGTGGTGCCCCCTCCTGCAGCTGTCAGTCAATCCAGCAGCTTCATCTCAGGTCCAATTCAAGCACATCAGGAGAAGATTAGAACGAGGGAGCCACGGACTGAAGGCGAAAAGAACAAGCCATCCAGGCCTAAACGAGAGAAGACGTGCAGGTCTGGGAAAGAGGAGGAGAAGTGCTCGAGGACCGAGAGAGAAGCAGAAAGACTTTCAGAAAGAGGAAGAGAGAGAGGTTGGTGCAAAGAGCTCGAGAAAGGAAAGCGAATGGAAAAAGAGAAGGAGCACAGAAGAAAGAGTCTCCACAGGAGGAATCAAGCGGCGAGAGTGATACAGGCAGCGTGGAGGAGGTACCAACATTTTATTTCCATATTTGTTTAGATACAATCTGTCTATAAACTTTAATGAACGTTAAACAGCTTAAGACAGTTTAAGGAAGATCTAATGCGGAAAAATAACGCTGGATGGATGGAGACTGGTGGGTAGAACGTTAGTGCCCATATGTCGCCCACATGTGGCCGCTCAAACTGTGGTCTGGCACCCTGCCCTCCTGCACACTAACACTTCACTGGAGGAGTTTTTGGCTCGGCCTGGTATGTGTGTGTGTGTGTGTGTGTGTGTGTGTGTGTGTGTGTGTGTGTGTGTGTGTGTGTGTGTGTGTGTGTGTGTGTGTGGAGTATAGTTTGGTTAAGAGTGGCTAAAAGTTTATGCTGCTGAGCTAAGCTGTACTTTGCTAATGGCTTTATCAAAATAATGGGTTACAGAGACTCCCTTAATAACACAAAAACACACATGCACTCTTTTAAAAAAAAAAAAAGCTGGGTTGCTTTGATGAACACTAGGGATGTTGTGGTAAACTGTGTACCATGCTATTAAGTCGTTTTGACTATTGCACCATAAACAGCTGAAGTTTCATTCAGACGTTTCCATTGTTCCCGGGCCAAATAAAATGCAGCCCGTCCGTCACTTAGCTTAGCATCCGATAAGACGTTTGCTATTGATTAGGTGTCTAACCTCAGGGTATGATGTACGTATGCATTATACATGTGGAACTCATGTATACATGAATTTGTAATGCTGTAAACTCAGTGTTTCCTAATTGACTACGAGAGCTGCTTTTGATTTCATCAGCTCAGACACAAACATTATAATATAATTTTGCAGACAGTAGCATTACCTTGGTGACCTACTGTGCAGGCAACAACGTGCTCATTCCCAGTTCAATTTCCATACTGGGACTTGACCTGGTATGTACAGTATGTGGATGATGGCCTCGCACCTCCAGGGTGGAAGGTTCGATTCGCCGCCTTGTGTTTCTACACCACATATTATTTATCTTTGTGTCCATAGCAGACTTAGTGAAGTCTTTAAAATCGGTCTGACTGTCCATCCTCAGCTGAAGCAGGCTGTTTCAAGAGTGCTGATATTTATTATAACAGCGCTGGGACATTTCACTGTTTGCATCACTCCACTTGCGTATATGTGCATTAGCATGGCAACATGCAACGCTCTAGCCCACATTAGCTTCTTTGGGAGCAAAAAATGAACAAAATGTTTATCCATATTGAATCATAAATGTCAGTCACTTGATACTGCGTATGATATAGTTTTATGATGTTTAAGCTTACTTTTTTATGTCAACTCTGAAACTCTTTACCATTCCAACACATATTCTGCTGCCGTTTAAAAACTGTAGTACCTAAAATCACAGATTCAAGTTTTAACAGGTTGTAATACCCGATTTTTTTATTTTATTTATTTTTTTAAACCCTGTTGTCCAGGTTTCATGTTCGGAGACGCCTGAAAGAACTGGTGTGTGGAAACATGAAGAAGCCTGAGCCTGCAGAAGTCACTGCTCTTCTGATTCAGTTTTTATGGGGGCGACCCCTCCACGCCGACAACTCTCGCCAGAAAGCCATTCCTAGAGCACACTCGCCTCCTGCTAAAGCTGCCACGAAGAAAAGCTCAGTGCTACAAACTATTTATGGTGAGTGTAAACATGAGTATAAAACTCAAAAAAGAAATTGTTATACTCCGAATGTAGTGGTTTCATATAAAAAAAAAAAAAATTATAAAAAATAAATAAAAACACTTGTCTAAAGACTGGCGGGACGCAAAAGCCTTAGAGAATGTAAATTAATCTGAAAGCTGTAAACATTAATTAACATTCAGTGTGAATTCAGGACCCTGTCTCAAATCACATCGTACAGACTAAGTAGGATGCCAGAATAATAGCTATCAACACCTTTGGTGGACTCTGGGAGGACGTTAAACTGTATAACATTCATTTTAGTTGTTCTTTCCTAGAAATTAATTAAATGTAACATTTTGCATTTAAACGCAAACTCAAACTTTCCAAGTCTAACTCAAGGCTCAGAAATTATCGTAATATCATCTGAATTTATCATATAATAATATTTAGTCCTTCACAATAATTATAACTATACTGTATATGATAATATATACTATATAATGTATATGGTACTGTGCAAGTCTTGAGCTAGATCTCATTTCTTCATATTTTACTTCCAAACAGCCAGACTTTCTTGTATTTTTAATGTACAGTAGTCTTGAGTATTTCTCTAGGCTTCCTGAAAGGAAAACATGTAAATTATTAAGGCTTGACCCAGTGAGAAACGGGTGCAGATGATGACAGATGATCAGGGCCGTGATTAACATGCTGGTGATGCTGAATGCTGAGTGGTTGGAACAGACGAGAGAGGAAATGAGGTTGCTGCTGAGGTTGTTTAATCTACTTGTTTTATTGTAATTAATTTTAATTTAATATGATGACTCACCACCGTCATTGGTATATGTACCATCAAGCATTATATTTGCATGAGCATTTCAAAATCCAATCATCAGTAAGGCGTATGGCATGCAAGAGAACCAACCAGAGTGGTTTCTGTAGTAAAATTCATGCATTTTAGTAAAACTCGTGTATGTGGTAACCGTGTGCACACACATACAATCGTCATAGGTGAACTCTGATACAATACAAACAAATAGTATTACATCTCTGATTATAGTCTATAGAATATAAATGAACCAAAAATGAAGAAAGTTACAGTTATGTTTAAAAGTTAGTATCCCCTCTTTTAATTCTATTTTTTTTGTGTGTGTAAAAATCATCTGATTGTAGAGTGTCTCAGTATTAAGCAAAAACAACCTCAGATGAAAAACAATTACCTTTTTTCACCATGCCATTATTTATAAAAAAATGAAGCTAAAAAGGAAAAACAAAATGTGGACAATAATAAATATCCATATGACTCAATACCTTTAGCAGTAACAACTTATTGAAGTAATTGTTTCCTGTATGACTATCAGTCCCTCACATCGTTGTGGAGAAATCTTTTCTTCTTTATAAAAATGCTTCAGTTCATTGAGGTTTTGGGCATCCGCGCATGGACGGCTCTCTTAGGGTCCCATCACAGCATTTCAATTGGGTTGAGGTCTGGACTTTAACTAGTCCATTCTAAAACTTAGATTCTTTTATTTTTCATCCATTCTGATGTAGATTTACTGGTGTACTTCAGATTATTGCCCTCAAATCATCACACCTCCACCTTTGTGCTTGACAGTGGGTATGAGGTCCTTCTTGCTGAGGACGTTGTTCCAGAAGCCTTGTGCTTTGTTCAGATGCAGTTTTGTGAAACTCAGTCGGACTCTCGTATTCATTTTAGACAGACAAGGTTTCTCCTGGCAACCCTTCCAAACAATCCGTATTTGTTCAGTCCTTTTTCTAATTGTGCTGTAATGGACTTTAATATTTAACTTGCTCAGTGAGGCCTGTAGAGTCTGAGATGTAGCTCTCTTTTTGTATTTCTCTGAGCATTGTATGGTCTGACCTTGGGGTGACCGTGCTGGGACGTCCACTTCTGGGAAGCTTGGCAACTGTCTTGACTGCTTTTCACTTGTGAATAATCTCTATCGCTGTAGAATGTTGAACTCTAAATTGTTTGGAAATGGTTTTATAATCCTTTTCAGATTGATGTGCAGCAACAGTTGCTTCCTTAAGTCCACTGCTTATGTCTTTCCCTCTTGGCCTCTTCACCTGAATGCTCCAGATCAGCAAACTGCCAAAACGTCTGCTTTTATAGAGGTCTCCTGATCAATTAATCAAGGGCTGATGATTAGCAGCACCTGCAACTTATCCTCTTAAGCACCACCTTTCTACTCATTGTCTACCCTGCTTTATCCCAGGAGACTTTGGGCATGAAGCGAGGTACACCATGGACGGGGTGCCAGTCAATCACACACTAAGAGCAATTTGGGAACGTCAATTATCCTAATCTGCATGTCTTTGGACTGTGGCAGGAAACCGGAGTACCTGCAGGAAAACCACCAAACACGGGGAGAACATGCAAACTCCATGCCCGCAGACTCGAGGCGGCAATCGAACCCGGAACCTGGATAGTGCTAACCACGACGTCACTGTGACGCCCATGTTCTTTTTTCACTGTGAAAAAAGTTATATGTTGTTGTTCATATGAGGTGATAATTGCGGCTAATAAAAAAAACATTGTTTTTACACAAAAACACTGTGTTAAAAGAGGGGGCACTAACTTTCGAAGGACATCCAAAACATGACCTACCTTTCCATTGGGAAATGGTTTGTAGGAATAGGAATGTTTGAAAGTAAAACAATAATGAAAGTGACAAAAAAAGTACTTTTTTTAAATAAATATAAACATTTACAGTATATAAAATACTTTATTGCTCATAAGACAGGATGCTACACTTTCTTCTTTTGCTTCTAAGAGCATTTACAGAAAGTTGCGATGATAAATATTTCGTCCTGCTCTTTTTCTCTAAGCACGTTCATATCAACATGTTTAGGTGCAGTCTAATTCCTAGACGCACCATAAATAGCAGCCCAGGTGTCATAATGTTATGTGACATTCCTCCATTTCATAATCTCACACACGCTTTCATATCATGAGATAAGCTGCAGTTTCGATCCAGTGTAACGCAACCGACCTTCAAAGACATGAACAGGTGATGATAGCTAAGCAAGGTAGACACACACACACACACACCCCACCCTGACAGTTGGGCTGCTTTGAAAAGTTCAGCGCTGTCAGGTGGAATGTCGAGCTGTCTCCTTGTGCACACACACACACGCCACCTTTTGCAACTCTCAGCCTCTCAGTCAAATTGAACACACACGCACACACTCCTGCAGGTCGAATCGGAACTTTGTCCATTCATATCCCCGATGTGTGAGTGTAAGTGCATTTGTGATGCTTTTTAAATTTAATCAGAAATATGGACTTTATGTACGTACAGGAGGAGCCCAAGCCAAAAGGGGGCGCTCTTTGAGAGCCGTGTCGGCACTCGCCGCACACAGCCAGAGTCAACTTCTGCATGACCTTACGCTTAAGCCCACCAAACAAAGTAAGTGCACAACAGAGTATGAAATCATCCTATATTCGAAAATGAAAAGAGGAGTAAAAATCAAAAGTAAAAAGTTTTTTATAATGTTTGCAACTAAATAATCATTTATTTTTAGCGCTGAAAGAGTGTCGAAATGCATGTGTTTTGAATTTACATATGATGTGTGTTTCCTCAGTGAGTGGCGTGGAGTGTGTTCACTTACTGGACTCTCTGAGCCAGGCCAAGCAGTACTCCTATCACCTGCGTCCTCAGAGCGCCAGCAGCCAGAGCAGGATCAAGGACTGAGAAGTACCACAGAGAGCACGCCTACTAATTTAATAACGGAACCGTAAACACTAAAGCCAGACAGTAAAACCAGTACAGTGTTACTTGCTTATTTATACATTTGTGCCTGGGAAGCTGAGGATCCTAGACGACACCGGTGAGGTACTGAAGGATGTCATGACAACCACACAGGGCAAAGTTTAAGCCCACAAACACAACATATGCATGAGATGACCTTTTATCCCGTCATCAACTGGTTATGCACCTGTCATATGGGTGACATAACAGTGACTCTTGCATTATTAATTCATGCTAAGAAAATATGATGCAGTCTAGATACTTGTACAAGCGTCTTCACTGCGTCTCTACAGTGTGTGTTTTTTTTTTAGAATGTGTCATGGTCTTATCCCCTTTTTTTTTTTTTAAAGGGCACCTATTATGCAAAACGCACTTTTAAGTCATTTTAGACATTCAGATGTGTTTCCAGTGTTCTACACATTACCTGCTTTTTGTCCTTTTCCTGTTTGTGTGTTTAAGAAAGCCAATTAGATTTTCCTTCCTTTGGTTCCACCCAGCTCTGAGTCAGGAGCTCATTTACATAGACACTAATTAAGGGACACACTTTGGGGGGAGCTCCGAGACCGGTAAATAGGGGACCTTTTAAGCAAACCATGGTATCAGATGAATGTACATTATTGGTCACAAAACAATCTACTACAGATGATTCTTTAAGTCTATGAACTACAGCTCCTTTTTTCATACCTTAATCACTGCTGCTAAAGTATTTTTCCAGTTTGGCTAAAATCATCATAAAATACTTTTCTAGCTACAATCTGCTAAGTTCACAACCCCAGAATTAAAGAAACAACAGCCAAAACAAAACTGTTTAGCTTAATCCTTTGATCCTCTTTCCAGGAGTGGTCTCATCCAGGATGACTCCGCCCCGTCCTCAAGGCATAAGAGCTTTTAGGTCATTGAAGAAAAAACCCTCAATCCTGAAAGTTTAAACCGTGAGTCTCTTTTGGTAAACGTCGCACCCGAATGAGGTCAAAGACGCTTTTGGAACAATGTGTTAGAGAGTACTCGACATAATAAAAATTCCTAATAGGGGAATATCTTTAGGAAGTATGGTGTTCATTTTTGCAGTATACTGTTCCACAAATGTGTAGGATCTATACCTAGGTACCTAATGGACATATGTATCTTGCCTTTGTCCCTCTTCTACATGCATGTATTATATATTCTACTGTATAAAATTTCTATTTCTATTCTATAAAATGTTCTATAAGTGTAGATGGATCAGAATGTATACTCCATCTATTCAAATGCGTTCATATTTGTATCATTTGCCATTATTTATTCTACAGCTTGTCATCATCACTTTGTGTGATTTGTACGACTTTGTTAAAGAATCTTTTTATAACTATCTTTTTATGTTGTCATATTGCGCAAAGATGCCTCACGATGCATGTCGAGAAGTTCTGCAGCACAGCAGCTGCCAGTGTTTTAACTTAAGGCTTCCACCACAAAGACCTCCGGGGCTTTAGGGTTAAGCTGAGAAATGCGTTAATTACAGGAGTAAATGAAAGGCCTGCAATGTCAGCCACAGGCTGAATTCCCCGCTAACAGATGTGCCTGATTCCCAGAGTTATCAATTCCCAAATAGTTTTGATGTTTCCGTTTGGTCGTTAAACAAAAAACAACAACAAAAAAAAGTAAATCAGTAAGTAATTTTTTTTTTTTTCTGATCATAATTAATGAAGAAATCATGATACGTCAGTTGTCGAGTGGTTGCTAAGCAGGCATCATTAGCACTCTCCTTATGTACCTCTATTGTATCCAGGACGTGTAAACATGTCTTTATTGTTGCGCTAATAAAATGAAAGAAATCAAGATCGCTTTGATTCATTAATTATCCCAACATGTTTATTTTTCCTCGTAGTCTATAAAAAGCAACGTTCGTGAACATGGAAAGGCGGAGAGAGAGAGAGAGAGAGAGAGAAAGTGTGAGAGGAAAGCAGAGTGATGAAAGGCGAGGGCTCGGGAGGTTAGTAGATGTCCCGCATGGCCATGTTGGCACGGTGACTCGAGAACGTCACGCTGTAGCAGTACAACAGGTCTGTTAGCCACTGCTCTCGGGTCTCGCCGCCGTGGTACCGCTGTGAAAACACACATACAGAGCAGCAAATCAAGTATAGTCCGGTTTTATCAGCTCAACCAACATTCCGTTCATGTGCATTTGAGCTACAATTTCAGCAGCATCAGCAATCAACAAAGCAACAGTGAGGCAAAACAGGTGAGATACAGTAAACAACAAATCTAAACCTTTAGCACAAATGATTCCTCCGGGTCAAGATGGAAAAAAAATAGATGTGCATGCTCATGAGTAGTCGCTAGACAGACCAAGAAAAGAAACTATAGTACATGAAAAACGAGTGACTTGCTGGGGGGAATTTGTTAAAAGTGGCAAGATTTGGCAAATAATGAGTAGCGATGAGCATTTTACAGTCCAAAAATGGTTCTTCTCCGAAATGAGATCTGGAAAGACGGGGGTTACCAATAGAGACTTAGAAACCCCTCAAGTGGCGTAAACCCGACCCTGGCCATTTTGTCTCACCTCATTTGATACTCCTGTGGTTTATCAGACGGATAAAGGGTGACTAATGGAACGAGTGTTTGGGTGTCCAGAAACTTTTGGATGAAGGCGTAAGAACGGTGATGAGACTCTTAGCTGCAATAAACATTTGAATGGTGCAAACGTTTTGAAGACGGCCGCATGTCTGTGAACGATGGCTCAGAGCCCCTGCAGTCGTTCCAGCGAACATTCAGTGAGTGGAAGGTCTGATCCTTGAAATAAATCGACAGATTGCTTAGAAGTGCCGCATCTGTCTTTGGGAACTGTACACACAACCGTTTATCACCACCATTTGCACGTTACAGGAACTCAACTGGGAGTTATCGCCACATCCTCATATAGCCATTTCCACATGTTTGGGCCATTAAAGGAGTTCCTGGGAGGCCAGGGTTTCAGATGTGAAGCCTTCAGTCCGATCATGGCTCTGATGTACTGAGAAAACTTTCTTCCTTGATGGTCTCCAAGCTCTAGTGAAACACTAGGATAAGTACATTTGTGTATTGGGGGATTATATAGAGAAATGAAAGGTAGTTTTTTGACTCTCATGACTGTGTTCGGTTATTCTGTACCATCAAAAGTCGGTCTCGGTCTGACTGGACCCTGTTCACTTGCTGCTTAGACAAAACATAAATGATTATGTTATCCACTTCACCCGTCAGTGCTTCTAATGTTACAACCATTGGTGTACATCAAGCAAATTCGAGAAACTCTGCAAGTTGGCGCAGAACACGTGCTTTACCGTAAGGTCCTGGATGATGGTTTGCATCAAGCCGGCGTTGGCGGCTATGTGATTGCGGAGCTGTGTGTGTTGCAGGAGCAGTGAGAGGATCTGAGCCAGCATGGGAAGCTCCTCCTCGCAAAGGTCACACACGCGTAGAGCCTGGAGAACCAATCGCAAAAGACGTGGCACTGTGCTCAGCGCGGCAAAACAGGCCTCCCATACTGCATCCCTGATGAACAGACAGACACGAAGAACAACAGAGTGAAACACATGGGTGGGAAAAGCAGTTCTGGTGTGTTTGCAATATTAAAAGCCTGGCCACGCTTAAATACTATCGGATGTGAGGAGATTTCCAGACACTTCTGTTTAACAATGATGCCAGGGTACGGTACATCTGTAGTAATTACTATGGTTCAAGTAATAAGCAAACTCTTTATTAATGAAAGAGATGAACACATATTATACAAACAAAGTCTTATTTTGCTCATTGTATGTTTGTTTTTTTTCAAATTTAATGCTATGCATTTTAAATCTGGCCAGTATGTGCTCGGGAATGACCGAGAACTACGAGAGCTTCCTGGACTTCAGTCTAAATTTATATATTCTAAATTTGACGGACATACATCAAGCTGTTGCTGAGACATTGCCTCACTTCCTGTTTTTTCGTTGCCATCTCAGGCTGTACAGATCATACACATAACAAATGAGCCATGTCATCAATACATAAAACCATCAACGTTGCTTCCTGTCTGGTGACTTGGAGTTCTAACAATTCTGTGAATTTTGAGGGCCTGTTTCTTAGTTGTTTAAGGATAAATTAAGCTACAGATAAAAGTCTGTTGTTCGTTTTAACCCTAGCTATTTATGTGAATGCTCGATATGTGGGCCAAAGAGGTACCAATGCATTAAAGGAGGACATAATTAGGCTGAAAAAAAAAAAAAAGGAGAAATAGCAGGACGCAGCCAAATGACATCAGTAACACCAAAAGTCCTAGAAGACAATTAAAGCAGATGATCTCACAATTCTTTCCTTCAAAACCCTTCACAATGTCTAGACTTATCATTGTTAGTCTAGAATCAAGAGATGTTTTATGAACGTAAATACAGGAGTACCTCAAGATGGAAACCACTGGTAACACAAGAACACAAATGCCAGATTAGATTTTGGAGAAAGAAAGAAAAACAAACAATTTTGTCCAATTAAAACTGAGCCTGTGAAAATGGAGGGACTGTTCCTAGCAGTTGGTGATGTAAACTTACTGAAACCCCTCAACAATGAACAAATGATGTCATGCCTACGGTAACTGTTATGACCAAAAATTTGCACCCCCCTAACATTTCTTCCAGGATGGTTAGAGTGAACTGCTAGTGTAACCAGTGGGGAGGCAAGCGATTAGAAAATCACATTTGATCACATTTAAACATATAAGCTCTGTCCCAACACCCCTTCAGTTTCAGCTTTATGCTCGTCTAGTACCTTGTTGATTCTGTGCTAGTCCAGCATTAAGCTATTATGCGTTATGAGAAGAATTTCCAGTAATGGTGCATTGGTTTATACATCTGTATAGGCAGACATTCCCCCAGTGTACTACCTTTGGCCTATTGGCAAATAAATTTCCATTCCAGTCCAGTATCCAGAACATTACATTCACATGGAGGAAAAAAGTTCAGCATGGAGGTTAATTTGTGCAGCACTGAAACACTCTTCCACTGTACACACACTCATGTTCAGTTTACTATAATGAAAAAAATGGGGGTACAGACACGTTACTACGCTTTGGATTGTGGACGAGAATGCATTCTGTATGAAATACACAAGCGCTGTAACAGGGGAAAAAACAAAACAAAAAAAAAAAAGAATTGCCCATCCCATCGGCCAAATTATAATTTCAAACATGAGTCTCGGCCCAGAATTTCACAATCGGCACATCCTTGATTTTCAGCTACAGACCAGCTCTTGAACTCTGTATACTCTTGACACATGTTAACACTTTATAAGCTTTTCTTTCTAACTATAGATGTGAGTCATCAGACAGTTGCACTCTATAAACACAGATAATTGCAGCCTTTATAGCTGCATGGACAACGTAGGGGTGCCTTTTGTCTCGTGAGCAATTCTTTTTGTCTTGCTTTTTTGTTATGGTAGAAAGAAAAGGAAGATTTTTTTATTTCATTTTTGTGTGAAACAACAAGTCTGATACCACCTTTTTTCTTTTAAGATCATAAAATGGTTATAACGAGTGTACGTTATGATGATGTGCAGAAATGTACGTGTCAGTGTTGCACCTTTTGCGTGCGCTTTGCTCCAGCTGCAGCAGCAGACTGAGCATGCTCAGACAACATTCGGCTAAGAAGTGCAGGAGCGTATCGTTGAGCAGGAGGTTGTGATCCAGTAACCGTGGAATGCACCTCAACAGGGCGGCGCACAGGCAGTCCGGGACCACCACCAACCCGCACTGGATGCACAAACAGAGACGATCAGTCCATTACGTTTATAGTGGAAGAATTTCTGAACTCATAATGCACAGCCTTACACTCACCAGGTTCTTGACGATTGCGTTTTGTAAGATTTCAAAACACTGCCCTCGAGAGCCCAACGTCTCCAAACAGTGACAGACTTCCTGTAAGGCACAAAAAAAAAAAAGGGATAAAAAGGAGGGACTTGCTAAAATATATGTGCTTTAGAAATGGAAATCTTAGAAACATTCGCTTTCATATTATTAAAAAAAATTAGCAAAAATAAAAAATGCAAAAAAACATTTTGCGTTTTTATTTGTAAGCATATTTGATCATCATGTTATTCAAATGCTCAAGTCTAAACCTCTTGGCAGAGGCAACCAGATTTTGGGTTTAAACAGTACCTACTCATATTTAGCAGACCATGCCATTAACACCCACAAGAGATGATGGCGTGCATGAGCAAAGAGATGGACTTTCATTTCATCTAACCACAATTTTATATTATTATTATTATTATTATTATTATTAAAGATAATTAATTATAAGGGTATACACCTTATTGGCTTCACATGCATATGAACTTGAGTAACATCCAATTCTTAATCCATAGGGTTTAATATGATGTTGGAACAGGAAGGGGCCATCCGCAAACTGTTCCCACAAAGCATGAAATTGTCCAAAATGTCTTGGTATGCTGAAGCATTAAGAGTTCCTTTTAATGAGACTATGGGGCCGAGCCCATTGACTAAAAAACAACCCCACACCAGTTCCAACATGACTGTGCACCAGTGCACAAAGCACTTAAAGTCCATAAAGACATGGATGAGTAAGTTTGGTGTGGAAGAACTTGACTGGCCATGCAGGAATTGAACCCGGACCGTATGCAACGGTGTCGCCAGGGTATATATATATGTATATCTATATCTATATATATATATATCTATATAAAGAGAAATTTCATCACAAGTCCCAGTTTGACTTGAACATCCCCTTCTATTTGTATTGGATGACAATGAGGGAGGAATTTTTAATTTTTTTTTTCAAACCAAAATGGTGACCTTTTTCATTTCATATGAACTTTTCTACTGGCCTTTAAGAAACAGTATTTAAAATCGGAGACCATGATGATGATCATCATCATCATCGTCTTGATAATTTTACTGCATGTTAATTCTTAAATCTCTTCAAATCTTGTTTAATCTTTGATATAAGAAAAGCCTCCAAAGTACAAAAGGCCACACACACACACACACACACACACACACACACACACACACACACACACACAGGTTTTAAAGGGTTATCTAGACACTGAAAGCGGTTAGTGGTAATAGATGTTGACACTGGACAGATTAGCGATGGCTCATCATTGTTTCGACTGAAATTTTATGAGCACAAACAATAAATAAGTGTGTGTGTCTTTGTCTGTGCGCGCGTCGTACGGGCTGGAATCAAATAGTGCTAATCGAATTAGAGCGGATTGGATTAAACAGATGAAGGCAGATGGGAATGTCATTCAGAGCAGGTTATTATCTGACATTAATCAAACTAACCGTGTTAACACACATTACACACAATTTAGATTGGATACACCTGATTGGCAATAAAGTAGAACAACCAGCAGTTTTGAACACACACATGCAGGCACACACACACGCCACACAAAAACACTTTTAAATCTAAATATCTAATAAACACATTTAAGTCGCGAAAATTGTGCAAAAACATTGTTTTTGTAGCGATTCTAAAGAATTCACACGTTATGTTAAACTGATAGAATATAATAATATGGACTTCTGCTAATATATTGACTTTTTTCTTGTTTTTACGTATTTAAGTTTCATTTTACAACAACTTTTACTAATTTTTTTCATTTAGAAATACAATTTACTAACGGGACAGATGTGAGAAAAATATATTAAAGCACCAATACGAACTTATCAATGTAGACATTTTTAAATATATGGGTATTTAGGTTTTTTTAAACAAAAATCAGCCAATAAAACGGTTGTATTGCATTAAGGGGAAAAATGCAAAAATAATTTAACATAGAAAACATATTTACAATAATTAAAACTTTTAGATATTCAGTACAAAACATTAACATTAAACCAGATGCTCCCCAGTTTGGTGGCTCAGTGGTAGGTGTTTGGCCAGCCATGTGGATTCCCAGCCAGTGCCCAAACACCCCCCAGCCACTGGACGCAGTGCCGGTCCAATGGAGCCAGGATAAATGGGAGGGTTGCGTCAGGAAGGGCATCCGGTGTAAAACCTGTGCCAAGTTGTTGTGTGGACTGGATATTCCGCTGTGCCGACCTCTTGCCGGAAGCAGCCAACAACAACTTCCCAGTTTGTAACTGGTATATTAACAGAATAATGACAGAATAGTTATTTTGGGAAAGTGTATAGATCCGGGGTACTCAATAGGCGGACCCAAATACGGTTACATCCGGACCGACGCCAAAACAAACATGCTAATTTAATCATAATCCAAATGAGTTCTCAATGAAGAGCGCAACTGTGTTTCTGTGCGATATATCTTTGAGTCTTCTAATGATGGGTCGTTCATGAACGACTCGTTCTTTTTGAACGAATCTTTAACGTGACTCAGATGAACGAGTCGTCTCGGAGAGTGATTCATTCATTTTCTACTGGGCGCGCATGCGCAAATCACCGCTAAACCTCCATAGGCTATGTAGAGGAAACTGAATTGAACGGTTCTCAACAAATCGTCAAGTCCCGAGTTGTTCGTTCCTTTGTCACGTGACTCCCATAGACGCTATGCGGTGCAGTAGATTCAAAAGAACTGAGCAGGACTCCGAAGACTCAAGACTGGAAGATATCAGAGGAAGATACTCATTCTGTTTATTATAATATGTCCTTAATATTCTAATGGCTTGCCATTGATATAAGTTGATTTTGAAAACAGCGAATTTAAGAGTGAGTGGACAGAAAAATATGCATTCGTGCTCCCTGTGGGAAGCAGAAAACCAATGTGCTTAATCTAGCAATCAAAAGTGGTCACCTTCTCACCTTCTGGACAAAGAATAACTGCAGCAGGTGTTCCTGTCCTGCAGAAAATGGCCCTTCAAATTCTCAGAACGTTTTCCTCAACGTACTGCTATGAATCTGCTGTTTCAACTATGAGCACAGCATAGTGAAAAACACATATCGCAGCTCCCTCACCAATGATCATTTACATCAGTGCCTGATCCTCACACCTTTTATGTTTAAGTTCAAACAACTGGTGGCACAAAGAAGATGTCACCTTTAACACTAAAAGGACTACCATGTCATTTTTGGGTATTGTTAGAAAATTTTGGGTTTGATTTTTTTTTTGTAGTTCTCTATTTGAAATTGGACTGTCATTTTTCTGGACCTCGGACTGAATAGAAATTTGGTAAGTGGACCTTTCAAATTTATATTTGAGTACCCCTGGTATAGATCAATATATTTTATCATAACGTTGATATTATTTAACCGTATTGCTGAGGCCTTTTTACTTACATTTAGATGCAGAGCTAGTTTCCAAATGTTTACTATAAATTATGAAACAAATGTTTACTATAAACCATTAAAAATAAATAAATAAATAAAACACAATTGAGCTACGAATCGTGGGTAGACTGTTGATTCAATCGGATTTGATCTTTGTGCGTTGTAAAGTTCATTTCAATTTAAATTAATAGCATTGATAATTGTCTCAACTACAACATTCAGGTTATTAAAAACTACTGAAATAACATGTAACATGTCTTACTGATTGTTTCAATGTCCTGCCTCGTACCAAGCGATCCTTTATTCCCATCTACTCTATTCTCTAGTCCAGTGGCGGTGTTGCGCCAACCGCCCATAAACTCAACAGATGATGACGCGATGCTCTCGCAAAATATGGGTGTTTGCGGAAGATAGAAGTGGTTTGTAAGCTTTGATGATGTAGATTTTTTAAAGAACGTGTCAATTTAGAGCGACAAATGTTTGCAAGTTCTCACTTCATCATCATCTTCATCTTCTATACCACTCATCCTGTTATACAGGGTCACGGAGTCCTGGAGTCTCTATCAGTTTACTTAGGGTACAAGGGACAGGGGCACACCCTGAACAGGGGGCCAATCCATCGCAAAGGTGCACACACACACACACACACACACACACACACACTCTACAGGCAATTTATCAACGCCAGTTGATCTAATCTGCATGTCTTCGGATTGTGGGAGGAAACCAGATTTCCCGGAGGAAACCCACCAAGCAGGGGGTTTGTCCATGCAAACTCCACGCACACAGACCCGAGGCGGGAATCAAACCTGGAGTTGCAAGGCCACGGTGCTAACCTCGAGCTCTACAAGTTACCATAATAATTTTAAAAGTGTGAATCGATCCTGAATTCAATTTAATTAAAATCACACAGCTCTAGTCAGAACGTTTGCAAAATGACAGACATAACATGAGCATGACTAGTGCGAAGAATCAGAATCTACAGTATTGGAAGGACGTGTCCGTCTTGATCATGACACAATTTGTCTTAAATAGTAAGGTATTATTTCTCGTCTCTTACTTTCACATTTACAAAAAGACAGTATTTCACAACTTTATATTAATTTTTGATGCCGACATTTAAAGTTGACGTTAACAAGGTGTATGGGCTCTGTGTGTGTGTGTGTGTGTGTGTGTGTGTGTGTGTGTTCATGGGAATGTTGGATGACTTTTTTCCTCATTAAGCATTATTATTTTCAGTCGGCCTCACCTGTTGGCATCACCTCTCATTACAGTATCCGAGGTGACGCGAGCCGTTACAGTCGTCGCTGATTGACTCAGACATCGAAAATGAAAGCTTATCCGAAATTGTACTGAGGAATTATCAAGCCACGTGTGTGTGTGTGCGTGCCGGTGTCTATGAGTGAGTGAGAGATGTAGAAAGAGCTGTTAGAGAGGGAGAGAGAGAAGCAAGCTGGAGGGCATGCTTTTTGTCAGGTTTTAATTTCCGTGTAAAATGTCAGCCGCTGATGGTGTCCGCTGGCTGGCATTAGCATTTCGCTTTAGCCAGCGGCGCTCCGATAACCAGCCCTTATTGAAATATGGAGCCGGTGCACCGTGATAACCCTCCCTCCCCCA
>JAQMYJ010000019.1:8048973-8073331 GCA_030014305.1 Clarias laeviceps | reverse complement strand
TTACTGAATCTTTCCAATGTAGTTTGTTGTCTTAATCACAATCTCTATGGAAGTCATGGAAGAAGCACCTGAACCATATAGTATTGGCTAGGCTCAATAGCCAATGCCATCTAAAGCACTACTTGAAATCAAAAACGCTTAATTCGGCTGCAGGATTTGACAGAAAATGAGCGACATTTGCGACTAACTCTAGCGACTTTAGCGAGACTGATGCTGCAACCCATTTGATATTCATAAGAAGCAGGTAAAAGGTAAGCCTCTTTTAATGCATGCCCTTTCATTTGACAGGTGACCCAAACATAAGCTTTTTCTATCAAGATAATTGATATAATCTGAATCTACATGAAAGATTACATAAATACACCCAGTTTTATCGCCATATGACATATAGCAAGTGAGTTATCTAGGAAAAGAGGATTTCAAAAAGGGGCGTGGCATGTCTCGAAGCACATCGAGGCCAAAAATCAAGATGGCTGCCATTTTTTAACGAGTGGGAGTTGGGACAAAAAAATTTGGGTTTTTATTTTCATGCCAATACCAACAGTTGGTGAAAAAAAAAAATCAACAAAATCTGTGATCAAATTTCTTAAATGTCTAATTCTGTTTCGCAAATTTCTCTAGTTGCATGTTATATACAGTAACATTACACATGGGTGTAGTTCGATTCCACATCTACTGTAGTAGCGTGAATGACCTTGTTTCGCCGAGATACTATTATACTACATCATACCTTAGACGATAGGTTGAGTGAGGTGTTGGCTTTGCTCCGGAATTCTCGAACACCTGAATGCTCTCTTTACTGAAGTTCTGCTCCTCCCAGTTGATTTCTATGGGCGTAACCATCCCTTTCTCTCCGCTCCACATCCCGAAGCCACTCCCACACACTACACCATCTTCTGCAGGTCTCTCCTCAACTACTGCCTGAAGAAACCGGCCCAATCTAAACACGGAAAAAAAAACCACGCTTTTATGTTATATTTTAGAAATAATGGATTTCAACGTCATGTTTTTATGCGGCTTTGGGACGCATTATGACATCTGCACTGATTTCACTACCTGAGCAGGACAGTGAGTCTCCACTGCTGCGCCGTAATGGCTCGGCTAGTGCTTATGGAAAGCGCGTAGCTCCCTTTATCCGCCCGATCTCCGCCGACTCTGGCCCTGTCCACGGTACTGCTCATACGCCTCTGCGAGATGAGCTCGACGAAATTTGAGAGCAGCACGGCGTGTCTCTGTGCTAGCAGAGCGGGATAGTGCTCGAGCAGCACGTCCAGCACCCGGAGCGCGTCCTCCTGGATGCCGGTTGTGACGTGGGTCATGGCGCAGGAGAGGTGAGCGCCGAGCAGAGGGAAGAACGGAGCCACGCGCTCGGCCGGCATGCACTGCGCCACTAAGCGGAGGAGACGCGAACTGGCCGTCCGCACGTCTCCGTCTTTATCTGTGAAGAGCGCGGCGACTTCGGCGAGCACGACTGACGCATGCTGCTCGAGAAGGGACGGATGAGCCGAGAGCAGCTCACGAAGACCAACGAGAGCATTCTGCTTCACGCTGCTGCTGTAGTGGTGCAGCTGGGACAGAAGATCCTGGGGGAAAAAACGCACAGGGAGAAACGAATGAGAGACAAGTTTCCTTAGGAAGGCATATATCTGGTGTTTTATGTCTTAGTGTGGAGAACAATGTCTACATCTACATTCAGAAATATCTTATAGCGCTTATAGTACTCTCAGTGCTCAGCCATGACACACCCATAATAACATCCCGTGATAGGATGCGAATGATTAAACTTAACTGTATACTGGTGAATACAGTGGCATGTTATAAACATGGCCATAAGGTGGAGCTAGATACGATACCCAGGACAGCTTACTCAAGACGAGATGGTGTAAGCGAACCTTAATGCCGAGCTGCCGGTGTGTAGTCGGTCCACTGTCGTCTCTCTTCAGTTGATCTGTTAAATGAATGCTTCTCGATTTAAAGTTGACGTTAGTTGAATTTTCCGCCTTGGGCTTCTTCTTCCCGACTTTGAGTTTGACTTTATGGAAATCGTCCTGCCTTTTCTTTTTCTTTGATATTTTCCTGTTAAAAAAAAATATATATATTTTTTAGTGGATTTCCTAAACACTTTGAATGGTGTATTAGAGAGTTATGGATATTCAGTTATGAATCATGATTCTTTTGTGTGGCGATTCACTTATTGCCGACTCCAAATTCGAGTCTTTTTTTTTTATTTATTTACA
This sequence comes from Clarias laeviceps, assembly GCA_030014305.1. Lineage (NCBI taxonomy): Eukaryota > Metazoa > Chordata > Actinopteri > Siluriformes > Clariidae > Clarias > Clarias laeviceps. Next base: position 8,071,094 of record JAQMYJ010000019.1, on the reverse strand, counting down.
TTTAATAATAAAGATGATATAATAGAGAGGTTAATCAGCCAGTGACCAGTTTTCAGTTTGATATATAGACAATTCTGTACCGAGGTCAGTTTCAAACCCACTCTTTACACACGCTTACAGCAGTCTCAAAACACTGCACATGCTAATTAGTCGAAAATCGTGTGCGTTAGAAGCCCCGCATGCCCGCAGCCACTTTGGAGGCATTTGAGGCTGTAAAAGGTCTGTAGAGTGGACCGAAACATTTTACACATTTTTAAGTTTGTTCAGAAATAATAGTTATGGCTGAAACATAGATATGAGCTGCTCAGTTAAATGTTAAACCCTTGTATTTGAAGTTAGTGTGTACTTTTTAAACCCTACGCTCGTTTACGGACTACATTTAATTATTAAGCATTAAACTTTTTTAAAGGGGACTCCGAGTGGCGCAGTGGTAAAGTGCTCGCCCTATCATCCGGAGATTGCGAGTTCTATCCCCGGTTGATGCTGTAACCTCTCGCAGCCGGAGGACTAGAGAGAGCTGATTGGCCGAGCTCTCTCACTGGGGAGGGATGAGAGGTACTCGGGCTCCCACATTAATGACGGCCAATCAGGGGCGTCTGTGAGCTCACGCAAGCGGAAGGAGCGGATAGCGCTGTCCTCCGAGTGTGTTACATTGATCCCAACGGTGTGTGAGCGAGCAGTTCGAAAAGATGCGGTCGGTGACGTCACGTGGGTCGGAGGAAACACGTGATAGTCTGCGGCCCACCCGACTGAGTGGTAGTGGAAGCTTAATGTGGGAGTCCCCTAGTGACTGGGAGGAATTGGACACGACTAAATTAGGGAGAAAATCGGGGAAAAATCCAAAGGTTTAAATTTATAAAATCAAGAAACTTATAGAATTGCAATTTAAATCGAATCAGCACCGAAGTATTTTGATAATATCATTTACATTTAGGCATTTGGCAGACGCTCTTATCCAGAGAGACTTACATATGTATCTCATCATACATCTCAGCAGTTGAGGGTTAAGGGTCTACCATAGTCCACTGCCTTAACCACTGACCCACCCCTGACCCATATTAGGAAGTGCTGTAGTGTTACAGGTCTGTGTGTGTGTGGATTTTGCATGTTGTCCCTGTGCTTGGTGGGTTTCCTCCGGGTACACCGGTTTCCTCGCACACCCCAAAGAAATGCAGATTAACCTAATTGACGTTCCCAAATTGTCTGTAGTGTGTCCCCTGTGATGGTTTGGCACCCCGTCCAGGGTGGGATAGGCTCCAGGCCCTGTGCGGCCCTGTGCGGCCCTGTGCGACCCTGTACACAGGAGTGAGTGGTGTAACATATAACGTCTCCTGTGACGTCAGAGAGGCGCACAACGACTTTAGAAGAAGAATTATAATAAATATATAGAACAAACATCAAAAACAACAGCACTAAGCAGAACAAATACATTTCAACATAAACATATTGAATATGTCTCAGAATGGAGGCTCTCCTTAAGATTTAAATTCCGATTAATTTGTTATCTGGTTTATTTACAGAGATGCTGCTATTAATCAGTAACCGGACGAGTCCAGGCAGTGTTTAACTCAAACAATCTCAGCGCATTCCCTTCTCTCACTTACAAAACCACTAATCAATATCAGCACATCACACATACTCACATCTTCTGTATGGTTCAGATAAAAACAACGCGATTATACGAAGTCAACGTGATCAGCGTCTCAGCGTCCCGGATTCGAGCTGCTGCTACTGCAGGGTTCGGGGTCCTTCACTTCTGCAGGCGCCTACACATGTGCCTGAGGATAATTACAGCGACATATTTAATTATTTGGTGCTTATATATTTTATGTATTATTTCATAATTATAACGTATATAATATTTATACCTATAATTAAAGTATACATTTTTAGGCACAAATAAACGCATAAAATATTTAGAGGTTAATTGAATTCGTATTCTGGCAGGTTAAAACGTAACCTGCAAAGGAAAATCTACAAATAGTTTTAAAATGTAAAAATATATATTTTAGTAAAGCTGTGAAGACTTTCATTTGTTTTTGCAATATGTAATTTTTATGTATTTTATATTATTTTATTGTATTTTTTTTTTATTCCTCTATCAAAAAATAATTTTCTTCTGGAACGGTATATCTACAACTTTTGTATTCTATACTCCTTTGCTGTTAAGAATAATAATATTGAAAAACAAATGCAATAAAATTTATCAATCATTAAATATAGTAAAGCAGGTTGAACAAATAAAAATATATAGAAAACTATTTTATACGACTTTAATTTTGAAAGCCGTCACGGGATGGGTAAGACTTCTGCTTGCCTGATCAAAATAAAAACAACAACAAAAAGTGTTATATCACTGTTACCCTTAGGCTAACTAATTGTGTCTGTTCATTCAGAATAGCATTTATGTAGATGTTTCTTCTAATTTAATTTAAGATCTAGAGACAGCTATATCATAATACAAGTCCTTCAATCACTCCAATGTTTAAACAATGATGGTTTTTTCTTTCGATTTAGTTGAAACTATTCGTACAACTTGAAATAATTGCGTAAAATTAATGCATTGAAATTTAATAAACTGTTTTTAAATATGTACATTTTCATGTAGACTAAACTTAGTCACATGACTACAGCTTGTTATAATATTTGAGGCTAGAACAGAGTTAAAAATAAAGAAACAAGAATCTCACTTGGTGACAAGGTGGCGTTGTGGTTAGCATTAACAACTCTAGAGTCAAGGGTTCAAGTCCCACCTGGTCTGTGTATGTGGAGTTTGTATGTTCTCCCTGTGCTTGGTGGGTTTCCTCCGGGTATGCTGGTTTTCCCACAGTCAAAATACATAAATATAAGGTTAATTGGCATTCCCAAATTTTTCCCAATGTGTGTTTGTGCCCTGCAATGGATTGGCACGCCATCTAGCATGAGGATCTGAGCAACTTTTTGATGAGGGACAATTTCTGTTGATCAGACAAGCATCAGAGCATCTACGAAACAACTGGTCTTGTGGGGTTCTCTCAGCATGCACCAGTTAGTACCTAACAAAAGTAGTAGATAGGACAAGGTAGAACAAGTAGAGAACCGGTGGCAAGAACATGGGGGCCCAAAGCTCATTGTTACCATGGAGCAATTGAACAAGGATGTCAGATTTTTACAAATGTTTTCTTGACATCATGTGGACAACCAGGTTATTGTGTGTCATGTACAGTACATGAGGAAAAGATGGCACGAGAATGCACTATTGGAAGAATGCAAGTTGTCAGTATGCAGTATGATGCTCTGGCATTCATGTGGATGTTAATTTGACACACAAAATACTTAAACAATTTGTTAAACAACATAGATCCTTTCATGAAAGGCACAAAAACTCTGAAACTCCCATTTTGATTAATTTATAAATTCTTCTTCAATACCACTTATCTCATAAAGGGTCGCACAAACACACACACACACACACACTCATTCATTCATTCATCCTACAGGCAATTTGGGACTGCCAATTAGCCTAATCTGATGGTCTTTGTACTGTGGTGAAAACTGGAGTTCCCGGAGGCAATCCACCATGCATGGGGAGAACATGCACACTGCAGACCCAAGGTGGGAATTGAATCTGGATCCTGGAGGTGTGAGGCCCCAGTGCCATAACCCCTCCACCACTGTGTCACCCGGTTTTGATGCATGGATGGCTAATTACAGCCATTAATCAGCAAATAATCTAGCAAAAATGTAAATTATTTGCCATGAGTTAACATTTTTCCAAGAGATACAAGGTCTGAATAGCAGCGCAACCATGACTACTTTTATTTTGAAACCCGTGGTCTAGGAGAGCAAGAGAGAGCACGCGCCCGAACTCGAGCTTTCCGGTCGTGCACTAAACAACGGTAACGTCTTCTGTTTTCCTTCGAGGCGCATGCGCAGTACAGAAACAGGAACGTTTGCTTGTGAACATTTTACTTTCGTTCCTCAGTTGAGGTAATTACAGCACGGAAATGTTAATAATTTAGTTTATTATATTGCATATTCTAAAGACATATATCTATTTCTTAAAACTGAGCTGAACGGTATGTTTAGAAAGAAAAGTAAAATACAGTTTTTTTTTGTTGTAATGGTACAGCATATTTGCTAATATCACAGCTATTGCTAGTTACTGTTTGGTTGTTCATTCAGAGGTCATTATTGTTTCACTACACATTTATATTTGTGGTCGCTTTTCTGTGAGGAGTTTTTTCTTCTTCTTCTTATATCTAGCTATATAAAAACCTGTTCGTGGTCTCTGTGGTGTGCTTTGTACGCGCAGTTTGTATGGTTCATGCTAGCACACTCGGGTCCTTCATGTTACTATAATATGGCTAATGATTTAATATCCAGCCGTTTGTGATTAACTTTCTCCCTGTGTTATTTATTTTGAGATTTCGGACAGAATGCAGGCTTCCGGTTTTCAGCAGAAGAAAAATAAAGCGGGAAAGGTGAGTGAGTGCTGCGGTATCCTGTAGCAGAGAGGACTGTTCAGTGTATGCGGGTCAGATGTTAGCATGCTGCTGGTGTTTGTTAGTGAAGCAGTGTTGGCTTTATGTGTTAAACCTGCTTCCTCATTAAAATCACTGTATTCTCATACTGGTAAAATCCAGAGCTCCATCATATTATCACGGTATCTAGCGGCTGATTCGACCTGTATCGTGATTCTTTAAGTATTATGATTTTGTAAATATCCTGATCCGATTCGATATTGTTATTGGTTTTGTTACAACGTTAATCCACACAGGATGCTGTGCTGCCTGCTAATGAGTGAATCATTTACAGCACCACCTGTAGGATCGTAGAGGAACTGCAACATTTTGCCATCTTATATGCAAACATACACCTGACATAAATATCAGCTACAACATTATGACCACCTGCCTAATATTGAATTGGTCTCCTGTTCTACAACCAAAACTCTAATGCAATGTGTCATGACACCTTTGACTGAGAGCAAGAATTAATCTTTTCAGCAATTTGGCCTAAAGTATCTGCACTGCTACAATACTCCTACACTGACTGGCCAGCCTTGACTTCCCACATGCATAAGTGAGCTTTGGCCGCCCATCACCCTTGTCGCCGGTTTCCCTTTTTTGGACCACTTTTCGCAGGCCATGACCACTGAGGACTGTGAACCTCCCACAAGAGCTGCAGTTTTGGAGTCGCTCAGATCCAGTCATCTAGCCATCACAATTTGCTCCTTGCGCTTGGCCTTTTTTTTTTTTTTTTTTTTTTTTGCTTTCAGCACATCAATTTCAGGGACAAAATGTTCACTTGCTGCCTAACATATCCAACCAATTTTCAGGCTCCACTGTAATGAGAGATTGTAACTGTAGCTGTTAATGTTCTCAAATTGCTGAAAAGATTAATGCTGGTTCCAGTTGAAAGGTGTCAGAAAACAAAATGCAGCACTGTTTTGGTTGCAGAAGGGGACCTACACAATATTAGACAGGTGGTCATAATGTTATGGCTGATTGGTGTACAATTCCCATCAAAAGTTTGGACACAAGTTTGGATTTATATTCTACATTCTTGGACAATAATGGAAATAATGCTTTAAAACTTTGAAATAATACATATGGTATTAGGTAAATAAGCAATAAATAAGTTTAGAGTTACCAGCATCAAAAATCCCCAATTAACCTCGCCTCAAATTAGAGCTTTTATGAAGGCTTTACAGAACATGAGTACGTAGCAGACACATCTCAATATCAACTGTTCAAAGGACATGAGTCATATTTTGGACGCATTCCAAATTGTTTGACATTGTAGAGAGAAATAAAAATCAGGAAAGACTATGGAATTAGAAGAGGTGTCCAAACTTTTGACCAGTACCCTATGTGTGTGTGTGTGTGTATGGCATTAGGAGAAAGCAGACAATTATCTGTATTGATTAATGCCAGCCAACACACTAAAGAAAGAAATCTTTAGAAAACGATATAATTTCATATGTTGTTAACATGTCAATGTTAGAAATGTGGGCCTGTAACATAGTATAGTTATATTGGGATAATTTTGGGTTTGTTTTTTTTGTGTTGCTTATTTGTCAACAATTGAATTATTGTTGGGATTTTTGTCGTCATTTTACCTGAACATTTAATGTCACTTAATTTCCCTACAGAGAAACTCCTTTTATTGGGGTTATGTGGTAATAAATTAGGATGTGGATTATAAAGTGATTGACATCGAGCACAGATCTGAAGCTCTGGACAGTTCTTTATGAAAGACACACAAACAATCGGCCAGTAACTGAAATTGGGCGGTTTTGGCGTGATCGGCCATGGCTGGCGATTGGCTGGTGATTTACAGTAGCCTCTGTTGTTCAAGTCAGATCAACACACATGCGATTCCAAATGGAGAAGCAGAAAAACGTGTGCCCTATTATCAGGAGATCATGAGATTAACCCATGGCTAGGCTTATGAAGCAGACTGACAGTCCCCTCAGGGGTGTGAGTGAGGAGTGGTATATTTTCACTCTCACCTTAAGAGCACTTTCTTTCAGGTGTTTTATGCCACCCCATAATTGTGCATGAGCTGCATTTCAAAAAGTGCAGTCATCCCCAAAGGGAGCAGTATACACAGATCAGCCACCATATTAATCCCACATAGTATTAACAAATTAACATTGATTATCAACTATATAACAGTAAGCTGTTGATAGTTTACTGGGTACAAAAAGGCTTATTTATGCCTATGAGAGCGAAAGCTAGCCTGTTTGGTCTGATCCCACAGAAAAGCTAATGTGGCACAAATTGCTGGACACCTAGTGCACTGCAGTCTGCTGCGCATGCGGCCCAGCAGGCAAAGAGCCTGAGGCTGCTGACCCAGCCTCCCATGGGATGTGCTGGACAAACATGGCCGATTTATGGAGACTCCATCCCGCAATCCACAGCACCCAGAGGATGTACAGCCTATGCCCTGGTGCCAGACACCACAGCACACCCCCAGAATCATGCCTAGGTGGCACCTGAGGAACCTACACGATACTGGGCACAATGTTTTTGTTATAATGTTGTGGCTGTTAGGTGTATTTTCACTTTGTTCCTTAATTTATTTGTTTATACATTACTTTTACATTTTTTTTTTTACATTAATTAACAACATGAAGACATGGGTGAGCCGATGCACTGTTACTTCAGGTAATGAATTCTGGTTGTGCAAACAAGTTTTAAGTACTAGTATGTGATTGTGGGCCATGCTCTGGCTCCAAGGTCTCTTCAGCTCTCTTCAGCTTTTTTTTTTTTAGTTATTAGTCATGGACTGTTATTTTCATGTTTGCCTAAATAATTGCCATGCTTTAGAGGGAAGAGACAGATTGCTGTTCTTCCTGGACAAGTCTATGACTAACTGGGGAGAGTACATTTGTGACTCCATAACCTTCATACTTAAGAACAGCCTCCTCTGCTAATGGAGCCTGTCAAAGTGAAGGATGGTCCACAGTAGAGTTTGGGTATTATTCCCAACCTCACATGCTGTTCTGTTTCTCTAATTACTCTTTATTTCTCTCTCTCTCTTTGACGGGTTTACTTGTCATCTATGACAGAAAAAGCAGCAGGTCTACGGTGATATAGGTAAGTCTTGCCCTCAACGCTCAGCTCTCTGTTTTTTGACCTTCAGCACTTTCTGGCCTTGGTGATGTCATCGCCACGTGCTATGTCTGAGGTCTCCAGAGCTTTAATTTAACAAACAGAATCAGCCCTTATGGCTGTGTTTGGATTCAAAATCATTTTAACAAAGCGATTAGTGTTGTCTTTTATTTTTCTAACATTATTATTGCAGGGTGTCCATAGGTCCATGAAATTTATACATATGTAGGTAGTCACAGGCAAAAATTTTCAACTTGTTTACCAACAAGCATTTTAAGATATTGTCAATTTTATATAGGTAAAAAAATATAATCCGACACTGTAAAAATCCTGTGTAGTACCATTAAATTTATTTATTTTTTTATGAAAAGAACACAAACACAGAATGGCCATTACTGGGATGCATCACTTATTAAATTAACAAATGGACAAAAGCTAACAGTTAAGGAGCTATAGATATCCCATGCAAGGACATATGAAGCTGTTCACCAGACAACCAAAGCCTGGGTTAATTACAAAGCCAGACTTGGCAAACTTGGCCAAAAAAAATTTCCCTAAAGAGATTTACGAGACACGAGACGGCATTCTCCGGCCTGGTGAGATCAAAAACTTTTCTTCTTTAAACCAAGTGCCAAGTTTGACCTGAGAATACTGACCCTGGAGTGAAGCATGGTACTGGTAGCAGGAGTGACTAGCAAACATGTCACAGTTGAAGAGGTTTCGAAGACAAGCAAATCAGTCTCATGCAAGTGGTGCTCATCGAAATGATGCAGAGTTCCAGGTGAACCTGCTTGTCATTAGAGTTCATTAAAGAGAAATGGTGCACTCATACTAGGGCAAAAGTTCAGCGTCTGACTGGATTTTGTTCCTAAACATACTGCCAAAGCTCCCAAGAAGTGGTTCAATAACAAGAGCGTCAAGATGGTGGAATGACCAGGAATGACCTTGCCAGACTTGCAGCTGGAACTGAAGCCGAAGGTGGTTGTATCAAGCATTGACCTGTAGGGTGAATACCAACACATTTCAGCCTTTTTATTTCTTTGTGTTAATAAAATATTTGGCTCCATCAACTCAAAACATTCAAACCAAATACATTGAGTTATAACACTAAAATGCTTAATTAAGCTTTGATGCAAATTTTTGTAATGACAATTACAAAGTAAATATTTATTAAGTGTTTAACTTGAAACGTACGGACACCCTGTATGAACTTGTCTGAACAACATTAGAAACAAATGTCCTGTACCACTAACTGAATATCTGTTTTGGAGTTATGTAACATGAGTTAATGAACATTTCAAGCTCCGAATAACTCCAGGAGGGTGTATACTTTAGAGTACATTAATCAATGGACGCCTTGGTGTACATAACCCAAGTGTTCTGATAGTTCACTGTGACTCCTGGTCATTTGTTGGACTCATCCTCATGCTTTGTCCACTACAAGGGCTTGTGTATGTTGGACAACCCTGGTGGGCAGTGTTCCAGAGAGATGTGTTCCAAAGTCAGTTCAAACATGAACTGTTTCAGCTTCTATACTTTTATAATGCCCTTTACTGGACATTGCTGTTTTGCAGACATGGATAGGCCTACTGGTTAAATATAGAACGTAAGTTCCTTGTTCTGGTCACATCCTGAATTTCTGGAGGACCACAAAGAACACACATATCGTAGCTGCAACGTGATTGACCCCATACCAGTGCTTCTTTGGTGGACATTTTGACCAATGGAAGGCATCAGGCCCCATTTGCATTGGACGTTTCTTGTGATCATCTCAATCTGTGCCTTTTAAATTCCCTGGCATGAGAATGAGTGTTGTGCTTATCCAGAAATCCTAATCATCTTGAATTTATGGAGTAACACTAACAAGCCAGTTCTCCATGAGTTACAAAGTTCTGCAAAACATCAGACATGATGTGTAAGACAATGTGTGAACTGTGTTCACTGAAAAAATGCAAATCTAAAAATGTTAAATCTGAACCAGTACCAATCTACAGAATCAGCCAGATATCAGCACCAATCGTGATGCTTGATATTGGATTGTCACATCCCTATTTGGTTGTTTTGAGCAATAGTTTTAATTAGGACTGAGTTTTTATATGTTGTTCAGCAGTGAAGTTTCAAAAGTGGCTCACTTGCTTTGCCACAATTTCTTTCCCACTCTTGATGTCTATGTGGGAAGAGTAGTGTATTTAAATATAAAGTGGATTTAAAATTGACATGGAGTGAATGAAATAAAAAGTCTTTTTTTTTTTTTTATCATGTAGTGTCATTCTATGTGGTATAATTTTAATTTTTTTCAAAAATTTTTTGTAACTTTCTTCAGTGTTCAATAAGCAAGGAACTTTTCAGACCATTCCTTCTCTCGCCAAACGGCTGAAAGCTGTCACAGATCCAGTTATTGGTATGTAATATATTCTTAATTTAAAAGCTAACCACATTGTGGAAATGCACAAGTACTGAGTGAGGGTGTGTGGGTGTGTGTGTGGGTGTGTGTGTGTGTGTGGGTGTGTGTGTGTGGGTGTGTGGGTGTGTTTAGGCCTACAATATATATGGGAGTATCGCAGCCCTAGCAAGTCTGTACCCCCCCATTACCAGTGTCGACTATGTAAGGTACAGTGGCTGCAGAACGAGATGGCTGCTCATGTTAGTGGATGGAGGCATTGTTTCAAATATTTGGTAAGACCTTTTAGTTCTCAAATCAGATGTACTTCAAACTTCTGTGGAAAAACAGCGCTTTAAGACTTTTCAATCTTATTTGATTAACAGAAACATGCTCACGCTGAAAAAATTCCTCATGAAGAAGAGCAAGTAGCAAAGAACCCAACGATCAAAAAGGAAATGAAAGCGGCTGCTGCTGAAGTGGAACAGACCGAGGGCAGAGGTCAAATCAAGGTGGGAAACAGAGAGTAAAGTATAAACATGCACACTTAATTTACATCTTATAATCTGCTATAATATGCATGAAATCTAAAAAGTAAAAAAAGATTTTAAGAAATCATTCTTTACCTACCGGACACGTTCCTAGGCATGTGTTTGTGTAGGGATTAGAAAATATGTACCCATCAATCAGCCAGTGACTGAAGGTATACGAATAGCTCTTTGCTCCCACCCCATAACAACTCCCAGCTTCATAGCGGTCAACTCATTTTCAATTGGATTTGATTTATAAATAAAATTAGGTTTTACTCTGGAACACTTTTAGATTTGTTTGAGTGAATAAATAAAAGTCCTATAACCTTCTATAGTTTTAATAATCCATCCTTTAGTATAAACATACAGTTTAAGTAGTAGTGTATGCTGTCAAATGTTTTTTAGAAAGAAAGAAAATTGGACTCGGACGAAAGATCCATCATCATCATCCATCAATATCCAATAAGCATGTTAGATATAGATCAATATATATTTTTTAAATACAGTCGGTGCATCTCTAGTAACTTCTAGTTACTAGACTTCTATTAACTCTAGTAACTTATCCATGATGCAAAAGAACATTTCATTAATCACTGATGGGGACGTCCCTTTTCATTGTGTAGTCTTTAACCTTGCTAACCTGCTAATCTTCAGCTCTTTGTGGAGATTGTGCTGTTCACCTTAATGAGTGATATTTGCAAAATATGTCTAGAATGTACTCCTTTCATGCATGAGGAAAACACTTTTTGAGTTTTGGTATAGCCATGCTGGATCTGTTACTGGCTTTTCGCTGATCAAGATATAGCACATGGTCTAATTCCTTCACAAAGAGCTTGCAAAATTTACACTTGTGAAGGAATGTGGTCTCACCGCAGATCATACAAACTTATTCTGGGCTATTTCACACACCACTAGGGCAACCGCACCACTGTCAGTGTTGTAGTTAAAGAGTTAGATTCCTATTAATTGGGTAGAATAGCTACTGTCAGAATAAATTTCACAATAACTCTGGCATTGTACTGTTTAGTACTGAGGTATATACAGTTGTGTTCATAAGTTTGCATACTGTACCTTGGATAATTGTGAAGGCAAGATGTAAACCCTTTTCTTTTCTCATCTTTTTTTTATTAAGAAAACGAGTGAAAACGAAAAACTAATTTATTGTATTTCTTATAGGACTTAAGTTCATATGAAAGGCAGAACAGAATGGCACAATCAAACAAAAACTGACAATAAAGAAAATGAGGAAATAATCCCTGTTCAAAAGTTTGCCTACCTTTAGTGAATTGTGCATAAGGTCCTTGATTCTCTCAAGTGGTAGAGCTAGCCATGCTTCTTCCCAAACTTTTTGGGTTGTATTGCATGAGCTGCATCTTTTGACATCTCCTCAAAATTGGCTAACTTATCTTAAGGTCAGGAGACTGTGACGGCCCCTCCAGAGCCTTCACCTTTTTCTGCTGTGGCCATTGGAGGGTAAACTTGGCCTTTTGCTTTGAATCATTGTCATTTTGGAACATCCAAGAGTGTCCCATGTGCAGCTTTCGTGCTGTAGACTGCAAATTGTCTGCCAGTATTTTCTGACAACATGCTGCATTCATCTTGCCATCAACTTTGACTAACTTCCCTGTGCCACTGGAGCTCACACAGCACCAAAACATAAGAGATCCACCACCATGCTTTACAGTGGAGATGGTGTACTTTTCACCATAAACATAACCTTTTATAAGTTAAATTTTAGTCTCATCACTCCAAATGACTGCTCCAGAAGCTGTGAGGCTTGTCTAGGTGCTTTTTGCTGCTAACGGCTTTCTACTGGCAACTCGACCATTTGCGTTCAAGTACCTCCTCCTTATTGTTCTTCTTGAAACAACAGCTTGTATTACTCTCAAATTTGTTTGTGGGTTTTTCTTTGCATCCACAACAATTGTTCTGCTAGAAGTGGGTGAATTTTTCTTTTCTTACAGTACCTGACTGTGCCTTAGTATCAAGAGAACCTCTTACTTTCCACCTCTTTATCAGAGTTTGAACAGTACTGACTGGCATTTTCAAGTGTTGAGAGACCCTTTTGTTCCCTTTTCATTGGATATAATTGTGGATCATTGGTCATTGTGTATAATACGTTTTTCAATATCATACAAATTTCAGATCGCCACTGATGCACAGTTCTTTCTTCTTTTCAGGTCGTCAATAGGGAACCTGCCGATATGCCAGCCTTTCAGAACATGAGTAAGTCCTGCCTTAATTCAAATTGCTTATACTTTTTGTACACTATCAGAAAATGCTATCTTGGAATTATTACATAGCTCTTAGAAATCATTGTTACTTTCGTCTAATAATTTAACATTTTCATGTGGAGAGTACATTCCATGTTCTTGATTTCTATATATTTGTTTTGTTTAACCATGGGAGTACTGTGACTTACATACTGCAACATGTACAGTGGTTTATGTGGGTAGGACGATGCAAAAATAATTATGTATTCGCTGTGTATTTACTCTCTGCCTTTTGTGTGTGCATCAGAGTCTGCATTTCCCACTGGACCTGGTCCTACAAGTCTGCTTGGACCAATTCCTGGAGGATTTCACCCAGGTATGTTTGTCTGTAAATGTATTAAGTGTTTCTTAGGGTGTTGTACACATTAAGGCCTGGGGATAGTTTCTGAGAACACTTGACCCCAAAGTCTGGTTCATTTAGATCAATGAGAACACAATGGTTCCATGCTCAGGAACCGTGCCTGAGTTCGCTGGAAAAGGTGGTCTTGAGAACGATACAGCATACTCTGGCACGGATCAGTTGTGGAAGCCGATCACGTCTGAGAACAGGAGTAGATAGTTGTTTACACGCTAATGTTAACGTCCTCGTTCTTTTATTCTCTGTGTTATAATGGTGGCTCACAACCCAAGTAGTTGGATACTGCCACCTGCTGTATTGGAGTGTGTAAATGATCAAGCGTACCTGAGACCAGAGATCATATAATGTGAATGCTGGCTAGTGGGAAGGATGGAGCAAATCAGCAAACACGTTCCTGGGCACAGTGCTAATCAATTGTGCTTAGTGTAAAAATAGTGCCAGAAAAAGCACTGTTGGATATAGTTGCCCTTTTTGAGTAGATTAAAAACAATTTTGCATTTTGTCTTCCTGCAGGTAGACCTTTGGGTGGTGGATTTTTGGACCCACCATTTGAGGAGGAGTTCCCACCACAGGGTGGCATGATGTCTGATTTTCATGGTGGCCCAGGTGATGCACATATAAGGAGCCCTGACCGCTATGGTAATTCAAATTAATTACTTTTGTCTGTGAAGTGAAAAACAGAAAGATAGGCAAAAAAGCAATTTCTTTTCCATGTGACTGGTAGATCCTTAGAAAAAACCTGATAAAGAGCACTCAAAGTTAATGACAGTAACTCAAAAGACACAGCAGAGACGATGCTGCAGTAGAGTTGGTAGAAGTCCGTAAAGGCCATAAATGCTTCAGCTAGGGCCCAGACTATCTGAGCAATTGCCATCACCAACTCTCAGCCCAGTTAAACACCTAGAAGGACATTTTGGACTTTTGTATTAGACAGCACTCTTTATTACCACCATCAAAACAAAAAATTAAGGCATGTTTAAAAAGGAATGGTGATCTGTGCATACAGTTCCATTCTAAAAACTCGTAGAGTCTATGCCAAGGTGCACTGGAATAATTCTAGCATTTTGTAGTGGTCCAAAATGTTGCCTGTTTTCCCCTTTACTTGGTCATCTGTGTATATAGTAAATATGAACTGCATGTCAACTCAAGATGTTTTAAGTCTCTCCAGTTCGTTAGTGCTCTGGAACAGTTATGGGTAATGTTGCAGATCTTACAGTTTTGCTGTCTGACAGCAATACCTTATTTCTGAGCCAGGACCAGACAGAATGCTGGGAAGTCCAGAGAGCATGCAGCTTTTATCCAACAGTAGGTCCATGCACATGGGCTCAGATGGTTTTGGAGTGGGTCTACAAAACGAGGACATGGACAGACCTTACTCTGATGATCTGCCAGTAAACACAAACAGAATGAGAAGCTCTCAAGGCCCAGACTCCAACAGCACCCTCTCAACACTTCTCAGATGCCTGGTATACAGATTTATTACTTTTTTGGGTCAATATTTATATGTTTATATTGCAAGTTGCAGTTAAAGATTCTGGTTTCTGGCACTGCTACTTTAACTTTTTGGGTGTAATTCCACTCACATAAATGCTTAAGTCTTGTTTATTTTAGGACACATTCCGCATTGAGTGTGAAGACGATGCTCAGATTGTGCTGAAGATCACGCAGAAGCTCACAGACGTCTTGATGGAATACCGCCTCAGGACTATCTCCTCGGTAACAAACTTAACTGGGATACTTGGGGACAGTCAAATAAGGATTAGATGTCTGTGAAATTTGGACCATTTCTCCTGAAAATTTTAGATGGTGGATTAATTTACAAGGTCGTTCGGTTGAAAGTGGATTCAACTAGTGGTTGATGACAGTAAATTATAGAAACATAAAGAAAGGGATACGTCACTACTTCTGATGGAATGTAAACAAATGTGTCTCTCTCTTTTGTATTGTGCACTACAGTAATTAAATAACATGGATCAAAATGATAATCAGTCCTATGTATAAATAAAGAACAGTATTATCATACCATCAGTGGCCCTGAGATGACCAGCTTCCGCATCTCACGTGTTACTCACTGTTTCCTGATGCTTCTGCACGCAGTATTTATACACTGAACTTAGACTTCTTCCTCATGAAGTACCTCATAGTTACCTAGAGGGTAGTGACAGTGAGGTGTAGATTCTCTGTCATAGAAGGTGTTCGTGCATTGAACTTGTACTGTAACCTCACTAGTGAGGTAACAGTACAGGTTCAATGCACAAGCCTGTACTGTTACCTCACTAGTGACACGTTGGGATAAGTGCATTAGTGTAGCAGGGAATCGACTGTATAGAGAAATTAAAGGGAGTTTTTACTATCACAACTGTCTTCTCCTATTATGCACATTCAGTCCTGGTTTGACTTGAAGGTGCCTCGTATTATTTACTAGATGTGCCCGCGACTTTGTTCGAGTGGAATTTACATGCACGCTCATTAGCGCGTTTAAAAAAAAAAAAAAAAAAAGGTACACTATCTGTTAAATTTTGGAATTAACTAAAATTGTGTGACGGTAAAGTGCGCGGAATGAAGGTGTAAGATTGCAAGTAGATTTCGATTGCGCACTCATAAGTGTGTATTAAAAAATGTACAGTGCCATCTGTTGAATTTTGAGATAAATTATAATTTTTTTTTTCAAGGTCCCTTTTTTATGATACAAGGGCGTTTTCCATTTCAATTTCAAATGAGCAAATCTTCTTTTCCCGTGGGCCAATTGCTTTGAAAAAAAGAGCCTGTTACCTCAAGCTCAGCCAAATACAACTGTAAAAACCCTATTAAAATTTGTTCAGTAGTTATACATGATGCGTGCGCAGACAAACCGACAGACAAAAATTCCAAAAAAACATCTTGTGTTCTATTACTCATCTTACGTACCGCCAAATTATTTTTGAGCAAATATCTTCAATGAACAGTTTTATTATATGTATAGATAATTTTGCTTCTGCCATGAATACAAGACTTGGTCTCAAATATGTCATTAAACTAATTAAACACCTAACTCCATGATAGCTAGCCTGTGGGATTACAATCCACATCAGATTTTCCTGACGTTTCGGTTCACATTCATAATCACAAATGACTTATCTGACTCTAATGTGGACATGTCTGTCCTCTGAAACGATACACATGCACACATTGATATGTTGTTGCCCCTCGCCATCAGCTCTGAGACAAACTGACTTTTGGGATTCCCCTCTCGATTTAAAAGCGCAGAGACGACACTCTTACATTTGACAAGTGAGATTAAGTACTCTTTAGATGTGATGACAGTTTTTGGCCACATGATGGCAGTGTGTGAAAAGGGGACAAATTTAGTCAAGTGGATTTGTATGCTTTACAAGACTCACTTTGTCAGACTTAAGAACAAATCAGACTTACGGACGTGCTCCTGGAATGATACTCATGCGGGGACTACCTGTATATGCAGTCTCGGGCCACATACAAAAATTATTCAGCTCCAATCTGAAATACATTAAATTTGTGTATTCAAACAACCCTAGAAAATCAGTTCTGTGACATAGTATTGTTAAAAATTACATTTGAGTCACTTCAGGCTGGTAATGTGAATGTAGCCTAAGCTTTTAGATAATAAAAGCTTCCCCCATTAATCCTGGGAAGATTTAGGAGCTAATAATTTGAAAAACAGTTAGGCTTTTTTAAACTACCTTTCATTCATTCCATCATAGCAGTTTGAACTTGTCTCCTGACGATAAATCAAATATTTCGTCAATGAATCATTCTGGAATTAAAATTTGCTTATTGTTACTTCTGTGTCTGGATTTGCTCTTAATGACGCTCATGTTTAAACTTTTATCTACATATTCAGAAGCTTCTCTAACGACAATTTCGTGTAATCAGTTTGGATGCTGCTTTAGATTATATGTAGGAATACATTTACTCCAAGGGTTCCATATAAAATGACACGTTTACTTAATCTAATATTTTGGCTTAACTATTCTGTGTTAATGTGTCAAATGTCTTATAGGGACCTAGTATGAATTCTTCCCGCCTGCCACTGAACTCTGACAGATTCACCGGCAGTATGTCAGGTACTCCTTCAACGTGAACACCCCAGTCTTCTCATACACTTGACATACAGTTGTGATCATTTGAGAATTACACAAGAATTAAATAAAAGTTAGTCCAACAAAAGTGCAACTTGTATCTTTTCTGTCTTGCAGGTCCTTCGAGATTCTATAACTGAGCCGCCCACATCATCCTGTTCATGATTATTCGAGTTTGACAACTGTTTTAACGTACTTCTCAGTATGATTCATTTTTTAAGTTGTAGATTAAATAACATGTTCTTTGTATGGCATGTTTAAACTACATCAGGATTGTTCTGACTTTTGTCATTTGTAAATCCTAATGATTGTTGGCACATCTAGAGTTCTAGTACTATTTTGTACACTGATTTAAATAAAAAAATAAAAAAAAGTTGGTGTTTTTTAGGGCAGCCTTTTATTCATATATATTCCTCTAGAAACTTTCTCAGTTATTTAACTTTGGAATAGCTTTAGTTATAGCTTCGGCTGCTCAATCGGGAAGATGCAAGTTCGATTCCTGGCACCACTAAGCTTTCACTGTTGGATCCTTGAGCAACACCCTTTACCCCATAACTGATTGGTTTCATCCTGTCACAAGTTTACATTATGTGGGGGAATAAAAGCATCATCCCAGAGACCAAATCCAAAGGTTAAAAATGACATTGTTAATTGTTGCTTTTTGTTAATCATGTCGGTTCCTGACTTTTTAGACACTATCATGACAGCACATCTTATATATGCATAAATTATTATTCTTTAAAGAGAATTCCAAATAAACAGATATAAGACATTTGGTTTATTGTGCAAACAGTAATATGCAGGCATGCTGTATTATCTGCAACAGCAGTTGGGAAATGTTACATCACAAAGCCAGAATATACTAAACATTAAATATTTTAGATTGTCCATGCAAAGTCCAAAATTATTTGAGTCTTATATACATATTTAATTTGTTACACAAGTGCTTCCTTTCCCATGTTTAAAAAAGGGGACTGAATGAAGGTTTTCCACCATCCTTAATCTTTTTGAAATGTTTGAAAAGGTACACATCACTTCCCTTTCCAGCTCAAAATGTACGTTCATGAGTTTTGTGCAGCAGGTCTTTCATTTGTTGCAGTGTAATGCAGGTAAGCAGAATTTGTTCTTGCTTAAAGTGCTTTCCATGTAGACTATGAGCCTCTCTTGCGTGTTCCTCAGATCCGAACTGAATACAAGCCTCGCCGATCCTGTTGCCGTCTTTATCCTTAAGCAATTTAATGTCCTCTTCACTGATGTCATACTTACTGAAGAATTCTTTCACTTCTGCTCGCCTCACAGCAGCAGGGAAATTCCGTGCGTAGATGCAGGACAAAACAGGCCGAGTTTGTGTACTGGCAGCCCATGACCTTTCTGGTTCGGTACATCTGCTTTTATACAATAAGTTGTACATTTTTTCCATAGTAATGGATGAAACGTCGATTATTTGTGAGCTAACGACACTTCCATTCATGTTCATGGCTAAGGTAAATTCCTCCGGCTGTGTAAATATTATAAAGGCAGTAGACGTACGTTCCTTCCACTTGTTTAGTAGATGCAGTACTTTACTGTTTGGTAAGTCTGGGCATGAGAACAGTCCTTTTATCTCAGTCTTGGTGACAGTTTTAGGAAGGTTCTTCACCATGACACAATACTCAGTATTACAAGATGGAGAGTTAGAACGGTGCCGTTTTGGTGATCTCACAGACGAACAAGGCCGTTTAGCTGGAGAATTCCCGTGCAAATATCCTTCCTGTTTGGAGAATGTGCAACTTGGGGAACTTTCATAACGTTCCACTGCATTTTCCCACATTCTTTCATGAGCCAGCCTGACCTCAATCGATAAGTCCATTGGGCCACTATGACTGTATTTCAAGCCCTCCTCAGCTTCTTTGAAACTAGCCATCTTCACTAGACAACACTGGTCCCGTCCTTGTAAACTATCTGTTATTACATCCACCACTCTGAGTCCTTTGAGAAATTGACACACTTCCTCCTTGGTGGTCGTGTGTGGAAGACCGTAAATGCGAAGATAACCAGGTTTGCATGAGTCGACCTCCTTTTCTCCATCTTCTTGTTCCTCCACATGATGTCCTTTAACCATTACCTGATTCTTAACTGGCAGCATTTGATCAGGTATTGGACTCTTTTCAACTGAATTCTCACGAGATTTGGGTGCATCAGGGGTACTAACTGGTGTTGACAGTTCTTGGTCCATTTTGATCTTGGACTGCAGTTCCTGCGCCATAGCCGCGCAGATACCCAGATACAGGGTGGTGCACATTTCTGCTATGGTGGTTGTTGGTGGTGGTGGTGCTGTGGTCTGAGGTTCATTTACCACAGGAGGACATTTGCTTTTTCTCAACTTTAACTCTAATGAGTTTTTAAACTCAGAGATGTTGCTTTTATAAAGTGTAACAGTTGAGCCTCTGAGCTGCCTTCCAGAACACAGCATGGCCAATTGTCTGGCCCTCTCTGAACTGAATATAATAAATGCTTCACCCATCTTGCCTCCGGTGATATGGACACCTCCTTCAGGAATGGGTAAGCCGTGAAAGAACTTTCGTATGTCTTCAGGTCCTGCTTTAATATTCAGACCATGCAAACGCACTATTACCGCCATGCCTGCCTATCTGGCTAAGAGAAGACAAAACACAAAGCAAACATTTATAAGTAATTCAACATAAATATCTTTAGAATATTTGGTGTAAAAGTCTTGATTAAATGCGTCAGAGAAGGAAAAAAAAAACGCTCTCAACGCCTCACACCTCCCGCGCTTTTCCTGTTTGTCTTCAGTGTTGAAACAAGTTGTCCAACGAAGAAAAAAAAAAGTTATATTGTCTCTTTAAATGACTTACCATTCACGTTTTCGTGAAAGACCCAATTAACTTATGTGGTATTATTTATTTTAAAAAAAATCTCCGTCGGAGAAAAAACAAAACGACACAGTAAGCTCCCGCACGCCGCTGCTTCTGCATGAGCTCGCGGCAGAAAACAGCGTCTTCTACGCGTGCAACTTTTGAGAGGGTGGAGTGAGGTCTTCTTGAGCACAGGAAGAGGCGGGGCTAACTCTTGCAGTTTCCGATTGTGCTTTTGTGCACCATGGCGACGGGGACGCTAAACTTCCCGGAGCTACTTTACGTTTGTTTTTTCGTTTATGTATTAAAAAATTCAAATACAATTAATTGCCAGCAGTTTTCTATTTCTTTTTTGCAACCGTCGGATTGCGGGGACCAAAATTATTTTGACATTTCAAGCTTGACTTGTGTGAAATGTGGACCGAACCAGGTCAGCAGTACATCAGGTAACGAAAGCTAGCGATGCTACAATACACCACAACGCTATTATAACATACTTATGTCACTTTCTAGGTAAAATAAATAGGATATAAAACAATAGAAACTGCAGCCTGGTTAATGTGCTATTTATTAGGTTCAGTCTGCCGGCTGTATAGCTTTCTGTTGGTTTGATTGATCGTTAACATTTAGTTGCTTTGCTAGACATGATAGCATTAGCCAAACGATATTTAACATTAATCTGATTTATACAGACAGAGAAATGCACATGCATATTCTTTAATGCAGGAATCAGACCATAGCCTCCTTATGAAAAACATTGCTGCCATCACTTTTTAGACAATCCAAGTACAACAAGTAGACAATGCACGCTGAATGAGTCGTTAGTAGGCATCTTAAATGATTTCATCAAACCCCCAAAATAACTTTTATGGGGGCCCAAAAATGTTTACACAATTTATCATGAAATATATCTTCAACGATAATGTGACTAGTAACCTCTTTAGATTGATATTAATGTGAGTTTTAAAGAAGGGGGCATAGATAACATGCCTGTATGTATGTATGTGTGTGTGTGTGTGTGTGTATATATATACATAGAGAGAGAGAGAGTCGGCCAAAAAATGTATGTTTGATGTTGTCATATTTTTATCATAATACTATCATATAGATCAATATTTAACCTTTAGAAATAAATTGCTAAAGTACTAAAATATTTATACAAGTTTTTGTCTTTTGCTGAATTGTGTATAATTTTTTTTGGCTGACTCTCTCTCTCTCTCTCTCTCTCTCTCTATATATATATATATATATATAGGTAGGTAGATAGATAGATAGATAGATAGATACTTTATTGATCCCAAAAGAAATTCCAGATATCCAGCTGCCATAGGGACAGTAACACAAAGACAGGTTGTAGATTCCACACTGTATGTCTTACATATAGTCAGTACACACAGGGTAATGTGAGCACTGGCCAGACGTTACTAGTGCAATGAATCTAAGAACAAACACTGAAAGATATATACAGTATGGATTATATTAATAAAGCATATAAATCAAAAGTTAAAAGTAATAATAATAAGAGAAATTAGGTTAATTGTAATTCAGTCATAATGTGCAATTGTATATGTGGCAAAGTGACAACAGTGCAACAACATTAATTGTGCAAAAACCTAAGTAATTGTGCAAAGAGCAGCATAAAAGAGACAATGAAATTTGTGTGTAAATGGTAAAGTATGCAATAGTTAGAGTAACTGAACAGACCCTGAAGCTAACAGATGAGAGTCGTGTGTAACACCGTGATGTAAATAGCAGAGTAGCCTAGCGTAGAGTTAGATAAAATATATGGTGGCACAATGGTACTTCGGTTTCCTCCCACAGTCCAAAGACATGCAGACTATTTTAATTGGCTTTTCCAACAAGGACATACCACTCAAGTTGATGGTGGTTTAGGGAGTCTGAGACCTCATTTTCACACATGGAGTGGCCACCACAGAGTCCAGACCTTACAGTGCCCCTATTATGCCATTTTAAAGGTTGCTAATATTGCTTAATGAGTCTCTTAAAACAGGTTTACATGTATGCAA